>CM070597.1:54527558-55127558 GCA_036346395.1 Hsuehochloa calcarea
CCTTCGATCCTCTTTCGATAAGTGTACCTAGAAAGTTCAGGTTGCGTGTTAGGACAAACGTCGTTTTACGCCTTTGTGTTGTGGTTTCACTAGTCCGAGAGAGAGGCCACTTGGGAGCTAGAGTCCCACTTCCGCGAGCAGTGACAGAGGGAAATACATCTCAAGATGACATAGAGTTGTCATCACCTCAATCTGCAGAGCATCTAGTCCATCGAGATCGTGACCATATGAGCAATTGAGTTAAAGAAAATAACACAACCTCGTGATTGCCACTCGGATCTTGTTCGAAAAAATACTTCTAATTGCAATAGGAAGCATTTATGTCATCAGCACATGACAATCACAAGATTTCATACCAATTAATTTCAAATCTTCAATAGAAACAAGTTTCTTCATGCTGGCGGAGTAACCGGACTGAACTTTCACACCATCCAAGCTCTGGCAGAGTTCATTTCTCTCGACCTTTGATAGAGTGTAGCAAGCCGGGGGGTACGTTTGGCCTTTATCAGCCTCTTTTTGTGTTAACTCAGTCCTTATGTTCATATCAACCAAGTCACGCTGTGTGTTGACACCATCTTTTATTTTGTCATGAATGTTCACTAAGAGACTAATCAAGCTATCACATACATTCTTCTCCACATACATGACGTCGATGCAGTGGTAAACTTCTAAGTGCTCCCAATAGGGTAAGTCCTAAAAAATTGATCACTTCTTCTGGATATTTTTCTGACGGGTCCTTAATTTACGTCCCTTTCCAAGCACAACATCAATATCCTTAACCATATCATAGACCTCTTTCCCTCTAAAAGCCTTTGGACCTGTATCGTCCTCCTTATTTCTGTCGAACTGTTTCTTTATTTTGCGATATAGGTGATACTTGGGAAGGAACCTACGGTGATTCATGTACACAGTTTTATGCGAGTTGTTCAGCTACACACTCTCGGTATCATCTAAGCAATTCGAACAGGCTTTGAGTCCGTTTGTACTAAATTCCAACAGGTTACCAAGGTCAGAAAAAATCATTGATGGTGCAAAACAACATGACACAAAAAGTGAAATTCTCTCATTTGTACACATCCCATACCAATACCCCTTCGTTCCACAGTGTCACAACATCTTCCAGCAATGGTGCCAGGTACAGATTGTAACATCCCAACTTTTGAGCATTTGAAAATCTTTTACTTATTTGCTAGTTGAAAATCTCATCATCTGCATTTTATTTGAATTTATATTAAAAGCTTAATATGTACTTTCATGACAGAATGATTTAATGTGCTTAATACCAACATCAACAATGGCCAAACTTATTTTATTTGGATTCTATATGCTTGGATATATTTTCTAGAATTTTCTGGAATTTTTCCAAGCTCATTTGCTATTTTCTATTTGCTATTTGCATTTTTGGGATTTATTAAAAAGAAAATCTATTTAAATCCCTCGAAACAGTGATGGGCCGAAGACCAACACTATTCCCGCGCGCTAGCCCATCTCCCCGATCGCTCGAGACTTCCTCCGCTCGATCATCGCCACGTGTCCATATCGGACGCCCGCGCGTCGCTCTTCGCGCGCGCTCTCCACGCCGCATTGCGGTGGGGCCACCGACCGTCGTCGCCCCGACCGATCTTCCTCCTCGCGTCGACCGCTGGATGCGATTTGGGGTTTCAACCCGACGCCCCGGTCTGTAAATACCCCCCTTAGGATCGCCCAGCCCGCCGCAACCCAGAGCCGCCACCCTTGTCGCCCCGATCGCTCTAGCGCCGCCGTATTTCAAGTTTTAGGGTTTTTGGCCGAGCTTCTTCTCCAGCGAATCGCGTCGACGTCGTTGTCGCCCTTGCCCCACCAACTGCACCACCGTGTTTAGCAAGTCCCAGGCTACCTCGTGCGCCCCTCCTTGTCGCCGGAGCATCGCCAGAGCACACTTCCGACAAAACCTGAAGCTCCATCGCCGCTTCTACCTCGCCGCCGGTCGCCACCGTCGTTGCCAGCTACTGGTAAGGGCACCCGTGAGTGCGCAATAGCATGGGGAATAATCTGGTACCTTTCGCCGCCGGTGACTCGCCGCCAAACGCCGGTGACCATCGGGTCCCGAGCGCCGCCCTCGCCGCCATAGCCGCGTCAGCGCCACCGCAACCGCCGTGTCAGCTTCGGTACTTATGTGGCATCCACGTGGAGCCCAATCAGCGCCAGCACACGTGCACGTGGTCCAGTCCACCGCGCCAATTTTGACTTGGCTCGGTGAACACAGTTCACCGTGAGCCCAGTCACTGACATGTGGGGCCCTCATGTCAGATTTCTTTTAAATCTATTTTTTTTTTCAAAAATTATCGACTGACGCAAGCATTGCACAATAATCTGATTTTCCTTTATAAAAATAATTCGGGAAATCAAATTAAAATCCAAATTAGGGTTTTAATTATTTTTCAATCTTCTAAAGCCCATAACTTTTGCATCCGACCTCCGATTGAGCCCATTCAAATTTCTAAATTTATATATAATCAAGATCTATTTAATGGTGAATTTTATTTGATTTTTGGAGTTTGTTTTGCCTATGTTATTTATTTGTTTTTGTTCCTTTTGTATCGTTTGCGAGTAGACGTCGATACTTCGGAAAATTTTGGAGAAGAAGGAGCACCTCAAGATCAAGACCAGTGCCTAGACCTATTCCAAGGCAAGTTATACCTTTGATCATATTGAACCCATTTTTCAAAATACTTTGTTTCAATGTATTGCATTCTATTTCAAGTAATTATCTAAATGCTTTTGGGATAATTATTAATCCAATTTGTTATATCCACCATGTCTATTGTATGCCATGATCTTTTGTCACCCTAGGTTGGTTCATTATTAGTTGGTATTACCGTAACACCAACGTGGGTTGGTTAGATACGAGTAGAATGCTTAGCCATACCACGAGTCATCATTTCATGTGAGTCGCAATTATGAATTTGACTAATGGAATATGGAACTGTGTGATAAAACTGTGTGCTGTGTGAAATTACTCGTTGATGGCATGTGTTGCACTTAATCAACAGGGCACGAAAAGATTTAGACTGAGGCAAGTGGTGGATCTGTGTGAATGGTGGAGCTGTGTGCTTTAAACTTCGTGATTTGGGTAAAACTGGAAGTCTTGCCTTGGTCAATTAAGGACTTAACTTTGTGCGCCATTGAACTGGGCCTTACTGTACGACCACATGCCTAGTATGGGCTGGGCCTAACTTAGTAAGTTATGGAATCTTGACATTGACAACTCAGGTTGTATTTAAACTGTGCGATGGGCTGGAGGTGTGATATGTCATATCGCGGGACGGTTCGCTGCATCCCTGTCCAACGATGTGTGTCGTAACCAAACGCTATGTGTATCGGTTGGCCGGTAGGAAAGCACATCGGGAGTGCCATTGCTTGAGATGAAGTCTCTGAAAGGTTTTGTTGTGATCAACTCTGATCCGGTTGATTTCATCATGTGGGTAAAGTGTACAACCTCTGCAGAGTGTTAAACCAATCTATTCGAATAGCCGCGTCCTCGATTATGGACATGCTCGGGAATTTCACACAAGGGGTAGATTTTCATAAAATAATTGGGAAGGGTCAGCTGTGTGAGATAACTTGTGCAGCTGTGTGAATAACTTGATTAGATTGTGTGTTCTTTGTGAAATCAAATGTTAAATTAATATTCCTTATTTTTTTCAATTACGTTTCAATCTATTATCTGTATTCAATTGCAAATGTTGCATTTCTGCAAATTAACCACAGAAGTCATTCCTTTGGAATAAGCTATCATGTATAATTGCATTCTGTGGTATGACTTGCGAGTACGGTGTGTACTCACTCTTGCTAAACAAATCAACAGAAGTGGAGGAGTCGTCGCAAGCTTTTGAAGAGGAATTCTACGAAGGTTGATTGTTAGGGTCGTGATCCCAGTCAGTTGCCTATGGTGTATTGATGGGAGTCCGCTGGAGTTTACTTTGTTTCCGCTGCAGTTTATTTCATTATTTTCAGCCTTGCATGGCTTAATAATTGTAAAACTCGACCTTAAGGTCACAACAGTTATTTGTTATTTAAATTACTCATTTATTTAATATTTCGTTGTATGGAGTTGATATTTCATCAATGTTGACACTGTGTGCACTAGCGTGATCCTGGACTAGTGCAGAATACACAGAGGGTCCAGATTTGCATATTTGCGTCCCGACACACATCAATATCATTCATAGGTTGCTTCGGCCCTTGGATAAATGGTGACATGAAAATGTACTTCCGCTTCATACACAGCCAAGGAGGAAGGTTGTATATAGATAGATTCACGAGCCAGGTGCTATGTCGGCTGCTCATGTTACCGAAAGGATTCATTCCATCTGTACTCAACCCAAACCTTATATTCCTCGGTTCTAGACCGAAGTTTTCGAAGCTCCTATCAAAGTTTCTCCACTGGGCAGAATCAGCAGGGTTTCTTAGATTTTTATTTTTCTACGCTCCTCCAAGTGCCAACGCAGCAATATAGCCTCCTTTCGGTACGCAAATAAACACTTCAAATGGGGAATTACAGACAAATAACACAACACCTTAGCATCGGAGTGATTCTTACTTTTGTATGGGGATGCTTTCCACACCGGACATACATGCATGTCTGCATACTCTTTACGGTAGTGCATACAATTGTTCGAACATGCTTGTATTCTTTCTACTTCCATTCCCAATGGTCAAAGAACCTTCTTAGCTTGGTAGGTGGTTCTGTGCAACACGTTTCCCTACAAAAGGATGTCCGCTAGGAGACCTAACAACGTCGTGAAACTCTTGTCAGACCAACCATTGCTTTCCTTCAATTTCAGCAATTCAAGTACGGATGAAAACCTTGTGTATTCCGGCTTGCAGCCCGGGAACAAAGGTTTCTCCGAGTCCTCCATTAAGCCCTCGAATTTACCAAACTCTCTCTCACTATAGTTCCCTTCTACATCGTATAGCATCTGATACAGATTGTCATCATGCAACCGATCCACATCGAAAGTACAGTCCACATCCGCCATATCGTTGTCTTCCTCGATCATGTTACTACATTCTGGTATAATCTGCTCTTCATCGTGACTGGTCCAACATGTATACTTCTCTTTGAAACCCCTTCAAATCATGTGTGCTTCGATCTGCGTTGGGTTGGTAAACATCTTTATATTATCGCAATCAATGCATGGACAATACATAAATTTTATCCCCTTCTTCAACATCCTACTCGACAGCTCTTCTAAAAGTAGACATGCTATCAATGTACTCTTCACTCACACGGTTCTCAACGTACATCCAGCTTCGATCCATCTATGCTACGCATATAAAAAAATTAGTGTTAAATTATATTAATGCTCCTAAAGTAGCTAGCTACGAAATATTCATGAAGCAATATATATATCAAGCAATAATATATTGAGGTAGAGAAGGAGCAGTGAGACTCATTCTTAAATTTTTACAAACTAACAAGCTAGATCTAAACCTAGCTATCATCTCTCTAGATTATAATGCATATAATTAGAAATAAATACTAACCTTAGATCACCAAGAACAAATAGATCTACAAGCACACTTGCAAATCTGCGGTATTATTTCACCAAACGCCCCAAAGCCAGCCGTCTCCTTCAAAGTAGCCGCATATCATGGTCATATATCACTACAGATAGATCTGTCGGGATGGCCAGGTATTTAATGGCGCATATCACAGACGATTCTTTTTAAGAACCGTCTGTCGGAATCATCACATACGGTTTTAAATACAAACCATCTGTGGTAATCGGAGACAACACAGATTGTTTGTATTTAAAACTATCTGTGATGATTCACAGACGGTTCTTATTAGAAGTTGTTTATGATATTCGGAGACATCACAGACTGTTTGCAATTAAAACCGCCTGTGATGATTCACACACGGTTATTAACAAGAACCGTCTGTGATAATTATATATCACATACGGTTCTAGCCATCACTAGTAACATAGAAGGTCACGCTTGTAAAACCGTCTGTGATAATTACATCACTAATGGATTCGGGGGAGCTGTCTGTGACGAGTCGTCTAGTATAGCCTATTATGTAGTAGTGTCATCGTCAGTTCCTCACAGCGGGGGATTTTACACTTTTCCAGTAACATATAAGGAATTCTATGTCCTGATTTTGTAGAGTGTGTGGTACTATACACATTTTATTTCATGTACTTTGCAAATACTTTTCCACCTTCCATCATTCATTGAATAAGTGGGAATATTGTTGAGAAGTGGGGTCAAGTGTGTGTCCCATGGAGATAATATCTTGTGCTGCCCCTCTTACGGTGCTACATACGTATTACCTATGTATAAAAGTTATTAAAAAATCTCAAAAAAATTAGAAGATGTAGGAGAGGACATATTCTGCAACCATGTAAAATTTCAAAATCAAACTCGATCGCATTTGAAAGATATGAATTTGAGAAGCAACGAAAAATGAATAGTGATGAACAGTGAAAATCACTGTTTGTGTAGAATTTGTCATTTTCATTGTTCCATCTTGAAATTTTACATAATATATAACCCCCTATATCTCTATTTTTTTAGATTTTTTAAAAAACTTTTATACCTAGGTAGTACGATGGTAGCACCGGAAGAGATGGTATGAGATGATATCTCCTGTGTACCAGAATTTTTTGCCGATACGGCCGATTTTCACACCGTATTAGCAGTTTTAACCACCGCGCGCACGTATAGCAAAGTGGCGGCCGGGCGCAGTCGGCGTGCACTCGCGCGGCGCTGGCGACACGCCGCCATGGCGCGCAGCGGCGTGGCGTCGGCCACGCCAATCACGGCGGGCGCAGCGGCGCGCGCCACCGCCACCTCGACTCGCGCCGCGCCCGCCGCCACGCCCGCCCGGCCGCCACCTCACGCTCCGCGCCGCGCCCGCCACGTCACGCTCCGCAAAGATGCCCACAGCGCCCCACCAATTAGGCCGGTTGTTAGTTTAGGGTTAGGTTAGGATTAGTTTAGGGTTAGGTTAGAATAGAGTATAAATTTGAAAAAATTGAAATATATAGCATATTACATCAAAAAATTACAAAAATTTTTGTGGGGGTTTCTCACATATTGTATTTGTTTGTGTAATTTTTTTATTAATTTATTTGTTAAGAATTGTTTGATATAAATGCGTGTTTATACAAAGCAATAAATATGTGTCGAATGTGCATTGTGTTATCCGTGACATGTGTTCATTTGCTAAACATTGTAATGTGGCCCTTTCTCTATTTGCGCCATATGTTGATTGTCCAACGATTTAAACCAGGCTATCTGTCCATAATTGAGTCATTCCTCTATTTGCGCCATATGTAGATTGTCTAACGATTTAAACCAGGCCCTCTCTCCATAATGGAGCCATGTGTTGATTGTAGAAAGAATTGAAGCATGCCCTCCTGCATTTGTCAAAACTTTCCACCGAAAGAATAGAAGCAGGCCCTCTCTCTCACCCGCTACACCCGCCACGCATCCGAACTGTTGTACGGAGAATTAAAAAATGTCGGGGTGGCCATCTTTCCCACCGTCCATCCTCCCTCCTCCGCACATCTGTCGCCCCATCCAGGAATTCCGGCGCCAATGCTTACGGAATTCCCGGCGCCAAGGCCGCGACTCCTCCTCCACTCGGCTATAAATACCGAACTCTGGCACTCGCTCTTCGGATGGTACCGACGAGGACGCACACGAAGTCGGTGGTCCTTACGTGGCATCGAGACTTGATGATATCGCGGTGCGTTCGCTCGTACTGCGGCAAGAAGAAGGCTCCCAGTAGGGGTTTGAAGCCGACACCCTCTTAGTTGTGCAGCGCTTCCTGAACAAGGTGGCCGTGCAACAAGCTATAGCACGGTACGCTTTGTCCATCAGCCGTGTGTACCGAGTGCACCGGTCCAACCCAGGGAAGTACGCAGTGAAGTGCATAGTAGAAGGCTGCCCTGGCAAGGTCAGCGCTCTCCGAGCAAAGATCTTTGGCTCGGTCTTCACGGTCAAGGAGCTGATCGACCACACCTGCGAGCTCAGCGAGCCCCTACGGCAGCATCGGAACGTGACTTCCGCATATGTTGCAAACCTCATCACGCACCTAGTTGAGGCGGACGTGTCTATCTCCCCCAAGCTGATGATGTCGGAAGTCGTCAATCAGGTTGGCTATCCAGTTAGCTACAGCAAGGTTCGACGAGCCAAGCAGAAAGTCATCGAGACTATGTACGGGACATACGAAGAGGCGTACAACCTTGTGCCGAGATTGCTTCACCAGATTGCCGGATCAAACCCCGGCACGTACATAAACAAGCTGGACCGTGAAGATGCTGAAAAAGGGCCCAACCACTTCATACTGGATAGGGTGTTCTGGGCTTTCGCTCAGGCCATCAGGGGCTTCAAGTTCTGCCGTCCCGTGCTAACGATGGATGTCACTTTTCTCACTGGGAAGTACAAGGCCACCATCCTCACCGCGGTGGCGGCCGATGCGAATGACCAACTTCTCCCGATTGCATTTGCCATTGTCGAGAGCGAGAACACATCCAGCTGGCTGTGGTTCTTGGAGAACATGAAGAGGGCCGTGGTGGGAGACCGGGCCAACGTCTGCCTAGTCACAGACCGCAATGCTGGGTTGTTGGCGGCCATCAACAACATGCAGCGTGGGATGGATCCATCTCACCAGTGGAACGACGTGCAATCCAGGTGGTGCATGAGGCATCTTGCATCTAACTTGTTCACGCGGTTCGCGATCAGAACTCATGAAGACGCTCAAGGCATTGTGTATGCGTAACCAATGACGGAAGTTTGAGTCTATTTGGAGAGACCTTGAACACCGGACTACGAGATATACAAGGGAGTCCACTCTGGAGAGGGAGCAACCTAGTAGCGCCATAACCTTCTCCCAGTGGATTAACGACCACGCTCCTGAATTGGAGAAATGGTCCCTCCTCTATGACACAGACGGTGCAAGGTACGGCGTTATGACGACCAACATGTCCGAGGTCTACAATAGCGTCCTGAAAGGTGTGCGCGAGCTCCCTATCACTGCGGTTGTCCAGGAGACATGGACTCGCACCGTTGGTTATTTCGTGAATAGAGCCACCGCAGCCAAGCGACAGATGGACGAAGGCAAGCAGTGGTCCGAGAACATGCAGAGACACATGGATCGGAAGATGGAGAAGGCCCGAATGCACGACATCCGGGTGATCGACGGCCTCAGGCGAAAGTACGAGATCAAGCTTCGACAGAAATACGTCAATAGGAGGCCTTGGGAGGTCTAGGGAGATCAAGGAAGGTCTCGGGACCTCCCTTGACCTCCCGTGGCCTCCCGAGACCTCCCGTGACCTCCCGTGACCTCCCTAGACCTTTCGAGACCTTTCGAGACCACTCGAGACCTCTCGTGGCCTCCCGAGACCTCCCTAGACCTCCCGTGACCTCCCTAGACGCATTGCGCAGACAGCCCGTGCGGCGCAACCGCGAGCAAAAAATCAGCATGCCATGGACACCAGATGATGTCGCTCTCGTGCAATGACTCGAACTCGTTGTGGTACAACGAGTAGCACCTCGCCGGTCTTCTGTTGGCCCAGCGCAGACGACGGGCGGCAGTCCACCGTAAGCCCATGGTGGGCGCGTCTATGTGGTCATGTGGGAGAGGGTACGGGTGCGCCGCTGTCTCAATGGTCGGCCGCCCAACAGGGAAGTGCTCCCAACTCCACAGCTGCAGGAGCACGTAGCACACGACCAGGTTGCTACCGGTATTGCCGCGTGCATGGCGCCACACAACCCTCGGTATGTAGCGCAAGGGCTACCGATCCCCGGTATCATGCGGCATCGGCTCAGCCCCCGCGTCAACCAAAGACTCGGCGACGCGGATGAAGCTGGGGTTCAAAATATCGCCCTTTGTGGTTGGAAACAAGACCCAACCAAAGAGCTGGAGAAGGTAAGCAACGAGATGCGTCCTAACGACGTCCTCAGGTGCACCCTGCGGGCATTCGCTGAACTGCCTCAGCCAAGCCCGAGGGACGCCACGTGCACCCTCCGGCAGAGGTTGGCCAAACCGCTGCTCCAGCCTGACCTTCCAGTCCGCTCTCGGAGGGCCCGGAACAAGCGGCACACCCCGGATCGGGAGACCAGTCAAGAACGAGACGTCCTCTAGGGTGATCGTCATCTCACCCCACCGAAAATGGAAGGTGTGCGTCTCGGGCCTCCACCGGTCCACAAGTGCGGACAACAGGCTGCCGTCTAGAGTGAACCCACGTTGGAAGGACACCATCCTCGCAAAGGGCAACAAACCCGTCTCCCGGAGGATCGGGACGTAACGATCGTCTATCGCCCACCAGTCCCTCCCCGCCCGAAGCGCCAGGGGCAGAGGGCCATCCACGCCGCCGTGAGCCAGCTTGCACCGGTGGTCCTCATCGAGAATTGTTCTAGTAGCTCGGTAGAGACATGACTAGCAAAACATACATAGCGAACATTATCGACAATGTGGCTAATTAAACATAGAAGAATGTAGCTAAATTAAAAATTACGATAAACCTACCGCGACGACGCATTTACGACGGTTAATAACGTTGAAATATAATCGAGAGAGCAAGCGCATGAAAAAGAAAAGAATGGGCAGAGGAGCGAGCGAAAGGATCGCGATATGAACTTAGCGGAAGAACGAGCGAAGCGGCGATCGCGAAATGAAATCGCGCGGTCGCTCTCTCCAATATATATGCATCGCAATCATCAAAGGGAATCATTTTATATCCACCGCAATCATCAAAGAGAGTCACGAGATAACATTTCATCCAAACTTTGGTGCAAAGTTAAACCACATGCATGAACCAAGCATTACAATCAACACTTGGCGCAAGTGCACGCAAGGGCCACATTACAATCTCCAAAGAATGAGCACATGTCACGGATATCATAATGACCATATGACCTAGCAAAATGAGCATATGAAGTACATTAATTGATGCATGCGAAAGCAAAGTTATATCAAAAGATTCTTAACAAATAAAATAATACAAAAATTACATAATCAAATACACTTTGTCGAATGCTACACAAAAATTTTTATTTTTTTGACCTCATTTGCTATAATTTAAAATTCTGAAAAAATAAAAATCCTAACTAACCCTAAACTAATCCTAACCCTAAACTAAACAGCGCTAATTGGTCGGGCGCGCTGTGGGCATGCGCGCCACGGGCAAGATGCCCACCCGCGCCGCGCGTGAGGTGGCGGGTGGCGGGTGGCGCGTAGCGCGTGGCGCGTGGCGGGCGGCGGCGGAGGCGGCGCGCGCGGGTGAGTGGCGGGGGCGAGGGGCGGACGTGGCGCGGCGCGTGAGGTGGCGGCCGGGGGACGTGGCGGGCGGGCGGGCGCGAGCCGAGGTGGCGGCCGCGCGCGATCGATCGCGCCGCCGCCACTTTTGCTAATACGTGCGCGCGGTGGTTAAAACTGCTAATATGGTGTGAAAATCGGTCGTATCGACAAAAAATTCTGTGTACCATAGCTACCCCACAAATATTTTTGTTAAAATGGTGCAAAAGTTTTCATCTTCACGTGATTTTGGCAGGAGTACTAGCTAAGTAGTACGTACTACATCGTTTATGGTTGTTTACAATTTTTTCCAAGCAAAGTTACTAGCCTTCTGCAGAAAAGGATTGATCGGAAAAGCTATACCTGCTGCATGCCCCTGTAGCTCTGATCTGACATTCACTTTGCTTTAACATTACTCTCTTCTTTTCGGAGAAAATGATTTAATATTTGGTCTTGGAAGATTCTCCCAAACTTTTTTTTAAAAAAAAATCATTACCCAGGTGCCGCAAGAATCTCATGTGCATACATGCATGGGCGGGACACAAAAAGTATTGAGGACAAGACAGGACCGGCCGGGCTGCCACTGTACATGATTTATTAGAGATCACATCACTTGATCACTGTATGAAGTGTGAACTCCTCTACTAAGAAGCAACCGCAGAACATTGCAACCAAAAGCACATCTTGCTTTTCTGCCTGTAGGTAGATGGCTAATCAGTGATCCTTGATGTGTACTCATGCGTGTACATTCATATCATCCCTTTTGAACCTTGCCTCAACAAATCCGTTTATTTTAAAACCTAAAAAATAAAAAGAAAAGAAAAGAAAGAAGAGAGGAGGGGAGGGGAAGTAGTGGGCCGGGTCGGACCCAACTGAGTCTAAGTTGGACTCCGCAAGGAGGCCCTCCTATGCGCCGCATATAAGGAGAGGGAGGGGGAAGAGCCAACCCTAGCCACACGTCATTGTCCCTGCCCTGGCAGCATTGCCCCTGCCACCGCACCAGCTCCAACCACTACCGCTGCCGCCAGTTGCGTCATTGCCCTGCCGCAGCCGCCCTACCGTTGCCACGCCGATGTTGTTGTTGCTACTGCTGTAGACTTCAGAGGAGAAGAAGGAGCAAGGAAGAAGGAAGGAGAAGGGAGAAGAACGAGAAGAGGACGAAGAGGTAAAACTAGGGTTTCATGACGATATGCAAACCTTCTCTGCGATGTTAGATTATCGCTTAATCAAAGTTAAGGGTAGATTGATAGTGGGAATTGGTGTTTTGGTTATGCCATGTTTCGGTTCAATGTGCTGCTGAGCCATGCGAGGGAGTTTTGAGGTATCCACATCCTGTCTCTGTCTGGTTTCATAGCTTTGTCATGTTATAAATATTGTAGATTATTGTTTAAGCTTTTCATATAGTACACGAACACGGGATTTGATTACGTGGTGTAAAAGTTATGGCTTCTCGAACGCTGTTGTCCAGAATTCCATCGATGTTAGTAGCAGTCGTGTTGTTTGCTTTATTACCTACAGTAGATGGTCGAATTAAATTATGACCACATCTAGAAAAAGTTTGGTAATTTTCTATAGTTTCTAAAAGTGGCATGGTTTGCTACATTTTATGTGCTAGAATATATATATATATATATATATAAACAGAGATTTAGACAACTTAATTAGGGAATTTGCATAACTAGAAAAGTGTAGCAAAGTTTGTATAGATTCCAAAAATTATATGGTTTGCTATGTTGGGAATCCATAACTAGAATTTATGTCTATTTGACCACTGGGATAGCAGCTGGTTGTCCAGTGAAGTGGGGTTAATTATGTCGGGTCTCACGTAGGAGCCATGTTGATTTATTTTTATGTTATTGAACCATCGTTGCATATTTTTTGAGGTGAGTATTAACATTGTCCAGGGAGTTGCTTCAAGTTCGATGCCACTTTTGCATCATTTCGGTTTTCGTGGCTAAAAGGCAAGTGCATGGTAGAGCAGTAGACATCGGTTTGTTTGCCACTTGTTTTTACAATTAAATTGCCATAATATACTTATGCTTTATCCATGCTTATTACATTGCTATGATGACAATCAATCATGTTAATTGATAATGGAACAAATTGCATTCTTGCATCATGTGCATAGTCATGTCATGAAAGATAAATACTCACCTCGGGTGGACATGTAATATCTACCATGGTGGTAGAACTCCATGGGAGTGGAGAGATCCCCGGTTCCTTGTAGGACGGTGTAACATCCTCAAATTAATTAATGATGATTAGTATTCATCTCGTTAACGTGATTATGGTTTTTGAATCTTTTGCACAATTTATTGCACTTGGAATATCACAAAACAAATTGAACTTACAACTCACGTCTGAACTCCCAAAATGAAATCAGTAATAAAAACTTATGAACTCCTTCTGGAAATAATTTATTCAAATACTATATTTATTATCATAAATTAATATATTTGTTTCCCAAATTTTTGGACTATAATTAGAACCACGGAAATTTCAAACACGATAAATAACATATTTAAAGTTTGAATTTGAATTAAGCAAATAACCAATGAAAAGTGGGTTATAAAATTTTATTTGGGTACTAGCTCATCCCAGGAACATCCCTGAATTATTTTAGAATTTTTAGAATTATATATATATATTTTAAGCCTTAGTCAAACTAGTTATTAATTTAGTCAAATCTAAAATTAAAACCTAGCACTATTCATCTGGCCCGAGCCAAGCACTGTTGCACCGACCCGAGCCCGACGGACCACCCCGCTGCACCCAACCCTCTCACGGCACCGGCTTGCGGCGACCGTTCGATCGCGATCCGACGCTCCCGATCAGCCACCCACTTACCGTTTCGCCGAGTCGCCGACAGCCTGGGCCCACGCTGCAGATGTTTCTTCCACCTTGGTCAGGTGCGCAGGAGCCGAGCTCCACGCGGCCGCTGCATGCTGCCGCACGCCCGTCAACAGTGTTGCCGCACCGCCCTTGGCGACCAGTCGCAGGACTTCGCCACTCACGCCGCCTATCCTTCCGTCCCCGGCCCGAATAAAACCCCCCAGAAAGCCACCTTCTTCCTCACTACACCACATTTCTTCCTCTTCACCTCTGCTGCACCTCATCCGAGCTCCAATCGCTCCAGCGACCGCCGCTCCTTCCCGACCGCGTCACGACACATCTCCCCACCCTAGGAAGAGAACCCCTCCATCAATTTGGAGCATTCCCCACCGAGGAGCCGCGCACAGGTTGTCTTCTTCGCCTCCGGCCAAATCCGCCACCACAACCGCCGCATCTTCTCGAACGAGCCCAGGCTCGATTCTCTCCACAGTGAGCATCCTTGTACCTCCCTGTACTTTCCCCAACCACTCACTAGCTCTCTCGTCCACTCCAGGTCACCGCCACCGTTGAACCTCCAGGCACCACTACCGGTTGTCGCTGTCAGCCCAACTCCGGTCACCTCGGCTCCCTCTGGGCACTCCGGTAAGACCCAATCACCACCCTTATGCTCATGCTCACGTTGTTTCCGTCCTAACTCCACCCCTCGCTGCTAGTGCCTTTTCGTCCACACGGCCAGCCGCCGCTCGTCGCCTCCCAACCGCCGCCGACCAGCTCCGGCCAAGAGATCACCACCATTCGGTTCAACTCGTCGCCCTGGGTCCATTTTGGTCCTTACCGCCGCCGCACTACTGCCACCGCGCTGGCGAGCCACTGGCAATGTGAGCGGGAGGCGCTGCTCTGTTTGTCAGAAAATCGACAATCACTGTAGCGAGTTAATTAGGGTTAATCACTGCCATTAAATGCTAATGATTGGTTAACGTAAGTAAATGACAGTCTTAACGTCTTAGTGTGTCGCTGACCTGCGGGTCCCACACATTAAGTGCACAGTGCACTTAATGGTAGACCGTGGACTGGGATCATGGACTTTTTGGTCCATGCACAGTAAATGCATTGTTCTTTGGACCCCACATGTCATTCGTTGCGGCTAGCGTCTGGGTTGGAAAGAAAAGTATTAATGTATTTGGAAATCCCAAAAATGATTAATTATACACTGAAAAATATAATTAACTTCAAAAATGCATAACTAATTCATTTTAGCTCCAAAAATAGTTAAACCACTTTTTTTATTTTAAATTTTTAATTAACTTCATTATAAAATAGGTTTCAACCTTGTCACTATCTCAGAAAACATATTTTGTAGAGAGTGCTCCAAAATTTAATTATTAACACACTATAAATTGCTTTTAACTTTGAAAATTCATAACTAATTCATAAAAACTCCAAATGGGGTGAACCAAATTATTTTGGTCATGTAATAATATTCTCTATTTATTTTTGTAATCCTCATGTCCACCACTACTCCAGAAAATTTCGTAAAAGTTTTAGATACAGTGAACAGTGATATATTCTAATTTATTTGGATTTTCTGGAAAACTGACTTTCAAACTATCATAACTTTTGCATAGAGCATCCAAATCAATTTATTCTTGTTGCTAAATTCACCTAATATCATGCTCTACCTTATGTGAATTTTTCATGATTTTGGGATGACTTTGAATTATTATGTCTTTTCGGTATTATTCGTTCTTATTGTACTTTCGACTTCTTTCGTTAGGTTCTGACGCGCACATTGCTAACGAGAGTGATCCTCAGCAACTTAACGAGCAACTTCAGCAAGGAAAGCAGTTTGATCATGTTAATCCCAGTATTTTCAAGTCTAATATATTGATTGCAACTTGTATTTATGCATTGTTATTTTGTTGTTAAATTATGGTTTGATTAGTTGATCCTATAATTGCATAATCTGTAGGTAAATGATATTCCTCTACTACCTGATCCTAGGTTATTTGCTGTGATTGGAGTTCGTTGGATGAGCTCTTGTCACTTAGTAGATTACGGGTTAATATTGCTTAGACATGCTTAGCTATCGGTAGTTTTGGGTGGTCATCGACTTAGTCGATGATCTTGATCACACAAATCTAATTATTAGTACATTATGTCCAGCACTTGTGCTTTGTTAATTTGTAAAGTCAAAAACTGAAAATGAGAACTGATTTGGACTTGGGCATTTTGGAATGTTGGTGTGATCTTTTGGTGTGAATGGAATGGTGCCTAAGTCAACAAGGACCGAACATCTTGTTACACTAAACCAAGTAAATTTGTGTGCTAACCACGCGAGAGGGATATGGGACCTCTCTTGACTAAGTACATTGGGAGGTGTTAATTATGAGCTGGTTGGTGGGTGTTTAAAAAAAAGAAAAATTATGTTGTGATAGGAGGGGAGCATTAGTAGATCGGCTATAAGCTGGCTAATGTATCTTTCTCTTCGTGGGTTGCGGCTCGTAATTAGCATCATCCATTGGAATTATCTCGTAGGACTTAGCCGTGTCGGCATACCTAAGGAAGTGTGCTTCATAGCTTGGCAAAAAGGCGGTCTGACGTGTGGGTACATTGGTACACCCCTGTAGGGTTAAAACTATTCGAATAGCCTCGTCCTAAGTTATGGACACGCTTGGGGAGGTCTTCCAAGAGTTAGACTACAAACTTTAATTAAAACTTGATATGAGTGGTATGAATAGGTAATTCGTGCTATTGTTGTGGTGACTATTGGGTTAGTCACTTCCCGGATGTTGTTGTCATCTATTTATTGTTATTATGTTGTTATTTACTGTTATTTGAACAATAAAAACAGATTGTAAACTTGCTTTTAAATGTACTACATTATTACAAATAAAGATTGCTTTGTGCTGAAAATAGAACATACAGCCTCCACTTAAATAAGTTTGTATGTAGCATATGTATAGGCTTGTTACTCTACACGTAAGTCTTGCAGAGTACAATTTTTGTACTCATTTGCTTTTCTTAACTATTTGTTGCAGAGGAGGAAGGTGAGCCCCAAGGGCCTCACTTTTGTGAGATGTGCTGCGGGTTTGATGACTAGCTTGGCGGTCCGGTTGGTTGCCTTGTGGGTAAAGGCACACTAATTGTCTCTTTTGTTTATCGCCATCTTATGGCATTTCGCTTCCACTGTCCAATTAGTTAATTGTATGTCTTTTGGCCGGTCGGCCTCCCTTTTGCAATAACTCTACTATGTATATCTTTTGATTTGTTAAGTGTTGCTTTAGTTCTATGTCTTGAATGGAATTGGTGTATGAATTTTATAAAGGGGTGTGTATACTGTATTTCTGGGAAGTATACATATCTCGAAGACACGGGTTATTTTGTTTGTGATGCTAGGGTCAATTGATGACTAAGCATTGCAAGCTTAATAAAATGGGGTCCTCACAAACGGGCTAATGAAAGGGTGAATACTGACATGTGTTCACTCAGTTATACCGGTATAAGCTATGAGATGAGCAAATGAGCATGCAAAGTAGAGATGTGTTGCATTGCATTGCATTGCTGAAAAAAGATGATGTTAAATGGATACGTGAATGATAATGATTATAATATACTTGAATGATAGCTGTATATTTATTATTCTATTATGTACTTGTTAAGTTTTGAACTCACCCTTACTTTATTGTTGTTTTAGGTGATCATTGACAGCGACATGCATGTGATGGGAGTAGCACATATGCATCATATGTTATCAATCACAAAGTTATTAGTATCTAGTTGCAATCATTAAACCTAGAGACTTGGTGAAACAGGAGTGCCCAATCTTCTCGCCTAGGATGGAAGATAACTTGTACGCTTGACTTGACAAACCATAGTTGCTCACCTGATGTCAATGCATGAACTAAAAATTATTTAATTCGCCCAATCTCATGTGTACTCCACCTGACCACTAAGTGGAGTTTTATCGATCTCTCAATTCCTGGCGGAAAGATAAAATGATATTTGGAGGAATAACGTTCTACTTCCCTTCAAGTAGTCGGTCTTCACCAAAATCTTAGAAGAATCAAGCGTTAAACGCTATTGATGCAAAAGCACTCAAAATATTTATTCGTGGTCTGAGTTTACAATGAGGGTCATGCCCTGAATATAAAGGGGTTTGCTCCTCCCTCTGTTCGGCCAAGGAGAACTCCCCTCCTCCCAATCGGATTCAACATGGGACTCCTCCAAGTGTTTTTTGGAGGGAAGAGTCTCACGAGAATTCGGACAAGGGGGGAGTCCTTCCTATTTCGAACAAGGAAAGGAGCAACCCAACTAAGGGATTTCGGACTAGATGTCCTCAACCAACTCGTATTCCCACATGGAAAGGGCCAAGTGGCTGAAACTTAAAGACTAGGCTAAATTTAGAAATTAAAGCCCACTCTATAACGGTTATAAACCTATGACCAGTGTTAAAAGGAAGTCTAATACATTTTATTACTGCCAAACTAGTCACGAGATGACCAGTCATGAACACTATACGACCAGCTATACAGTTTTGGGCCATCCCCGACCAGCAAACTAGTCGGGAGACATGACATTTTCCCACATAATTAACACGAGAGCGGTTGTTGGCACATATGGCAACTTACAATAGTTGGTTAAGAGACGTGACGATTCAAGACTCAATAGAGGAACGCGCGTGAAGATATATGGCGCCTTTAGCGGCATTAACAACCACCCCTTCAATAGCTATAAAGGGGGTAGCCCACGTATTCTGTAACATAAGTTTTGTTTTCTTGCAACCATATCCATAATCTCATTGTATTATCGTACAAATATTATTTTCTCGGTAAGCTCGATAGGGGACCCTGGGTCTCGATTATCGACAGTAACCTATTGTGGGTTTCTATCCATGCGTAGGTTGCCAGAATAATTAGTAATTATTGTTTAAATTTAGTAATAAAAATGTATAGATGATATTCTGGGCTCTTTGTTGAGATGGTGTTCCTGAAGGAGAAAGAAATGTTGAAGAACATAGTAGTCGTAGGAAACAATCAACCAATCACCACACAATAGATAATAGTCAGAGAGACGGAGTAGATGGAGACATAATGTAGGGAACCTCTTTATTAATAGAATTATCTCTTTCCAAGTACAATGAGGTCCAATTTAAAGACTAAAACCTACTAAGGGTAGTTTAGGTATTATGCCCATTTTTCAGAGGTTCTGTTTGGCGCGTAATCGTAGGAGAAAGATTTACCACCCTATTTCCAAAATCGAATAGTTGCATCTTGGCCCACAAAATCCCATGACAGTTGAGGTTCTGGAGCTTTCGAAGCGTTCCCCTCGGGAGAAGTGTGTCTCGGGTATGGCTTCTGGTGTCCTTCCTTCTTCCCCAGGAGTCTCCGTCATTGTCTCCCCTCGCGCCCCCCCTTTAGTTCTCTAGGGTGTCTCCCTCCTAGGGATATGGCGAACTTTGAAGTTTATCCGTCGATGTTCCTCCCCCATGGTTTCCCTGTTGGGAACGCTCTCTTCCCAGATCGTCGACCCAAGCGTCTACACTCGCACCTAGGAATGGAGTGTCGTCACTCAAACTAAGATGTGGGCATTGCGGTGCTTGTGCCGGTAGTAGCAGCTTGTGACTTTGCTCAAGTTGCTGACACAATTCATCACAACTTGGTGCATAAGTTTTGGGTTCGTGTTTCTGAGATCGCAGCTTGTCTGGTTTGTGCTGCTTTTGTCACTTTTGGAAGTTGCATCGAGTGAGAAGCAGCAATTGCTCATGGTATGCATCCATTTGAGCCGTAATCATTGAGTTTCACCAAGCATGATGAAGGTATAAACTTGCGCTTTGCTCCTCTTGATAGGGTTTGCTGGCTCATGTTAGTAGTTTTTCCTTTAGACTGCTATAATGTGGCTGTGGTAGGCCGTGCAGTGGCGGGATTTGTTACGTTAATTCATTGGCATGATTCCTCTAACAAGGCTAGAATTTTGATTAAGTTGTTGGTCCGTTCAATTGATGTGGTACCGAAAAGTATTCTGGTGGTTGTGGGGATGAGCTGGGAGCTAAGGAATGGGATATCCCTTTGTCGAACCCGGGAACGAAGCATCCCGAATTCACTGTGTTTACACACTAGTCTAGGATTTCTAGTATACACAGTCTTACAAACAGTGTTATCATAATCATATCAAGCGCTTTATTAATAAGGAACAGAGTTTATTACAAAATGGGTCTGAAGCCAAATAACAAAACATAGCGGAAGCAAAAAGGTAGTAGACCACACAATGCGTCACAGGCAATCGTCTGGAGGTGTAGCCTAAACATCTGGATAGAAGTCTTCTCCTAAATAATAATATTCAGCAAGGATGAGCACAACTACTGTGCTTGCAAATTACACCCAATACAGAATTTAGAATGCATGCATAAGACAATTTTATAGTGGATAATCTCCATATGAAACATGGTGATGGATATCCTCCTATCACATGGCTAACCGCCCAATTCTACCACAAGGATTAACCATCATAAAATCATGTACAAAATCATTTTTAAAACCAAAAACAAAGTCTAACTTAGAGTGGCTTTGCTCAGCATGTCCATGACCGTGGACACGACTATTCGAATAGTTTTACACTCTGCAGAGGGGGTGCTACTTTACCCACAAGAGATAATCAACTTTTAATGTCCGTCTGACACACTTCTGTAGGTGTGCGACTATGTGATTATCACGAGGCCTTTACAATGCGTCATTCCAAACTAGTCATGCCCGCTAAGGTTTCACTTCCATTGGATTAACCATCCGCTAGAAGCCCCTCCTCTTGCGCCCCTAAGGTTTCACTTCCATTGGGTTAACCACCCGTCGGAAACCCCCTCTTGCGCCAAGTGGGAATACTGTTGAACCGACACCCACACACCAAAAATGGCACAACCAACAATGGAGTGTTGCAAATTATTCAGCCTAGCATGTCCCATTCCAGGCTTGTGGTAGTACGGTGGAGCTTTGCAAGATGCGGCTCGAAGACCGGTCCTTAACAGACTTGGGCGACTTCCAAAATAACCCCTGGGCCTCAATCCTACCCAGATTGAGCCCGTGCATAAACCTGCACCCACCATGCATCCATTCCGCCCAAGTCTAAACCCATTTTTCACTTTTATTTTTCAAAGGCAATTGCAAAAATCTACCATGACAACACAATGTCATAGGCTTTTAATCAATATTTGCTATTTTAGCTAAAATTCCCCAAAATCAAATATTTGTGATCTAAGCAATGTCTAAGCATATTTGTATTTTCAAATCTTATTTGACTAAGGTGACAAGGGAATGATGATTCAACAATCAAATTTGGCTATACAAGGGAAATGGATTAACTAGACATTAAAATAGGAATTTAAAATAACTGTATAAAATTATGCATGAAATAATAATTTAAAATAGAATCAAATAATTTGAAATACTGGGGTCAAAATGATCAATGGTGTAACTTGCCTTGCTCAAAATCTTGGTATTCTACTTCTTCAACAGGGTCGAGCTCTCCGGAGTCGTCAAATAAATTCAAATAAAATACAAATTAATTCAAATTAATATTCAAATTAACTCCAAACAAAATAATTTTGGTTTAGTTAGCTAGATCTTAATTTTATACAAATTTAGAAATTTGGTTCACCTAAATTGGAGTTCGTATGAAGAAATACAAGCTCCTCGAAGTTTTAAATCTAAATTAAATCCAAATTATCAGAAATTCTGAATTTCCTGAATTATTTTTCTAAAGAAAATTTGATTTATTGCGTCAGCGCACGGACATGAGCCGCTGACATGTGAGCCCCACAGTCATGGACTGGGTCCACGGGAAGGCACGGGTTCACGGTGGACGCAGTCTACCGAATAGTGCACAGGGGGGTATGCTGGCGTGAGCGCTACATGGGCATCCACGTGGGTGCCGAATCGGCATCTCGGGCATACGAGGTGCTGAGATGGCATTGACGTGGCCGGGCCATGTCGGCCCGAGGAGCGGCAGCACTCCGGGGACGCCCTCGTCGGCGCTACGCTGCTCGGCAAGGTGTGTGGAGATGCGCAAAAGATAGAGGGCGAGATGCTGAAGCCAGTGCGCTACCTTACAGGCGAAGGGACACAGCGGAATGGTCGTCGGCAACGGAGAGGAGCGGCGGCGAGGTTCGGTCGACGGTGGCGACGTGGCTCCGGCGGTCTCCTAGCAAAGCGAAGGGGTGCACGAGGATCGCAGCGATGAGGCGATGCTGAGGGAGTGGTCGAGGTGGTCGGAGGAGACTGGACGGCACCGGAATCGAAGTAGAACAAGGCTTCGGTCGGCGGCGAGAAAACTCAAAGTGAGGGTGCACAAGAGCGATTGGGGTGAGGAGAGCTAGGGCGTTATAGGGCGAGGGGAGGTCGGAAGGCGGAGATCGTGCGCGGAGGTCACGGCGACGGCGGCGAATGATCGGCATGAATGCACACGATCAAAGGATGAAACGGCTGGGATGAGTGCGAAGGTTACTGCTGAATTACATGCGCATGAATGCGAGAAGAATCCAGGAGAGAAACGGAGAATTGATGAAGCTCTAATGCGCAGCAATGGTGGTCGGGCGCAGGAGCTGGAGGAAGAAAGGGTCGGAGAAGATGACACTGTAGATGGGCCCACTTTTTGGTGGAAGGAACTGGTCGGGTGGAGAATTGGTCGTTCGATTTCGATCGGACGGTCCGCAGCGACGACACGCCGGAGAAACTAGTCGGGGGAGCGATGGCCGTTCGATTTTGATCGGACGGTCTGCAGTGACAACGCACTGCAGAAATCGGACAAAGCGCGAGAACAATCTTTGGTGGGAGGATTCGCCCCGATCTTGTCTTTAGTGAAAATTAACTCCTTTTCTAATTTAAATAATTCAAGAAATTCAAAAAGATTTTAGAAAATAGCAAATAAAATCCAAAATTTATGAGAAATTTCATAGAAATTCTCTAGGGCATTCTGGATTTAAATAAAATAATTCCAACTTATATTTGGTTATAAATTTCTTAAATAAATTATTTTAGCTTTAAAACAATTAAGGAAAAGCTTTTACAATTTCAGAAATTCCACAAAAATAATTAAAGTTTTTTATCTTCAATTGAAATTTGAAATTTTGGGCTATTACAAACCTACCCCCCTTAAAGGGAATCTTTACCCCGAGATTCAGACTTGGTCAACAAAAAGGTGGGGATACTCGGTTCTCAAAACTTCTTCCCGCTCCCAGGTGGCTTCTTCTTCGGAATGATTGCTCCACTGGACTTTGCATGATCGGATGACTTTGCTTCTGGTGATGTGTTCTACCACATCGAGAATCTTGATTGGCTGCTCCACATAAGTGAGATCTTCTTGAAGATCGATGTTCTCAAGCGGTGTTTTCCTCTGTTGGTACTCTAAGATATTTCTTCAACTGAGAGACATGGAAGACATTGTGAACAGGTGACAAAGACGCTGGTAGTTCTAACTGATAAGCAACTTCGCCTCTTTTTGCTAGAATCTTATAAGGTCCAACAAATCTGGGTGCGAGTTTTCCTTTAGTCTAAAATCTCCTTACTCCTCGGAGTGGAGTTACTCTAAGATAGACGAAGTCTCCTACCTCGAAGAATAATTCTCTCCGACGATTGTCGTCATAACTCTTTTGTCGAGACTGAGCCACTTTCAGACGTTTTCTAATTGCTTTTACTTTACTTTCGGCTTCTTTTATCAATTCTGGTCCAAAGAACTGATGTTCTCCTACTTGATCCCAAGGAGAGTGGTTCTACACTTTCTGCTGTACAATGCTTCAAATGGCGACATCTGCAAACTGGCATGAAAACTGTTGTTGTAGGAGAATTCTGCATAGGGTAAATTCTTATCCCTGCTTCTTCCATAATCTATAGCACAAGCTCGAAGCATATCTTCTAGAACCTGATTAACACGTATTTGCAATGGAAGATCAGATTGGCTTATCATAGATCGAACCATGTCTAACAATATTCGATTCCGTTGATCAGACACCCCATTCCATTGAGGTGTTCCCGGCATAGTGAGTTGTGGAACAATTCCACACTTCTTTAGATGATCACCAAACTCATGGCTCAAATATTCACCTCCACTATCAGATCATAGATATTTGATTATCTTGCCAAGTTTATTGTGTACTCCATTCTGAAATTTTTTAAACTTTTCAAAGGATTCAGAATTATGCCTCGTCAAGTAGATACATCCATATCTACTAAAGTCATCGGTAAAGGTTATGAAATACCAAAAACCACCTCTAGTCAGAGAACTCATCGGACCACGTACACCCGTATGTATGAGGGCCAACAAGTCGTTCGCCCTCTTACCTCTGGTCGTGAAAGGTGATGTTGTCATCTTGATAAGTAAACAAGATTCACATGTTTCAAATTATTCGAAATCAAATGAGTTTAGAAGACCATCTTTATGGAGCTTCATCATGCACTTCTCGTTTATATGACCTAGAAGACAATGCCAAACAAAAGTGGGACTCAAATCATTAGGTCGAAGTCTCTTAGCATTTATATTATAGATAGACATATCCTTGTTAATCTTTATCAATGATGATTCCTTCAAGGAACAGAATAACATTTATTCAATAACTCATAAACATAGATGTGATACAACCATCTCTATGTTTGCCTCCAGGCATATCACCAACAAAACTTGTTTTGAATCCAAGCATCACCGTCATCTTCCTCTCTGAGGGTCACTGCCACCATTTCCTTCCCCTTCGAGGCCTGGTGAGTCACGGACCGATTCCTTGTGTCTACACCATCTTTAGCACCTCAGTGAGCTAATGCGACACTCCTTGTAGCTCCTCCATTGCTGTGGTGACCTGCCGTCATAATCCCCCTTCGCGACGTCATTGCCCATCGTCGACAAGTCGCCTAAACCCTTCCTCGGCCTCATCTTCTTCACCCTCGTGGTTGTGGTGAGTCGTTGGTCATCATGCGTGCATCATTTTGCCACGGGTGAGTCCCTAGCGCCCATTCCTCCTTACCCACCCACGGCGTCGCCACTGTTGCATATATGTCGCCGACTCTCCTCCGGTGACCCTAGGTCCCCGTGACTAGTCCATTAGCACTGCTGCGCTACTCCTTTAGCCCGGAGGATGCCTCATACACGAAGTACAACACGGACCCGGGCGTTCTGCCGCTCCTCACCACCTCCGGCCATCTCTGTTGCCGCCGCCACCACCAATTGCTTTGCCTTGCTTCCCTCTTTCCATGTTGCCGCTCAACATCGCCGCCCATCGCGCCATTCGCCGTCGGCGAGCTCGCCAAGCCTTTAGCCACAACCAGCTTTGCTCTCCTTCCTTCTCTCTTTCTCTCTCTCTGACCAGTGGGACCTACTCGCGTTTAGGATTTAGTGAACACTAAATGACAGTGGATAAGTGTAATGGGTGTATGACATGTGGCAACAGTAGAAAAGTTTATGAAAAATCTAATTTAAAACGTAATTAGAATATATATCACTGACATGTGGGACCACACACTATTCTCGATTTTAAAACACGTTTATGATATGTGGGACCGCCTCTGTTTTATAAATAAAAAATTAGATAATAAAACTATGGGTCACTGACAAATAAACCACACACGTAAGTTAATAAAATTCATAAAAATAAGAAAAATCGCTTTCAGTTCAGAGGAAAATACGCTTTCTCTATTCAAAACGCAAACCGTAAACCTTAGTAGAACTCGGAGGAAAATATGTGTTCTCTGTTGGAAAACGTAAACATCATAGAATACGCCTTCAACACCACCCTTTTATTAATTTCTAGGATTTCAAAACCGGGGCAATTTGAAATGTTAATAAGTTTTGAACTCCAACTCACATGGATCATTTTTTTCAAAATTCATATAAAATCAAGCTCTCTCTGGATACTCAAAAATATTTGGATTTTGTTGTTGTTGAAATTATTTTTATATATTTAATTTGCTATCGGCTCTTTTTGAATAGACGTTGATACTTCGAACGAAATTTACGATGATCCTTCATCCTCTTATTCAGAGTAACCATAGCAAGGAAAGCACCCCCTTTGACCATGTTGATCTTTCTATTTTAATTATTATACTTTTTTTGCAAAATCTATTATGCATTCGTGTATGTTTGCTTAAATTTTCTATATTTGGTATATATAACTGTGGTTATATTCCTATTTAATGCCCGATCCTCCTTGAAATAGTGGTATACTTACTATTGTAGCCCTTAGGTTATAATTTAGGTAATAGATGATGCCAATCTGAGTATTTCGAGTGCAAATATCGCACAAGTGCTTAGTCAGACTCTAGATTCACTAAAATTTGAAAATAGATGAAATGTTGAATATGAATTTAGAAGATTTTGATATGATAGCCCAGAGGAGTTTACCTTTGTTATTTTGTATAAAAATAAAAATAAAAAATATAATTTGTGATGTGAATACATTATATTATATTTTAAAAAATATGAAAGGTGTATCTTACAGTATTATACGAGGGTTTCTCAAGAAGAACCTTAATTAGCTGAGGCGAAAGGGAGGTCGAAGGCGCATGTCGTTCTGACATGAAATGTCAATGGGATAACTACGCCTACACATGTGGAGTATCGTCGTATTACATAGAACTAGCCCGCATGCATGCGTAGGCGTGCGTACGTACGCTAGCTGGTGTTGTCACACACGTCACGTAAATACGGCAACATGCACGTTAGCCAAATACCGTTTCTGCATATAATTATTCCTATATATGCGTACGTTTTTAAAAAAATTACAGTAGTAAATAGTCAAAATAGATAATTACAAAAGTAAATTGGCGAGTACGTGTCTCCTTCAAACAAGAGCAATTCAGAGATTCAGCCTCTGTCGTCAATTGAATTAACGACATGGAGTTGTATTAGCGACAGAGATCTAGTTTTATATATATATAAAAATTATTTATTTATTTTTGTAATTATTTTTTAAAATGTATTATTTTTTTGAAAAATTTTGTACCTCGGTACCTACCTACTTACGTGGCCCGGTAATTAATTAATGTATGTGACACGCGTGTATCTATTTAGTACGTACACAGGGGCGAAACTGGGCCTCGGGCCATTGCCCGACCTCCTGGGCAATGGATCGAGGCCCAGCGTGAAAGTTCATGTAAAAAAACAAAATTAAAATGTTAAAACATCAGTTAGAATTTGAGTTTGGGCCGAACAGTGCTAGCCTCTGTCGCCAATTGAATTAACGACTTGGAGCTGTATTAGCGACAGAGATCTAGTTTTATATATAAAAAAAAAATATTTATTTATTTTTGTAATTATTTTTTAAAATATATTATTTTTTTTGAAAAATTTTGTACCTCGGTACCTACCTACTTACGTGGCCCGATAATTAATTAATGTACGTGACACGCGTGTATCTATTTAGTACGTACACAGGGGCGAAACTGGACCTCGGGCCATTGCCCGGCCTCCCGGGCAATGGATCGAGGCCCAGCGTGAAAGTTCATGTAAAAAACAAAATTAAAATGTTAAAACATCAGTTAGAATTTGAGTTTGGGCTGAACAGTGCTGACCTCTGGGTCGGCACTGGTTCCGCCCCTGTACGTACGTACTGTCTGTCCATGCATACAATGCATATGACCGTACGTATGTCCGGTTTTATATTGCTCAAGTAGCTACGTATACACAAGCCCTTAATTGCTTTGGATCGTGGTAGTTGTGCATTACCTACAAGCCATGCATACGTCTAACTAACTCATGCTACGTGCGTGTACCCTAGAAAACAGTAGCTAACGCAAAGTACACTTTCTCGGTCGTCTTGTTGAGTTTATGTTGCATATGCTCTCTTTTTTTCTGTACTTCTTTGTACACCTTTAATTTAGCTGGTGCAAGGTGTACTTAAAGGATTTCAGATATACTGTTGAATTCTTGCAAGCTTTCCTACTTGTGTTGCTTTTTAATATATTTTTTATTTAGAAAAATATATATACATTGAATTAGCAGAATGCATACAATCAAATTGGACTTTTTTTTTACTTTGATCACTAATACATACAAAACTGTTTACATATATTGATACAGTTTGATACCTAAACGATTGTGACTTGCATTCATTGGACGGTCTTTGTTTTTTGGCGGGAAATTAATTGGACAGTTGATGATTTAATGAGCTAATCCGTGGAAAACCCGTATGCTAGCTAGGGCGTATAGCTAAATCACTCGAATTGATTAAATGTACCATATAATCTTGTTTTTGCTTAAATATATATATATATATAATCGGTGCAATACAAGGGGCAAAATAATGAAAGTACAGTTTATTATCCAGTTATCTTGTGTTCAAGTACGTAGTTAATACATTAAAAAAGAGTACGTAGTTAATAAGTTACCCTACCTTGCGTTATTATGGAATATTGTTCGAGTTCCATAATGCATGCCGTTAGGTACTGCATTTGTGTGCTGTACATTACTACTACTACTACTACTATTATTTTGCGAGAATTGTGCAAGAATATATACCATATTGAGGTTGCAAAGCGCAGCAGCTACTACCATATATAATCGTGGAGAAATCAAGTTCTTACTCGATCGACCATGCATGTTCTCGTGAGTGTTAAAAAGACACACGCGCGCACGTACACGGCTTCGCATGCATGCACCTAATTCGTACGTGGCTAAGCCTATTTATGAGTACACCTAACTCTTATATCTTCTTTTCCTAGCATCGATCACTCACATGTCCTAAAGGGTGGGGAAAAAGCTTTGGACCCCCAACCTATGCCACGCAACTTTCACATGATTAACGGGAGGCGACACGGCCGGCCACACTGTAGGACGCCTAGCTTGCATGCATGTGTCGATCGACCAGGCCAAGCTGCAGGCTAGCCGTTCATTGCATGCCGGCCCTCCATTTAGTTTGGTGAAGCTAGATATGGTGGTCTCAAAACGATCGATCCAACCACTTTGCATTGATTAATTATGATTTGTAACTATACATTCAACATTGTTTTATACCGTGGTATATATCATGGTGACAAAGTGGGGAAAAAAACCACAGCAGAGTGGAGGCTGTCCTGCAATATGGTTCAATTATGGGAAAATTTACGGTGGCAAATAATTAAGGAATCACCCCTTAAAAATAGCTACAAATATTTTGATATATTGTGATTTAAAAATTGGAAACCAAAACATTAGGTTTAAATAGTATAGATGAACATTTTATAAATATTCAAATTCAAATATTAAAATGACCATGTGAGGAGCCAAAAGTTTTTATATGTCTGGTGTATGCAGACTATATATGTAGCTGCTCACACTCAGAAAACTTCAATCCGCTACATGTAGTGTGGATTGACCGCTATTACAATCAGAGGTGGTAGCTATAGTAGCGTGTTGCATGCTCTATATCTTAGCATTTTCTAGGCGAAACCACTATAGTACCTCTGTTGCCTGCTATTTTAAACGATTTTGAAAACAAGACAACTCTTAACTCTTCAAATATTTAAGCGTAGATCTTTTGTATAATAACTCCATTAGTGGATGTTTACCAAAATGTCCCTAGGGAGCCGCCACCCTTCTAAATACTCCCTAGCTCCATTCTTTATTACTACTGGACCTCCCAATTGGTTTAGAACTATCTATATTTGCTATATAAAAACTATATAATTAGATTTGTCATTAAAAGTAATTTAATAGTATTATAATTTACTAGTACATCTTAATGTAACAGTTAAGTCGCATCTCGAAGACCATAAAAAATAAAAAATAAAGTCAAGTAAGAAAGAACGAAAGGAGTAGACTATCTCATCTCACACACTATATGTATCCATAAATTGAAGAGTTCTATACGCTCCCTGTGTCAATTATGCCTGTGTGCTCATTGTGCACTTGTAATTGATCTTGGTTATGTTATTGCAGTGCTACATGTTGATCAGTTGGTCAACAACGCGACATGCTAGCATATATATGTAAGCATGCATGCAACACATCAAACGAATTACTAGTATGACCTGGAGGGAGTGGACCATTAATCGGCCGCGGCGGGATAGACCAGTTTATGGGTGGTCCGACCCGAGCCTGGTCTGATCTGGCCCGAGTTTGGGACTCGATTTCTGGCCCAAAATTCAGCTAAAAATAATTTTAAAAAAACTATTTCTTTTATTCTTAAAATAAATTAAATATTTTTTTATTGAAAAATAAAAAATAATTTTTCGGGCCAGACTAAATTTAGGTTTGTCTGTTTCGAGACAGACTTTTTAAGGTCCAGTCCGGGTTTGAACGGGTCTAGGCGGGGTCACCGTGAGGCGTGCAGTGCAACCACCCCCACCCGGCCACCCGCATGCACATGGCCAAGTTTTGGACGCTGCTGTAGGCTGTAGCGAGAGAGATGGCTAAATTAAAGCTAAAGTAAGCTTAGGCCCTGTTTGGTACAGCTTCTGCTTTGGCTTTTGGGTGAGAAAAGTCAGAAGCTGTGCAAAACGGTTGGCTTTTTTTCTGGCTTTCACAGGAAGCTCAAAGCTGTTAATATATATGGAAGCCAAAAGCGAAAAGCTAGTGTTGAGGTGCTTCCCACAGCTTCCCACCTCCAGCGTTCCAAGAATACCCCCAGACTTCGCAAAAATTACCCACCTCATACCTAGTATTTAAAGCAATCTTGCCTGTTTGCCTTCCCATTGGCATATTCGATTGAGTCTACTTAAAATTCTAAGTTACAATGAGCACAAGCAAAAAAAAATTATCATTGCAACAATGGCTTTGCATAATTTTATTCGAAATAGTGCTTTGATTGATAATGATTTTGCTCGTGCAGATAGGAATGATGATTATGTAGACGGGAACATGTCCACTAACCTCAGCGCACATGATGATACAGCTGTTATGGATGATGTTGATATGAACGGCCTCCGTGACGCTATTGCAATAGCTTTGGTAGCATGACGATAGGATAGATGGAAGATATATGCACTATTTTGTATGTAGTACTTGCCAATTTAAACTATGTATAAGGGACTGATCTTCTAGTCCAGATTATTTTCACATGCTTTCTGAAGTTTTATTGTTAAATACTGTTAAATGTTCTTAAATGTCGTTAAATGCCGTTTAATGTTGTTAATTTAGTTAAACGACATCAAATAAGTCATTACTGTCCTCATGAGCATTTCAGACATTTCATATCTCGGAAGCTGCGCACCGACCTACCTAAAAGCCGACGACCAAACACCAAATCGAGAAAAACATGACCATTCAAATTGCAAATGGAAAAGCCTACAAAGACAGTAGGAAGCCGCTTTTTAGGAAAGCCACAGCTGTGCCAAACAGGGCCTTAAGCTAGTAGCAAGCTAGCTAGCCGCTATGCACGTATCTATGTGGCGCGTACGTACGTGTGCATATATAATATAGGGCCATGCATGCGTGCTGCACTGATGGCTGCGCGCGCACGACTAGAGCACAAAGGCGTCGACATCGTTGTGACAACGGGTCGATTGGGATCGTTAGTGCTGTGTCTACGCAGGGGTGGAGGAGGGAGGAGATTAATTCGAGGAGGCAGGTGACAGTCTTAGGACGGGATCGGAATTGATTCAACGCGCTGTGAGTTGGACAAGCAATAGGTTAAGGCCACTCGTCGGCGCACGATGAAAGTAAATGTGAGACGATTCCTGTCGCTATATGGGAATAAACTTGTTCTTTTATTAGTTAAGATAAATCCAGCATGAACAAAATCTGAGAAATAGCCGTTGAGATTAGATCATATGTACCTCGCTAAATGGGCTCGGTTGGGAAAGAGTGATCGAGCGTTGTGCTCGAATCCTAGAATTCACCCAGATGCTCGCTTCTTTGAGAATGCCACTCAATTTCGAGAGAGAGAAATGGCATATCACAGCCACTTGGTCACGATCACGACATTAAAATAGGGTATAGTATTTTCTCAACGAAAAAAAGGGTATACTAGCTTGGTGTAGGTGTACACAGAGCGTCAGATATTTGCTTAAAGAACAAAAAAACAAACATACCTCCTAGATGCGGCAAGGCCCAACCATGCAAACTGCTCGCCACACACCTTTCTCTTGTTGCTTTCCATTCAGTGCCCTGACAGACCAACACAGTTAACTGCTACTGCCGTAGTGCGCTCGCTTTTATCTTCCACCTCGAATCATTCTATTATCTAGTGCCGTCATCTTCAATTCTGTTAAGAAACCGGATCCAGTTGAACTCCTCATTCTGTTGTCTATAAATAGATGACCTCCTCTTATTGTAACCCCGATTATTCCGAAGCAATAAAGCGAAGCCTGAAGTCCTCTTATATCTCTGTGTTCAATCTATTATTATGTTCTTATATTATTGCATTGTTCTTACGATTCTGAGTTTGTATACGAGGTACCCGTTCGGACTGGACTCGCCAGTGATGGTTACTCAACACGTTATCAGCACGATCGACTCTCCTCACATCGAAAGGTAACCGTCGAAGAACGACACTCGTAGATTGAATCGTATTTTCTATATTGCTTTCAATTCTGCAAATTTGCTTTCTAGATTATTTTTCTACGGTGCAAATCTGTTATAATCTACCGCGAGCGACTTGAAGTCGCCGACACAATGTCGATCGGGAGATTGCATGAAAGATCAGATGTCGATTGTACCGTAGATTGAAATTGTAAATTCGTTCTAATCTACCACGAGTCGACTCGAAGTCACCGATCGGTAATTGCACGAACGAAAATCTACTATGTGCTGAACCGTAATAACATGTGCATATAAACAGTAAACAAAAAAAATGGCCGTCGACGGCTCAGAGCCATCTTGCGCCGCCACACCCACCGCCAACCGCCGCGCCTGCAGGCAGATCAGCCGGCCGGCAACGGCCGCGCCAACCCCAACTTGAAGCCCTGGCTGGCCCGCACGGCACCACCCCCTACTGCCCCGCACGGCATAAACCCTCTACTGCCTCCGCATGGGCTCGCCACGGCACGCCGGCACCTGAAGAAGCCGCTGCCGGCCTAGAGCCACCCGGCCTCCACGCACATAGCCCGAAGCAAGAAGGCAAGAAAAAAGGGGAAGGCTTGAAACCTCCAGCTGGCCGCCTCCCCGCATGGCATCGTCAATTGGAGCACCGCTCGGAGCAGCCCGCCGCGACGATTGAAGCGCCACCCGCGTCGCCGCTTGGAGAACCTGCACCGCGCCGCCACCACCCCTGGCCGGCTTGAAGCCGCAGCCACAACCGTCGAGCATTGCCCGAAGCACCGCCCGCGCCTGTCGCCTCGAAGTAAGAAGGGGACGGGGGAGGGAGATGTGCCGAGTACCGGGCCGCCTCCTTGTGTGGCGGTACCTCCACCACCGCCTAAAGCAAAGGGGGAGAGAGGAGGGTACATGGCTTGAGCGGCCACGGCCGCCCAAGTCGACCACCGCCGGCGGCTCCGATGCCCGCGGTGGATCCGACCTCCGGTCGACCAAGCCAACCCCACCGACTCGGCCGCCGCCGCTTGTCGCGTCGCCTCCGCCCGAGTAGCGGATCCGCTCGGGAGCGATCGCGCGCCGCTTGAACCGACCGATGCTCGGGCCGCCGACCACCCGGCGCCGCCGCTCCGCTTCCCACGGCGCCTCCAGGAGGCCATTGCCGACCGTCGCGGCTCCATAATGAGGAGCCGCCGCCACCCGGGGGCGCGGGGGGTAGGGAAACCCTACTCGCCCCCTTTTTAGCGGCGGAAACAGGTCGAGGAGGCCGGCAAAGGCTGGCCCAACTACTCGGCCGGGAAAAAGAAGAAAAAAACACCGAAAAAGGTAGTTTTGCAAAAAGACCCTTGGAAGCTTCCGCAATTAGGTAAATGTTTTTCATAATTGGAAAATTTACAAATACACCCTCGTAATTCTGAACAATTACGAGTCTTTTCCGCAAATAAGGAAATTTTGCAAAAAAAAACCCCTCGGACTTTCAAAAAATTAAGCGTAATTTTTTCTCAAAACTGAAATTTTGCGTTTGAACCCCTACAATTGTAGAATTCAACAAAAGTCCTTATTCCAGCAGAAAAGGGCCTCGGGAATTCAAATTTTGAATCGGTTTTTTTGCATTTGAAGTATATTTCACCTTGTTATTATTATTTCTATGCAATTTATTTATTGTATTTACTGTTTTGATTATTTATGATTATTAATATTGCTTTTAATCACTGAAAATAGCAGTAAATCATAAAAATGCATGGAAAAATACGGAATCACGAACTGGGAGTTCGAAGAGCATTATAAGAATTTTGCAACCATTTTATGAAAATTACCAGCAGTAATCTTATGAACTTTTTGCATGAATATGAAAAATGGCTGGCATCACGAACTAGGAGTTCGAAGAACAGACCCAACATGGCCAGAATTTATACAATCTCCAATTATGTGATAATGTAATCACGGATGAGCAGAAGATTGAAAAGACCCTCTCTACCTTTACCCGAATGCGGTGCAATCCGCAGGCAATTATTGTCAAAATGGCTACAAGTAGTATGCCGCAGTGATTGACATCATGAAAAACTACATCTCACAGCCACCTAGTAGCAATATTGGCCATGAAGCCAATACTAGCAGCTACAAGGTGATGAAGCCTCTCACGAAGGAGAAGGGCATAAAGGGTAAGGTCGTGGGTCGTACGTTATTGATGCTTTACAGTCTAAGAAAAAGGGCAAAGGATAGCATGAGACACACCTCACCATTGCAGGCTCGGAAGATCCACACCCATTAGTTGCACTTATGAATGTGGACAGCCTAGTAGCAGCCCCCATCATCCCTCCTTTGGACATAGCAGCGGCCACAGCCGTAGTTTCCCAAAAGGAGAAGATCGTCATGTAGCAGATTGAGGCAGAAGTTTCTGAATACTTCGCTGATTCGATCTAGTGCACGCATTGCACTTAGATCCTTTTACAGTCAATTGCATTTTGTGATTGTGATGGAACTTTGAATAATGGTTGTAGGCTCTAGAAGAGCAAAGCATTAAATTATTATGATGAGTCCTGCAGGACTTATATTCCCGTATATATGATCGCAAGTTATGTTCTGATATCTGCAGTATTTTATTTATGTGTTGCTTATTTTCTGCTGCATATTAATAAAGTACATTATATTAGAACGTGTGTGGCGCCCTGTGGAGGAAGTGTGCTTAGCAGGTAGCGGCACAATGAATACCACCTTGAGAGAGACGAAAATTTTCAGTCGATCGGTAAGAATGTCTGTAGCCTTACGATAATCGCAGGCAGCGATACTTGTATAATAGGCTCAGGAAGGGCCACAATTATACTCCAAACGGGATACAACTTTGGTCATTAAAGAAGGCTTGTTGTACCCATAATAGACTAGAACTCTCAAGGATATTCGCGCTAATGGTTTCCACGTAGAGACTGAAGAAGAACATGGTAATGAATACATGTTCATTATAAAGTGTGAAGAAAGTAGAAAAATGGTATTAGAACGGCTTCCTTCATTTGGAAATGGGCTATACTACACTAATATTAAGACATCTGCGGCCTATACTGCTCTGAAAACTGTATTTAGAAGCTCTGAAACTCTTCTATCTCTGGCATGATAGATCATGCCGACTAGGTCTTAGGATGATGAGAAATATAATTAACAATTCACAGGGACATAATGTCAATGTAAAGAACTTCCCGAATCAGGAAGATTTTGTGTGTCCTGCATGTGCTACCGGGAAACTGATAACTAGACCCTCTACTCTGAAAGTAAAGGATGAAATCCCTGCATTCCTGGACCGTATCCAGGGAGACATTTGCGGTCCTAAACAGCCACTGTCATGACCATTTAGGGATTTTATGGTGCTCATCGCTGCTTCCTTGAAATCGTCGCACGATTGTTTATTATCTATAAGAAACCCCGCTTCTGCAAAGCTAATCTCGTAGATAATTAACATTAAGAATAATTTCCCTGATCATCATATGAAGTCCACCAGAATGGACAACGCCAGAGAATTTACTTCGAGGACATTTGATGATTATTGTGTGAAAATGAGAATTAAAATTGAGCATCCCATACTGCATGTCCACACCCAGAATGGACTAGCAGAATTGTTATTTACCAACTACATGTTGGGGACACGCAGTCCTGCACGCAGCAACTCTCATCAATTTTAGACCACCGGCATATAACATCCATTCACCTATGCAACTAGCGCAAGGGTCAACACTGAAAATTTCTCATCTTTGAAGGTTTGGTTGCAAGGTTTATGTACCTATACCACCACCACAGCAAACTAAAATAGGCACTCTCCAAAAGTCTGGGGTATACATTGGTTATGAGACAGCATCCACAATCAGGTATTTGGACCCCACGACTGGAGATTTGCATGCAGCCCGCTTCGCTGATAGCATATTAGATGATAATTATTTCTCGTCATTAGGGGGAGAAAATCAACCATTGATGAAAAATGTCGAGAAATAGAGAAGTCCAGAAGATAATTGAAGTCTAGAAGACAATTGAAGTCTAGAAGATAATTAAAATCCATGCATATGACCCGTGCACTAGTGAAGCAAAAAGAGAAGTCCAGAAGATAATTGAAGTCTAGAAGACAATTGCAGTCCAGAAGATAGTTGATTTGCAAGCATTAGCGAATCAACTGCCTAACCACTTTAGTGATTTGAAGAGTGTGACCAAGTCGCATATGCCTGTACGCAATGCACCGGAGAGAGTTGAAATACCTATGAAGGTATCCCTAATCCCGTCCTAAGGCCTCTGAAAGGACGAGAACTCCGGCCCCTCGAATCCGAAGTAACCGGGGACGCCTGGTGAAAAAGGATAAGAAGGACTTGACACAGCCGATCACCGAAGTTCCCCAGAACCAGAAGGGGAGCCAGTTGAGACCTGGCACCAGTATGTCACCTTCAGAAAAGGCATACCAGAATTGAATATCCCCATGAAGGGATACATCAGCATGGAAGTATGCGCACACATCGGAGCTGAAAAACTAAAGGGACTTGCCCCGCAATTGAAAGCAGCGGTAAGCAAGTAGAAGCATTAGAAATATCGCCCCTTGAAGAAATAACTATAAACTTTATGACCTCGGGAGAATCTATGAATAAGCCAACAGCCAATATCGACATTTACTCTGCAAAGAAAATTGTCACAATCATCAATCTTAATCCAGAGCCTACATCGCTCGCTGAATGTAAGAAAAGATCAGATTGAGAAGATTGGAAGAAGGCAATAGAAACTAAATTATTCTCTCTGAATAAAATAGAGGTGTTTGGGCCTGTAAACCGCACACCTCCCCATGTGCACTCCGTAGGGCATAAGTGGGTATTTGTTCGAAAGAGAAATGAAAGAAGCAAGGCTCGTTGCACAAGGTTTCACTCAACGTCTAGGAGATTGTTATGAAGAAACATATTCCCCGTTCATAGGCGGAATTACCTTTAGATATTTATCTCAATGGTAGTGAACTTTGAAGTTAGAAGTGAAATTGATGGATGTGGTAACTGCATACCTTTATGAAAATTTGGATTCGGACATTTATATGAAGATACCTGAATGTATCCCTGTCCCGAACCAAGATAGAGAAAATAGAAATCTATACAGTGTGCAACTCAAAAAGTCACTATATGGACTGAAGTAATCAGGCAAAATGTGGTATAATCGCTCGAATCGACTTTCTATGCAAGAAAGGCTACACGAACAATGAGAATTATCCATGTGTAATTATACGACGATCCCAGGATGGATTTTGGATAAATCTCAGTGTATGAAGATGATATGAATATCATTGGAACCCTAGAAGGTATTAAGAAAGCAAGCTCTTACCTGGAGTCGGAGTTCGAAATAAAATATTAGGATCAAACCAAATACTGCCTAGGCTTGCAGCTTGAGCATACCCCGGAATGGATTCTAGTACATCAGCCAACCTACACTCAGAAAGTGTTGGAAAGGTTCTGCTTTGAAAAGGCATATCCCTCGAAAGTGCCGATGGTCCGGAGATCCTTGCAGCAAGACAAGGGCCCGTATAGACCTAAATAAGAGGGGGAGGAAGTCTGGGACCAGAATTCCCGTACCTGAGTGCAGTAGGAGCACTCTTGTATTTAGCAAACTGTACAAGATCAGGCATTGCATTTGTTGTAAACCTATTAGCAAGGTATAGTACAGAACCTACCAAAGGCATTGGCGGGAAATAATAGATATCTTCCGTTACCTCCAAGAAAGCAAAGAACTTGGTCTGTTCTACAGAAAGAACCAAGACCTGTCTATGAATGGCTATGCAGATGTTGGGTTCCTGTCGGACCCGCATACAGCCAAGTCGCAAACAGGCTATGTATTCCTTTGTGGTGAAACTTCTATTTGATTATGTAATCATTGCGTACGTAACTTATATAGATAGCAAGTAAGCGAGATGGCAGAGGCACCGTCTTCGCCGCCGTCACCGACGTCGCCAAATGCGTCCGGATCTCCGATCAAGGTGGTACGCAGGCGAGATGGCAGAGGAATCTCCAAATTGCCCTCGGGGCGCATGACGATCACGGAGGTCAATGACGTCGGGATCCCGCTGAGTCCCATGAAAGCAGCTGCGAGATTCTGGACCATCTGTAGACTTCAGAATAGTCAAAAGAAGATGCTATGTCACCTATTTGGGTCAAATTAGGCTTTGTAATCATACTCAACTTGGCTCATATGCTGGCGGCCCACCTAGGGGCATGATTACTGTTCATGTGAATAGTAATCCATGGGTTTAGTCCCACCCCACTTTTTCTTTTAGATTTGTGGCTTCCCCTTCCCTATATAAGGAGGTCGCACCGCTCTAGTTTTCTCGGATTTTGTTGAGTTAAGGTTTAGCCCTTGTGCAAACTATTGTTCTTCAGTTGTGTCGAACGACCACCTGTTAAGACATCATTCGGAATCCCACCTTATCAAATTTTATAAATACTTGCAATACATCAAATTGTGTTTTATCTTGTTCTTGTGCGTTCTTCGATTGTATGCAGGAATAGACCTTCGTGGTCAGGTTGATCGTGCTTCGAGTAGGCCAATAACATCTCGGAGTTGGTTCAACGATTGCTAAGGCGCAAGCGTCGTTGTACGGTTGTAGTCGGATCGTGAGAATCGCCTCCACCAAATTCAATATTTATCAATCTCATCGAAAGATCGGGCACCCCATCATCATCATGCCCTAGGACACAACGTGACGCACATACGGAGGTAAGGAGCTCACCGGACACAAAGATGATGAAGATTGACACGGCGGTGGCCTTCGGTGTGCGCCCCGAAGATGGAAACGACAACCCTTGCGTTCCGAAAACTACAAGCGAAAGTAGGAGCCGGTATTTAGCAAAATGGACACGGCGAGGATAGAGGAATACGAGGGACAAGGTGGGTTGAAGCTTACCCGAGGAAGACGACGTCTAGAGCGTCCTTCCCTCCCACGGTCGGGAAAAGAAGTGAGCAAGTGGAGAAGCAAGGAGCTGGTTTTGAGCGGGAACGAGGACGGAAAAAGAGGCGTGTGAAGTGGCAACTCTTCAGGAGTGGTCAGAAGGAGCGGTGGGGGAACACCGTGGATGGAGGCGTACAGAGCTTGGCAGCCCTATGGCGCTCACGTTCTACGGCGCGCCTGCCCGAGGAGAGGAAGACGCCACTTGCGCGGTGGGCTTGGCTTGTCGGTGACTCAAGCTAACTGGTGCAGGAGAGGCGGTCCAGCCGAGTTAAGTGGTCGAGTCGGAACAGTGCCTGGCTCGGCCGAATGAATAGTGGATGGCTCGAGCCGAATGAACAGTGTTAGGTTTTAAATTCTAGATTTGACCAAATAATAATAGGTTTGACTGAGGCTTTGAAAGTAGCAAATAAAATCTAAAAAATCTAAAATAATTTAGGGGTGTTCCTGGGGTGACCAAGTACTCACAAAAATTTCATAACCCACTGTTCATGATTTAATTTTTGTAATTTAAATTCAAACTTAGAATAGGTCATTGAGAGGTGTGTGAATTTTCTGAGGGTTGAATTAAGTTCCAAAAATTTGGGATAATTATATTTTATTCGTGATAAACATTATAGTATTTGCATAAATTATTTTTTAGAGAGGATAACATGTTTTTATTTCTGTTTTCTTTTGGAGAGTTGATTTGAAGTGTATATTTTAAACTTTGGTTAAGATTTTCCAAGTGCAATAAATGATGCAAAAGATTCAAAAACCATATGAATGTTAATTAGATGCATACTAATTATCATTAATTAAATTAGGGATGTTACCGATCTCAACAATGCGTCTATTTGCCTCCCCGTCCTTACAGATCCAGTGAAAATGCACCGCAGGAACACGATTACTAAAAGTTTTGCGATTAGTCCTAATTTTACTTCGTTTTGATCACTAATCGCTACTACAAAAAGGCTAATACTGGATGCCTCGTCACAGACGGTTGACCAAAATTATCTGTATTAAATACAATCATGGACGGTTTGGTCTAGCAGTCATCTGTGTTACTGACTGAGCTAAAAACCATCTGTGAATAAGTAATATCACATACGGTTCGTGTTGAAAACCGTCTGTGAAGTATCACGGACGGTTCTGAATAAGAACCATCTGTGATACTACTAAATTTACAGATAGTTATTTATTGGAACCATCTGTAATTAGAAACAACTGATTAGCCGATTCTAACCACTCCTGGTCGAGCCAGATTGATCTTTTAAAGTGGTCGAATTGAAGCTGATTTTCCTAACAGAAGAAAGCAAAAGATATATAATCTGGTAGGCATCTTGTTCTGTATCATATGTAACTTTACTGTCTTGATGTGTAACCTCCAACCAACAGAAGAATGCAAAAGTACTTCACATGATCGATCGATCGGAAGTTACACATCATAGACAGTGAAGTGTTCACCTAATCGTAGGGATATGATCTTCCACCAATTTTTATAGACCAAATTGACTTTTTGACCACCTAAATTAAAATAGTCAATCGATCATCCATGGATTTTGTTCTTCCATGCACAGTGATCGAAAAGTCAATTTATTCCGTGAATTTTGTCTTACTAGCTAAATAGAAGGGTAGGGATCGAAACGAGAACTTTAAGAAAAATAGAAGTAAGAAAAGATGGAAAGTTTATGAGTGATTTTTCTTAGTTCTGCGCACCCTTCTGATGGTTATTTATAGACTTAATTAACAACTTGTGGTAATATTAAATTAACGAATAAAGATGGAAGTCCGACGGATAGGATTTATTAGAATTTGTTCCTAATAAATCGTTGGTAACCAAAGCATCACCATCTTTTCGGGAATTGTTTTTCACAAATACGGTTGACGATTTTTCCTATATTTACAACTGAAGCTGGAGAGCTCATCACAAACAGTTTTTAATAAGAATTGTCTATGATTACATACTTCACAGACGGTTTTTAATAAGAATTGTATGTGATTACATAATTCATGGATGGTTTTAAAATATAATCGTCTGTGATAATTCAATCCTTCGGCTCCCGCACGATGTGTCTATCCGTCTCGCGCGCTGATATTACATACAATGCGTCTCTTCGATGTTTTAGAAGAATGATCATCGCGTGCTGTAGTGAGCACGCCATGATATTGGTGAACACGCGGAGCATGACAGCGATCGAGGAGGTCGGCGATCGCCATCGCTTTTCCTCATGATGTCATCGTCCACATCGTCGGCTTTATGGCCGCGAGCTCTCCTCAGCCCATTGCTGACCTCTATGGCCTATGAGCTACGTATGTATTCTGTTCTTTTGTTTTTGGTAGGTCTGAAGGAGTTAGCATTCTGCTCGGTTTTTGTCAGTTTCTGAAGATGACTGTAGCGTATCATATCCTAATTAATTGTCGAAAAGCTCCAGGTGTTCATTTCGGGTTTAGATTCCTACAAGCCATGTATGTATCCTAATTGTAATTCCTATGAAAAATTATAAAATGAGAAAAACAAGCTGCGGCGTGATGGAAGGGTGGGACGACTATGTTGTCTTCTGCAGCGACGACTGCAAGATTAGGCATGAGTATGCCAAGTTCTTTGCAGAGGTGTTGAATTACTTACCGTAAAATTATCAGTTTTAGCATAGTTTTAGCAAATATTCATATATAATTCTTTACTAATATGTGAATGTGTCATATGTACTTATGAATTTGCATTTATGTATGAATATTATAACAGACGATTATATTATGAATATTATAGCCATCAGTCCAATCAACCTCCCCCCGACAAAATCCACCTCCCCGCCGCCAGATCTGCCTTCCCCTCTTCGACCTCTCCACCGACCTCCCCCGGCTATCTCTCCATTCTCTGTTGCTTCTGTTTTTGGGGTTTGAGTTTGACTTATTTACTGATGTGGGTTGTTGTTGCTTATGCATACATACAGGAGATGGATGTGGTGAGCTACTGCCGGTGGTCGATTTGCCGACTGCACTGAGGTAACTACTCCCCTTTACTCTCTATATATATCTTTCCCTCTCCTTGCTCTGTGGTACGGGTGATGAATGATGTGGGCTATGGTGGGTGTTCTATGATAGTTGAATGATATGGGTGGGTTCTCTGTGTATAATGTTGATTCATGAGATGTGGTTAATTCGGATGGGTCAAAACATCAGTCTTTACACATACAAAAATTTTCATTCTTTGTTGCTTCAGTTTTTTGGTTTGAGTTTGACTTATTTACTGATGTGGGTTGTTGCTGCTTATGCATACATGCACGAGATGGATGTGGTGAGTTACTGTCGATGGTTGATTTGCATGTTGCATTGATGTAACTACTCCCCTTTACTCTCTATCCCTTTCTCTCCCCTTGCTTTGTGATGTGGGGTGATGAATGATGTGAGCTATGGTGGGTGTTCTGAGATGATTAGATAATATGGGTGGGTTCTCTATAAAGATGAGATAGGATCCATGGAGAACTTCAAGAAGCATGACTATCAGGAGAGCACGTGGACATCCAATTACCTGGATGCCGTCGACAGGTAATTGGACGTCGCTATGTTCAGAAAATGGCGTGGACGCACAGGTACTCCGACTGGGAAGTGACATCATGTATCAGCAACCAACTATAGAACTTGTCGGAGTATGATGTTGGTTCATGAGATGTGGTTCTATGGTTGGTTGCTGATACATGATGCCACTTTCCAGTCGGAGTAGCTGCGCATCCACCCCATTTTCTGAACATAACGACGTCCAATTACCTATCGACGATATCCAGGTAATTGGATGTCCACATGCTCTCCTGACAGTTATGCTTCATGAAGTTGCCCGTGGTTTCTATCTCATCCTCCTTATGCTGCGTGGACGACCCCCCGAAAGTTGCTAGGAGACTACGGAATATATATATATATATATATATATATATATATATATATATATATATATATATATATATATATAAAGCCGGTTTAAAAGGCACAAGCAGCCACTGCTTGGAGACTTTATAGAGAAAAGTCAACACAGACGATTTGTATCTAAACCGTCTGTGATAGCTGATGTATCTAAACCGTCTATGATACATCAGCTATTACAGACGGTTTCATCTACAAATCGTCTGTTATACATAAGCTGTCACAAACGGTTTCATCCACAGACCATCTGTAATGGTCAACTATCACAGACGGTTCTGAATCAATAACCGTCTGTGATAGTATACATTACAGACGGTTCGAAAACATTCTGTGATGACCTCATATCATTGCTGACCTATAAACTCAGACGGCTTACGAAACCATCTATGATGACATTTTTAAATTGTTTGTGAAGATCTTTTCTGTAGTAGTGGATGAAGGTACAGTGAGTTTGGCAATGACGCCTAAACAATGAATGAGTCCGTAATGTACAGATAATACGTCACACATCCTGATCAAGCACGAGTGCTCCCACCGCATGATCTTATGGAAGGACACCGACGGCCGCGTCATCTCCGCCATCGGCCACGCCAGACACCACCGCGCGCCGACTAGACCTCGGCGACCACATCCTCTCCGTCTGCACATGCTTCGATTGCTCATTCGCGCGTCTCGTCGGCGACCTTGGTATGTTTGAATACACAGCTCATCTGACAATGTAATGTCACTCTTTGCTCTCGCTGTTTTACTACTCTGTAGTATGTACATGGTTTGCACAATGGCCAAAGATCTCTGCAAGCATGCAGATGTTACACCCAATGGCGGTGTCCACGGAGTATGAGGACGCATTATCAAGCTTAAGGATGCCAATCAACTACCAAAATGAAAACGAAGAAGTAGAAGAAACGAAGAGGAAGAAGATAAAGCAATCAGCCCAGATGGGTTCTTCTGATTTATTATTGGAGTCATCCAAGTTTTTTTTTTTGATAAAAAGTTATTCAAGTTTTTCTTTTCTCTGTTCATAGTACACTACCATTCAATTCACTATGGGCCGTGAATTACTAGGAAAATTCCATAATCAACTGAAAAAGACCACGTCTACACTATTTCTAGATTCAACATCGAACTTAATTTGTTAATTTTGATGACATCTCCGGAATTTATGATCCTAAGCGTCTTCATCAAATCATACAGAAGTACATCTATATATATTATCTCGTATTCTCATGTTAGTTACTTACCTGGTCACAGTGATTTTGAGGAAAGGTTACTCACACTATCAAGTCCAATTCTTGAAAATTTTGTAGGTACAACATCATCCAACTATCCAAATCTTGATGAGGAAAAAAAACAATGCAAGAGTGTGTGTCGCCCTTTTGAATAAGCAAAGAAAGGATATATTTTCATCTATCAAACTGGCAAGAGCTTAAATTCCCCCAGGTTCCTTCCGGTACCTAATTAACATTTCCATTCTCAACAGCTACAAAGTATATACTCATCCTGGTAATTCAAGGTGAAACTCGCCAACTCCTCGCAATTGCACTTTCACTATTGGCAGAGGAAATACTCCTTTCTTTCAGGTGGCGTGGTGTTTCAGATTAGTGAAAATCCATTAGCACTAACTGAAGTAACTAACCGAACAGTGACTTTTAACTTGGAGGAGGACGACCGAAAGTGAGGAATTGTCACAAAAATAATAAGTAAACCGTTACAAATTGTGTCAATTCTGCTGAAAATTATGCTCAACCAGGTTATGATTGTGTCAATTCCTGGAGACATGATGAACCAGTTGATGCAGCAGAACCACAGCAGCTTGGCGATGACAGTCTTATTGCTGCAATAACAGCTCTGCTTAACAAGAATTCTACTTCTTCGCTCTGTCTAACCTTATTTTCGAAGATATTTTACACATACCTTAATCATATCCCGCGGCAAACACCAGTATACATATATTGCCAAACAGACGGGAGTAGCTAGATAGGACGACGTACGTCGCTGCAGGTGGCTGCTGCATGTTGGGCACTTGGAAATTATTGGAACAAGACTGCCAGCCCACGCAGCACGTCGTCATCCTTGCAAGGGGGGGAAATCACGTCCAGTACATGCATATATAAGTCAATGATCGCGAAAAGGTTACTGGTGACGTGTTACTAACGAAAACTGTACTAGATCTAGTAGGTCTCCAGTCTGTTAGCCGATCCAAAACATAAGCAACGGATGGGAGTAAGATTTCACGCTTCGGCAACACTCGCTCTTGCTTCTTCCCGTGATAGCAGCACCCTACTGCACTTCTTTTCTTTCTTAACTCCACTTCCCTGTTATCTTTACATGGCACTGGTTGGTGTTCTTTTATACACACGCACGCACTACTCCAAGTTGGATGTGGCTAGATTATTTGACTATGATACGGACTAAAACAGGAACGGAAACGAGATTAACTTCTAACAATCACCCCCTTAATCTTGTTTCTTCTCCTTGATCACGTTGATCTTCTCTCTTATCTGAATTTCCAAGTCTTCCTATTTTACCTGCACTCCAGTGCGCGTCGTTCCTTCCCGGGCTGATACCGCCCTACCGCCTGTGTTTGCTCCAAACCAACGCTTGCCGCGCCTCGCACCTGGACTAAACTCGTCCTTCCTTGCACGCCTTCCTAGGCTGGAGCACCTGCCCCCACGACCACCTGGGCTTCGCCATTACCTAAGCCTCTCGCTTCTCTCTTTTGGACCAAGTCTGCCCACTTCCCTGCGTTCATCTTAGCTGAGGCTACACCGCCTCTCCCTCCTGCTGTGCCTGCATGCTGATGGGGTCCATGGGCTTGACCTGAGCCTTTGGTTCCTTCAGTAGCAACTGCATGTGCGTGGGACTCATCGTCCCCTTGAGTGCCCTGCGCGCCTTCCTGTGTGTCGTCTGCACCCCCCGAGGCTCCGCCTACTGCGCCTCCTGCGCCAATTGCATGTCGTCCTTGGGTCCCGCCATGTCTTTGGCCGATGAGATCAATAATGCCTGAGACCTCTTATCCTGGCTCTACTCCCCAGTTCCACTCAGGCTCTTCCAGACTGTCCTTCACAGAAACTGATTTACAAGCTTTCAGGGAAATTTTATATAACCGGTTTGGGGGATCTTTTCACCTTCATCAACAGATCTTTGTTCTTGTTATAGACACGCAAGAACTCATCCTTCAGCACCACCATGCACCCCCGTTCCGCCAACTGCCCGAGACTGAGTATGTTGTTACACAGACTTGGTATATAATAGATTTCAGTCAGCATCCTCTTATCACCGCTCTTGCATTGCAATAGCATTGATCCTTTGCCTCTTATTTGCACCGTGGAGCCGTCGCCAAACTTGACTTTGCCCGAAATCTTCTCGTCAAGCTCATGGAACATGGAGCGATCTCCTGTCATATGATTGCTTGCTCCATTGTGCAAGTATCACTCATCAGTATGATCATGGTTGCCTCCCTCTGTGTGTAGTTTAGAAACTACGTTCTCCTCGTTCAACATCACTATGACCGGCGCCTGGTTGACACATAAGGAGAGAAGCAAGGTCGGCTCGTCGTCTTCCATAGCTCGGGTGAGGTTTACCTCCTCGTTCTTCTACTTCTTGTTTCGGTAATCCGAAGCATAGTGTCCATATTTATCGCAGTTGAAATACTTTATGTGATTACGGCACTTCGATGCATAGTGATCATATTTATCATATTTAAAGCACTTGATATGTGACTTATCACGGGATCTGTCACCATCGTCTTGCCTAGCCCAATCTCCACGTTCTCCTCTGCCGCCTCGCTCACGCCCGCGTCCACGCTCGCGGCTTCTTGATGAGCCACTGTCGTCCTTCTCTAACGATTCCTTGTAAAATTGTCTGCTACTAATGGACTTCTGTCTGCCAGACGAGCCCTGGTCATGCTCGCGCTACTTCATGCGCGCAAGCCACTCGTCCTCTATGAGGAGCAGGTGTCGACTGGCATCGTCGGTATTGTCTTGTTCGTAGCGCTCTTCTACGGCCTTCAGTCGCCCGGTGAGCTCTTCCACCGAGAGCATCTGCAAGTCAACGAGCGTCTCAATTGAGATCGCTACTTGAGAATATCTTGGCGGGACGACACGGAGGAATTTTTTAACAACGCGGTCTACCTCAATCTTGTCCCCGAGTATTTCCAAGTTGTTGACTAGGCCGGTGAGCCACATTGTGAAGTCATCCACCGACTCACCGCTCTTGAATTTGATGTCATCAAATTCTTTGCGTAGCGTCTGCGCCTTTGCCTCGCGTACGCGCTGGACACCCATGCGCATTGTCTTGATGGTGTCCCATGCGTCCTTGGCGGTTTTCTTGACCGCAAGTGTAGACAGCATCTCCGACGGAACGGCTCGGAGTATGGCAGACAACGTCATCCTGTCGTCGCGGTAGTCACCATTGCCGGGGTCGATCGCCTCCCACAAGCCTTGTGCTTGTAGATTCACCCTCATCACGAGAGACCAATCTCCATAGTTGGTTTGTGTCAACATCGGGTACACGACCGAGCCTCCTGACTCCCTCACCACGCGATGGATCACAACTTCCCCACAGCCATCGCTGCCGCTGCCGGATCCCGCATCCCGCATCCCGCATCCAGACATTCACCGACGCCGCTGGGCATCCTTGGCCGGGCAGGTGAGTGGGAAGATGATCGATGCATCGCCGGATCGAGTGCAGGCTCTGATACCAATTGTTAGCCGATCCAAAACATAAGCAACCGATCGGAGTAAGATTTCACGCTTCGGCAACGCTCGAACTACAAAGCTCTGCGATTTTTATTGCTTCTCTTCAAATCTTCTTTCTTGAATCAACTTTTGCTTCTTCCCGTGATAGCAGCACCCTGCTACACTTCTTTTCTTTCTTAACTCTACTTCCCTGCTATCTTTACGTGGCACTGGTTGGTGTTCTTTTATACACACGCACGCACTACTCCGAGTCGGATACGGCTAGATTATTTGACTGTGATACGGACTAAAACAGGAACGGAAATGAGATTAACTTCTAACACAGTCCAGGAGGGAGCTCAATGATTCGCGCGTGACTCACTGACCGTCCTAACTAGACACTGTAGGTTAAGTTGAGGGGATTAAAATTAGTTAAAATCCTAGAGTTGAGAAGCCATTTCCAAAAGTAATTCATAGCCAAGACAGGTCGAGTACGTGCTACTTTTCTGGCTCATCATTTTGTCAACATTCTACACTTCACTGCAGACCGTAGTACAGTACTTCAAAGAATACATAATCGTTTTGGACATTGATAATTTTTTTCAACATGCAACTTTGATCTTGCTTTTTATATGAATATATACATAAAATAATACAAAATTATTATATTATAAAAATATTTTTCATGACTAATCTAGTGATATCATTTTCATTTGATCAATATAAATAGTTTTCTAATATATTAGTGATCAAAGTAAAGGAAGTTTGATGGTGTGTTTTTTAAAATATCGTATATTTCTGAACGCGCAGGGAGTACAACTAAACAGACCGATGCATGTGTAATATTGTAAGAAAAATCAAATACCCGTGGAACGCATGACGCTGACTGGACATGCGATGAAAGCACAATTCCATGGCACTTTTTCGCCGGAGAGGGGCCATGAACAGTGACCCTTGGTGTGCCACCACCCAGCACAACGCCACTTCAGCTCCACTGTGCACTGCATCCTTTTCACCCTTATCTCTAGTCGCAACTAACACTCTGCAACAGCATGCTGATAAGGGAAGGAAACAAGGTTAGTTATACAGGTGTACTACGCATATACTATTTATATCCAAGTAATTAGGTAGCAACGTTTTCTGTGAGGACACCGATCTCTTTGCACGTACTGCGTAAGTTGATGAGCTACTCATTTTTCGGTGAGGAGATATATATATATATATATATATCCGGTGCCTATTCACCCCGGTGATGACACGAGTGATGCTTCAACAATTTGCGGCACTTGCTTTACAAAAAAGGAAACTGCCAGTGGTAAACTGGTAATAGCATTTTAGGGGGGTTAAAATAATACATTATAAAAGAATTACAAAAATTAATTGTAGAAAAAAAAATTATAAAACTAGACCTCTGTCGCTAATTCAATAGAGAAGGAGACCAGACCTTCTATCGTCAATTGAAATGACAGCAAATCTCTGTAGGTCTAGTTTTGTTATTTTCTTTTTTGACTAATTATTTGTGCAATTTTGTTTTAAAAATATTTTTTAAAATCACATTTTAGGCACTGGCCGACTAAGCAAGAATAATTTTCGTTTGAAGGACCAGTGACTTCTTAGTCCGCAATTTAGTTAATTTGCGTATTGTGCGAAGTTATTCCTTCTTTCTAATATTCGGGGCAAAATTCAATAATCTATAGCGTTCAGAACAAACGAGCACTGTGCCGAATGCCCCTCTCTTTTTTCATAGATTTAAGTTTTCTATGTTGTTTCCAGTGCTGGAGGCGATGGTCGTGTTGTTGCAGCTAATGGAGGTTGTGGTAAGAGAGGATAGGAGGGCCAGCAAGCAGTGGGACGACGGCGGGTGGTGGATACACGAAGCATTTCCCATGGGAACGCGTGAGGGTCATGCCGTCGCGTTAGGGTTGGGAGCGTTGGTGGGATTGTCTAGTACGCGTGTCAGTCATCAGGATTTGGATGGGAGTTCATCAGGATTTGGATGGGAGTTCATCAAATAGTCCAAACTGTTGAGGGAAAATCCATTTGTGGACACTTTATCGAAACTGGCCCATGCAATCTGATCACCGCTTCTATACAACCGCACACTGCGATATACCCCGATTGCAGAATCCCGATAGGTAGGAGTATCATGCAATGTGGTCGTACACAAACGTAGTAATTCATCTGGTGCTATCAATTGACATCTCCTGCAAACCCATCTACTATCGCCGAAAGGCGATTGATCTTATCAACCAGTGCCTAGACTGTTTCATCCACATGAACCGATCTAGGTTACCAGAACATAACAGTAATAGATCTAGATCCAATCTACTGCTGCCACATATCAAGTATATGCGACCGATCTAGATCAAAAAAACTACATAAGATGAATCTAATACCACTGAAGGGACACGGGTAGGCTACACTAGCTGGTAATTCAAAAAAAAAATCTAACACGTAAACCAGGAAGCTATACAAGCAAGAGATCATTGATCATTTCTACTAGACGTGCAGTGCAGCCGAAGAAGAGTTGTAGCAGCCTGCTGAAGAAGAGTTGGAGCAGCTTGATCCAATGTTGAGCGTATCGATGTAGTGGTCGTAGTCGATCGTCCAGCGTCCTCAATGCCGATCCTCTCTTCTAGCAACCAATCGTGTTCCTTGTGAAGATCGTAGATCATCCTCGTTCAGCACAGCGGCTCGCAGCAGCACCTCTACGGTATCCACACGTCTAGGGATGGAACATCGTACGCTAGTGTGCTAGCACCAACTTGCATGGTAGAGTTTTCGAGAAGATGGCGGCTAGGGTTTCGGTGGAGCAACTCACGCCCTATGTCCCAACAACCTCATACACCCTCTTATATAGAGCCCATGACGGATGCAACTCACGCCCTATGTCCCAACAACCTCATACACCCTCTTATATAGAGCCCATGACGGATCCTATCCGAACTCGTTTGTTTAAGCCCGTTAAGTGTATGACCCTACAGGTTCATGTGTAATCGGTTGTGACTCAAAAACACATTTTCGACCACGAGTCATTAGCGGTTCCTAGCAGGACATAACGATTTTCGGATACACATAAACTATATCGGACACACCTTAATGCAATATGATCTACGACTAGGTCCTTATCACTTATGACCAGCCCGTATCTCCATACGACCAGTTCATATTTAGTCACGACTAGTTCGTAACTCGTTACGACCAGTTACTGATTATGTTCGACCAATTTATGACCAGCTCGTATCTCCATGCGACCAGTCTGTATCTAGTCAAACCGAACGACCTGCTTGTGTATTCTCCCTTTACCTCACAATATCTGGTTGAACTTCAGGTGAGATAATTTGTCATCCATGGACTGTTTGATAATTTCTCGATCAAGTGACGGATAACTTCATGTGGTCGACTCTTCGACCACTAGTGGCATGACCATGCACTTTCTTTATTCGACCACATCAAGGGGCCTAGAGATATCTCTCTTGTTATGTTAGGAGGAGCAAATCCCATATCCGACCAGTTACATCTCTCTGCATGTTTCGTAGCATACCCGAAAGCTACCTTTATAACTACCTAGTTACGGAGTAGTATTTGGCAACCACTAAGTATACTATTACATATGTAGAAAACCATACTGATATCAGGTCTAAGGATTATACATCATCATTGCTTGAGACCAACTGATGACACATAAAATCATAACAATATCAATAGTGTCTCAAGGTGGGTCAATCCAATACCATGTTCTCTAACATGTGTTCATATTACTGATTTGATATCCCTATATCTATGACCGGTGAAATATAGTCATCTATCAATACATGTGTTGGTCGATAAGTCACTAGTGTTCCAATCAGTGACATCCGACCAGAGATACCTTTATAATGACATCATATAAGTTAAAGAGCTTCACCAACAAGTCACATACTTGTTAATCTTTACAAATGATAATTCATTCAATGAACATAATAATATTTATTCCATAACTTATAAACATAGACATTATACAATCATTTCTAAGATTGCCTCTAGGGCATATCACCAACAGTGTGTCCATGTGTGATCATAAAGAAATCCAAAAATGGATTTTGCATCATATATATGTATGTTGATGATTTGACCATCATTGGAAACACAAAGGACATTCTCTAAGCTAGCTCATACCTAAAGACGGAATTCGAGATGAAATATTTGGATGAAACCAAAATATTGTCTCGGTTTGCAGATTAAAAATCTGTCTAGTGGTATATTCTTGCACCAAACTAACTATGTTAGGAAAGTGCCAGAGATATTCTATCTTGATAAATCCCATCCCACTACTACACAAAGGCTCATCACAGACGGTTCTAAACCGTCATCACAGACGGTTTTCTGAACTGTCTGTGAAAAAAGGTATCACAGACGGTTCTAAAGAAGAACCGTCTATGATAGTAACTATCACAGATGTGTCTATGATAATAGGCAGTCATTACAGACAGTTTTCAAACCATCTGTGAAAAAAGGTATCACAAACTGTTCTTATTCAGAACCGTCTACGATAGTAACTATCACATATGGTTCTCGTTCAGAACCGTCTGTGATAGTCTATTTTCACAGACGGTTATGAACAAGAACCATCTGTGATAGTTTTTTATGTTGCAAAAAAAATCAGATTTTGAGCCAAACCAATCAATTGTTGGTCATGCAAAGAATGATTGGCTAGTTCTTTGTGCATCGAATTGTACCTGTGGCTAGAAGCCTCCATACAGTAACCAAACTACCATATTTAGCACCGAAGAGAAGAACATGCGATACCTAAAATTTCTGCAATCACATATTTTTTATTACTTAGCAAACATTGTTCTTTTACAAGATTGTCACAACAACAAAAAAACAAACAGCAAAGCAGGAATTTTATGTAAAAGTGTAGCAGATTGTGCATGCCTAAAGGTGATCTCTCTTGAAAAGGAACAAGAGAAGAAGAACATGGAACCCAGCCCAAGCCAGAGTGCTGATTCCGCGACATTCTTCCACATCAACAATTCGACGATCCTTTCACAGAGACCTTCCCACCTAGTCTGCTCCACAATGTCAGTTCCTATAATTCAAAACAAGAACAATTAGAAAGGAATTGATAGAAAAATTTCCCAGGCAAGAAGAACAAGGGACCAATCAGTGATTCGGAGCAAAAGATTTTGTCAAATCAGTAATTAACAAGAACCAACAAGAGATTAGTTTCACATACCGTGAGTGGCATCGGTACGAGACGGAACCAAAACCAAGCTCATGTCATCCTCCTTCTCCGCCGCCACCACCTTGTCTGCGGCCAACGCTACAGTAGCAGACTTTGCCGCCGCCCTCATGGACTTCCTCCTGCGCACCCTCCTGGCAGCGTCCTCTTCTGCCTCGATCTCCTTCTCCAGTGTTCAATATATAAGTACAGCACCAAAACATTTTGCTTCGAACTCCCACGCTGCGAATCACAAACGGTTTCATACAAAAATTGTTTGTGACGATATATCACAGATGGTTCGTATCATGAACCGTTTGTGATAAGTATATCATCACAGACGATTCTTAATATGAACCATCTGTGATAACTATCTCATCACAAATGGTTTGTATTAAAAATCGTCTGTGACTTGGATTTTACCATAGCTTGAAATTTCCCTTACTCTATGATTTTTATCGTAGCACACAATCCTCTGTCATGGCAGTCAATCCTATGCCATGGCATAATCCTTTGTTGTGGCAGCCAATCCTCTACCATGGCACACAATCCTCTATCGTGGTAGCCAATCCTCTGTCGTAGCACAATCCTCTGCCGTGGCAGCCAATCCTCTGCTGTGGCACACAATCCTCTGCCGCCCTCCTGCCGTGTCACACAATCCATGAACCGTCTGTGATAAGTATATCGTCACAGACGGTTCTTAATATGAACCGTTTGTGACAAGTATCTCATCACAGATGGTATGTATTAAAAACCGTCTGTGACTTGGATTTTACCATAGCTTGAAATTTCTCTTACTCTATGATTTTTACCATGGCACATAATTCTCTGTCGTGGCAGATAATCCTCTGCCGTGGCACACAATCCTCTATCGCGGCACACGGTCCTCTATCGTGGCAGCCAATCCACCACCGTGGCACAATCCTCTACCATGGCAGCCAATCCACGGTACCTCTGTCGTGGCAGCCAATCCTCTATCATGGCACAATCCTCTGTCGTGGCAGTCAATCCTCTATTGTGGCACAATCCTCTATCGCGGCACACAATCCTCTGTCGTGACAGCCAATCCTCTGCCATGGCGCACAATCCTCTACCGCGCTCCTGCCGTGGCACACAATCCGTGGTAATCACAGACGGTTTGTAAATAGAACCGTCTATGATAATTCATAGACGATTCTTAACAATAACCATCTGTGATCTCTGCGATTATCACAGACGGTTCTATTTACAAAATCGTTTGTGATAAGTCCGTATCACAGACGGTTTTTAAGGAACCGACTGTGATAACTACAACATAGACATCTGTGATGAGATGTCTAGTATAACTTGTTTTTTAGTAGTGAATAAAGAGAGGTTTCGGGACTACATCTTGTGTTTTTTATCATCTACTTTTAGATCGTGTGTGATTGAACGTTGGTAACGCGACCATCATCCTCTGACACAAACTTCACCTGATTTTTCTGGAAAAAAAATAATAATTACTACCGAATAGACAATCCTGTATACGTAATAACTAGTTTTGTTAAATATCGTCGGCTTAATTAATACTGGATTAACAACACGGCAATGCTTCCACTACTGGATTCCGGCTCTTTGCAGAGTGCCTCAGGCACTCGGCAAAGGTTCCTTTGCACTCGGCAAAAGATTTGCCGAGTGCGACACTCGGCAAAGGGTACTCGGAAAAAAATTTATCGGCGAAGCAACCTTTGCCGAGTGCCTTTTGTCGGGCACTCGGTAAAGGATTTGCCGAGTGCCGAGTCAGCACTCGGCAAAGAAAAGGCACAGTCACGGCGCCGGCCCCGTTGACAGCCGCTTTGCCGAGTGCCAACCCGTCCGGCACTCGGCAAAGATTTGTTTTTTTTTTTTTTGAAAATTTCTTTGCCGAGAGTCTGATGGCTGGCACTCGGCAAAGCTGAAAAACTGGGGTTTCAGTTGCCCATATTCCCAGCTTTGCCGAGTGCCATGACCATGGCACTCGGCAAAACTGGAAAACTGGGGTTTCAGTTACCCATATTCCCAGCTTTGCCGAGTGCCATGACCATGGCACTCGGCAAAGCTGGAAAACTGGGGTTTCAGGCGCCCATATTCCCAGCTTTACCGAGTGCCATGACCATGGCACTCGGCAAAGGGGTCCTTTGCCGAGTGTTACACTCGGCAAAGTGACCCAAAACTGCATTTTTTATTTATTTTTTACATTCCATCACGACAAACAAATCCATCCAAACATATATCACATCCATCACATATATATCTCATCCATCACATATATATCTCATCCATCACATATTTATCACATCCATCACATCCATCACATATATCACATATATAACAATAAGTGCTCAAGTCCATCCAAACAAATCCACAAGTTCATCACATATATAACAATCTCCACATGTGATCACCTCGATCTCCTGGTTTGTGAGCATCGTACGTGACAGCGTGCTCGAAACTTTTTCAAATTTTTTCCACGGCATACGCATACGATACGGCGACAACTCGACAAGTTTCATGATTTTCAGAATTCGTTCGCATTTTATACAATTAAAAAACCACTCCCACGCAAGTTGGCGGCGTTGCCCCGTGAGCACGTTGATCGAAATTTTGAGACAGTTCCTGGATTTAGCCTAAATTTACACTAAGAAACAAGGATAACATTTTTTGAACGAATGTAATCCATTATTCGATGCACCTGCAGTTCAAACTTACATTTTTTGGAAAAATTCAACAAAACAAAATAAACTATAGAAATATGCCAAAAGGCAATGAAAATATCCCAAATTTAAACATGTTGTTTGTGGTAGTGTACTAAAGCTTCAAAAAAATATTGGTGGCAAAAAACCAAAAAAAAAATAATTTTGCCGAGTGTCTCGGGTTGGCACTCGGCAAAATAAATTCTTTGCCGAGTGCCAAACGGGGGGCACTCGGCAAAGAGGACGCCGCTGGATGACGTTAGGCCCCCTACCAATCTTTGCCGAGTGCCTACCTTTGCCGAGTGCCTGGCACTTGGCAAAGGCGATGCATCCGAAAGTGCGGTATTTGCCGAGTGCCAGGCACTCGGCAAAGGCCTCTTTGCCGAGTGCCATATTTTGCCGAGTGCGGCGCTCGGCAAAGCAGATCTTTGCCGAGTGCCCGCAATTTGGCACTCGGCAAATATTTTTGCACTCGGCAAATCACGTGTTTCCCGTAGTGTTCCCCATATGGTTGTTGCAGACTTGGAGTCTTCCTCTTGCAGCAAAGTTAAAGCGCTAGCATGTGCATGCTGAATTTGCTATTATCTTGTGAACGAAAACGACAGGAGGACAGTGCACAATAAACAACATTGCATCCTTCTACTGCTTTGCATACGAATCATACGACCACGTTAAAACCGCATATGGGCCAGCACGTTCGGCTAGCACCTGCCAGAAACGTTGCGATGAATCTTTACAATAGAATAGAATGTGGGTAGTGCTAACATGCACGTACATATTCTTTCCAAAAACCCAAAAAAAATGCACATTTCACCCATCGATATACGGATCCGCCGGATCCTCTGCAAAATTCCATCACATGAACAGTGATTCAAGAGAGAGAGTGTGAGGTACTGCAGTATGTACTGTAGCAATAGTGTGGAAAGTATTATAGTGATTTTACTGTAGTAAACTATTGTGGAAAAAACCTGGCACCGATTGGTCTGGACCTTCAGTTTTCGATCGGATGGTGAAGATCGCTTCTAATATCGTACTTCCTCAAAGCAGATAGGATCTCAATTCATCGATAAACTATTGGGTTTGCCAAGCTACAACCCTAGATTCTTCGATGGCCATGCTATCGGTGGTTGCGTGCCAGCTGGGCGTTGAGTAGATCCGGTAGAGGTTTGCATGAGCTAGCATGAGATCGAAACAAGGTATGTGCTTGGTTTTTGTGTTGTGTTGGTGGCATGCATATTGGCATGGTGCCACTGGAGGCTGTAAGGGAGGTGGCTAGAGGCGAGGCGAGGCGAGCGGTGGTGAAATAGTATAGGGAGCACATCATTATACAAGGCGTGTGGAGTGGAGTGACCAAGTTGGTGCGCCACCGCCATTTGTGGAAACCATAACAGATAAGTGGCACAGTGCTTTAATTTTGTGATGATGGTAGTATATTAGTTAGCTAGCTAGGAGCCATAATTTTAATATTCGGATGTAGAGGCCGGGCGATATTGTGAGGATCGAGCATGTTATAACGCCCTAAATTTTAGCAACTTTTTTTTAAAACCAAACCACCAAAAATTACCCCACAATAAATTTTTCTGGTATTCTTCCTTAATTTTATGCTATTTATTTGTATTTTATCGATTTAATTTTTTGTTGGAATAGCGGAGGTTTCCCCCCACAAAAGTGGTATCAGAGCGCACAGCTTGACCGTAGATGAGACCCTACTATGGTTTAGTTAAATTTTGCAAAATAAATTATTTTCAAGCTAAAAAAAACTTAGACACTACTATAAAAGAAAATTATCTACTCCCCACCCCCACCACACAGGTCAAGGTGCAGGGAGGAGTGGAGAATAGGATATAGGGAACGCCATGCATGAATTAATCGCAGGCAATCCGATGGGTCACAAACTCACAATATGTTGACGTTTCCATCAAATACTTTCTTCCCTTAGATTCAAAAGTCCTATATATGACCGAGTTGGCAACAACCCTCCTTAGACGTAGAGTGCAAACTTAAGGTGCAGCTCAAGTCAATAACCACGGGACGTACGACACGAATGATTAATGTAAAAAAAGCATAATGCCTGATCTTAGGAAAATAATGCAAGGTTTTCTTTCTGGCTACTTACCTGTCGACATTGATGTCCATCATCTACCAGTCGATAAGATATTGTAGTTTAAGCATTGACAGACCTATGATATGCGATGCATGTGCTCGAGCTATAGTGAGCACCCCCCAATGATTGGTGCAATGATGATGGCTGGATTTCGCCCAGAAAACGAGAGGAAACCAAAAGAATTAAATTGACTAGTAATAGAAAACTGGCGCCCGTCCAAGCCGTGCTTTTCTCCCTCAAGCCTGGACCTAGGATTTAGGTTGGTCTAAACCTACGTGCTCTAGGTCGCATCTTGTCAGAATGGCGTTTGTCTCTTTCAATTACTGCGTGCGCCGCGCATATATACACGAGTTATTCCTAGGAAATGGAAATGGATCGTCCGCGTTAAACCTCTCGATAAAAAGGATCTACAATACTCGTCGTTAAAAGACGATCTCCACCATTCGATATAAAAAAAAACAAAGGTTCAAATTAAAAGCTAGAGTGTTTTGTTGCGGTGAATATTTCACTGTCTACTATATGTTTGCATACTTGCATAAACTGTGTATGCAGTGCAGAGGATCCGAATCCGACGTTTCCGTATACCAGTAGTCCAAGTATGCAAATACTACACACAACAAGAATGGAAACTAGCACACAAGAGTGTAAGGTCATGTTTAATGGAGAGTGAATGACAGGGATTGGCCGAGATTTAATTAGTAGTCTAATGTCATGTTTAGAAGGCAGAAATTATACCGGCAATAGTTAACTTTCGGCATGAATTATGATAAAATTCTCGTATTCCGAAGGAGACCTAAATTTAAACTAAACTCCACCGTAATCTGTCTCATCCAAACATACTCGTTTTACATTGTTATTTATTTGCAGACGGGAGAAACTTCTCTCGTGGTTGGGATCGATCGATCAGAGAGGGGTCTGCGATTGAATGGTAACTTTTTTTTTTCTCCTTCTTTTTGAGTGGCAATTAATTCAAGACGTTGATCGGTTAGGACTTCGTTCTAGTTTGTTAATCATGCAATAGGTACATCGATCACATATTAGTTTGATTTTGCATGCAAGTGGACTATCTTTGACTTACTTACTAAACAACCCAGCCAAAGTTTGATGAGAAATTTTAAGGTACATTTCACTACTAGTATAGGATGCTAGTATAAATCAAATTCGGTCATTGATTTGTTAAGAGTACAATAGAATTTTTTTGTATTTATAATTTTTTTTCATGGAGGTATTATATACTTTTCCAACTAGTATTGAAAATATTACTCTTGTGTCATGCAATCCCATACATGAGCAATTGTAATTCTACTCCTCTCGGAATTCTGCTACTCATACTGCTAGGTGTAATATAACTAAATCCTAACTAATCTGAATCATTGGATCGAAAAGAATTGACGAGCCATATTGAATTGAGTGTACCGTAAAAGAGCTTAAGTTTGACAGGGTTAATCTTTATCATTCCAACAGAGACAAGCAAACACAAATGTTATAATTAATCCATTCAGTAAACTAGTTAACCAATCATGCTATCAACAAAACTATATTTGTAACCGGTAACCAAGTTGTTGCTTAACTGGTGAGGCACCCGGCCGCCCTATTGGGAAAGCAAAAATTCAAATCCCAACAAATACAGATTAAGGTTTTAACTTTTAAGTCGCTAAGGCAAGTGCAGGATGCTTTTATATGTTGATGCGTACTCACTAAGGGTGACCCGATCTTCACAGCGTAGGTTAAAGAACAAAATAAATTTTGATGTAGACAGCGGGGATAACTAGTTGTGAGTAGCGGAAAAGGGTAACTAGCTTTAACCTGCCAAGGTTGGATGTGACCAAGCGTCGAGGAGAGACGATCCGAAACCTTCTGGACTCTGACCAGCTATTCGAACAATCACAGAACCACAATCCAGAACTAATCTACACAAAATGCCCAAAAGCGTAGAGCACGAATTAGAGGAACCCAGATGAATCTTCTTGCAAATCCAAGAGAACTCACAAGATCAAACGAGCAAGGCACTCAACAGTCTTGCTGCAATTTTTATATATATCGGTTTGTCAAAAACTCAAAGGTACCTCCACAGATGGGGGTAGAGGGGTATTGTCGACGATCAAATCGCCGATCTTATGAATATATGAATGAAAAGAGAAAAATAGCGTGTATCTTCTAGAAAGTAGTGAGACTGCTCTTTATTGCTTTGAACTGGCTATTACAATGAGTATATATAACTTAGACTAAAGACTAATTCGGGAATACAAGACTCTTTCGAGAGTGTCTACCAAATGATCTTCACTGTTCCGGCCTCCTCAACTTCAGTCCGCATTCCTCCTTATGTAGTTGATGAAGGGGTGGCAGTTGTCTCTGGAAGAAACGCCTGTTCGGGAAGCAACGCGTCTGGTCGAAGAGAGGTGTCAGTTGATAATGTATCAACTGTTGTGCGGTTATATCTCAATGAGTCATATAACCGTACTCCAGTATTGTAGCACCGTGTGGTATGAAATATATAGCACATGTTCCATTCGTCACACGGTAAAGCATATATCTGGTCGAAGATCCAGACATCACTTCAAAACCTTGTGAGCATTTGACTGGTCGGAGACTAGGTTTGGAACCATGTCCGACCAGACTGGGTACTATGTAACCTCTGGAATTCTTATGACCAGTGAGGTCATTAGCCTCAGGGTTTACAACCATGAAGACATATGGTCTCTATATACTAAATAATAAATAGACGTTTTAATCCTCGTCAGCTAGCCCCCGAACTTTAAATGAATTGGTCGTATAGACGCTTACTTCCGATGCAATCGTATCGGGCAGACCCCTCATTAAATGTCGCGGTATTCGAGGCAATCCGTATTCATTTTTAAAGTACAGAAGTTACCTTGGAAGTTGAAGGAACTCTTGGTCTGCTGGTCAAAAAGGGATTTTTGTTCGTTGGATTTTCCCCAGAAACGGTTACAGTGTTGTCGCTATAAAAAGCCCCTTAGCACTGGGTGTTAGGGTTTCTACGCCTTTTGCTTTCCTCTTCATCTTCCAAGAAACCATCTCCAATCACTTTTGAATTCTTCACCCAAAAGAAATCACCATGTCGGATCTTATTACCACTGGTCGATCTCCGATCTGAGCGAGAAGAAACTTGAAGGTCTGGAAAAGGCTGGGCTATTACCCGACAGAAATCTGATCGCGTGGAGATCAGCATTTGGGGAACATTCTCCAAGTGGTGAGGATGGAGAAATTCTCGTTTTTCTCGCATATATCGAATGTGGCTTCAGACTTCCAGTTCACTCCTTTCTTTCTCAAGTTTTGGAGTATTATGGAATTGAACTGATCAATCTGGCCCCCAACGCCATAGCCAACCTCAGCATCTTCGTTTACCTCTGCGAAGCGTACCTGGAAATTCCAGCAACTATGGACCTCTTCAGGTACTACTACAGATTGGTGACTGCGAAGAAGACGGCCGGTACACCCGGAGAGTGTACCTTGCGTCTACATGACGGGAAGGCTGAGGAGTACATTCCAATGTACTCCAAGTCTTCATGGTCGTCATGGAAGAAGAGTTGGTTTTACATGAAGATCACACAGGGCGATGGCCTTTATTACAGCGGTAAAAAGGCTATCGAGATCCCGCAATGGCGTTCCTCCTCGAAGAAGGAGGGGGAAATTGGGAGATGGGTTGAAGCCATCCATCTCCTGAGTGTCAGGGGTTTGACATCCTAGCATGTGGTGAGGGACTTCTCCATGCGGAGAATCAGTCCTTTGAAGGCCAGAGCTCATTCGATGCTCTGGTATATTGGTCGTGACGATACGACCAAGGATTCTAGGGAAGGTAAGTTCCAGTAAGAATCCGACCAGTATATCTTTCTGGTCAAATGCTCTTATAACCCTAAGACCTCTCTTTTTGTTACAGCTTGGTCTTCTGATGAAATCAGAAGCCGGATCAGAATGATCTGTGCTGGAGAGCCTAATGAGAAGGCTGGTTTCCCTTTGATCTTAGCAGTGACTACTGCTGAAGAGAGGGCCGAGAGACTTCGGGTAAGCATGATAATTATTTTCCATCTTTACAATCTTTTTCGATCGGTGTTTACCTAAAAATCCTCTTTGATATGTAGTCGGTTGGTCTAAGAATTGATGAGGCCACGGAGACCTGTGAGCCAATTGACGAACCGACCAACCTTACGATCACTAGTGATCGTGTAGGGGTAGGTAACCGAAGGAAATACTTTTCGCTTAGATGAAAAAGATATGTTCATCACCCGACTAACTTTGTTTGTTGAATCAGGCGGTAGGCATTGAGTCCCATACAGTTGTTCAAGATTTGCCAAGGGCCGTTGAAGCAACTGCTTTGGTGACCGATGAACCTACACCTTCCGATCCAACGATCAGGGTTCTACTCTCGACCAGTTGGTTGAAAGTATTACATCTGATCGTTCATTGAAGGATGCAGAGGGTACAACCAACCCTACCAGTTCAAGACTGGAAAAATTGGTTGAAAAGAAAAGAAAAGCTAGCGCTACAGACTTTAAGCCAGCGCGCTTTAGAGTCAAGATAAAAAAGATAACCGGGTATGTTGTAAATGAAATTATCATATGAATGCATACCTTTTATATTCTTGTCGATCTTGAACTTTGAACTTCCTTTCCTTTGCGCTGACCTGTTGGAGTTCCAGTCGTTCCCGATCAGGTTATTCCAGCAGGTCAGGTGATCGAGGGCACCTCCGACTAGGGCTTTCCTCGGGCAAGAAATCCTGAGGAGGAAGTGGTTAGGAAAGCCCCCGAGCCTGCTTCAGTGTTGAAATCTGATTTGAATCATATGGTGATTTTTACTCCGTCAGCAGAGGTAGGCATCTCTGCAGACCCACAGGAGATTCCAACTTCTGAAAGAACTCCTCTCAGACTAACAAGTTCTCTTTCTCTCCTCGATTTATCGAGGATAAAGAGCTTGATAATGCTTGGAGTAGAGTATCAGATCGTCTTGCAAAGGCGAATCCTGATAAGATTTTTATCGATTATAATGATGTGGCAATTCAAGTAAGTGTCCTCGACCATTCTTGTAGTTTTCCTTGAAATTCACAATAAATTTTTAAGAAAAAATACTATCTATGCAGCATACGGTCGAAAATTTTGCTGCGATCGGAGGACTAACCGATCGGATTAAGAATCTAGAGCAAAAACACTCCGAACTAGAAAGTAAGAACTTTCTTCTTAATTTATTTTTTTTCAAGACTTTCCTTTCTTCCTTTTACTATTCTACCTTATCAAATTTGATAGATTTGGAGAAAATAAAAGAAGAAGCTTTGGCTGAAAAAGCCAGAAGAATAAAGCTTGAAGAGGAAGTTCAAGCTAAAAACCGGTCGATCGAAAACTTGACGACCAGATATGAAAAATACCAGGAAAAATCCAGGAAGAAGGCTGAAGGTAACTTAGTCGTAGACTTGACTTAGTATCTCTTCTGATCCTTTTTAGCCTAATATTTGTTTTGCTTATGCAGAACAAAATCAAGCTTTAACCAAAGCAAAGAAAGCTTTGGAATTTGAGCAAGACAAGGGGGCAGCAGTTATGTTTAACCTTGATGAACAAATTACTGCACTCAACAAAATGATCTTTGATGTGGGATCAGGATCAACGTTGCCTTCCTTAAGTGATCTAATGGAAAAGGTAAATTACCTTGGTCACCTTTTGGAGGACCTTAAGGGCTTGCTCAAAACTACAAGAGATAATTACGTCCAGTCCGTAAAGGAATCTATTGCTAGTGGAATTAGTCTTGCTTTGGCAAAACTGAAGGCGTCTGACCCCTCTATCAATCTTCAAGCTATTGAAGAGGATTTCAACTGCTTGCCTGAGGAGACGACCAAGTTTCTCAAGGAAGTTAAACCTCTTGGAGACAAGGTTGCAGAAGAAATAGAGGTCGGATCTCCATCCAGCAGTGACTAATGGAGGGCAATCTCTAGTAGTAAAAAACCCTGCAAAAGAGAAAGAGAGAGTATGCAAAAAAAAATGTGTAAAACTTATCTTTCTCTTATCAAATGAAAAAGAATCATTGTTTATCCGGTCGACTTATCATATATTACCTAGCCCCCGACTGTTTTATAGTAGAAGAACTTTACTATATAAGCAGTAAGCTAAGAATATGAACTGAAGTCTCATCCATTGTTTGAAAGTATGTACTGATTGTTGAAAAAACTGATCGTGATAATACTATGAAACATTTTTGTTCGGAACCAGTGTTATGTTTCGACTAATTGTAAATCTGTTTTTCGTAATCAAAGTACTCACTAAGACAATATATGGTTGGAAGAAAAAAATGATTTTTCTTGACAAGAGGAAGTTACATGCAAAGACATATATAATAATCGAGAAGTGGTTTTATTTCTATGCAGTGCTCAACGCTGGTCGAAATGAACTTGCTGAGAAATGAAGATATAGATTGTATTTTGCAATACGTGTCCGTGCTCTAGTCCGACTGGCAGCGAGTATCGTAAGAAAAGGGTCGTCGCTAGGAAGCTCCTTCCAGTGGGCGGAACCACATGCGAAAAAGGAGAGACTTCGACTCGGAGGTTTTCCATGTCCCGACCAGTAGCCAAACAAGAGTAGAACAGAATTTTGAAAATAAAACATATAATCTCCATAGTCCTAAGCATATGAACCGTAGTCGCCAGAGCTAAGTTCTGTCATATAAATAACATCACTTGCTTTTTGAGTTGATTCATTATTTATTAAACTGAATGGAAATGAAATGAAAATTAAATGAAAAACTTACGCAATTTGTCAATATTCCAAGAATTAGACAAAACCCTGCCGTCTGACATGGCTAATCGTACCAAACCTGGTCGGGTGACTTCGACCACAGTGTAAGGACATTCCCACTTGGGAGAAAGTTTGTTGCGATTTGCTTGATTCTGAATTTTTCTAAGAACCAAATCACCTACAGCTAAGCTGCGAGGTTGCACCTTACGACTGTGGTACCTTCGCATAGCTTGTTGATAGATTGCTGAACGTAACAAGGATTGGTTTCGTCGTTCCTCAAGGAAATTGACATCATCGAGTCGTCTTTCTTCCTGATCATTTTCATTAAATCGGTCAGTGCGAGCAGAACTAATTTTTAATTCCGGAGGAAACATGACTTCGGCCCCATAAACTAAAAAGAATGGTGTTTCACTGGTCGCACGACTGGTCGTTGTACGAACAGCCCATAAAACAGAAGGAAGTTCTTGAACCCAAGCTCCTGACCGTTTTATTAACTGGTCGAATACTCGACGTTTGACCCCCTGCATTATGATACCATTGGCACGCTCAACTGCTCCGTTACACTGAGGATGAGCAACCGAAGCGAAATGGACTCTGATACCCAGGTCGTCGCAGAATTCCTGAAAATTACCGATGGAAAACTGGGTACCATTGTCCGTGATTATACGACTGGGTACACCAAATCGTGTAATCACGTTTTTTGTGAGGAACCTCTTAGCAGCCTCAGTTGTAGTTTTAACAACTGGCTCGGCTTCAATCCACTTTGTAAACGTATCAATCATGACGAAGAGGAATTCGAAGCCCCCGGGTGCCCTTGGGAAAGGTCCCATAATGTCTAGTCCCCAGGTTGCAAAAGGCCAAGAAAGAGAAATTGTTTGCAGAACTTGCGACGGCTGATGTACTTGTCGGCTATGAAACTGACATTGTACGCACTTCGTCACGAGCTCTTTTACATTATGAAGGCAGTTGGCCAATAGTATTGATACGGCCATATCTACAACCAAAGCATTGCAAAAGGTAAAACAAAATGTTGTGAAGGCCGATAGGGTGGATGGGGATGCTGGCCAACGAGACAGAACATTCTCTCGGGATAAAACCCTAGCGCGTGCGTGCAGTCAAGAAAGACATGTGGTGGTATGGCAGCAAGGGTTGCATTGGCGTCAGAAGAAGCATCAAGTGCATGGAACAAGTTCGTGCAAGAAGCTAAGAGAAGGAAAGCCTACAACACAAGGGAAACCAAGAGGGAGATTTGGCCATGCATGGAGAGGACGCCAGGAACATGGCATGTGGGTTGGTTGGTTTGGATCCAATTGAATGACCAATTGGTGATTAATATTTTATTCCAAAACTAGAATAGTTTAAATTAGAATTAAAGAAAGTTTTTGGTTCGGATTATCGTTCACGTGAGCGATAATCGACTCGGATCTCGTTCACGTGAGCGATAATCCCAGTCTGTTATCTTGTAACCGAGTCTTGTTCATCCGAATTGTAGTGCTTGCGTGGGAGGCTATATAAACCCCGTTATGATTTAGATAATAAAAATCAGAAAAGCCGTTTTGGCGCATATCGTGTGTTCTTGAGTCGTGATATGAATTGGAGAGATTGAGGGAGAAAGATTGAGAGCAAGATCAAGATATCTATCTCTTGTTTCGGAGTACTATTCACCCAACGCTATTACTTGCAATTCAATCTATTAGATTGGTTTGTGAGTATATTGATTTTCTTACAATTCAATTCACCGAATTGGTTTGTGAGATTGCTACTGAACTTCGAGTGTACCGTGAAAGATTGGGCCAACAATCAGGATTCATCTAATCAACTAGGTGGATCCGTATCAGGTGGTATCAGAGCTTCAGTTGTTCACGGTACTTCGTTGCTACGAAGATCAAGTATCGACATGGCCGATACGAAGGACATGAAGTTGGTCATGCAATTCAGCTACACTATAGATCAATGTGAGGAGGATCCACTCCACGATCCGAGCTACATATTCTTCAATCGGTGTCGAGTGGGAACACAGTTGTGCTATGATGATCGATACGGGAAGCTTGACAAGCGCGCAAGCCAAACACTTGTGGACATGATTGGGGTTGATCACAAAGCCACATCGAGCCATATCTATTGCTTTGGAGGTTCAAGCACATTCGATCACAAAACAAGTGGAGGTAAAATTTTCTTTGGATGGGTATATCTTTGTTGTTACTTGTGACGTGATTCCTATGCATATGAGAGCATGTTCGTTGGTGATTGGTGCATATTGGTTGAAAGAACAAGCACATACATCGAGTTGCATCACGCCCGTCATGCGGTACTCCTTTCCATGGAGAGGAACACGAAGGACATTACATCTTGGTCCTCGTCAAGGTACTTTGAAGATAGACAATGACGAGACAAGGCCCAAGGAGACATTAAAGAGCAAGAAGAAAGGCTAAAGGCCAAGAAGCGTGAAGAAGAACGGTTGGCGAGGAAGAACGAAGAAATTAGAATTGGCGACCCTTCTTTCTACCCAAAAACAGCAAGAGGTGTCGTTCCATGATGACAAAACTACTAGTGAGGCACCACAAGATGGTCTTTGTATGCTGACCAAGACGGTTCGAGTTGACAACACTTCCATTCTCACAACAGGCAAATGAACCAACGTTTTCAAATCGAGTGCAAAATCAATGGCAAAATTTACAAGCTTATTGTTGATGGTGGAAGTTACAACAATATCATTAGCAACGATTTGGTGCAAGCTTTGGGGTTGACAACCTGGCGACATCCAGAACCGTATTATGCACAATGGTTACATAATGTCGATGGCGAAAATTACTCATCGTGTCAAAGTTTGTTTTTCAAGAGGAGACTATCACGACAAAGTGGAGTGTGACGTCGTGCCTATGCATGCATGTCACTTGTTGTTGGGCGTCCGTGGCGTATGATCGCAATGCTACCCACCACGGAGGTCCAACAAGTACTCTTTGGTGCATCGAGGAAGATCATATACCCGTGTCCTATGCGAGGAATTCTATTCATCTTTGAGGAGATCATAGCTAAAAAGACGATCGTGAAGACTACCCCGACAGAGATTCACGAGGTTACACAAAAGACGAGGACGTCTTTTCTTGAAGAAAGGGAGGATGATACGCCATATCTACAACCAAAGCATTGCAAAAGGTAAAACAAAATGTTGTGAAGGCCGATAGGGTGGATGGGGATCTTGTGCCAACGAGATGAACATTCTCTCGGGATAAAACCCTAGCGCGTGCGTGCGATCCAAGAAAGACATGTGGTGGTATGGCAGCAAGGGTTGCATTGGCGTCAGAAGAAGCATCAAGTGTATGGAACAAGTTCGTGCAAGAAGCTAAGAGAAGGAAAGCCTACAACACAAGGGAAACCAAGAGGAGATTTGGCCATGCATGGAGAGGGCGCCAGAACATGGCATGTGGGTTGGTTCGGTTTGGATCCAATTGCATGACCAATTGGTGATTAATATTTTATTCCAAAACTAGAATAGTTTAAATTAGAATTAAAGAAAGTTTTTGGTTCGGATTCTCGTTCACGTGAGCGATGTCGACTCGGATCTTATTCACGTGAGCGAATCCGTCTGAATCTTGTAGCTTTGAGTCTTGTTCATCCGAATTGTAGTGCTTGCGTGGGAGGCTATATAAACCCCCATGGCCGCACCATATGGGAGGACAAGTTATGATTTAGATAATAAAAATCAGAAAAAGCCGTTTTGGCGCATATCGTGTGTTCTTGAGTCGTGATATGAATTGGAGAGATTGAGGGAGAAAGATTGAGAGCAAGATCAAGATATCTATCTCTTGTTTCGGAGTACTATTCACCCAACGCTATTACTTGCAATTCAATCTATTAGATTGGTTTGTGAGTATATTGATTTTCTTACAATTCAATTCACCGAATTGGTTTGTGAGATTGCTACTGAACTTCGAGTGTACCGTGAAAGATTGGGCCAACAATCAGGATTCATCTAATCAACTAGGTGGATCCGTATCAAGTATCCTTGCCTGAAGGCTTTACCGACCAGTGTTCTGTAGGAATGATGTGCTCCACAGACTCCTCCATGAATTTCGGTTAGCAACTTAATGCCATCCGAGAGAGATATGCATCTCATCAACACTCCATGAGATCCTCATTTATACAAGGTACATTCGATTAGAGTGTATGATTTGGCCTTTCGTGCTATACGATCAGCCTCTACATTATCTTCTGGAATTAAGTCATGCTGAAGATAATTGTAGATCGATGTCATCCAATCTCTACCATGATCGTCACCGATCTGTGGAGCATCCATGTGATCAGAATCAATTGGATTGACCTGATGTGAACCATTGATGTTCTCGGAAAGCTCGACCACCGAGGGTGAATCGAGTTGCTCAAGAAAAACTTCCGGCGGGACGGTGGACCTTGTGGAGGCCATCCGTGCCAACTGATCTGCTAGAAAGTTTTCCTTCCTAGGAATATGTTGGATCTGAAAATCGAAGAAGTACTTTTCGAGTTTTCGTACTTCCGCTAGATAAGATGACATCTTGGTACTTGAGCATTGATACTCTTTCCCTACTTGATTCGCTACTAGTTGAAAATCGCCTTTCACTAGTAATCTGCGAATTCCGAGCGAATGAGCTGCTCGAAGTCCTGCCAGCAAACCTTCATATTCTGCTACATTGTTAGTAGCAGGAAAGTTAAACTGGATGGCGTACTTAATGTGTTCGCCAGAAGGGGATATCAAGACGACTCCAGGCCCCGATCCTTTAAGCATTAATGAACCGTCAAAGTACATGGTCCACTCGTAGTGGTGGTCGTACTCGAGTTCTTGCTTAGGTTCTGGGTTTGTCCATCCGGCAATGAATTCTGCTATTGCCTGAGACTTTATAGCTGTTCGTGAGATAAAATGGAGGTCGAACGTCCCTAGTTCAACTGCCCATTTTGCTATTCGTCCTAATGATTCCCTGTTTCCAAGGACTTGACCTAAGGGATATCCTGTAGGTACGACCACTTTGTGGGCTTGAAAGTAATGTCTTAGTTTCCTTGAAGACATAAGGAGACCATATAGCAACTTTTGTACCTGTGGATATCTTTCCTTTGATCCATGCAAGACTTCGCTTACGTAATATACTGGTCGTTGAACGTTTTCACGCTCTACGACAAGACATCACAACGACACTGGCGGCCGCAGACTATGTAAATCAACAGTGTTTCTTCCGGTCTTGGAGAGACTAAGATCGGGGGGCTTCCAAGGTACTCTTTGAGTTTTTCAAAGGCTTCGTTGGCTTCTTTCGTCCATTCAAAACGCCCATGCTTCCAAAGAAGTTCAAAGAAAGGTAATCTCTTCTCGCCTAACCTGGCTATGAAACGACTTAGCGCTGCCATACAACCGGTTAGCTTTTGGACTTCTTTCTTTGTTGTCGGGGGACGCATCTAATTGATGGCTGTTATCTTCGCCGGATTTGCTTCGATACCTCTAGCCGAAACTAGGAAACCAAGAAGCTTTCCAGCAGAAACCCCGAACACACATTTCTCCGGATTCAACTTGAGGTTATGTCTTCTCAAGTTGTGGAAAGTTTCTTGTAGGTCAAGGATATGATCGCCTGCATTGATGCTTTTCACAACCAAGTCATCTACATAGGCTTCTAAATTCCGACCTACCTGCGGGCTGAAAGTTTTCTGTATTAACCTTTGAAAAGTTGCACAAGCATTCTTGAGACCAAAGGGCATCTTAACATAACAGTAAGTGCCATATGGAGTGATGAAGGAAGTTTTCTCCTCATCATTTTTACTCATGTTTATCTGGTGGTACCCTGAATATGCATCTAAAAGCTCGATGAACTTCGTGCGGAGGTAGAGTCTACAAGCTGATCAATGCGAGGAAGGGGAAAATCATCCTTCGGACAAGCTTTATTAAGATCTGTAAAGTCAATACACATTCGCCATTTCCCATTATTCCTTTTAACCATTACTGGATTGGCAAGCCATTGAGGGTGATGGACTTCACGAATAAACCCTGCTTCAAGGAGCTTGTCAATCTCCGACTGGATTGCTTCCTTCCGATCAGGTGCAAAACACCTTAGCTTCTGCTTGACCGGTTTTTTGTCAGGTTGGAGAGCTAACCTGTGCTCGATCACTTCCCTGGGGACCCCGGGCATGTCGGACGCTTGCCAGGCGAAAACATCCTGGTTTGCTCGGAAGAAAGAGACGAGTGACTCTTCCTATTTAGGGTTGAGTCCTTCTCCGATCAGTAACTTCGGAACTGACCTGTCGATGTCTCCCAACCTGGCGTCTCTTGGAGAAATGCCTTTGTCAAGTGGCACCTCTTTTGTCTGATCGAAGCGTTTGGGTGTCAATTTTGGTCTGGAGTGCTTGACCTGCATCGCAGAAGAGTCAGTATTTCTAGTCGGAAGCTCATCGACCAGTTCTAAAGATCTTCGATCGCAGACATAAGTCATCTTTTGATCTCCCCGAACCATGATGACACCTTTTGGTCCTACCATCTTCAAACTCTGATAACCATAATGCGTGGCTATCAGGAACTTTGCTAGAGCCGGACGACCAAGGATCCCGTTATAGGCGGTCTCAAAATCGACCACGTCAAATGAAATCTTTTCCGTTCAGAAGTTATCAGGACTTAGAGCGAAGCGTAGTGAGACACTGTCCTATCGGTTTGACGGTAGAGCCAAGGACTATGCCATGGAAGGCATATTTTACTAGCTTTACCTTTGACTTAGGAACCTGCATTTCTTCTAAAGCTCCCGAGAATAATATATTTAAAGAACTACCTCCATCTATCAAGACTCTATTGACCTTACAATTATTAATGGTAGGCTCAACTATAATAGGGAACCTACCCGGCCGAGTCGACGAAACGGAGAAGTCTTCTTTGCCGAATGAGATTACGGTGTCCGACTACCTCGAAGGCTTGATGCTGATCGGAGATTCTGCTAGGTTGACCTCCCGCTCCACGGCTTTCAGATGACGTCGCGAGTCGTACGATGAAGATCCTCCAAAGATCATGTTGACTGTGTGCTGAGGTTCTTGGTATTCCATCTCCTCGTCGCCATCTTTATCCTTTTTGGAGATGGCTTCCCCCAACTCTTGTATTGAGGGAAGCGGGCTTTTACCTGCATAGTAATCTTCCAACTTCTTTTGCCAGACACGGCAGGTGCGCAGATCGTGCCCAGCCTGTTGGTGAAGCGGGCACCACTTCTTACTCTTTTTATATCCATCGGTCGGAATATTTGCTTTACCTCGACCGGTATAGTCCCTCTTACCTTTGGTAAGCTTTTCCGGGACCGCTAAGGCCTCCTTAACATCCGTCTTGTGATGCTTCTTCTTCTTGAGAACTTTCTTATTCTTCTTCCCAGGCTCTTCTAAACCAGATTGAGGAGTTGTCTTTTCGATCTATAGCTTCGCTCCATTCGACTGCCTCACTAGCAGCTGCATATTTATCCGCCATATCGAATAGCTCAGCGGTTGTTCGTGGGGGATTCATAGCTATATCCTCCGTGAACCTCCGGTTCCTCAATCCTGCCTTGAATGCCTGAATTACAGAAGATTCTGTAATCTCAGGTATGGAATTACGAACCTGGCTGAACCTCTTGATATATTGTCGGAGAGTTTCTTTTGGGTTCTGTCGGATCCGATGTAGATCATCTTCCTTCCCTGGGCAGTCGTACGTACCCTGGAAATTCATGGCTAAGAGATCGCAGAGTTGTTCCCAAGTGTACATTGATCCGACCGGCTGGTTAAGTAACCATGACCGGGCAGATCCTTCTAACACCGTAGGCAGGTAATTGCCCATCACGTTTTCATTACCACCAGCCGCTCTGACGGCGGTGGTATAGATCTGGAGAAATTCTAATGGGTTCTGAGACCCATTGAACTTGTCCATATTGGCCGGTCAAAACCGGTTAGGCCAACGCACAGCTTGGAGCCCTGCAGAGAAAGCTCGGCAGCCTGTGACTGATTCATGACGCCTTCTTTGGAAAGGAGCCGGATTGTGGTCGATTGGGGACCGGTTCCTTAGATTAGAGAACTGAGGCTCCGGTGTCCCGACCTGATCGTGAGCGTTATGATGCTCTCGATCACCTGCCTGGTTCAAACAATGTCAAAGATCGTTCAGACCAAGCCAATGACCCTCTCGACGAGAGGAAGGTGTATTTGTTCGGAACAATCTCCTTCCCTCGTGACTCAATGGTTGGAAACGTCGAGGAGGTTGCGGTATTGATTGATTCCCAACATACGCATGTTGCCCTCCGCCGAGGGAAGAACGCTGGGACCATGGTTTGACTTTGCAGTGTCCTCCGTTCTCGGTATTCTTCCGTACGTTGTACGGTTTGTTGGAGAATCTCCAACACCTATCCTACCAATTGGATAAAACCTGGAGCTTCTACTAAAGCAGGATCAGTATTATTTAAAATATCACGAATGCGCTGCAGATTCTGTACCGTTACAGATGGTCTCGGAGGATTCATCGAGGTTGTTGGCATTTGCAGATCTGAACCTTCTCTTAACCTCGCGCCTGGCTGTACTTGACTCATTATCCTTGGTGGGGTTGAACCAGGCGAATTAACTGATGGACGTCCATCAGCTCTGTTGCCTCTGGTAGCTGGTGCTTGATTACCCGCGCCATTTCCATCAACACATGGTGGTGAGGTAGCGGGTGCAGGACCGTACAGGGCATTGCGATCAGTATTTTCGATCGCATTGACTTCGTGTTTCCAGCATCAATCCTCTGAAGTGTTTCCACTGTACTCAGTGGAGAGCTTCCTAGTACTTCTACCAGACACTTCCACGACAGAGACCGGTCGGAGATGAGAACCTCTTGAGGCCTCCGTGGCGGACTTAGCCTGATACGGCGAACTGTCGATCGTATGCTGAGCTTTATCATCCCCACTCGGCCCATGGCCGGTGAGGGTTTCATCGACACCGTTACCAGATGTCGGTTGGCTCCTGGAATTCCCAGAAGCCGCGGGTGAATACCTAACAACCATGATGGTGTCGAGAGTGTATTGACTCTCGGATTGTAGGGCTAAAAATTCATCACCTTTTTTGCTGGTCGGAAAGACTGGGCTTGAAGAGGTTCTTGGACACTCCGAACTGATCGGAATGTCCTGTCCCTCGGGAGGCTCCACTTGTTCCAGTGGTGCATCCTCATCCATCTGCTCGACTTCGGCGTTGTCAGCAACTTGCGAACCAGCAGAGGAAGAAGAGGACGACGTCCAATCACCCTGCATGGCCTGGATGCAGGCGTCCATGTCAAGGTTGGAGTAGTCTTCCAGATCAAACCAATTCTCCTCGTCCCAAGTTCCTTCCATGATCTCATGAACAGAAGGATGGGTGAGGATTTGATGAGCAAAGAATTACTTTAGAAGATTTGCGCATTCTTCCCCACGGACGGCGCCAGCTGTCGACGATCAAATCGCCAATTTTATGAATATATGAATGAAAAGAGGAAAATAACGCGTATCTTCTAGAAAGTAGTGAGACTGCTTTTTATTGCTTTGAACTGGCTATTACAATAAGTGTATATAACTTAGACTAAAGACTAATTCGGGAATACAAAGCTCTTTCGAGAGTGTCTCCCAAATGATCTTCACTGTTCCGGCCTCCTCAACTTCAGTCCGCATTCCTCCTTATGTAGTTGATGAAGGGTTGGCAGTTGTCTCTGGAGGAGACGCATGTTCGGGAAGCAACGCGTTTGGTCGAAGAGAGGTGTCAGTTGATAATGTATCAACTGTTGTGCGGTTATATGTCAATGAGTCATGTAACCGTACTCCAGTATCGTAGCGTCGCGTGATATGAAATATATAGCACATGTTCCATTCGTCACACGGTAAAGCATATGTCTGGTCGTAGATCCAGACATCAGTTCAAAACCTTGTGAGCATTTGACTGGTCGAAGACTAGGTTTGGAACCATGTCCGACCAGATTGGGTACTATGTAACCTCTGGAATTCTTACGACCAATGAGGTCGTTAGCCTTAGGGTTTACGACCATGAAAACTTATGGTCTCTATATACTAAATAATAAATAGAGGTTTTAATCCTCGTCAGGTATATATACTAGGAACAACCCTCCTAGTTGGGTATGAACATAAGTCAGCACGTTGGAAGGTAGAAGGCCAATTGGTTGAAGCATTTAAGGAGTCTTCTCGAATTCTCGCACGTCTGCTCAACTTCTGCGCAGTCTTCAGTAAAACAGCAATAACTTTCTCCTCGAAAGTCCAAATAACGAGCCGTTTATTGGAGGTGAAAATAGACTTGATTATCTTTCCATCCATATAGGTTATGCACAGTGAAACATGACAGGTCGGTGCGCCTTGCCCTTGGGAAGTGACGCATCTGTCATAAGGTAGTGAACTCCTTTGTTTTACGTAAGCCATACTGGTAGCACATAGTCCTTCTTCTCGTTCCATACCGAGGCACCTAAGTCCAATCAAATAAGAAAAGGTGGAGGGCACGAACAAGTCGCAAGAATCCAAAATGTAGCTTAGGTTAGCATTCACCTGATCATGTATTTGCTTAGCATGTCTTCTCATGATTGGTCCTTAATATTTTTCGTCCTTAAGAATATCTTGGTCGCAGAGATGATCATCTTCAGCGTGGTCATTGAAGGTTGGAATGTCCTCATCATATATGTTCTTAAAGAGAGATTTTTTATACAAAAAATGTCCCAGAGCTCTAGTATTCACTAAAAAAGAAGATAGACACCCACGCGAATCATAGGATTCGAACCCGAGTTGGTGAGGGGACAACACCACTTCTTTACTTCCTCAAAGAAGAGAATATAGCCACCTCATCAATCACTCATTTAAGATGCATTCCCTCAAATGCACATGCTTGTATTATCTATTCATTAGATGTTGTCGTAGATACGCGTCTAGACAGTATATTTGTGGCACCCCCGGTCGGCTACATCGACCTCCGGGAATGCGTAAGTGGGGGACGAAGCGTAAGCATGCACGAGAATCGTTCAATTTGTATTGCTCAAGAGTGAATGATGTACAAGTGGCCTCCCCCTTCATACTATAATGGAGTCCTATTTATAGGATGGGAGGGGGAGATTGTGAGTTTATATAAATGACCCTACTTTTAGGGAAACCCTAGGGGCAGCTTCATCTTTTCCGTTCAAGTGGGGTTGCCTATGTCAGGCCCATCGACCGACGTCGCATGTGCCGACTGCGTAGAGGGGCTTCACGCTTGTCAGATGCGTAGAGGGGTTTTGTTACATAACCAAGGCCATATTTTGCGTTGTCATCGCCTTGAGTAACTATCATATCGCGCTGCTAGTTTTTTGTTGTCATCAATCGAATCGACGTAGGTGTCGACCTAGGGGGGACGCAGGGACCCCTCCCCCAACAGATGTAGTTATATGCTTAAGCATCGGTGTCTATGCAATCATCCATGCTATAAAAAAGTGTATTTATCCTTCATGGCAAGAAGAAATTTTCTGTTGCTATGCACATCCAAGCATCTGCATCGCTGCATTGTAGTTAGTGATGCAATCAGAGCGGATACGGACAAATATCGCTCATCCCGTATCCAATTCAATTTTTTCCTCGGAATCGAAGTTAGACATGGACTATGTCGGATGCGAATATGAATATGGATTGTCTCGGTCATGAATACAGAGCAAATACATGTCAAGTCGAATGCGAATAGTTTCGGTGACAAATATTTAGTCGGATATTGCGTGAAAACAGAAACCATATATGTCACGCATATAAGGATCAATCAACCGCCCTACATGTCCAAAATGCAACTACATTACAATTCAACAAGCAAATTTGACTACATCACACTATCACAGCGGCTAGTTAAAAGAAGTAGTAACTAGCAATTTATAGTGATAGTAGTACAAAAGATATCCAAAATGTAACTAGCCAACTGCATAACAGTACAGATACAACATATACAAAGTCTATAGACCAGTAATAACAACCAGTTAGGGATACACAGAACGTTGATTGGTAGTAAGTCTGTAACGTCTCAATTTTTTTAGTTTTTCAATATCTTTTATTTAAAATAAGGTTTTGTAAAAATTTCATGATTTTCTATAATTTAACAAATCTTAAATGGAATGTTCAGAAACAATAATGATTTAATACGAATAAATCAAACATCCATTAAATTCAAAAGTAATTTATTTAAGTTCCTTATGTCCAAAGTATTTTTCTAAATTTTCTAGAATTTTTCCAGGTTCATTTGCTATTTTTTTTCTTGGCTTAATTTCCTGTATTTTCTAAAAATGAAAATAAATTTAAATATTGGAAAAAACCTCATGGACCAATTTCTCTCTCCGACATGCTCTAGGCAAGTTAGAGGCTAGTCATAAACTCATGGGATTGCCTATTGGGTTTACAAGCTTAGGCATAACTCATGGACCTGGAGTTTACCAGATATCCGGAATATAGTATCCGATAAAATTTTCGAATACTATCCGATAAAATTTTCGGATAACTCTGAATTTGACAAATACCACTCTCTCGAATCCGATCCCATATCTAAGACAATCTATCCGGCTCTGACTCCGAAATCCGAGAAAAAAATCCGAATATCCAGTCTCACGCTCCAAATACGATCCGAATTTATTCTGACGGACGGACGGCCGGCCAGGAACTATCTGCCCCGTTTGCACCCCTAATTGTAGTAGACCAAACCTTACTATAGATATGATAACCAATTATTACATTCGCTTTTGAAACTTGAAAGGATAAAAAACTATATTTAACAAATCCAAAGCAGGTAGTTCTTTCTTTGTACAACAATACTCCAACATGATAGGTTGAGCCAAATAATGTGTGCAATGCAACTATCCTGTCAGTCCCGATGGATAAATTACTACTTTACATTTCATTCTCTACTTGGTCGCTATCAAGGAACAATATATGTTCTTATTTATTCAGAGAAACACACAAAGGGTTTTCCCACATCAATCATGATTCGTGAACACAAACTAATGAAACGAACAAAGTTTATATCTGCGAGTTGTTTTCTAAATATATATACTAGTAGGGTGCCTGTGCATTGCAACGGAACCTCTCAACACACGGAACATCAAAAGAGAGTGATACATATCAGCAGACAGGATCCTAAACCGCATAATAAATATCAAGTTTTTTTCACACACATATAAACAGAAACATTAACTCCGCCTATTGCATCACCTGCTACTACTACCGGAAAATTAAAATTTTGACCTCATGGACTGTTTACCATTGAAAGTTAAAGATAAGATTATGAGCAAAAATAAACAAGACAACAACTTGTAATATAGAGTTTCCGTGTTTTGCATGACATTGAATCACACTAAGTTCAACTGTAGGGATAAAATATCTAACATCTTTTCCGTCATATGCATTGGCACAAAATTCATAATACATATATACATCCAGCTCAAGTAAACTGATAATTGTGGCAGGACAACTTGGGAGATACCTACATTTTCGAGTGTAGAAATCACGTAGTCATCAAGTTCTGGATCAACAAGGACCTGAGCGTGTCTTTCCCCCTAACAAAAAATACAAAGAGACTTCTCAAATGATGAGAATGAAGGAAGTGAGAAAAAAAATGGCGACAACATCCAGAAAATGAGCAATTGGGAAGGCAGTCCACCTGCAAGAGTATATCTCTAACTTTCTCCGCTGTTATTCCTGTCCCAAGAATAATACCGAGAAAGTCACCATGAGAACAGGATTCCAATCGGAAATTCCCTGAGATGCTGGGGATGGTCTCACAGTCAGCTTACATAACAGATAGTGGTGCTTATAATATAAATTTGAGAAAACCTCAAAGCAGCATTGGAACAGATCAAGTTTCATTCCAACAGTTACAGTTCCATGGGAGTTAGTTTAAACCTACAATCAGGGGACTTGAGTCTATAAGTCTCGATTGCATAGACAAGCTAGGACAGGATAAATGTGCTAACCTACATAACAATGTTTAAACTGCAACAAAATACAACATGACGCTTGTTTCAAAAAAATCTGCTACATTTTTTTAAACGAACCGGCAGTTAAAAATGCTACTACATTATGCGCAGCTTAATAAAGTTAGGTGCAAATAATACCAGGGAACATGTTTAACTCGATTAGTCATACAACGTGAAGTTAGGCTGGTCCAATTTTGGTAGAGAGATTCTACTCTAAAGTAGACTTTCCTTTGAAGTCATGCACTGTTTCGACAAATATCTGGTGCTTCTCCACCCTAACCAAAAGAAACGTGCAAGGAATTGAACTGATTTAGGTGATAAAGAGATATAAAGATGGTATTTCTATCTAGTTCAGCAGCCAAATTCAGGTATAAATAAACGAAGGCAAGTGAATATCTGATTATTTTGCTTGCAGTATTTCAATGGAGAACTATTGTCATTACTTCACAACATTCAACTATTCAAGATTAATCTAACTTTACTAATGTAAAACAATAAGAAAATTTTTGGTTTAGTACCCACTCACACTTTATCTGCTTCTTGATAAGTGTAGTTTCGAGCAACTGCCAAAATTGACCACTATGGTTATATGATATTAACACCACACTGCCTGAATAGTTAGGAAACTGCAGAGGTAAAATGCTGATATTGTAAGGTTATGGACCCAAGAACAAGAAAAAGAAAAGTACAGTTCTTGATAATTAAATGACAGTGGAAAAAAACTATCACAAACATGAGCACAAAAGTCAACTTTTATGCTTAGTTGTTCAAGGCAGCATCAATCATGTAATACACACAATATTAAGTACAGAAGGATGGCAAGTGTCCAATAATTTAGCAATATTTTGAAGAAAAAAATGAACAATCTTGACCACCCGGACATTTGCTCAAAATATACGACAAACTACCACCTCTTTCAGTCTGTACAACACCGTGCTCTTATATTGGTAGTAAACATTTTAACAACATCTGTCCTATACTCCTATGTGTAACATGGGAAATGGTTTTTGTAACTGAGTCCTCTTTTTTGGGAAACAAGGGCAAGAGCTCTACTTCGTTTCATCGGTAGAAGAAGAGAATACAAACACCCACCCAAGATAGGCGAAGACACCTCAAAAACAAAACCAACCCAAGAAGGGTGAAGACACCTGCTGAAACACCAAAACAACTAAAACACCACGACTAACTTCAGAAAATATATGCTTGTATTTGTGGAAGACATAAATAATCAATTAGTGATGATACAAGATTTAGCAGGAGGGCATATGGGTAAGACATCTCATGGAATTTTACATGCCCACAAACAATTTCCTTTTAGATCAAGCAGTCTGTAGTCAACATAACAATTTTTAGGAAGAAGAACCAGATAATACCCCAAACAGCTTTTTTTTTATTGAGCATCCCAGGAAATGGCATATCCTTCATTGTCTCCGGTAACAACAGTTCTCTTGCTGCCAATCAGAAGCATATGTATTTAGCTTCACTTTGCGAAACATCACAGTAGAATATCCAAACATGCGTAAATACAAAACGTACCACAGATGAATCGCGATGCTATTTATGGTAACCAGACGAGATCTTCCATCCCTGAATTTTGGATGACACCGGAAAACATATCTACGAAAACACAAATATCTCAAGTAGTTATAAAACTCGATCTGGGTATATGAAGCATAGTTTGCATGGCAAAGTCATCATACCCACTGCCAACAAAAAAGGGAAAACAACACTGTAGATGGTATGTTAGATTGTTAGTTACTAACTATGAAGGGTCATAAGGTCATAATTATGTAGTTCATGTCATTGTCATAAATAAAAGGGTTCATAACAAAATAGTGGAGTTGTTGATTTATCATGAACATCAGACAAGTAGCAAACAATGAAGCTGTGAACAACAAAATAACATAATCGAATGCCTCCTATTTGAATCTCTATGTACCTTGAGGTCAATGCGATGTCGCAGCTCACGCCCAGGATATGTGCAAAGACCAAAATATGGGTCAACCCCACAATCAGTTCCCTGCATTTAGTTGAGGAATTCAAATCTGCTTACACATCTAAACATTGCACTGAAATACACCCGAGCTGTCCAAAGGAGATCGGGAATATAGAGCCCCAAAATTACACTACGTGAGCATCGTTGCAGCCGAAACCCTGAACACGCAAGAATCAAACGAACCACCTAAAAACACCGGAGGGAAGAAACAACCTAGAATTCACCCAAACCAAATCCAGACACAGATGACGCAGCACGGCCCAGGAAATTTCTTCCAAAATCCAAATCAAATCACGCACAGAGAGAAAAAATAAAACAAAGAACGTGGCAATTGGTCGGGAGCGCTTACCGACTGCTGGAATCCATGAGATCAAAAAGAAATCATCAAGATCAAACAAGAAATATGAGGAAAAGGGGGGAGAGGAGCCGTACCACCGCTGCCGCTGCGGCCTAGTGACAAGATTTCGGAATCACGGAATACTCAGATAGATGAGGATCACAACAAACAGGCTATATTTCGTAAACTGGAATAGGATGAACAGAATACTCTAACCAACTAAAGAAAGTACTTGATAACAACCAAAAAGTTACTTCTCTCCCGGAACGATCTGAGCTCTATAGCTCTTACAGGGGAATCAATCTTCTAACGAGCCGGAAATATAGTCTACAGTGAAATCCAAAAATTAACAGCAGTAGTTTAGTTAAATGGTAAGCCTGAATAGAATATCAGCCGTTGATCAACTTACAACGGGTAAGCAAAGATCATGGCCGTCGATTCTACTTATGACTTCTGCAGCTTCGTCTACAACCTCCCGATAGCTTCCACTGCCTCTTCTTCCCCTCAAACTGGTCGTCACGTGATCTTGGTTTCTCATTGGTTCCTGACACCTAGGTAGGTGGTGGTGGTGGGAGAGGAGTATTTCTATCTATCTCCCTCCTCTTGACCTTCCTCCTCTCTTGTACTCGCCAAAGTCCCTCCACCTGAAAAGGCCCCAAATGGCGGCGCTTCAACGAAGAGGGGAGCGGCGCGTGCGCAAGATGGAGGTGGAGCGTGCCGAGGAAGGGAATCCGGCCAGATGCGGCACGGGCGAGGGGAGGAATGCAGCGCTCACAGGGGATGGGGCGGCTCGGGTGGGAGAGGAGGGCGGCGCGGGTGGGGAGAGGCTGCGCCAGAGTGGGAGGCGGGCGCGAGGGCGGTTCACCGGCGACGCGAGCGAAGACGGGGGCAGAGGTAGAGACATAAGGAGACAGGAGGGGAAGAAAATCGCGGCGTGGGGCTCAAGGCGTGGTTTGGGAGGGTCATCGGACATTCGGAGGTCAGAGTCGATGCGTGGGTGGGATGATTCGAGGGTGCGCGGGGTAAACTCCAATATTTAGGAGTATTAGTAAGGTGCTCGTGCATTACAACGGATCTTAAATAAATAATACCACAAATGCTAAATTATGCCAATGTTTAGCCCAGTCATGTTATGACCGAATAGTATACCCTTGAAATTTGAAAACATGCCAGGCTGCTCCCAATCTTTGTTTCTCAACCTACCTTTACCCTTTACCACTCTAGCCCTATGAAAAGGAGAAAAAATATCTCCACTTTTACTACTCAATCTCTTTTCATTACATGTACCATAAATAGTTAACTGCCAGAAATTTATCAGTTTACATAAAACATCTTTGAAAGCCCAACAAGAAGGAGAAAGCGAGGCACATCTCATTGAGGCGATCTTGACGACGAACCGTATTCTTGTGATGAAGATGCAACAAGCTTAAGGGGGAGATTGTTGGGTTAATCTTATTGCATATGTCTAGTTGTGTATTTGCATTAGTATGTTGAGTCTGTACACGTGCGTGTGTGCACGTTAGTATTCTTTTAGCTTTTATGCATACGCATGCCTACGTGCATGACGCAGTAGTTGAGTTATTTCTTTAGTTGGTTTGTTGATCAGTTCATGCATTAGTTGGGCATGCATGACCGAGCCACAAGCTGCATGTAGATGCAGGTGCTGTGGTGGTGTGTGACTATGAAATGCATGGTTTTTTTTTGGACAGCAGGAATTCTCATCCATTTGCAGAAGTTTAGATACAGTTGGGATCTTTTATTCACGCATTTCACCAAAAACACCCCACTTATTCATCGTGATACAAATACACGTACAAATGTTGTTTAGAACTTTAGATTCAGTTGGTTTGCTACTGAACATCCAGCGACTGTCAGTCATGGAATGACAGCTTGTCGACCGTCGAAATCCAAATAAACTAAATGTGAGAATTTTCCTAAGCCCTCCAAGCATGAAGCGAGTAACGGGTGTTAGCCTAACTCCTTGATCATCCATGATTATCTCTGCATTCCTGTTCATAACTCTAGACGAAGAACTTGGAGGATCAACCGTTAAGAGCCCCAGTTGTAACATCAAAGTTTTCAACATACCTTCCATATTGTCAATCTTTTTAGGGATTTCTTCCATCTTTTCCATCTTCTCTTGAACTGCAGAAATCTGACTCTGAACTTGATCAATTCTCTGATAGGCTTCGGCAATCTCTTGCTTGAGCACTGTCGCTTCTGTGCCTTCACTCAGATCAACTCCAGAACGACCACTTCCACGAGTCATATTAACCCAGGTCAGAAAATCTTGCTTTGGGAATTTTACAGTGAAACTAGTTCACTAACCCTCTTCAGATCCTATCGCCCTCTTACCAGGACCAAGGGATCAGTGCTCTGATACCAATTGACAAGATTTCAGAATCACAGAATACTCGGATAGATGAGGATCACAACAAACAGGCTATATTTTGTAAACTGGAATAGGATGAACAGAATACTCTAACCAACTAAAGCTAAAGTACTTGATAACAACCAAAAAGTTACTTCTCTCCCGGAACGATCTGAGCTTTATAGCTCTTACAGGGGAATCAATCTTCTAACAAGCCGGAAATATAGTCTACAGTGAAATCCGAAAATTAACAGCAGTGGTTTAGTTAAATGGTAAGCCTGAATAGAATATCAGCCGTTGATCAACTTCCAACGGGTAAGCAAAGATCATGGCCGTCGATTCTACTTATGACTTCTGCAGCTTCGTCTTCAACCTCCCGATAGCTTCCACTGCCTCTTCTTCCCCTCAAACCGGTCGTCACGTGATCTTGGTTTCTCATTGGTTCCTGACAATTGCTCCCTGCTCAATTTAATCCTTGTCCTCAAGGATTTGCATCAGGAAACCAATTCCGAATTGTTTCCTTGTAGAAATCAGGAAACGTTCCCTTTACGAAATCTGCATCCTCCCATGTAGCATCTTCTGGAGCTAAACCATCCCATTGAATCAACCATTGTGTAACCAATTTCCTATCCCTAGGATAAGCTCTTGTTTCAATCACTAACACAGGTAAAGTTTTGACCTTGCCATTTTCACTTACCATGGGAAGGTCAGGACTTGGAACGGCATTTACCCCGATATGTTGTTTGAGCTGACTGACGTGAAAACCGGATGAATCCCCACTCCTTCTGGCAATTGCAATTTATATGCTACCTTTCCAATTCGTTGTATTACTCTAAATGGTCCGTAGTACTTGGTCGTGAGTTTGAGTGAATGTTTCAATCCGAATGCAGCAAGCCTATAAGGCTGCATCCTCAAATACACAAGGTCTCCCTCCTGGAACTCCCTTTCTGACCTCTTCTTGTCAGCATATTTCTTGATTCGGTTCTGAGCTTGAGCTAAATTCTCCTTCAGATGTTATAGCATTGTCTCCTTTTCCGCCAAGAAATCCTTTACTTCTTCACTTCCAGCTCCAGGTATTGACACCTCACTAATCAGTGGAGGGGGAAAACCATACATTGCTTGGAATGGAGTGATTTGTAAGGAGGTGTGATACGTAGTATTGTACCACCACTAAGATAGGGACAACAGTAATACCATCTTCTAGGTTCATTGAATGCCATGCATCTCAAATATGCTTCCAAACACTGATTAACCCTCTCCGTCTGCCCGTCTAATTGAGGATGGTAAGCAGTGCTAAACCTCAATTTGACTTGTAAAGATTTGAATAATTCTTGTCACATCTTACTTGTAAAGATCCTATCATGATATGTGACGATGACAGTCGGGAACCCATGCAATTTGAAAACATTATCAATAAATGTTTGTACAACGGTTTATACCGAATAAGGATGAGATAGAGCCATAAAATGAGAGTATTTAGTGAGCCTGTCAACCACAACCAATATTACCTCTTTCCCATTTGACTTTGGAAGGCCTTCAATAAAGTCCATATAAATATGGGTCCAATCCATATCAGGAATAGGGAGGGGATTCAACAGTCCAGGGTAATGACAGTGCTCTGCTTTAGGCCTTTGACAAATTGCACATTCCTTGACATAAGTCTCCACTGCCCTCTTAAGCCCCGGCCAGTAGAATATTTTCTTTACTCTTTGATAAGTAGCCCTTCTACCGGAGTGACCACCAATGGCTGATGCATGTAATGATTCGATAATCTTATGTCTCAAGGCAACCTCAATTCCCACATATAGCCTCCCTTTATACCTCAACAGCCCAGAGTGTAAGGAATAAGGTGGTTTAGATTTTCCATCAACAATCAATTGCTCTAGTAATTCTGTACAGCGAGGATCACTTTGATAGCTGTTTTCAACCTCTTCAATCCAAGTAGGTACTGCTACAGATATTGCCAAGCAATACTCCTTTCTTGATAATGCATTTGCCACTTTGTTTTCCTTCCCTTTCTTGTATTCAATAGTATAATTGAACTCCAAGAGTTTAAGCATTAATTTGTGTTGGATTCCCTCTGAGATCCTCTGTTCAGTGATGTACTTTAAACTCTTTTGATCGGTCTTGATAACCAGTTGGTTTCCCAGAAAATAGTGCCTCCACTTCTTCAAGGCTTCCAAAATAGCTATAGCTTCTTTGTCGTATGTTGAAAGAGTAGCTGACCTACTGCCCAGAGCTTTGCTAAAATAGGCTAGAGGCCTTCCCTTTTGCATCAATACAGCTCCTATGCCACTACCACTAGCATCAGTTTCCAATACAAAATGTTCATGGAAATCAGGTAATGCAAGGACAGGAGCCGAAGTCATGCAGTTCTTCAGTTGCCTGAATGCTTCATCTTGAGGTTCTCCCCATTGGAAACAATCTTTCTTTAGCATGTCATGTAAAGGTCTGCAAATCTTACCATAACCTTGAATAAACCTTCTGTTGTATCCTGTTAAACCCAAAAAACTTCTCAACTAGGTTAAGTTCTTTGGTGTCAACCACTCCTTGATTGCAATAATCTTGTCCGGACTGGTTGCTACCCCTTCTGCATTGATAACATGCCCCAAATACTCTACATGTTTCACACCAAAAACACATTTGCTGCTGTTTGCATACAGTCGGTTTTGTTGAAGTAACTGCATCACCAAGGTCAAGTGCTGAACATGTTCCTGTAAACTCTTGCTATAAACCAGTATGTCATCAAAAAAACACCAGAATAAACTTCCTCAAATGCTTAACAAAAATTGAGTTCATGAGGGATTGGAATGTTGCAGGAGCATTGGAGAGTCCAAATGGCATCACCAAGTATTCATAGTGACCAAAATAGGTTCTGAAAGCCGTTTTATAAGTATCCTCCTTCTTCATTCTAACCTGGTGATACCCTGATCTGAGATCCAACTTTGAGAAAATAGAAGCTCCATTCAATTCATCAAGAAGGTCCTCTATAACCAGTATAGGATATTTGTTCTTCACGGTTTGTGCATTCAGTCTTCTATAATCAATACACATCCTCCAAGAGCCGTCTTTCTTCCTCACCAATATAGTGGGTGATGCATAAGAGCTTTCGCTTGGTGTGATAATTCCTGCCTCCAATAGTTGCTGAACCTACTTCTCCATTTCTTCCTTTTGATTGTGTGGAATCCTGTAAGGTCTAATGTTAGGTGGTTCAGATTTGTCCTTCAAAGGAATGGCATGGTCACAAGCCCTTTCTGGTGGAAGTCCCATAGGTTCCTCAAAGACCCCTTCATACTGTGAGATTACCTGTTCTATCTCCTTTAGCAGTGCTCTAACAGTTTTCTCCTGACACTGTTCTGTTTGCCCAGTATTGGCCAATAGTAAGAATCCCATGGCTCCTTTACACAACATTTTCTGGGTTTGCAACGATTCAAGGATCTTAACCTCACTGGTCTGAGTTGCTTCTGGGAAAGAAAGGGTATGAACTCCATCTTTTACAATGGTTAGTTCTTTAGTCTTCAAATTAATGGTTACTGGGCTGTGTCTATAAATCCAATCTCCACCTAAAATTACCTCATATCTTCTTAACTCTAACAGCCGGAAGGTGTCACATAATACTTCCCCCTGTATTTTGTATAGGCAATTCCTGATGTGTGATCCTGTGTGTAGCTGTCCCCCTCCAGCAATAGTCACTTTAGACATCTCATTACTCATGATCTTGAAATTGGTTTTAAGGGAAAAAACGGTGATCTATGAAAGTATTAGTACTCCCACTATCCAATAGTGCTACACCTCTTCTCCCTCCTATATTGATCACCACTGTTAAGGTTGTCGAATAGGTATTCCCATTGATAGCCTGTTGAGAAATCTGCATTAAGTGTTTTCTTCCTCACTCTTAGTGTCCTTAACTGGGTCTTCATCACAATTACCTTCCTGTTCTTGATGCATATCCTTCTCTTCATCTTCTTCTTCCGGTTGTTCAGTGATCATGGCATTCACTACCAGAGATTGTTTACACCGATGTTGTGGTGTCCATTTTTCAAAACATTTCCAACACTCCCCAGGTCTCCTTATCTTGTTTGTAGCCTGATTGTTTTTGTTCTGAAATGTTTCCTCCCTTTCCTGCTTCACTAGGAATCTAGCCTGTTGGCTCTGTAAACTCTTGTTCCCAAACCCATTAAACTTACTACTTCTCTTGTACTGCAATCCCTTTTCATAGTCCTTAGCTAACCAATAAGCATCAGTGAGATTGTGAGGTCTCAGTGGTCTAAGATGGCACTTAATCTCATCTCTAAGGCCATTGACAAAATTGACAACATAGTATTGTTCATCCAGGTAAGGATGTTCTCTTTTGACCACTGCCATATTCTCCTCAAACTTGTCAATGTAGACTGAAACCTGAGTGTAATTTTGCTTAAGAGAGTGAAAATTGTCCATGACATCATATATACTGGAATCAACAAACCTGTTACAAATCAACTTACAGAAGTGTTGCCAAGGAGGTGGGTTGGCCAGGATGCCAGAGCTTCTCAGCCATACATCCACTCGTCCAGTTACATACATTTGTGCCATGTCTATTCTGCATTCATCAGGCACCTCTGTCATCTCAAAGTATTTCTCTGCTTGTCTTATCCATCCCAAAGGATTATCCCCACAAAATTTTGGAAACTCCAACTTGGGTCCCCGGGCAATTAATCTTCTGAAATGATTTATTTTCTCTAGTCTCAAGTTAACGGGTTCCATCTTCTCCCTCAGCATACCATTTTGGTGGAATGTGGGAGTAACTGGTGCCGAAGCTGGGAAGTAGCGTTGTCTGTTACCAATAGGAGCAAATGACATAGGATTATCTTCCATCATGTTTTCTGAGAATCCATCTAAAATCACCCCCGTAGTGCTATGCACATTCACCTCTTTCATTTCACGTCCCCTTCTTATCAGGTCCCGATCTGGATCTGTTCTCCTAACTCCTTGATCATCCATGATTATCTCTGCGTTTCTGTTCATAACTCTAGACGAAGAACTTGGAGGATCAACCGTTAAGAGCCCCAGTTGTAACATCAAAGTTTTCAACATACCTTCCATATTGTCAATCTTTTTAGGGATTTCTTCCATCTTTTCCATCTTCTCTTGAACTGCAGAAATCTGACTCTGAACTTGATCAATTCTCTGATAGGCTTCGGCAATCTCTTGCTTGAGCACTGTCGCTTCTGTGCCTTCACTCAGATCAACTCCAGAACGACCACTTCCACGAGTCATATTAACCCAAGTCAAAAAATCTTGCTTTCGGAATTTTACAGTGAAACTAGTTCACTAACCCTCTTCAGATCCTATCGCCCTCTTACCAGGACCAAGGGATCAGTGCTCTGATACCAATTGACAAGATTTCGGAATCAAAGAATACTCAGATAGATGAGGATCACAACAAACAGGCTATATTTTGTAAACTGGAATAGGATGAACAGAATACTCTAACCAACTAAAGCTAAAGTACTTGATAACAACCAAAAAGTTACTTCTCTCCCGGAACGATCTGAGCTCTATAGCTCTTACAGGGGAATCAATCTTCTAACGAGCCGGAAATATAGTCTACAGTGAAATCCAAAAATTAACAGCAGTCGTTTAGTTAAATGGTAAGCCTGAATAGAATATCAGCCGTTGATCAACTTACAACGGGTAAGCAAAGATCATGGCCGTCGATTCTACTTATGACTTCTGCAGCTTCGTCTACAACCTCCCGATAGCTTCCACTGCCTCTTCTTCCCCTCAAACTGGTCGTCACGTGATCTTGGTTTCTCATTGGTTCCTGACACCTAGGTAGGTAGGTGGTGGTGGTGGGAGAGGAGTATTTCTATCTATCTCCCTCCTCTTGACCTTCCTCCTCTCTTGTACTCGCCAAAGTCCCTCCACCTGAAAAGGCCCGAGATGGCGGCGCTTCAACGAAGAGGGGAGCGGCGCGTGCGCAAGATGGAGGTGGAGCGTGCCGAGGAAGGGAATCCGGCCGGATGCGGCACGGGCGAGGGGAGGAATGCAGCGCTCACAGGGGATGGGGCGGCTCGGGTGGGAGAGGAGGCGGCGGGTGGGAGAGGCTGCGCCAGAGTGGGAGGCGGCGCGAGGCGGTTCACCGCGACGCGAGCGAAGACGGGGCAGGTAGAGACATAAGGAGACGGGAGGGGAAGAAAATCGCGGCGTGGGACTCAAGGCGTGGTTTGGGAGGGTCAGTCGACAGTTCGGAGGCTGTAGTCGTACGTGGGTGGGATGATTCGCGGGTGCGCGGGGTAAACTCCAATATTTAGGAGTATTAGTAAGGTGCTCGTGCGTTGCAACGGATCTTAAATAAATAATACCACAAATGCTAAATTATGCCAATGTTTAGCCCAGTCATGTTATGACCGAATAGTATACCCTTGAAATTTGAAAACATGCCAGGCTGCTCCCAATCTTTGTTTCTCAACCTACCTTTACCCTTTACCACTCTAGCCCTATGAAAAGGAGAAAAAATATCTCCACTTTTACTACTCAATCTCTTTTCATTACATGTACCATAAATAGTTAACAGCCAGAAATTTATCAGTTTACATAAAACATCTTTGAAAGCCCAACAAGAAGGAGAAAGCGGAGGCACATCTCATTGAGGCAGATCTCGACGACGAACCGTATTCTTGTGATGAAGATGCAACAAGCTTAAGGGGGAGATTGTTGGGTTAATCTTATTGCATATGTCTAGTTGTGTATTTGCATTAGTATGTTGAGTCAGACACGCGTGCGTGTGCACGTTAGTATTCTTTAGCTTTTATGCATACGCATGCCTACGTGCATGACGCGCAGAGTTGAGTTATTTCTTTAGTTGGTTTGTTGATCAGTTCATGCATTAGTTGGGCATGCATGACCGAGCCACAAGCTGCATGTAGATGCAGAGTCTTTGTGGTGGTGTGTGACTATGAAATGCATGGTTTTTTTGGACAGCAGGAATTCTCATCCATTTGCGAAGTTTAGATACAGTTGGGATCTTTTATTCACGCATTTCACCAAAAACACCCCACTTATTCATCGTGATACAAATACACGTACAAATGTTGTTTAGAACTTTAGATTCAGTTGGTTTGCTATCTGAACATCCATGATGTCAATCATGGAATGACACTTGTCGACCGTCGAAATCCAAATAAACTAAATGTGAGAATTTTCCTAAGCCCTCCAAGCATGAAGCGAGTAACGGTGTTAGCCTAACTCCTTGATCATCCATGATTATCTCTGCATTCCTGTTCATAACTCTAGACGAAGAACTTGGAGGATCAACCGTTAAGAGCCCCAGTTGTAACATCAAAGTTTTCAACATACCTTCCATATTGTCAATCTTTTAGGATTTCTTCCATCTTTTCCATCTTCTCTTGAACTGCAGAAATCTGACTCTGAACTTGATCAATTCTCTGATAGGCTTCGGCAATCTCTTGCTTGAGCACTGTCGCTTCTGTGCCTTCACTCAGATCAACTCCAGAACGACCACTTCCACGAGTCATATTAACCCAGGTCAGAAAATCTTGCTTTGGGAATTTTACAGTGAAACTAGTTCACTAACCCTCTTCAGATCCTATCGCCCTCTTACCAGGACCAAGGGATCAGTGCTCTGATACCAATTGACAAGATTTCAGAATCACAGAATACTCGGATAGATGAGGATCACAACAAACAGGCTATATTTTGTAAACTGGAATAGGATGAACAGAATACTCTAACCAACTAAAGCTAAAGTACTTGATAACAACCAAAAAGTTACTTCTCTCCCGGAACGATCTGAGCTTTATAGCTCTTACAGGGGAATCGATCTTCTAACAAGCCGGAAATATAGTCTACAGTGAAATCCGAAAATTAACAGCAGTGGTTTAGTTAAATGGTAAGCCTGAATAGAATATCAGCCGTTGATCAACTTCCAACGGGTAAGCAAAGATCATGGCCGTCGATTCTACTTATGACTTCGCAGCTTCGTCTTCAACCTCCCGATAGCTTCCACTGCCTCTTCTTCCCCTCAAACCGGTCGTCACGTGATCTTGGTTTCTCATTGGTTCCTGACAATTGCTCCCTGCTCAATTTAATCCTTGTCCTCAAGGATTTGCATCAGGAAACCAATTCCGAATTGTTTCCTTGTAGAAATCAGGAAACGTTCCCTTTACGAAATCTGCATCCTCCCATGTAGCATCTTCTGGAGCTAAACCATCCCATTGAATCAACCATTGTGTAACCAATTTCCTATCCCTAGGATAAGCTCTTGTTTCAATCACTAACACAGGTAAAGTTTTGACCTTGCCATTTTCACTTACCATGGGAAGGTCAGGACTTGGAACGGCATTTACCCCGATATGTTGTTTGAGCTGACTGACGTGAAAAACCGGATGAATCCCCACTCCTTCTGGCAATTGCAATTTATATGCTACCTTTTGTAACGTCCCGTTTTTCAAATTACAAATAGTAATTATCTTGATTTTGATTTTTCGCTCGAATTTTCAAATTTTGGTTTAAATTCAAAAAAACTCCTAGCTTCAATTAAGCTCGGGTTTGTGTTTCAAATATTCATTCAAATTTCTGATTTTCAAATTTACTTTGAATCTATTTTCTTTCAAATTCAGATTTCGAAATTTCTTTGAATTCTCTTTTTCCTTTCTATCCTCTTCTTGCCGGCGTGCATGCTTTTTCCTCCCTCTGCGCCCCTGGTCTCCTGGTGCCGCCTCATGCCTGGCGCCCCATGCCCTGCTTCCCCAGGATTCCCGGCTCTGCCCTGCTGCGCCCTGGATTCCCGGCCTGCTGCTACCGCACCGCCCGGCCCTGCCACTGCAGCCTCATCCCCCTTGCATCTCCAGCTCCCCATTGTTTTCTTCCAGTCCAGCCGGCCAGCCAAAGCTCCACCCGAGCCCTGCCATGGCCTCCTGCTGCCCCTTGCTGGCCGAGCTCCCCTCCTCCATTTCTCTCCCTCACTGAAGCTCCCAGTTCTGCTCTCCTATTCTCGCCCCACTGCTAGCTCCTTCTCTCTCCAAAATCGGCAGCGCCTTGCCCAGCCGCAGCTTCCTCGTGCTGCTGCTACGTCTCCTCAGCACCACTGCCGAGCAGCCCCTCCCCTCTGCCGAGCTCTCCCGGGTGCCGCTCCTGCTCCCTGCCAGTAGCTTCTTCTCCAGCCGGTCTCCTCCTGTGTGCGTCGTGAGTATTAACTTCGTGGGCATGCAGGAGCTGCTAGCAATGCATGTACGTATATGTGGCTATTACAAGGTCTGTAGCTAATGCATGTAGCTAATGCATGGCTCTTCAACGTGTCCATGCATGTGCTTATATGAAGCTTGTAATGCATGGCTACCCTCGGCACATGTACCTATGCACATGCACATGCGTACATATTCATGCAAACTCGCGTACCACTGCAGCAAGTTCCATCCATTTCTTTTCTCTCCGGTCAGCCGAGTGCCTTCCATTTCTTTTGAATCGGCGGTTTTTCTTCCTTCATGCATGTCTGCGTATGTATAGCTATGAGAATCCTAGTAGCTCATGCATAAGCACCCATACACGTACGTGCACTCATGCTTACACTTCACATATTCATGCTGCAAATTGCTCTCCCTTGGTTCTTTCTCCTCGGCCATCCATTTCCCGAGCCGACTGCGTCGCCGTGTGACCCTTGGCTTCCTCTTCCCATCCCTAGAATTCGTCACTCTCTTTTCGCCGCAACAAAAATATTTCTGTCGACGGTCGAACCGCCTTCCGTCGTCGTTTCCGGCGTCATCTTGGATCCCACAGAGGTGTCGTCACTACCATTAGCTTCGCCTCGCAATGCTCTACGTTGGGCTACCTTCTTTTTCTCCAAAACACCATCGGTTCATCGGCGCCACTATTCCGCACACACTGTTTTGTGTGCCGTCGCCGCACCGGACCTCCGCCGGCAACGCGACCACCACCATTGTGTCCGTTTCGCTCCCGGGATTCCATTTTGCTAGTTCGTCAGCCTCCCATCTCTTTCTCTTGCAGGCACTATCATTTTTACCCGGGCTAGCACTATTCATATCTGAATTTTCTATTTTTTTTTGTGTGAAGGCAACTTCTGGATATTCGTTCTCCTTCAAACGAAATCCGATTCCATCGATTCTTGGTTCTAAATTCATCTAAATTCAGCTCCTTTCCTTCGCTACTAATTTCGTAATTTTTGGATTTTATTGAATTTATTGTATTTATTTGGTTCTTTTCGCGCGTGTAGATTTCGGCTTCTCTGAAGAATTATTGGAACCGTCTGTAAGCGCTTCAAACCTTCAACGGCGAGTCAATGATTTGATCATTCCGAACCTACGTTTTATGCAAACTATGTTTATTTAAAATAGCAAAGTTGCATGCTTTAATTTGTAAACAATGATATGTTAAAGTTTAAGGTAGTTAAATACCCATTTGTTGATTAATTACTTATTAAGCCATCCTTTGATAATTGAATCCAGTATTCCTTGTCACCCTAGTAATTATATGGTAATACTAGTATAGGTTGTACTTAAGCGACATGCTAGTCTTGTTAAATACCGGACAATAAATGTCCCGATCATCATCCTTTAAACATGAAAAATGGTTTTGGGCAGTCATTGGATGTAGATGACTGATGTGTTGCGTTAATTGGTTTTCCTTCCCAAAACCCTAAACAACTTGCTAGTACCACATCTGGACGGATGGAAAGAATGGTGGGTGCGGACGTAGCACGAGAATGATTGGTAGGTGGTATGAACCATCCAGATGAATTAAGGACTTAATCTTGTCATGACCTCCTGTGTAAAACAAGTACAACCGCAAGTCTGCAAAGTGCAACTTGGCCTAGTAAAACTATTGAACCCTGAATGTCATCCCACAACTGGTGTTTAGAAGTGTGCAAGCGGCAGGACGTATGCTGGCTTGAATGGGACACCGAGCACGGTGAAGTTGCCCGCTACGCTATTCTCTGGGGCCGGGGCCCGCTTTGCTAGTCGTTGGGGTAAACATCCCGCACAACTTATGGAATTGGCCATAGGGGTGAGATGACGGAAGGGGCAAGGTAGTTTGAAACGTTACTGTGACGATCGCTCAACTGCATGACTAAGGAATCATGTGGAGTAACGAGTATGATTATCTCTTGTGGGTACAGTGTACAACCTCTGCAGAGTCTAAACTGTTTAAACAGCCGCGCCTTCGGTCAAAGGCAGACATGGGAACTTAACCTGAGTTAGTTCTATTTCAAAAATCTTTGTGGGTGGAATGGAAATGTGTTGGGTTCATCTAGCCCTTGTTTTGAATTTTCCTGGGTAGCCTTACTCAGTGTTGATAATCGGTGGACGTAACCGTTATCCAAATTTAAGCATAAGGTGGAGGTAACCTTCGCTGTTATTTAATATTGCACTTAATCTCTTTAAATGAAAATGCAATCTGTTAAAAATGCTAAGTCATAGGACTTTGTAATTATGATAATTAAAAATGTTGCTTTAGCAAATAAAAGAACCTGAGCCATCCTTGTTAAGCCTTGCATGTATACTATTGCATTCTGTGTGTTGGCTCGCGAGCACGGTAGTTGTGCTCATTCTCGCTCTTTCCCCCAAACCCTCGTAAGGTGAAATTTTGGAGACTACTACGAGGAACCAGATGTCTGAAGACCCAGAAGATCTTGAAGCGTAGTTTAGTTTTTAGTTGTTCTAGTCTCGCCCCAGTCTAGCTGACTCCGCTGGTACCTAGGTGCATCCTATATTATCTGAGTTTTCGGGTAATATCGGATGTACACAGGTTTCCCCAGTCACTTGCCTGTGGAGAGATGTGCTCTCACCTCTTTTGTTTCCGTTGTCGCTTCCGCTACTTTTGTGATGTAATCATTTGGCCTGTTTGGCCCTTATTGTAAAACTTGACCCGATGCGGTCTATGTAACTCTGATGTGTTAAATTAATGAATGGTATGGTTTTACGCCATTGTATGAATGATTCAGTGATGTATCTGTGAGTGCTATCTACTGATCCAGGGAATAGCACAGTTATTCGCAGAGGATTCGGATTAGAAAATCCGGGTCCGACAGAGCTGGTATCAGAGCATTTGACTGTAGGATCTTTAGTTAGACTGGTCGAGCCTAAGGACTTGAGTCCTATTTTCAAAATTTATGAAAAGCTTTGGCAAAATATAATGTATTTATTGCTCTTACTCATCTATCTTAGTTCTTCACTTCCCCTGACTTCACTTGAGTTTGTACTCAGTCTGATTCCCTCGTCTGTTTCAAAAATTTGTAGATGGCAACCCCGTCGTCCGATGCTCCATGGGACTTTTGCTCTCATGAAGAAGGCGGAGTTGAATTCGTGGATATTCTCCACCAATTCATGCATCACCTGGATTACCTCCGCAAGCCTATCTTCAGAGGTCGAAAGACTCAAACCCTGGACCAAGAGTCATGGACCATGGAGGTTTTCCTCTATGCAAGAGAGGGTGAGTTCATCGCTCACACCTTCCGACCCGAGACCTCCAAGAGTAGTTGTTCCGAAGCAGTCCAAGACGCAGCACGCTTCGCCTTCAACCGCCTGAGCCAGATGCACCTCGATCTTCTGCGAGAAGCGCCCTTCTACTACTACCTGCCTCTCCAGGAAGGAGAGACCGATCCCGAAGTCTTCGTCGTCATGTGGGAGTAGTTAGCTTAGTTTAGCTAGCAGTGCTTGCTTTAGCAGTCTTTTGGTTGCAAGCACTCTTTGTTTCCTTCTTTTGTAGACGATGTGTGTGTATCTTGTGTCGTGACTTAGCATAGCCTATATGCTGTGTTTCTGGAGTCATGTAAACACTTAACCTCCTTAATATAATGCAGTCATTCTAGGCTTTGTATTGTATTTGATCGATTCTTCTCGTTTGAATGGAATTTCTTTTGTTGTGCTCTAGAGGGCCAGTGAACCCTCATATATCTCCTCTCGATCTTATCTGAGCTGTTTTCCTCAGATGGCACCAAAGAGGCCAGCAGCCCAAGGAAATGGTGCCAGTTGTAAAAGGGAGTTGTCAGCACGAAGGCCACAAGATAGCTGTCCCCAGCAGTCAACATTTCTCAGCAGCTCGTCATGCACTCAATCAGAAGATTGCCCTGTGAACCAAGTAGCATGCACACGTTGTGGAGAAAAAGGACACCTGGCAGACCAATGCTGTGTAAGCTGCCCCAACTGTGATAAGGATCACCAGCCCGGTGAATGCCTGACGAGTAAAGTCATGTGTTTTCTCTGCGAAGGTCAAGACCATTGCCCCAAAGATTGTTTCGTGCGTCCAATCCTGATCAAGGCAGTCGAGTTACAAAGGACATGTCTTCAAGTCGCCGCGAGACTCATCGCAAATGGAAATGGCAAAGGTAACCAAAGCCGGACTTTGAAAGATAATAGCCAGATTGCACCGAAGTGCCAGAGTACCTCAGTAGAGAAGGAAAGAAGTGAGATTGTTCTCCGCCCTCCTCGCCCCGTCAAGCAGCCTGCAGTGCAGAACCCAAGAGCTCATCTTCGCTGTTTCAACTGTGGAGAAAAAGGACATTTCGCCAACAGATGCCCTCAACCAGTCACCCCGGTGAGGTTCAACTTCAAAGCCACACCAGCTCAAGGCCAGACTTCAGCTTCAAGCAAAAGGCATCCAACATCGCAGGCATTCAGAGTCGCTTCCGCGCCAAGCCAGAACCAAGGCCAAGTGAACCCTGTCGTCGCTGAAGAAGCCCAAGCAACTTCAGAAGTATTGAGAGGTACGCTCCCCGTCTCATCTGGGTAGCCGAATCTCGGGGTCGAGATTCCGTTTAAGGAGGGTAGGTTTTGTAACGTCCCGTTTTTCAAATTACAAATAGTAATTATCTTGATTTTGATTTTTCGCTCGAATTTTCAAATTTTGGTTTAAATTCAAAAAAACTCCTAGCTTCAATTAAGCTCGGGTTTGTGTTTCAAATATTCATTCAAATTTCTGATTTTCAAATTTACTTTGAATCTATTTTCTTTCAAATTCAGATTTCGAAATTTCTTTGAATTCTCTTTTTCCTTTCTATCCTCTTCTTGCCGGCGTGCATGCTTTTTCCTCCCTCTGCGCCCCTGGTCTCCTGGTGCCGCCTCATGCCTGGCGCCCCATGCCCTGCTTCCCCAGGATTCCCGGCTCTGCCCTGCTGCGCCCTGGATTCCCGGCCTGCTGCTACCGCACCGCCCGGCCCTGCCACTGCAGCCTCATCCCCCTTGCATCTCCAGCTCCCCATTGTTTTCTTCCAGTCCAGCCGGCCAGCCAAAGCTCCACCCGAGCCCTGCCATGGCCTCCTGCTGCCCCTTGCTGGCCGAGCTCCCCTCCTCCATTTCTCTCCCTCACTGAAGCTCCCAGTTCTGCTCTCCCTATTCTCTCCCCACTGCTAGCTCCTTCTCTCTCCAAAATCGGCAGCGCCTTGCCCAGCCGCAGCTTCCTCGTGCTGCTGCTACGTCTCCTCAGCACCACTGCCGAGCAGCCCCTCCCCTCTGCCGAGCTCTCCCGGGTGCCGCTCCTGCTCCCTGCCAGTAGCTTCTTCTCCAGCCGGTCTCCTCCTGTGTGCGTCGTGAGTATTAACTTCGTGGGCATGCAGGAGCTGCTAGCAATGCATGTACGTATATGTGGCTATTACAAGGTCTGTAGCTAATGCATGTAGCTAATGCATGGCTCTTCAACGTGTCCATGCATGTGCTTATATGAAGCTTGTAATGCATGGCTACCCTCGGCACATGTACCTATGCACATGCACATGCGTACATATTCATGCAAACTCGCGTACCACTGCAGCAAGTTCCATCCATTTCTTTTCTCTCCGGTCAGCCGAGTGCCTTCCATTTCTTTTGAATCGGCGGTTTTTCTTCCTTCATGCATGTCTGCGTATGTATAGCTATGAGAATCCTAGTAGCTCATGCATAAGCACCCATACACGTACGTGCACTCATGCTTACACTTCACATATTCATGCTGCAAATTGCTCTCCCTTGGTTCTTTCTCCTCGGCCATCCATTTCCCGAGCCGACTGCGTCGCCGTGTGACCCTTGGCTTCCTCTTCCCATCCCTAGAATTCGCCACTCTTTTCGCCGCAACAAAAATATTTCGCCGACGGTCGAACCGCCTTCCGTCGTCGTTTCCGGCGTCATCTTGGATCCCACAGAGGTGTCGTCACTACCATTAGCTTCGCCTCGCAATGCTCTACGTTGGGCTACCTTCTTTTTCTCCAAAACACCATCGGTTCATCGGCGCCACTATTCCGCACACACTGTTTTGTGTGCCGTCGCCGCACCGGACCTCCGCCGGCAACGCGACCACCACCATTGTGTCCGTTTCGCTCCCGGGATTCCATTTTGCTAGTTCGTCAGCCTCCCATCTCTTTCTCTTGCAGGCACTATCATTTTTACCCGGGCTAGCACTATTCATATCTGAATTTTCTATTTTTTTTTGTGTGAAGGCAACTTCTGGATATTCGTTCTCCTTCAAACGAAATCCGATTCCATCGATTCTTGGTTCTAAATTCATCTAAATTCAGCTCCTTTCCTTCGCTACTAATTTCGTAATTTTTGGATTTTATTGAATTTATTGTATTTATTTGGTTCTTTTCGCGCGTGTAGATTTCGGCTTCTCTGAAGAATTATTGGAACCGTCTGCCGAAGCGCTTCAAACCTTCAACGAAGGCGAGTCAATGATTTGATCATTCCGAACCTACGTTTTATGCAAACTATGTTTATTTAAAATAGCAAAGTTGCATGCTTTAATTTGTAAACAATGATATGTTAAAGTTTAAGGTAGTTAAATACCCATTTGTTGATTAATTACTTATTAAGCCATCCTTTGATAATTGAATCCAGTATTCCTTGTCACCCTAGTAATTATATGGTAATACTAGTATAGGTTGTACTTAAGCGACATGCTAGTCTTGCTTAAGTACCGGGACAATAAATGTCCCGATCATCATCCTTTAAACATGAAAAATGGTTTTGGGCAGTCATTGGATGTAGATGACTGATGTGTTGCGTTAATTGGTTTTCCTTCCCAAAACCCTAAACAACTTGCTAGTACCACATCTGGACGGATGGAAAGAATGGTGGGTGCGGACGTAGCACGAGAATGATTGGTAGGTGGTATGAACCATCCAGATGAATTAAGGACTTAATCTTGTCATGACCTCCTGTGTAAAACAAGTACAACCGCAAGTCTGCAAAGTGCAACTTGGCCTAGTAAAACTATTGAACCCTGAATGTCATCCCACAACTGGTGTTTAGAAGTGTGCAAGCGGCAGGACGTATCTTCGGCTTGAATGGGACACCGAGCACGGTGAAGTTGCCGCCACGCTATTCTCGGGGCGGGCCCGCTTGCTAGTCGTTGGGGTAAACATCCCGCACAACTTATGGAATTGGCCATAGGGGTGAGATGACGGAAGGGGCAAGGTAGTTTGAAACGTTACTGTGACGATCGCTCAACCACATGACTAAGGAATCATGTGGAGTAACGAGTATGATTATCTCTTGTGGGTACAGTGTACAACCTCTGCAGAGTCTAAACTGTTTAAACAGCCGCGCCTTCGGTCAAAGGCAGACATGGGAACTTAACCTGAGTTAGTTCTATTTCAAAAATCTTTGTGGGTGGAATGGAAATGTGTTGGGTTCATCTAGCCCTTGTTTTGAATTTTCCTGGGTAGCCTTACTCAGTGTTGATAATCGGTGGACGTAACCGTTATCCAAATTTAAGCATAAGGTGGAGGTAACCTTCGCTGTTATTTAATATTGCACTTAATCTCTTTAAATGAAAATGCAATCTGTTAAAAATGCTAAGTCATAGGACTTTGTAATTATGATAATTAAAAATGTTGCTTTAGCAAATAAAAGAACCTGAGCCATCCTTGTTAAGCCTTGCATGTATACTATTGCATTCTGTGTGTTGGCTCGCGAGCACGGTAGTTGTGCTCATTCTCGCTCTTTCCCCCAAACCCTCAGAAGCAGGAAATTTTGGAGACTACTACGAGGAACCAGATGTCTGAAGACCCAGAAGATCTTGAAGCGTAGTTTAGTTTTTAGTTGTTCTAGTCTCGCCCCAGTCTAGCTGACTCCGCTGGTACCTAGGTGCATCCTATATTATCTGAGTTTTCGGGTAATATCGGATGTACACAGGTTTCCCCAGTCACTTGCCTGTGGAGAGATGTGCTCTCACCTCTTTTGTTTCCGTTGTCGCTTCCGCTACTTTTGTGATGTAATCATTTGGCCTGTTTGGCCCTTATTGTAAAACTTGACCCGATGCGGTCTATGTAACTCTGATGTGTTAAATTAATGAATGGTATGGTTTTACGCCATTGTATGAATGATTCAGTGATGTATCTGTGAGTGCTATCTACTGATCCAGGGAATAGCACAGTTATTCGCAGAGGATTCGGATTAGAAAATCCGGGTCTGACACCTTTCCAATTCGTTGTATTACTCTAAATGGTCCGTAGTACTTGGTCGTGAGTTTGAGTGAATGTTTCAATCCGAATGCAGCAAGCCTATAAGGCTGCATCCTCAAATACACAAGGTCTCCCTCCTGGAACTCCCTTTCTGACCTCTTCTTGTCAGCATATTTCTTGATTCGGTTCTGAGCTTGAGCTAAATTCTCCTTCAGATGTTATAGCATTGTCTCCTTTTCCACCAAGAAATCCTTTACTTCTTCACTTCCAGCTCCAGGTATTGACACCTCACTAATCAGTGGAGGGGGAAAACCATACATTGCTTGGAATGGAGTGATTTGTAAGGAGGTGTGATACGTAGTATTGTACCACCACTAAGATAGGGACAACAGTAATACCATCTTCTAGGTTCATTGAATGCCATGCATCTCAAATATGCTTCCAAACACTGATTAACCCTCTCCGTCTGCCCGTCTAATTGAGGATGGTAAGCAGTGCTAAACCTCAATTTGACTTGTAAAGATTTGAATAATTCTTGTCACATCTTACTTGTAAAGATCCTATCATGATATGTGACGATGACAGTCGGGAACCCATGCAATTTGAAAACATTATCAATAAATGTTTGTACAACGGTTTATACCGAATAAGGATGAGATAGAGCCATAAAATGAGAGTATTTAGTGAGCCTGTCAACCACAACCAATATTACCTCTTTCCCATTTGACTTTGGAAGGCCTTCAATAAAGTCCATATAAATATGGGTCCAATCCATATCAGGAATAGGGAGGGGATTCAACAGTCCAGGGTAATGACAGTGCTCTGCTTTAGGCCTTTGACAAATTGCACATTCCTTGACATAAGTCTCCACTGCCCTCTTAAGCCCCGGCCAGTAGAATATTTTCTTTACTCTTTGATAAGTAGCCCTTCTACCGGAGTGACCACCAATGGCTGATGCATGTAATGATTCGATAATCTTATGTCTCAAGGCAACCTCAATTCCCACATATAGCCTCCCTTTATACCTCAACAGCCCAGAGTGTAAGGAATAAGGTGGTTTAGATTTTCCATCAACAATCAATTGCTCTAGTAATTCTGTACAGCGAGGATCACTTTGATAGCTGTTTTCAACCTCTTCAATCCAAGTAGGTACTGCTACAGATATTGCCAAGCAATACTCCTTTCTTGATAATGCATTTGCCACTTTGTTTTCCTTCCTTTCTTGTATTCAATAGTATAATTGAACTCCAAGAGTTTAAGCATTAATTTGTGTTGGATTCCCTCTGAGATCCTCTGTTCAGTGATGTACTTTAAACTCTTTTGATCGGTCTTGATAACCAGTTGGTTTCCCAGAAAATAGTGCCTCCACTTCTTCAAGGCTTCCAAAATAGCTATAGCTTCTTTGTCGTATGTTGAAAGAGTAGCTGACCTACTGCCCAGAGCTTTGCTAAAATAGGCTAGAGGCCTTCCTTTGCATCAATACAGCTCCTATGCCACTACCACTAGCATCAGTTTCCAATACAAAATGTTCATGGAAATCAGGTAATGCAAGGACAGGAGCCGAAGTCATGCAGTTCTTCAGTTGCCTGAATGCTTCATCTTGAGGTTCTCCCCATTGGAAACAATCTTTCTTTAGCATGTCATGTAAAGGTCTGCAAATCTTACCATAACCTTGAATAAACCTTCTGTTGTATCCTGTTAAACCCAAAAAACTTCTCAACTAGGTTAAGTTCTTTGGTGTCAACCACTCCTTGATTGCAATAATCTTGTCCGGACTGGTTGCTACCCCTTCTGCATTGATAACATGCCCCAAATACTCTACATGTTTCACACCAAAACACATTTGCTGCTGTTTGCATACAGTCGGTTTTGTTGAAGTAACTGCATCACCAAGGTCAAGTGCTGAACATGTTCCTGTAAACTCTTGCTATAAACCAGTATGTCATCAAAAAAACACCAGAATAAACTTCCTCAAATGCTTAACAAAAATTGAGTTCATGAGGGATTGGAATGTTGCAGGAGCATTGGAGAGTCCAAATGGCATCACCAAGTATTCATAGTGACCAAAATAGGTTCTGAAAGCCGTTTTATAAGTATCCTCCTTCTTCATTCTAACCTGGTGATACCCTGATCTGAGATCCAACTTTGAGAAAATAGAAGCTCCATTCAATTCATCAAGAAGGTCCTCTATAACCAGTATAGGATATTTGTTCTTCACGGTTTGTGCATTCAGTCTTCTATAATCAATACACATCCTCCAAGAGCCGTCTTTCTTCCTCACCAATATAGTGGGTGATGCATAAGAGCTTTCGCTTGGTGTGATAATTCCTGCCTCCAATAGTTGCTGAACCTACTTCTCCATTTCTTCCTTTTGATTGTGTGGAATCCTGTAAGGTCTAATGTTAGGTGGTTCAGATTTGTCCTTCAAAGGAATGGCATGGTCACAAGCCCTTTCTGGTGGAAGTCCCATAGGTTCCTCAAAGACCCCTTCATACTGTGAGATTACCTGTTCTATCTCCTTTAGCAGTGCTCTAACAGTTTTCTCCTGACACTGTTCTGTTTGCCCAGTATTGGCCAATAGTAAGAATCCCATGGCTCCTTTACACAACATTTTCTGGGTTTGCAACGATTCAAGGATCTTAACCTCACTGGTCTGAGTTGCTTCTGGGAAAGAAAGGGTATGAACTCCATCTTTTACAATGGTTAGTTCTTTAGTCTTCAAATTAATGGTTACTGGGCTGTGTCTATAAATCCAATCTCCACCTAAAATTACCTCATATCTTCTTAACTCTAACAGCCGGAAGGTGTCACATAATACTTCCCCCTGTATTTTGTATAGGCAATTCCTGATGTGTGATCCTGTGTGTAGCTGTCCCCCTCCAGCAATAGTCACTTTAGACATCTCATTACTCATGATCTTGAAATTGGTTTTAAGGGAAAAAACGGTGATCTATGAAAGTATTAGTACTCCCACTATCCAATAGTGCTACACCTCTTCTCCCTCCTATATTGATCACCACTGTTAAGGTTGTCGAATAGGTATTCCCATTGATAGCCTGTTGAGAAATCTGCATTAAGTGTTTTTCTTCCTCACTCTTAGTGTCCTTAACTGGGTCTTCATCACAATTACCTTCCTGTTCTTGATGCATATCCTTCTCTTCATCTTCTTCTTCCGGTTGTTCAGTGATCATGGCATTCACTACCAGAGATTGTTTACACCGATGTTGTGGTGTCCATTTTTCAAAACATTTCCAACACTCCCCAGGTCTCCTTATCTTGTTTGTAGCCTGATTGTTTTTGTTCTGAAATGTTTCCTCCCTTTCCTGCTTCACTAGGAATCTAGCCTGTTGGCTCTGTAAACTCTTGTTCCCAAACCCATTAAACTTACTACTTCTCTTGTACTGCAATCCCTTTTCATAGTCCTTAGCTAACCAATAAGCATCAGTGAGATTGTGAGGTCTCAGTGGTCTAAGATGGCACTTAATCTCATCTCTAAGGCCATTGACAAAATTGACAACATAGTATTGTTCATCCAGGTAAGGATGTTCTCTTTTGACCACTGCCATATTCTCCTCAAACTTGTCAATGTAGACTGAAACCTGAGTGTAATTTTGCTTAAGAGAGTGAAAATTGTCCATGACATCATATATACTGGAATCAACAAACCTGTTACAAATCAACTTACAGAAGTGTTGCCAAGGAGGTGGGTTGGCCAGGATGCCAGAGCTTCTCAGCCATACATCCACTCGTCCAGTTACATACATTTGTGCCATGTCTATTCTGCATTCATCAGGCACCTCTGTCATCTCAAAGTATTTCTCTGCTTGTCTTATCCATCCCAAAGGATTATCCCCACAAAATTTTGGAAACTCCAACTTGGGTCCCCGGGCAATTAATCTTCTGAAATGATTTATTTTCTCTAGTCTCAAGTTAACGGGTTCCATCTTCTCCCTCAGCATACCATTTTGGTGGAATGTGGGAGTAACTGGTGCCGAAGCTGGGAAGTAGCGTTGTCTGTTACCAATAGGAGCAAATGACATAGGATTATCTTCCATCATGTTTTCTGAGAATCCATCTAAAATCACCCCCGTAGTGCTATGCACATTCACCTCTTTCATTTCACGTCCCCTTCTTATCAGGTCCCGATCTGGATCTGTTCTCCTAACTCCTTGATCATCCATGATTATCTCTGCGTTTCTGTTCATAACTCTAGACGAAGAACTTGGAGGATCAACCGTTAAGAGCCCCAGTTGTAACATCAAAGTTTTCAACATACCTTCCATATTGTCAATCTTTTTAGGGATTTCTTCCATCTTTTCCATCTTCTCTTGAACTGCAGAAATCTGACTCTGAACTTGATCAATTCTCTGATAGGCTTCGGCAATCTCTTGCTTGAGCACTGTCGCTTCTGTGCCTTCACTCAGATCAACTCCAGAACGACCACTTCCACGAGTCATATTAACCCAAGTCAAAAAATCTTGCTTTCGGAATTTTACAGTGAAACTAGTTCACTAACCCTCTTCAGATCCTATCGCCCTCTTACCAGGACCAAGGGATCAGTGCTCTGATACCAATTGACAAGATTTCGGAATCAAAGAATACTCAGATAGATGAGGATCACAACAAACAGGCTATATTTTGTAAACTGGAATAGGATGAACAGAATACTCTAACCAACTAAAGCTAAAGTACTTGATAACAACCAAAAAGTTACTTCTCTCCCGGAACGATCTGAGCTCTATAGCTCTTACAGGGAATCAATCTTCTAACGAGCCGGAAATATAGTCTACAGTGAAATCCAAAAATTAACAGCAGTCGTTTAGTTAAATGGTAAGCCTGAATAGAATATCAGCCGTTGATCAACTTACAACGGGTAAGCAAAGATCATGGCCGTCGATTCTACTTATGACTTCTGCAGCTTCGTCTACAACCTCCCGATAGCTTCCACTGCCTCTTCTTCCCCTCAAACTGGTCGTCACGTGATCTTGGTTTCTCATTGGTTCCTGACACCTAGGTAGGTAGGTGGTGGTGGTGGGAGAGGAGTATTTCTATCTATCTCCCTCCTCTTGACCTTCCTCCTCTCTTGTACTCGCCAAAGTCCCTCCACCTGAAAAGGCCCGAGATGGCGGCGCTTCAACGAAGAGGGGAGCGGCGCGTGCGCAAGATGGAGGTGGAGCGTGCCGAGGAAGGGAATCCGGCCGGATGCGGCACGGGCGAGGGGAGGAATGCAGCGCTCACAGGGGATGGGGCGGCTCGGGTGGGAGAGGAGGGCGGCGCGGGTGGGGAGAGGCTGCGCCAGAGTGGGAGGCGGGCGCGAGGGCGGTTCACCGGCGACGCGAGCGAAGACGGGGGCAGAGGTAGAGACATAAGGAGACGGGAGGGGAAGAAAATCGCGGCGTGGGACTCAAGGCGTGGTTTGGGAGGGTCAGTCGACAGTTCGGAGGCTGTAGTCGTACGTGGGTGGGATGATTCGCGGGTGCGCGGGGTAAACTCCAATATTTAGGAGTATTAGTAAGGTGCTCGTGCGTTGCAACGGATCTTAAATAAATAATACCACAAATGCTAAATTATGCCAATGTTTAGCCCAGTCATGTTATGACCGAATAGTATACCCTTGAAATTTGAAAACATGCCAGGTTGCTCCCAATCTTTGTTTCTCAACCTACCTTTACCCTTTACCACTCTAGCCCTATGAAAAGGAGAAAAAATATCTCCACTTTTACTACTCAATCTCTTTTCATTACATGTACCATAAATAGTTAACAGCCAGAAATTTATCAGTTTACATAAAACATCTTTGAAAGCCCAACAAGAAGGAGAAAGCGGAGGCACATCTCATTGAGGCAGATGCTGACGACGAACCGGCGCTGCTGTGATGAAGATGCAACAAGCTTAAGGGGGAGATTGTTGGGTTAATCTTATTGCATATGTCTAGTTGTGTATTTGCATTAGTATGTTGAGTCTGTACACGTGCGTGTGTGCACGTTAGTATTCTTTTAGCTTTTATGCATACGCATGCCTACGTGCATGACGCAGTAGTTGAGTTATTTCTTTAGTTGGTTTGTTGATCAGTTCATGCATTAGTTGGGCATGCATGACCGAGCCACAAGCTGCATGTAGATGCAGGTGCTGTGGTGGTGTGTGACTATGAAATGCATGGTTTTTTTTTGGACAGCAGGAATTCTCATCCATTTGCAGAAGTTTAGATACAGTTGGGATCTTTTATTCACGCATTTCACCAAAAACACCCCACTTATTCATCGTGATACAAATACACGTACAAATGTTGTTTAGAACTTTAGATTCAGTTGGTTTGCTACTGAACATCCAGCGACTGTCAGTCATGGAATGACAGCTTGTCGACCGTCGAAATCCAAATAAACTAAATGTGAGAATTTTCCTAAGCCCTCCAAGCATGAAGCGAGTAACGGGTGTTAGCCTAACTCCTTGATCATCCATGATTATCTCTGCATTCCTGTTCATAACTCTAGACGAAGAACTTGGAGGATCAACCGTTAAGAGCCCCAGTTGTAACATCAAAGTTTTCAACATACCTTCCATATTGTCAATCTTTTTAGGGATTTCTTCCATCTTTTCCATCTTCTCTTGAACTGCAGAAATCTGACTCTGAACTTGATCAATTCTCTGATAGGCTTCGGCAATCTCTTGCTTGAGCACTGTCGCTTCTGTGCCTTCACTCAGATCAACTCCAGAACGACCACTTCCACGAGTCATATTAACCCAGGTCAGAAAATCTTGCTTTGGGAATTTTACAGTGAAACTAGTTCACTAACCCTCTTCAGATCCTATCGCCCTCTTACCAGGACCAAGGGATCAGTGCTCTGATACCAATTGACAAGATTTCAGAATCACAGAATACTCGGATAGATGAGGATCACAACAAACAGGCTATATTTTGTAAACTGGAATAGGATGAACAGAATACTCTAACCAACTAAAGCTAAAGTACTTGATAACAACCAAAAAGTTACTTCTCTCCCGGAACGATCTGAGCTTTATAGCTCTTACAGGGGAATCGATCTTCTAACAAGCCGGAAATATAGTCTACAGTGAAATCCGAAAATTAACAGCAGTGGTTTAGTTAAATGGTAAGCCTGAATAGAATATCAGCCGTTGATCAACTTCCAACGGGTAAGCAAAGATCATGGCCGTCGATTCTACTTATGACTTCTGCAGCTTCGTCTTCAACCTCCCGATAGCTTCCACTGCCTCTTCTTCCCCTCAAACCGGTCGTCACGTGATCTTGGTTTCTCATTGGTTCCTGACAATTGCTCCCTGCTCAATTTAATCCTTGTCCTCAAGGATTTGCATCAGGAAACCAATTCCGAATTGTTTCCTTGTAGAAATCAGGAAACGTTCCCTTTACGAAATCTGCATCCTCCCATGTAGCATCTTCTGGAGCTAAACCATCCCATTGAATCAACCATTGTGTAACCAATTTCCTATCCCTAGGATAAGCTCTTGTTTCAATCACTAACACAGGTAAAGTTTTGACCTTGCCATTTTCACTTACCATGGGAAGGTCAGGACTTGGAACGGCATTTACCCCGATATGTTGTTTGAGCTGACTGACGTGAAAAACCGGATGAATCCCCACTCCTTCTGGCAATTGCAATTTATATGCTACCTTTCCAATTCGTTGTATTACTCTAAATGGTCCGTAGTACTTGGTCGTGAGTTTGAGTGAATGTTTCAATCCGAATGCAGCAAGCCTATAAGGCTGCATCCTCAAATACACAAGGTCTCCCTCCTGGAACTCCCTTTCTGACCTCTTCTTGTCAGCATATTTCTTGATTCGGTTCTGAGCTTGAGCTAAATTCTCCTTCAGATGTTATAGCATTGTCTCCTTTTCCGCCAAGAAATCCTTTACTTCTTCACTTCCAGCTCCAGGTATTGACACCTCACTAATCAGTGGAGGGGGAAAACCATACATTGCTTGGAATGGAGTGATTTGTAAGGAGGTGTGATACGTAGTATTGTACCACCACTAAGATAGGGACAACAGTAATACCATCTTCTAGGTTCATTGAATGCCATGCATCTCAAATATGCTTCCAAACACTGATTAACCCTCTCCGTCTGCCCGTCTAATTGAGGATGGTAAGCAGTGCTAAACCTCAATTTGACTTGTAAAGATTTGAATAATTCTTGTCACATCTTACTTGTAAAGATCCTATCATGATATGTGACGATGACAGTCGGGAACCCATGCAATTTGAAAACATTATCAATAAATGTTTGTACAACGGTTTATACCGAATAAGGATGAGATAGAGCCATAAAATGAGAGTATTTAGTGAGCCTGTCAACCACAACCAATATTACCTCTTTCCCATTTGACTTTGGAAGGCCTTCAATAAAGTCCATATAAATATGGGTCCAATCCATATCAGGAATAGGAGGGATTCAACAGTCCAGGGTAATGACAGTGCTCTGCTTTAGGCCTTTGACAAATTGCACATTCCTTGACATAAGTCTCCACTGCCCTCTTAAGCCCCGGCCAGTAGAATATTTTCTTTACTCTTTGATAAGTAGCCCTTCTACCGGAGTGACCACCAATGGCTGATGCATGTAATGATTCGATAATCTTATGTCTCAAGGCAACCTCAATTCCACATATAGCCTCCTTTATACCTCAACAGCCCAGAGTGTAAGGAATAAGGTGGTTTAGATTTTCCATCAACAATCAATTGCTCTAGTAATTCTGTACAGCGAGGATCACTTTGATAGCTGTTTTCAACCTCTTCAATCCAAGTAGGTACTGCTACAGATATTGCCAAGCAATACTCCTTTCTTGATAATGCATTTGCCACTTTGTTTTCCTTCCCTTTCTTGTATTCAATAGTATAATTGAACTCCAAGAGTTTAAGCATTAATTTGTGTTGGATTCCCTCTGAGATCCTCTGTTCAGTGATGTACTTTAAACTCTTTTGATCGGTCTTGATAACCAGTTGGTTTCCCAGAAAATAGTGCCTCCACTTCTTCAAGGCTTCCAAAATAGCTATAGCTTCTTTGTCGTATGTTGAAAGAGTAGCTGACCTACTGCCCAGAGCTTTGCTAAAATAGGCTAGAGGCCTTCCTTTGCATCAATACAGCTCCTATGCCACTACCACTAGCATCAGTTTCCAATACAAAATGTTCATGGAAATCAGGTAATGCAAGGACAGGAGCCGAAGTCATGCAGTTCTTCAGTTGCCTGAATGCTTCATCTTGAGGTTCTCCCCATTGGAAACAATCTTTCTTTAGCATGTCATGTAAAGGTCTGCAAATCTTACCATAACCTTGAATAAACCTTCTGTTGTATCCTGTTAAACCCAAAAAACTTCTCAACTAGGTTAAGTTCTTTGGTGTCAACCACTCCTTGATTGCAATAATCTTGTCCGGACTGGTTGCTACCCCTTCTGCATTGATAACATGCCCCAAATACTCTACATGTTTCACACCAAAACACATTTGCTGCTGTTTGCATACAGTCGGTTTTGTTGAAGTAACTGCATCACCAAGGTCAAGTGCTGAACATGTTCCTGTAAACTCTTGCTATAAACCAGTATGTCATCAAAAAAACACCAGAATAAACTTCCTCAAATGCTTAACAAAAATTGAGTTCATGAGGGATTGGAATGTTGCAGGAGCATTGGAGAGTCCAAATGGCATCACCAAGTATTCATAGTGACCAAAATAGGTTCTGAAAGCCGTTTTATAAGTATCCTCCTTCTTCATTCTAACCTGGTGATACCCTGATCTGAGATCCAACTTTGAGAAAATAGAAGCTCCATTCAATTCATCAAGAAGGTCCTCTATAACCAGTATAGGATATTTGTTCTTCACGGTTTGTGCATTCAGTCTTCTATAATCAATACACATCCTCCAAGAGCCGTCTTTCTTCCTCACCAATATAGTGGGTGATGCATAAGAGCTTTCGCTTGGTGTGATAATTCCTGCCTCCAATAGTTGCTGAACCTACTTCTCCATTTCTTCCTTTTGATTGTGTGGAATCCTGTAAGGTCTAATGTTAGGTGGTTCAGATTTGTCCTTCAAAGGAATGGCATGGTCACAAGCCCTTTCTGGTGGAAGTCCCATAGGTTCCTCAAAGACCCCTTCATACTGTGAGATTACCTGTTCTATCTCCTTTAGCAGTGCTCTAACAGTTTTCTCCTGACACTGTTCTGTTTGCCCAGTATTGGCCAATAGTAAGAATCCCATGGCTCCTTTACACAACATTTTCTGGGTTTGCAACGATTCAAGGATCTTAACCTCACTGGTCTGAGTTGCTTCTGGGAAAGAAAGGGTATGAACTCCATCTTTTACAATGGTTAGTTCTTTAGTCTTCAAATTAATGGTTACTGGGCTGTGTCTATAAATCCAATCTCCACCTAAAATTACCTCATATCTTCTTAACTCTAACAGCCGGAAGGTGTCACATAATACTTCCCCCTGTATTTTGTATAGGCAATTCCTGATGTGTGATCCTGTGTGTAGCTGTCCCCCTCCAGCAATAGTCACTTTAGACATCTCATTACTCATGATCTTGAAATTGGTTTTAAGGGAAAAAACGGTGATCTATGAAAGTATTAGTACTCCCACTATCCAATAGTGCTACACCTCTTCTCCCTCCTATATTGATCACCACTGTTAAGGTTGTCGAATAGGTATTCCCATTGATAGCCTGTTGAGAAATCTGCATTAAGTGTTTTTCTTCCTCACTCTTAGTGTCCTTAACTGGGTCTTCATCACAATTACCTTCCTGTTCTTGATGCATATCCTTCTCTTCATCTTCTTCTTCCGGTTGTTCAGTGATCATGGCATTCACTACCAGAGATTGTTTACACCGATGTTGTGGTGTCCATTTTTCAAAACATTTCCAACACTCCCAGGTCTCCTTATCTTGTTTGTAGCCTGATTGTTTTTGTTCTGAAATGTTTCCTCCTTTCCTGCTTCACTAGGAATCTAGCCTGTTGGCTCTGTAAACTCTTGTTCCCAAACCCATTAAACTTACTACTTCTCTTGTACTGCAATCCCTTTTCATAGTCCTTAGCTAACCAATAAGCATCAGTGAGATTGTGAGGTCTCAGTGGTCTAAGATGGCACTTAATCTCATCTCTAAGGCCATTGACAAAATTGACAACATAGTATTGTTCATCCAGGTAAGGATGTTCTCTTTTGACCACTGCCATATTCTCCTCAAACTTGTCAATGTAGACTGAAACCTGAGTGTAATTTTGCTTAAGAGAGTGAAAATTGTCCATGACATCATATATACTGGAATCAACAAACCTGTTACAAATCAACTTACAGAAGTGTTGCCAAGGAGGTGGGTTGGCCAGGATGCCAGAGCTTCTCAGCCATACATCCACTCGTCCAGTTACATACATTTGTGCCATGTCTATTCTGCATTCATCAGGCACCTCTGTCATCTCAAAGTATTTCTCTGCTTGTCTTATCCATCCCAAAGGATTATCCCCACAAAATTTTGGAAACTCCAACTTGGGTCCCCGGGCAATTAATCTTCTGAAATGATTTATTTTCTCTAGTCTCAAGTTAACGGGTTCCATCTTCTCCCTCAGCATACCATTTTGGTGGAATGTGGGAGTAACTGGTGCCGAAGCTGGGAAGTAGCGTTGTCTGTTACCAATAGGAGCAAATGACATAGGATTATCTTCCATCATGTTTTCTGAGAATCCATCTAAAATCACCCCCGTAGTGCTATGCACATTCACCTCTTTCATTTCACGTCCCCTTCTTATCAGGTCCCGATCTGGATCTGTTCTCCTAACTCCTTGATCATCCATGATTATCTCTGCGTTTCTGTTCATAACTCTAGACGAAGAACTTGGAGGATCAACCGTTAAGAGCCCCAGTTGTAACATCAAAGTTTTCAACATACCTTCCATATTGTCAATCTTTTTAGGGATTTCTTCCATCTTTTCCATCTTCTCTTGAACTGCAGAAATCTGACTCTGAACTTGATCAATTCTCTGATAGGCTTCGGCAATCTCTTGCTTGAGCACTGTCGCTTCTGTGCCTTCACTCAGATCAACTCCAGAACGACCACTTCCACGAGTCATATTAACCCAAGTCAAAAAATCTTGCTTTCGGAATTTTACAGTGAAACTAGTTCACTAACCCTCTTCAGATCCTATCGCCCTCTTACCAGGACCAAGGGATCAGTGCTCTGATACCAATTGACAAGATTTCGGAATCAAAGAATACTCAGATAGATGAGGATCACAACAAACAGGCTATATTTTGTAAACTGGAATAGGATGAACAGAATACTCTAACCAACTAAAGCTAAAGTACTTGATAACAACCAAAAAGTTACTTCTCTCCCGGAACGATCTGAGCTCTATAGCTCTTACAGGGGAATCAATCTTCTAACGAGCCGGAAATATAGTCTACAGTGAAATCCAAAAATTAACAGCAGTCGTTTAGTTAAATGGTAAGCCTGAATAGAATATCAGCCGTTGATCAACTTACAACGGGTAAGCAAAGATCATGGCCGTCGATTCTACTTATGACTTCTGCAGCTTCGTCTACAACCTCCCGATAGCTTCCATCGCCTCTTCTTCCTCAAACCTGGTCGTCACGTGATCTTGGTTTCTCATTGGTTCTCGACACCTAGGTAGGTAGGTGGTGGTGGTGAGAGGAGTATTTCTATCTATCTCCCTCCTCTTGACCTTCCTCCTCTCTTGTACTCGCCAAAGTCCCTCCACCTGAAAAGGCCCGAGATGGCGGCGCTTCAACGAAGAGGGGAGCGGCGCGTGCGCAAGATGGAGGTGGAGCGTGCCGAGGAAGGGAATCCGGCCGGATGCGGCACGGGCGAGGGGAGGAATGCAGCGCTCACAGGGGATGGGGCGGCTCGGGTGGGAGAGGAGGCGGCTTGGTGGGAGAGGCTGCGCCAGAGTGGGAGGCGGGCGCGAGGGCGGTTCACCGGCGACGCGAGCGAAGACGGGGGCAGAGGTAGAGACATAAGGAGACGGGAGGGGAAGAAAATCGCGGCGTGGGACTCAAGGCGTGGTTTGGGAGGGTCAGTCGACAGTTCGGAGGCTGTAGTCGTACGTGGGTGGGATGATTCGCGGGTGCGCGGGGTAAACTCCAATATTTAGGAGTATTAGTAAGGTGCTCGTGCGTTGTAAACGGATCTTAAATAAATAATACCACAAATGCTAAATTATGCCAATGTTTAGCCCACCATGTTATGACCGAATAGTATACCCTTGAAATTTGAAAACATGCCAGGCTGCTCCCAATCTTTGTTTCTCAACCTACCTTTACCTTTTACCACTCTAGCCCTATGAAAAGGAGAAAAAATATCTCCACTTTTACTACTCAATCTCTTTTCATTACATGTACCATAAATAGTTCTTTGAAAGCCCAACAAGAAGGAGAAAGCGGAGGCACATCTCATTGAGGCAGATGCTGACGACTAACCGGCGAAGCTGCTGTGATGAAGATGCAACAAGCTTAAGGGGGAGATTGTTGGGTTAATCTTATTGCATATGTCTAGTTGTGTATTTGCATTAGTATGTTGAGTCTGTACACGTGCGTGTGTGCACGTTAGTATTCTTTTAGCTTTTATGCATACGCATGCCTACGTGCATGACGCGGTAGTTGAGTTATTTCTTTAGTTGGTTTGTTGATCAGTTCATGCATTAGTTGGGCATGCATGACCGAGCCACAAGCTGCATGTAGATGCAGGTGCTGTGGTGGTGTGTGACTATGAAATGCATGGTTTTTTTTGGACAGCAGGAATTCTCATCCATTTGCAGAAGTTTAGATACAGTTGGGATCTTTTATTCACGCATTTCACCAAAAACACCCCACTTATTCATCGTGATACAAATACACGTACAAATGTTGTTTAGAACTTTAGATTCAGTTGGTCTGCTACTGAACATCCAGCGACTTCCAGTCATGGAATGACAGCTTGTCGACCGTCAAATCCAAATAAACTAAATGTGAGAATTTTCCTAAGCCCTCCAAGCATGAAGCGAGTAACGGTGTTAGCCTAACTCCTTGATCATCCATGATTATCTCTGCATTCCTGTTCATAACTCTAGACGAAGAACTTGGAGGATCAACCGTTAAGAGCCCCAGTTGTAACATCAAAGTTTTCAACATACCTTCCATATTGTCAATCTTTTTAGGGATTTCTTCCATCTTTTCCATCTTCTCTTGAACTGCAGAAATCTGACTCTGAACTTGATCAATTCTCTGATAGGCTTCGGCAATCTCTTGCTTGAGCACTGTCGCTTCTGTGCCTTCACTCAGATCAACTCCAGAACGACCACTTCCACGAGTCATATTAACCCAGGTCAGAAAATCTTGCTTTGGGAATTTTACAGTGAAACTAGTTCACTAACCCTCTTCAGATCCTATCGCCCTCTTACCAGGACCAAGGGATCAGTGCTCTGATACCAATTGACAAGATTTCAGAATCACAGAATACTCGGATAGATGAGGATCACAACAAACAGGCTATATTTTGTAAACTGGAATAGGATGAACAGAATACTCTAACCAACTAAAGCTAAAGTACTTGATAACAACCAAAAAGTTACTTCTCTCCCGGAACGATCTGAGCTTTATAGCTCTTACAGGGGAATCGATCTTCTAACAAGCCGGAAATATAGTCTACAGTGAAATCCGAAAATTAACAGCAGTGGTTTAGTTAAATGGTAAGCCTGAATAGAATATCAGCCGTTGATCAACTTCCAACGGGTAAGCAAAGATCATGGCCGTCGATTCTACTTATGACTTCTGCAGCTTCGTCTTCAACCTCCCGATAGCTTCCACTGCCTCTTCTTCCCCTCAAACCGGTCGTCACGTGATCTTGGTTTCTCATTGGTTCCTGACAATTGCTCCCTGCTCAATTTAATCCTTGTCCTCAAGGATTTGCATCAGGAAACCAATTCCGAATTGTTTCCTTGTAGAAATCAGGAAACGTTCCTTTACGAAATCTGCATCCTCCCATGTAGCATCTTCTGGAGCTAAACCATCCCATTGAATCAACCATTGTGTAACCAATTTCCTATCCCTAGGATAAGCTCTTGTTTCAATCACTAACACAGGTAAAGTTTTGACCTTGCCATTTTCACTTACCATGGGAAGGTCAGGACTTGGAACGGCATTTACCCCGATATGTTGTTTGAGCTGACTGACGTGAAAAACCGGATGAATCCCCACTCCTTCTGGCAATTGCAATTTATATGCTACCTTTCCAATTCGTTGTATTACTCTAAATGGTCCGTAGTACTTGGTCGTGAGTTTGAGTGAATGTTTCAATCCGAATGCAGCAAGCCTATAAGGCTGCATCCTCAAATACACAAGGTCTCCTCCTGGAACTCCCTTTCTGACCTCTTCTTGTCAGCATATTTCTTGATTCGGTTCTGAGCTTGAGCTAAATTCTCCTTCAGATGTTATAGCATTGTCTCCTTTTCCGCCAAGAAATCCTTTACTTCTTCACTTCCAGCTCCAGGTATTGACACCTCACTAATCAGTGGAGGGAAAACCATACATTGCTTGGAATGGAGTGATTTGTAAGGAGGTGTGATACGTAGTATTGTACCACCACTAAGATAGGGACAACAGTAATACCATCTTCTAGGTTCATTGAATGCCATGCATCTCAAATATGCTTCCAAACACTGATTAACCCTCTCCGTCTGCCCGTCTAATTGAGGATGGTAAGCAGTGCTAAACCTCAATTTGACTTGTAAAGATTTGAATAATTCTTGTCACATCTTACTTGTAAAGATCCTATCATGATATGTGACGATGACAGTCGGGAACCCATGCAATTTGAAAACATTATCAATAAATGTTTGTACAACGGTTTATACCGAATAAGGATGAGATAGAGCCATAAAATGAGAGTATTTAGTGAGCCTGTCAACCACAACCAATATTACCTCTTTCCCATTTGACTTTGGAAGGCCTTCAATAAAGTCCATATAAATATGGGTCCAATCCATATCAGGAATAGGAGGGATTCAACAGTCCAGGGTAATGACAGTGCTCTGCTTTAGGCCTTTGACAAATTGCACATTCCTTGACATAAGTCTCCACTGCCCTCTTAAGCCCCGGCCAGTAGAATATTTTCTTTACTCTATCTCGTTAGTACTATCAGTGATTCCTATACTTTAGCAGTTTACTTAGTCATCATTTCATAGATGCCCTATTTCTCAGAGATCTTATCTGTCACTTAGATCCATCTATACATAATCTATACAATCTTAATATAGTTAGAGATTGAAGTCAACAGTATATACTGTTGTAAGATAACATATAGTACTATATGACATAACTCACAGATACTTCATGCATTGTATTAGCATTCAAATATAATGATTCACCATCTTATCGATTACTAAGTTGAATATGCCATGCATAGATCAAATTGCTTAATGTGGCTTCTGAATGCTACATGTAACCTGAACCTAGATTTAACTACAAATTCATCACTACTGTACTACTCTATTGATATAAGTCGTGGAATCATGTTAATATGATGAATCTATACATAATCTTGCATGCCATTAACCATGATCATATTGACATCGATTACATCTTATATCTTGAACTCATCATATCAGTCTATAGGAATATCAGTATCATAATTTCAAGCATAACGTCCAGTTATCATTCTCTAGCTCATAATTGCGACATTGTGTGATAAATGACAATTAATGGCACGTAGTACCTCATGAGATAATCAAATAATCTACTAACGTATGCCCAATCATAAATATTTCCTGCAAATTAATGTCATAGTAGCAATATAAATTCTACAAGCAATTCTATCATCATCTAATCCTTGATGACTCAATTAATTGAGCTGGACTATTTCTCTGAACTACTCATACTCATACTAGCGTAACTGGTTACCAAAATCTGCATGCGATACTTTATTCCATTATTCTTCACCATGTAGTAAATCTTACTACTCTCATCATAAATGTTCTACTATCACGAAATATTCATCCTATATGCTACTTTCCCTTAATCTTAACATTGCATATCACCTTACATCAATGTAATTCTCAACAGTATTACCATTAATCGTTACTATTCAGTCATTTCCAAATTCAAATTATTTAATAAATTCTCATAAAGTTCTAATTTAAACTATGATCAAAAATTATCTTCATTACATTTCAATGCATCTATGTAATCACCAATAACTCTTGATTCAACTTAACATATTGAAAACAATTCAACTCGAATAGTTAATCATCAAAGATTCGTTTATTATACATTCCCAATATGCAATTCTAACATTTAAACATCTTTATTAAATCTTAATAATTAACTTTCGCAGGTTCAATCTTGTCACGCTCCTATTAACTCTCTCTTCTTTGATTTCATATAAATCTAATGAAACTTAAACTTCTAACTACATTAGCGTTCTTTACAAACTCGGCATGGTCATGTCAAAGTTATGCTAATACTTCCTATTACCTTCAAGTCTCAAATCAATTAACCTTTATTCGTCAATAATCTCACCTTAGTTCCCATTAGAAATATTCCTCATATCTATTAAATCCTTCAATTTATCATGTTGAAATGTTATATGTATTCTACGACAAGTCCTCTCAACTCTTATTCTCTAAAGTAATTTCCACAAATCAAATCTCTACCCTTGTCTTAATTATTACTGCTTGATCAAACTCTTATTTGTCCACATCAAATTACTCTCTATATTCCTGATATGTCTACCGAGTTACATTCCTGAATCACTACTCGTGTCATATACCTTTTTCCATGTGAAGATCTCGAGATTTATTCTAACATAATCACTTGTCACATTCATCAGATTTGCAATCCTCACTTTAGTAAACTGTCCTCATACTTTACAATGTTCTCTACGCTTCTACTTTAAAAGGTCCCCTAGATAAGGTGTCATACCTTGCTATGTCTTCTCGATACATTGAATAATACTAATCTATAATATTTAAATCTTAGCATGCCATATTACCTGCAATGATCTCAAAATCAAATCACAATACCTATTCCGTTCTATTCCAAGCTGACTTTTCTACATTGATTCTTCATCTTTACTCATTCTACATTTTAGCAAGTCCATAACTCTTATGTCATAGTTCCACTTCACTTACTCGATAAATTCATCCATTTACCCTATCGCATGATTCTAATTCAGTTAAATCATTAAACGTAATTACTGAACAGTTCACTCATTATCAACATTCCATAATCATAAAAATAGTTCCTAAGTTTTATGAGTAATCTAGATCATCTTAGAATACTCAAAGATCTGTAACCTATCATAACTCATCACTATATTAAATATTCTCGAATGACTAGAATCACCTGATCCTATGAATCTACCTACAAGCTCATTTCCAGGAAATAGCGATATGTAGTCTAGTGTCAGCATTGTGCAATTCATCGTAACGAAGACAAGTTTGTTTGAGCAGCTGCAAGCTGTTGTGTCAGAAGGTTGGAGTCGGACACTGCCAACAAGCATGAAAGGTATACGTTAAAAGGTCCGCTGCAGAGCATCAGATTGCTTCAGTCTCGGAGATTATGTCACTGCCTTAAGTATCAGTCATATCTTAAACTTTTCCAGTCAACGTGATGATCGAGATTGGATCGCCAATTTGCTAAGTATATTGATGACAGGCTACATATCTCAAGCTATATTCATCAGTGAGCTGATATTTGAGCTACATGACTGTAGTATTCATTCTACAATATACTACCTAATTTCTGTTTGCCAGTGCAGATTCATTACATGCCTATAGTCATTCAATTTCATTGCCTGTACTCACACTTTTCATCTCACTGATCCGTAAATTCTCTGTAACTATTACCATTCAACTAACTTTCCATTAGTTCAGCAATTCCTTGAATGTATCTGCTTTGTCCATCTCTTCACTCTGAGTCATTGAACTGTCATTCTATAGACTTTGATGATACTTCACTGTCTGTACAATGGATCAGTTGTATTACCACTATCAGCATCCAATCATCAATCATTCTACGATTTTGATCCAGTCGAACATCTAACGTCTTCAACACGTTATTCATTATCTCAGTTCGGATAACATGCTACTTGATACCATTCTGATCCTTACACAAGTTATCACAAGAAGGAGAAAGCGAGGCACATCTCATTGAGGCAGATGTCGACGACTAACCGGTATTCTTGTGATGAAGATGCAACAAGCTTAAGGGGAGATTGTTGGGTTAATCTTATTGCATATGTCTAGTTGTGTATTTGCATTAGTATGTTGAGTGCAGACACGCGCGTGTGTGCACGTTAGTATTCTTTAGCTTTTATGCATACGCATGCTGCGTGCATGACGCGTAGTTGAGTTATTTCTTTAGTTGGTTTGTTGATCAGTTCATGCATTAGTTGGGCATGCATGACCGAGCCACAAGTCGCATGTAGATGCAGTCTTTGTGGTGGTGTGTGACTATGAAATGCATGGTTTTTTTGGACAAGCAGGAATTCTCATCCATTTGCGAAGTTTAGATACGATTGGGGTCTTTTATTCACGCATTTCACCAAAAACACCCCACTTATTCATCGTGATACAAATACACGTACAAATGTTGTTTAGAACTTTAGATTCGTTGGTGCACATCGAACATCCAATGATCGTCAATCATGGAATGACAGCTTGTCGACCGTCGAAATCCAAATAATCTAAATGTGAGAATTTTCCTAAGCCCTCCAAGCATGAAGCGAGTAACGGGTGTTAGCCACCAGGGAGATATTAATGGCCTTGTACCTGGAATAGTTGAAATGACAATATCATGACCGTCAGGAATGTAACTTCATGCCAAAACAAAAGTAAAATGTCATGATTAAATAAACTCAGATCATATAATACCAGTAATGGATTATTTGTTCTTATGAAACTTAAGTATACAACTTCCGCTGGTATTATGTATACCTCATCTGCTTAGCAGGCGGTGTTGAACCAGCTGCACCAGATGTGAGGCACCCGATTTGTGTCAGTACCCTCTTTGCATTTGCATTGGAACATTGTACACCAATTTCCTTGAATAGCTCCTCATCCTTGGCCCGCTTTTTTGCATTGAGTAGAAAACCGATTCTTCACTGCATTATCAGTTCTGTGGTAGGCAAACCAACACACATGTCGGATATCTTATTTCACATATCTAATATTTTACTATTGTTTTCACCTAACATCAAACCGTAACAAAATGCAAGACAACCACCTGCCAGAGACAACCTTCGCTATTTCAGTCCATTTGTTACCAAGAACTTTTTGAGCCTGCGTGGCAATTCCAAGTAGAGAAGAATATATCATTTGCATTGTAAAGGTTCTACATCAAGTACAAATAGCTATGAAGACAACAGCAGAACAATGCACAATAAGTGGTTTCTCATTTCTGATATGCGCCATAGCAAATGTATCAGAAGTTCAGAACACAAACATTGCAGTCAAATTAAAGGATTGGAAATGATATTACAAGATCACAAGAGATGCATGATCCCTTCTAGGCTTCACGTATCTACAACAGGACATACCAATCCTATGTCCTGCAAAGCATAAAACAATCACAGCCTTTTTCCAAAGGTAAGCAATCGAGGATAAGCTCCAATCTGCATCCGTGTAAAACTCCATGGTCACAATTATTTGTCTGTTTAGTTGTTACTAGGGGTGAAAACAGATCGGATACGGACGGATAATGGTTCTGTCATATTTGTTTTCATATTTTTTCCGAATCCGGATACGAATACGAATACTCCGGATACGAATAATATCGAATACGAATACGGAGCGAATACGAATTGAAACGAATACGGTCGTGGATATTTTTTGGAACATGAAAACCCCTTAAATTGTATATGAGAAATTAATGAAAATATATAACTAGTTTATTTGATGCAAACATTCATGAATTGTTCATATTTTCAGCAACCACACATAACATTGGCACTAGCAAATTGCATTAACTAGTTCATCACAAATATAACACTTAGTTTACCATATTTAGCTCATAAGTCATAACTCACAAAGTCACAAGTCATCACACATTCACACTTCATCACACACATAAAACTTAGTTCACACTAACATTGATCAGGTTAGATGGTTAATTTATACACAAATGATCGTAACATACCAAAGTATGTTATCAAAAATAAAATTAATAAAGTTATTATTTTATTGGATTTTCTGATATTTAAAAGAGTTTTCTTGGTTAAAAAGAAAATAGTAATAAAATAAAGTTAATTATTGAATTTCCTAGTTTTCAATGTCAAAAATAAAATTTATTGAGATTTCTCGGATTTTATTGGATTTAAAGTGAAAATAAAAAATAATAATTAATTTCTTGAATTTTCTGGATTTTAAAAAGATTTTTCCTATTTTTCAGGAATTAAAAATAATTTATGTGCAAAAATAAAAACCAACTTTAACTTGGACTTAATTTTATTAAGTTAAAAATAATTCAAGGAATTTTTGTGATTTTTTCTAGAATTTTTTTTAACTCTACTTGCTATTTTCTAAAAGGCTATTTGATTTGTTGCATTTTCTGAAATTCGAAAATCAATTAAAATCCCATTTTCTCTTTTGGGTTGAAATCCTCTTCTTTTGGGCCGAAATCCGAATATCTGGACTTGGTCTTATCCGGATAATCCGTATCTGTATCCGTATCCGCCGGATAGCATGCCTACCGTATTCGTTTCCGTTCCCGACAAAAATATCCGAATCCGTTTCCGATCCGAAAATTATCTGAGAAAAATCCGATCCGAGACAATCCGAATCTATTTCCGTCCGGATCGGTCGGAAACTATCCGATCCGTTATCATCCCTAGTTGTTACTGATCACTAAGGAAGTATCCAACACATACCGTCCTGCTCCAACATCTACATTTTGACCCCCAAAAAATCATAACATGCAGCATTGCCAAGTTTCAAGCAAATCCACAGCCTGGCCCTAATATTTAAATTGCTAGAACACATAAAGATATCACCTCACACAATAGCATGTCCTCTTCCCGGGACCACCCGCCTTTCTTGCACTCTGAGCTCAAATAGGTGTACCATCTGCAGCAGTAATCAAGCAAAAAAATAGAGTTACACAAATAACATTAGAAAATCGAACAGTTTCTAACTAAAGATCCCTCCTTTATCAGTAGATTTACCCTAAAGCCCAAATATCTAACGAATCATAATAACCAAAACAAAATTATTTCTATTTTTTATATATGGCAACTGTCCTAGCCTGCACACCATGATTCCTAAATTGCTACTAAGAATTGTAACCTAAGAGCGGTACACTGGTACTACAATGACCAACTAAAAGTAAAAAACACTATGGTTACTAATTAAAAATGTAGGTTCAAAGTTGCTTTGGGCAAAATACACCTTATTTTCAAGCCATAACTTAATCTACACCTTCATATGGATTCGTAAATATGCTTTAGTAAGACAGTCCCCTAGCTAAATTTTACATGGTAGGTTTTGTTCCTTACCTATTCTAACCTACCACTTTAAGTCAAAAAAAAACTTAGCTTGTTATATTAGAGACCACTTATTCTCAGGTCCTAGACCTTATCACCAGACACACATCAACATACCGAAAACACCTGGAGCAGCAAACTGAACTTTTGCACAACAGAAACATGCAGAGCATTGTTAATTGAAATATTTAAATGCCTCAAGCTAAAAGGAGACTTTGAATTAAAATTAATGATATGTATATATTACAATTTTCCATAAACGCGAACTAACAAAATTTCATCTCAAAGTCAACCACAAATATCTCAGCAGAATGACTATAGAGTATAGACCAACATACATCTGTCAAGGTTGTTTCATTACAAAGTAATCAAAACATACCAACCCATTCGTATTATTGAAGTAATGCCTCCACAAGGGCCTCAACTTCTCTTGGTCACCAACATCCCACACTGTAAATAGCACGTTCTTGTACTGAACTTTCTCAACATTGAACCCTAGTAGTAACAAAAGAAAAGCAAAATCATCAGTTGGTGTACAGGTAAAGTGAGACAACTATTTTTAAAAAAATTAAACCTCATAAAAGCTTTAAGAAATCTGTCTGTTAAGGTCAATTTGATTATCAGGTAAGCAGGTTGACTCTAATAGGGAAATTGTGTCTAAGGGGCAAGTAAAGCTCCGCTAATCACAAATAAATTTACATATCAGAGTGCACAGCTAATCACAGGATAGACCCATTTATATAAGCAAGTTCACATCCCCCAACCAACGAAACCATGTACAATTGGTAGATTTCTTCCTCTGTTACCAACATCAACAACTTTACTGTCTCATTAACACATCGGTAAAGCCTTGATATAAATTCAATTTAAACACTGGAGCAAAAACAACAAAAAAATCAGCTTCTCCAAAACAATCAATAACCTACCAATCGTAGGAACAGTGGACAGGACCTCCTTGATGTGCAGCTTGTACAGGATGGTGATCTTGCCCGTGGCATCCAGCCCAAGCATCACAACCTAACAGCCAAGCATCAACAAAGCAAAAAAAAACAATTAAGACGGTACAACAATTAACACATCAGCCACAATTAGAAGAGGGCATGACCCCACAACAACAACAATCTAAAAAAATACTTACCACTCCATTTCTCTTCCCATGACATAATTTTTGGTGTTTGACTCAAAAACAATTCTAGCTTTTTCTGAATGTGCAAAATAAATTGAAAGAAAAGGGTACAACATCATTTATGTAAAATCCAACTTCATTATTGGTAGTCACCAGTTACCAACTACAAATGGGAATACTAAGATGCCTAAACAGACTACTTCCTGAAAATCAAATCAATAACTAAACAAGAGTACAGCAAAAGCCAGGAAATGGAGCCCTTAAGATCACTTAGACCTCTCAAGTCTCAATTCAGAACACAAACAACTGATCCCTACGATGGCGCCCTTCCAGATCCTAATGACACTTATTCGGTGCAGCGTTCGGCTAATTCCAGCATGATTGCCCGCTCCAAAGTCCCCAACCTACCAAAGGCATATTACCCTAAGCAAATGAGATAAATTGGGTTCGTCTTGATCATAAGGCGGGCAATCAAAATGTGAAACCTATGGTACACAACAATAGTCTGAAAATTCTTGAAACATTTTTTAATGGCGAAGACATAACCTGGGACTGTGGAAGCCACGACTGGTTCCAGTAGGGATTCTGGTCAGCATGTAAGTCTTGTCCAGCTGGGATTCGAAGCAACATAATTAACAACATGAAGGAAAATTATGCACATATCATTTGAATCAAACAAGGCCGTGGTTCACAAAGCAAAGGATGAAAGTATCAGACATTTCAAGCTGAGAATCAAATATGTCTACAAATCTAGTACAATCCTGGTAAATAACAGCATAAATATTGCTTTTGTAAATCATAAGCTGAAAAGGATCATCCATGATTCCTGATGAGAAAGTGGTAAAGAGATGTAGATGAATGTTTTGCGATGTGAAATGAAACAATCGTCCTCTAGCAGAGAACCATGGTAATTAGGCACCTTACTGAATTTCAGTGGCAATGCTGAGTGGTGAAGGATGCAGTCGAACAAAGAATGTAGCGAAGGCTACGACCCCTTATATCAAACAGAGCAAGCTCATCTGAAGAGACAACAAATTAATTATCTTCAAGATGTTAATTGTAATAAACCAATCATACTGCAAAGAAAAGTCAGGGTTAAGATTTATGATCACACCCACAAACTTTGAAAATGTTGAGCAATAAACACAAGCCTGTTACAATCTCATAAACATTTGGCAATAAAACGGTAAATAAGATTAGAGACTTAGAAGGTGGTATTATGTGAACTTAGCAGTCACGGCACATAAGGTAGTGTTAGTTTGTCCCTGGCTCAAAAGTGTGTCAATATCTAAGATAGTGGTCGGATGTCACAGTCTCACAGACACATGTGCAGTATAAGCACGTTTGTGGGATTAATTCAATATCCAATTAGACAAGATAGCGGATACAGTGGGAAGGAATAAACTGATTCCTCGCTAGTGTGGTAGGCACATCTCAGGCCCAGGGACTAACTGGCTAACGGTGATCAAACTAACAGTGATACAAGCACCTCCAGTGAAGTCAGTAAACAACTAAACATGATCGTGTGTGTTTTTCTGAAATTTGTGACATGCATCCACAAGTACTACAATCTTAGATGCCTCAAATAATTAAATACAGAAGGAGAGTAACACACATATTAGTTCTGTGATTAGAATGAATTTCAGAATTTGTGAGGTGTGTACCCCAAACCCAGGGGAATAAAGGTAGGGAAATTCCATCGTTCACCTGAGACCACCCTGAATACATGTCAACAATAGCACTGAAGGTCGATAAACAAGCCCTGAAATCCAGATGAACATGATGTGAGTTTCAAGCTCCGTGTATGATTTAGTAAATACAGGAGGTATGAATATCAATTAGTTGTAACTAACAAATTTTAATGCGCAATCTCAGATCACATGAGTATTAGTAGAGCACTATAAGGAGGATTTAGTAAATACCCATCCCCTTCCACTTAGACATTCCATCATACACATGGTATGCAACCCTCGGCATTCCTTCACTCGCAGCTCCAACAACCAATCTCATGCTCAATTGAACGCACAACATTAGAGAAAATAACATAAGGAAATCAGTTTCATCAGTTGGGGGGAGCTCACGAGGCAGTGGACAGACATCCAGGAGGCACCGGTGATGGTTGGGATGGCTGCCGCGGTGGTGAAAGGTGAGGACCGCTGCCAAAGGCCGTGAGGATGGCTAGGGATGCTACATATGCAACTGATCTGAGTAGAGGTGGTGGTGGCAGCATCGTCCGATGTGACGGATTTGGCCGAGACAGCGAGGATGGCTGCCGCGGTGGCCGGATATGGAGAGGACGGTGGTAGGAAGGAGGTGAGGATGGCCGGGGTGACTACAGATTCAACATATGAGTGGAGTAGGTGGCAGTTGTGGCCATCATGGTGGGCGTGGCCGAAGATGGCGAAGGAAGAAAGAAGAGGGGATTTGGGGAGGAGGTGGGTAGAGAGGAGGGTGGACCGAGGTGGTGGTGGCGGGAGCCTTGAGACAAAGGGCGCCCGTAGTGGATAGGTGGCGTCGACCGGGGCTCGGGAGGGAGGGCCAAGGTAGGGGACGAGGAAGCAACGACTGGGGCTCAGGATGGATGTTGCCGAGGGTGGGGGAGCCGAGGAGGGAGGAGGGAGGAGGAGGCTACTGTAGCTTCGTTGTGGAGGGCACGGTCAGAGGCGAGAAGGCCACCGGAGTCCTCTGCGAGGGGAAACGTATCTAGGCGTTAGGGTGCTAATACCAATCTTGACAGTTGGATCTGAATTGAACAACCAAAATTAATACAGGCTCCCACCTCTAAACCATTTAATCACTTTGTATGCTTCCACCTTCATTAAACAACATGCATGCTCCCACCTCCAACGGTCAAGATTGGTATTAGTACCTTAGCACTGAATTGCCTATTAGCACTAGATACGTTCCTATATATAAATGCGGGCTCCCACCTCTAAACCATTTAATCACTTTGCATGTTTCCACCTTCATTAATGCACCTTCATTAAACACCATGCATGCTCCCACCTCCAACGGTCAAGATCCAGATCCAACGGTCAAGATTGGTATTAGCACCTTAGCACTGAATTACCCATTAGCACTAGATACGTTCCCATATATATATATATATATATATATATATATATATATAATACTTTCTACTCCCGGGTGTAGTTACTCCCACCTTTTATATACCACCTAAACGAACTTGGCATACTCCTTTATCACTTTGGGTATACTCATATACTAATTATAAGATACTCCAATGCGAACCACATGGAAAAATTGCAAGAGAGTCTATAGTTGTAGTATATTTTATAAATACATTCCTATTAGCATATAAAAAGGAGTATGTCCAAAAAATTAAACATACCACCTCTAAAAATGTATAAATACCACATAAGTGGTGTTATATACTCGTATACTACACATACATACTCTCGGTTGCGCAAGATACTCCCTACGTCGTGAGATACGGAATAGGGAGTAACTATACCCATGAGTAGCAAAAAGGCTTCCTATATATGTATGTATATATATATATATATATGTATGTATATATATATATATATATATGTATGTATATATATATATACTACTTAAATCGTATGATGATACCTCTTTATCTATTTGAGTATACTCCAATAATGATTATAAGATACCTCAAAGTGAGTTCTAAAAAAAAATCATTAAAGTCATCCTTTTATAGCTAAATTTGTGTATATACTTCTTTTATATATGAAAAAGGGTATATAGCAAAAATAAAGGACTCCAATGAAAAATTTTCAATCAAGTCGCATTGGAGTATCTTATAATTGGTATTTAAGTGTACTGAAAATGATAAAGAAGTATAATATATTTATTTAAGTGGTATATTCGAAGCGGGAGTATGTACTCCCAGGAGTACGAAACGGACGTCCTATATAGAAAAATGATATAGTACTATAATCCACCAAATTCAACATTCGCTGCAAAAATGTCACAGATTCTCTAAGAATAAAAACTCCATCACATGAATCAGAAGTAGCAACACCAGATCTCGGTGAAAAGAAGAGGAAAAGAGAGTCAGAAATACAAGGAATTTTTCTTTCAAGCACAAAGAGTCTCTTATTGAGCTTCTGCTGCTGTTGCTGGGCCAAGAAGCAGCAGCTGCGACGTTAGAAGAGAACAGGCCCATATTGACTACTGGGCTTTCTTGGGTCGTGACGAAGTGCTGTGCCATAGCACTTGGACATCCGTACTTCCTATTGGGCCTGGCGGAACACAACCATGTGGGCCGTGCCTCTAATGACCAGGAAGGCATACAAATTAAACTACGCATCACACCATTGTCACAAATCTAAGACCAAAATATAGGCTGCTAAAGTACGGACAAAAAACCGTATCACAGCACTGACACGAAGATAGAGAAGACGAGTTTTTGGTTGATTTAGTGTCTTTTTGGAATTGTAATAGCAAAACTAATTTCCCCATGAAATAAAAATGGTTGTTACAGTGATTTACATGCCGCTAACCTAGTCTATGAAAGGACACTTGGCAGGCAGCCTACCGCGCACCCACACCGCGGCTGGTCAGCAGGTAGACGCGACAGGAACGTACGCCGTCCGACGCGGTAGGGACGGTCATTTTTGTCATTTCATTTCACGAGCAGAGTGAGGATAGTTTTGTCTCTTTTTTATTTAAAAGCGCGTTATTTTAGTCGCAAACTGTAGAGAAAACCATGTACACAGGTAGATACACCAACCCCCTGCCCAACGCCTGATCGACGACAGCATCAGTAGGTCGCATCAGCTCCTTGCTTGTTTGTCCTGCAAAATTGCATTCACAAAACACTATCTTGTCCAGGATTCTTTTCCAAGATTCCATACTACTTGTGTAGTATGGTTATATATATCCGACTACTTGCCCATGTGTCGACAAAAGCAATGCTGCTCCTGGAAAAGAAAATGAGCTGTGCATATGCATGTACCGGTCGTGTACAATGGAATGAGGCGCCCTGTCGTCTTACACCCTTGATTTGAAGTCGATGTAAAAGCCAAGTAGCATAGCATGGAAGATTTATCAAGTGCTGATGTAGTGATTTTATACGAGAGTCCACTTGTCTAGTAGCTCCATATGATTTGTAAATTGCACTGATGGAGAAGTAAACATATGCTTTCTTATGATAAACCCATTAGCCGGCAGGTCATGCTTCAAAGAATTAAGACCATAGCCTTTTTGTCTTTTGGAACCAGACCATTTTATCCCCCTTAACTTAAAAAAAAAAGTGTACTTAACACCCACAGCTATAAAAGTTGGGTCAATTTACACCTTGATGCGGTTTTTTATGACGTGGAGCCCACTCAAAGTGGTTTTCGCCATATTGGCAACCATGTCGTCAAGTTTTGCTAACGATGATCCAACTGACATCCACATCATCAACATCTTTCATACTCCTCTCTCTCTCTCTCTCTTTGCATTCTCTTTTTTCATCTCGTCATCTTCCCTTCTCTAATTTGAATCCCTATTAGCAAAAACGAATGACATGGCTGTCAACATGGCAAAAAAACCACTCTGGGTTGGATCCCCCTTAGCAAAACTGTCTCATGGTGTAAGTTGACCTGGTTTTATAAGATTGAGGGGTTAAATACCCAATTTTGTTGTTTAAGGGGGTTAAGTGGTTTTGTTTTTGCGAAGTTCGGGGTGTAAGAATGGACTTATTCCCTGTCTATTTTACACTGCAAAAATGGCCATCCTTTTTCTCACTTTTTGCCGGTGCACATACTAAAGCGCACGTTCTAATCTATGAATTTTTTTAGATTGTTTTGTAATGCAAAAGTAGGTGCACAAACCAAAATGGGTGCAAAATTACTAATGCAACCATGCGCACAAAATCCTTGCCCTAGTGCAATATTCCTCTCTTTTAGATTCTTGAACTAGACAATTCGAGCTAGCTAGCCCTAGCATCTCTTGTAACATAACCGTTGAACCACCGGTCCTTAAAAATCGACTAAACTATCACGTAATTCTATTACTCAAAACAGTTTATAGCTATACTGCAACTCCTTACCCATAAGCCTAGCGGGTCTGGAACCTCTATAGCAAATGCAGAGGACACTATATGAACAGTGTTTCACGGTATACGAATATGATTCTAATGTAACACTGTAGCAAGCACTGTATCAGCACCTGGAAAATAATGTGATGCTTTTACTGTAATGTAAACTCTGTAGCAACATACTGCAGAGATTGGTATAAACCTTCTGTTTTACATGGACGAGAGTAATCACTCGTAATTTACGTGCACTGTAACATTTATGCCATGACAGCCCTAACACATAATAATATTCCTCTCCTAAGCTTAGCATCTGATTAGACCCATGAGAGACGGATATGTCACCATCTGAGTTGCCACCTCTGGGTGAGAAGTTGTAGGTACTATTGCCGCCTCCATACTATTAATGCATCAAAGGAAACAATACTATACCGGACCAGCTACAGAAAATGTCAACAAGGAGCTTTAATTGACCACCAAAAAAAAAAACAGAAGAATGGTCCCAAGTGACATGACATGCCACATGGAATATGATCCAAAAATTTTGGTCCAGTATCGATCATTATGGGAAAATACCCCGCAAGCTCGAAATTAAGGTTTGACAGCGAAGTACTCCTGCAGTAAACAGTATTACTCTATACTAGCTAGATCCGATATGGATCGTTATGAGAAAATATCATATTCGTATTTTGTAAATTAACACGAATACGAATTTGAATATGCTCGAATACAAATACAAATCGAATGTTGTAATAAATACAAATACGAATCAAGTGTTGTGATGAATACGAATACAGACAGGATACCTACTCAATTTGGTCGAATCCAAATATCCTACAATGTAATCAAGTTTAACGAGAGAGTTCGTTGACACCAATTTTATAGTAATATTCATGCTTGTTTTCCTATAGTTCGTCGTGTAATCATTGATCATCGGTGTCATTTGGGCACTAACCCTAATCAATTTTGGAGATATTTGCAAATGAGTTGGTGATGCAGGAACTATGCTAAAACATTTCAAATTAAGCTAAAAAGAGTCTGTAAGAGCTTCATTATGAATGTGCCATAATATGAACAACAGCAAATGTTAAATTTGGAGAGCCTACCATGACAATGACCTCGTCGAGATGATTAAAATGCATATATAATATAACTAATTTGGAGATCTGATGCAAAAGATATGTAGTTGCTAGCTACTGCTACATGCGGTGAATCGAGATATTATATGTATTCGTATCCAATTCTACTCCTATTTGGCGTACCACATCTCTATCTTCTTATCCGGCAAAACATGTGATACTATCTGCATTCGGATTTGTTTTACAGTGTGAATGCATATGTGCATAACACATTCGCTGCTATCCGAACACCGATACCATATAAAAGGAAAAAAAATTTAGCGACCTTTGGTGGTGTAACTTCAGGCCACCAACCAAACACATCTTATTTACATCAAAACAGTATGTTACTACTAAATCATACTCCCTTTAGTCACAAAACAATGACTTTTAGAATACGTGCAATCGAATTTTCTAAACTTTAGTTGTCTATATATTTTTAAATATTTAGAATGGATACATGAAAATATATATTTGTAGATTTAGGGGTGTAGTTTTACTACATGTGCATCCAACCGCATGTACTATCTAGGCAGTTGAAGTGTTAATTCCAAGATTAATGCTAGCAAATTGGATGGATGTATGTATATGTATTGTGTACAGGTGAGTGTTGTGTACAAGTCATATATACGTATTGGCCTCTCTTAATTTTTACTTTCCTCTCTCTCTCTCTCTCCTCATTCTCTCCTCTCTCCCTCTCTCTAGCTCCCTCTTTGCACTGAGCCAACCCCATGCCGTATCTAGCCACTGCTGTTGTCTTCCTCTGCGGGCATCGCTGGATCCGGACATCCCTAGACACAGCGTCGCCTGAGCCGGCCGACGCTGCCATTTTACTCTCTGTCGTCCCCTTTGTCGCCATCCCCCACGGCGGAGCCATCCCGTTCTCTTGTGATTTTCCCCATTTCTTCTCTTGCAATTTCTTGTACCAAAAAATATTTCTTGATTTGGATAATGAACATGGTCGTGATGTTTTGCTGTCTTATTGGTTGTGCAATTTTTTGAGAGATGTGAGAGAGGATATATATATATATATATATATATATATATATATATATATATATATATATATTCACCTCATGAAGAGTTTTTTAACCGTATTTCTCCCTCCCATGTGCATAAATTTAGAAGCAAAATGTGCGGCGGGGGTAGTGCATGCATGCGACCGCATGTATAAGCGGTATTTATTTTTTTGGTAGATTTAACTCGAAAATCATTACAAGCATATTATAATTATTGGGGTTATAATTATATAAATATATCACAGTCGAAATTAGTTAGTAAAGTTACATCATGAGAACTTGACGATGGCCAAAACGATATTACTGTGACCGAAGGGAGTAAATTTCAAAGCGACGTCCAACTAAAACCTCAGGAAACAAGGCCATTCATTATACGTTGGTTCTTCAGTAGTACTAGTACCATTTTACACACGAGATCGACCCATCAGTTAGCATGTGTTCATTCATTAATGCTGCAGCAACGCAGTTGTGCCTGCCACCTAATTGTCCCTGCCAAGCATTCATCACTACCACTCTGCTGTTGTTACCGCCGGAATGGAATTGGGCAGCCGCGCGCTGACGGATGCACTGCGCAGCAGGGGCAGCATTCAGGTTCAGCAGACGAGTCTTTTTCTACGGCCTGAACATTCTGCCCCTGCCTGCCTTGGACGGAGGAGGCACTACTGCTGGATCATGTGTCTGCTGACTCGGGCCTAAGTCAGACCAGGAATTAAATGCCGAGGCGTGGACGTGCCCCCCCTGGACCGATATGGTTGGGCAGCAGTCACCGTTAATGTCTGGTCCGAACACCATGCTATGCTATTGCTATACACGAAATTGGCATGTTTTCACATGTAACACTGAAAATAGTGTCCTATTTTTGCTATTTCAAATCGAAAGCACACCAAATTAGCGGGAAAAAAACTCTGCTATACTAAAAATAGTTTTTAACTGAACTAGCACACTAACCCTCCCGTCACACACTCTGGCTAGCCGGAGTTGCATGCACTGCTTGCTATGCTACCCATAAGGCCGGCAGAGGCTAGACCGATAGAGGCGACCAAGCTGCTATCTTTTCCATGCAGCTAGAGGAGAGCTGCTGGGGGCAGTCCCAAGTCCGAGTCAGTTCTTGCGATGCTCCCGGACCCTGACAGGTCAATTTACAGAGATGTCTTTTGCAGCATCCCAATGAGAAAGGAAAAGGCCAAAGGCCAAAGAAGATGGAAATTCGAAAGAAGGGAAAAGCCGAGGGAGGAAACAAGGCCGGCATCATGGCGGCCATGGAATCCACCGTCATGCTAGCTCCTCCACTCATACTGACCCCATGCATGTAGGCAAGCTGCTTTTGTTTTGTTAGCTTATTAATAATTTCATATACAGAGTTGTGTGTGCGTGTCTTAACATTTCTAGGCCCCATTTGGATAGCGGAACGGGGAATCGAGAGTAGGAATATTTTAGAGGGTTTGTGTTGCTGCGTGCGAAATGCTGGTAAAACCAATCCTCGTATTCCAGATAAGTCTTTACAAATCAAATTCTCTGAGCTTCATATATGTGCCCTCAAGGCAACCTTCTCATTAAAGTTCCTTTTGAAATGTTCGCACAGGCTTAAAAATTAACACAAGTAGATTTGTAGTATCATTTATATATAAAAAAAACAAAAGTACATTTTGGCGTACTACTTCGAGCTAACTATTACACTTTCGCAGCCTTTACTCGCATACATAAACTCATTATCGTTATTGTAATATATAATTAATTGGTGGCCAGTTGCCTTAATAAGGGCCTATGTCCGTCTATCAATGTCTCTATGAAGCACAGAAGCAGCAGCACGCAGCCACGTGCAGATGGACACCGTGGACCGTGGTGATTTCTCCCATGCAAACGCATCTGGCATCTCACGTTCTCGCGTGGCTCGATCTTTCGAGCCCAAAGTTTCCAAACGGATGGAGCGGTTGGAAGGTGGAAGACCAGACCAGGAACCGCTGCTGCGTGATGGCGCCGTGCCGGGGAGACAGATCATACGCATACGCATACGCATCTTGATTTCCTGCCGGCTCTGGGGCATCTTTCCTAGACCGATGATAGGTGTGGGAGATCCTTTCCTTCTTTGTGTTCTATCCACCGTACGTACCGATGTGCTGGGTAACATGCACGGAGTTTTTCGCTGATTTGGCCGATTTTCGGTTGGTAGTGCTAAAAATTAGCTTTAGTTCGTACAAATTTTTTTTAAAAAAAGCATCATGTGTCACCTGTAGTGCTCCTGGACCGCGGTAGGACGGAGGCACCTCGGCAAGAGCTACAGAGTGCGGGAGGCATGTGTGGCGCCGTGGTAGAACACTTACGGTGCTCCCAGTCCGCGGAACACACATACATATGCATGCGGGGCTGCTTGTGCTTCGACCAACTACTCCTACGCTCAGCTCGAGAAGTGTGGTACGTGGCCTCTCCCATCGCGTCACGCTGCTACTCACCTGTCGCGGCCGAGAGCGCTGTAGGTTACACACGACGCCTGGCTAGTCTTCCACGGTGGCATTTTGTAATTTTGTACGAGTGGATACGATTTTTACTATTTTGAATCAAAAGTACACCAAACCAGCCAAAAACGCAACATTAATTCATGCCAGCAGATCTGAACCTATCAATCTAGCGACCGATCAAACATGGAATTCATATGTTTTTATCATGAATCTTGCCTTTTTGAGTCGTGAGTGTTTGGCTTGGGGTTTAACTGTGTAAGTATTGCAGTGAAATCTAACGGGGAATGGCAATGAAATCCGGTTACCAAAAAACAGAGGCTATTTTAATTCTTACACATTATAAGGAGTTTTTTTTAATATATAGTCCCATGTTATATTTGGGGAAATCGAGCCCAAGTATCACCTGGTTCTTATCCGTACATTGGAAATAGGGACCTTGGCACTCTCGAGGACACTCGCGCAAAACAAAAACATATTGTCTCTCCGATTACAAAAGAATAATATTTTTGACTTTTAAAAGTCAGCAAGATGCTACTTTGACAACTAAATTCTTTCATCATATAATTTTAAAAAGTTGTAAAAGTGCAGTATTATGAAAGTATTTTATCATAAATTCACTTGTATCATTTTCTTACATTTAAACCATAAATTTTAAGCAATATATTTGGTAAAAATGAATAGGGTTTAACTGCAAGTATTCTAAAGCATCACTCTTTTTGTGACCAAAGGGAGCAGTACAGAAGAGCATCAACAGTGTTGCACAAAAAAAAAACTGCCTCCAAGAAAGAAGCTATTGAAGTTTTCTTTATATTTAATAGATGTATTTGGGGTCTCACCTTAGAAGCTATTGAAGATATTATACTTTGTATGAATTTGTGCCAAACTTAGAAACAATTAGTGGGTCCCAGCTTAGAGGATGGGCGGACACTAAACGCTGTAGATGCTCTGAGAGCTACGGCTGACGAGCTACCAAGAGGCAGTAGTAGTAACAATAATCTAATGTTTGGACTTTGCCACCAGGAGGCAACCTCCAACCACTTTGAGGTTTGTTTTGTCCACACCCCGCTTGGAAAAACTTTGCCCATCGATCCAGGATTCAGAGCAAGACTATACTACTACTACTCCCAGATTAAACAATGATCACTAGCTAGTGTCCAATGAACCCAGCCACTAATTGCCCATTTAATTAATCAAGATCGAGGACGGGAGCTTAGTTAATTGGCAATTAGTCAAAGAGGGCGATGGATTTGTTGCTGGTGATCGTGGAGCTGGTCTTCCTGTGGGCCAGGCCCCGTGACTAGCGAAGTGAGACGAGTAGCATTGCTGTGTGTACATGGCATGTACTTTATGCACCAATGCATGCATGCCTGCCTGCCAATATATATGCCATTGCCATGCCATAATCTTCGTTTTGACATGCATCATGTAGCACGTAGGAGTAGATCCAAAAAGAGAACACTTAAATTTGAGTTTTCAGTGAAGTAGTCTAATGTTTAACCATTTAAATCCCCGTTCAGTACAACAGAAATACCTCGACGGTCCTTACCGGCTACACGTCGAATCTTGACTAGAGAGTTCAGACCTTCAAAGTCTTGTGTTTAAATTGTTAGGTTCACATCTAACTCGTATTGCATGTAAATTGTTGGGTTCACATCTACTCGTATTGCGTGAGAACGGCGTACGCGCAAGGTATTTTATTTTATCTATTGCAGCAGTAAGATACTATAACTTGTTTAAAAATATTTCGTATAAGTAAGGTCTACTTTTTTTATAAAAAAAATCCAAAGTTTGCCCCATGCATGCATCAACACTGCCTCATGCACGTCGGGAATTTTTTTTTCTTTGGGTCTAGACGCGGAGTGTATTGGGCTCGTTTTCGTTTCCCACGTAGTAATTGCTATCGGCATGATTTCGTATGAACGCGAACCAGATTAGCTGCTTAAACAAGCTGGCACAAACAATGACCCAGTTGACTTTAGGACAGTATTAAATCACGATATGTTGACGCGCGATAATAGCGGGGTGCAATCTGTAACATGGACAGTGAAAATTTGGATATTAATGTTGAGAAGCTGTCGCTCGCAAGTCCAGTTCGAGCGATTATCGCGTAGACAAATATAGAATCGTAAAAATAATGTAAGAACATAAGTACATAATAGTAGATTGAACACAGAGATATAAGGGGACTTCTTACTTCTCTTTATTGCTCTTCAAGCAATCAACCTTTTACAATAACTAGTACCCCCTATTTATAGGTTAGAGATCCTACTAATGTTTTGGATACGGCACCTATATATAGGTCGACTGCTGGGCCAAGTCTATGGTTTCCCAACACTCCCCCTTGGACACCCATCCTCACATGTTCATATCTCGTTAAAACTTTATAAAAACTCAGTAGGAAAATTTTGGAGAAAGAGTGCATAACACACGTTCTGCTACGTTGCACGAATTATCTCGTTAAAAACCTTAACCGAGAAACTTCAGAAAAAATCGTCAAGGAAAAAGAGTACAAATCCACCCAATTTCATATAATCTCCAAGATTTACTCTTTGGGTACTCGATCTTAATGATCAAGTTTCAATAATGGGTTCATGAAGATTCTTCATCTGAATTATGCATTTCTCTAAGTCTCATCATTCCAATTTCACATATGTACCTTTCAAAGCTTGAAGCTGGAAGTGACTTATTGAATAAATCTGCAAGATTTTCATATGACTTAGTATGCAGTACTTTAATTTTGCCCCATCTTTTGCAATTCATGAACATAGAAGAACTTGTGGTTGATATGCTTTGTAAGATAAATATTCACATAACCCATCTGCACTTGTACAACACAAGCTACATTATCTTCATAGATAACAGTGGGGGTTTACGCGGTATCCAATCCACACGACTGCTGGATGTGGTGAATCATCCGCCAAAGTCAAGCACATTCTCATGAGGCCTCATATAGTACTATAATTTTCGAGTGGTTCGTCGAAGTTGACACAAGACTTTGCTTAGACGATTTTTATCAAATTGCAGTTCCACTACATAGGAATACTTAGTCTGTTTGTGACTTAGCTGTATGCGGATCCAATAAGTACCCGATATTTGCATAGACATTCATAGACAGGTCTTGGTTCTTTCTATAGAACAGACCAATGTCTTTGCTTCCTTGGAGGTATCAAAAGATGTCTTTTATTCCATGTCAATGCTTTTGGTAGTTTCTGCTCTATATCTTGCTAATAAGTTCACGGCAAATGCAATGTCCGATCTAATACAATTTGCCAAGTACATGAGTGCTTTTATTGCACTTAAGTATGTGAATTTCGGTCCCAGGACCCCCCCCCCCTCTTCTCTAGGTTTGGACTAATCCTTGTTTTGCTTGAAAGATCTCACAACCATTGGCATTTTAGAAGGGTGTGCCTTTTCAAAATTAAACATTTCTAACACCTTCTGAGTGTAGGTCGACTGATGCACAATTATCCATTCAGAGGCATGCTCCAACTGCAAGCCTAGGCAATATTTAGTTTTACCCAAATCTTTCATTTCGAACTCCGACTCCAGATAAGAGCTTGCTTTCTTAATACCTTCTAGGGTTTCAATAATGTTCGTATTATCTTCGCACACTAAGATTATACAAAATCCATCTCGGGATCGTCGTATAAATACTCAGATGCAATCCTCATTGCTCGTGTAACCTTTCTTATATAGAAAGTCACTTCAAGCGATTATATCACATCCTGTCTGATTGCTTAAGTCCGTACAAGGACTTTCTGAGTCTCACATTGTACAGATTTCTATTTCCTCTTTCTTGATTTGGGACAGGGATACATTTAGGTATATTCATGTAAATGTCTGAATCCAAGTTTCCATAAAGGTATGCAATTACCACATCCATCAATTTCATTTCTAACTTCAAGTTCACTGTCATTGAGATTAAATATCTAAAGGTAGTTCCGCCCATGACAGCGGAATATGTTTCTTCATAATCGGCTCCTGGATGTCGAGTGAAACCTTGTGCAACGAGTCTTGCTTATTTTTATTTCTCTTTCGAACAAATACCCATTTATACCCTACGAGGTGCACATAGGGAGGCGTGCGGCTTATAGGCCCAAACACATATATTTTATTTAGAGATAATAATTCAATTTCTATTGCCTTCTTCCAATCTGACATTTTCTTATATTCAGCGAGCGATGCAGGCTGTGGATCAAGATCGATGATTGTTGTAATTTTCTTTGTAAAATAAATATCGGCATTGGTTGTTGTCTTATTCATAGATTCTCCCGTTGTCATATAATTTATAGCTATTTCTTCATGGGGTGATTCTTCTAATATTTATACTTCCGAAAAAATGGGCCGTCCTATTTGGCCTTTCCGGCCTGTTACGGCCCACAGCCGGCGGGGTAAAAAGGGTGCATTGGCATGGGGTAGAGTTTCCCCTACCCTGATTTTCAGCGGCGGCGGTGCTGGCGTTTCTCGGGGAGGCGGCGACACGCGTACGGGCGATCGGAGGGTGGCATGCCGCAGCCGAAGGTCCATGCAAAACTGGCGGTGACGACTGTGTGGGGGCCCGGGTGGTCGTGCGGCGCTTCAAGCACAGGCGGGTGCCGTCGGCGTCGCGTCGAAGCCGGGTAGCTCGGCGGTGCATGGCCGGCCATGCATGAAGGCGTCATTGGAGACGGGCTAAGCAGCACTACGGCAATGGAGGCCGGTGGTTCTGGGACCGGATGACTTGGCGAGGGTTGGCGGCAGACGGACCGACGACGGCGAGGCGGTCGGTATGCGGCGCGCGAGGGTGGCGCCAGAGGTAGCCGATGGTGGCGGGCATGAAGGCGCGGCCAGGCGACGCGACCGGCAGCCGGACGGTCTTTGAGGAGGCAAGCGCCGTGAGGGGGCGACGAGGCGCAATTACGGTCGCGGCTTCCGCGACGACGCGATGTGGCTCTGTGCAGTGCGACGTTTAGGCGGCGGTGAGAGCGCGCGGTGATGGCGCTGCCATGCGGGCGACGCGGTGGCCGAACGACGCGGCGGCTTCTTCTGTTCGGGTGGTACCGCGTGTAGGCTCTGCGGGCTCGGAGTAGTGTGCATGCGGTGCGACCATGTGGGAGGCGAGCAAGGTGCTGTGCCGCAGGGGCGGTGGCGTGTGACGGCACCACCCTCCCCTTTTTCTATTTGCTTGGCGGCGCGGAGGCGGCGATCGCAGTCAAGCGCGCGCGCATGCGGTAATGAACTGCGGCCGGAGCAGAGCCGACGTGGCCATGCAGGGCCGATGCAGGACGACTGTCGTTCGTTTTTTTTTCTGCTACTGTTCATCTGTAATGTTCATTCGCAATTGTTGTTCATGCGCAATCATTGTTCATGCAAATCCACCGATCGGCTTGACCGGCGATTTCAAGTTGGCAAACGGTATATTTTAGCAGATTTGCAATCCACAATGCAATCATTATGTACTCTTTCATGCAATCTAACGATCGGCATTGTGCCGACGACTTCAAGTCGGCTCGCAGTATATTAGAGTGAATTTGTACCGTAGGATAAAACAATCTAGAAAGCAACAATTGCAGAATTTAAAGTGATCTAGAAAAATAATTCGATCTACGAGCGTCGTATTACGACGGTTACCTTTCGATCCGAGTAGAGTAGGCCTAGAGGTAGGCTGGAGTCGATCGTGCTGATAACGTGTTGAGAACTGTCGCTGGCGAGTCCAGTCCGAGCGATTATATCGTAGACAAGCATAGAATCGTAAGAACACAAGTACAGAATAGTAGATTAAACACAGAAATATAGGGAGGTTTCGTGCTTCTCTTTATTGTTCTTCAAGTAATCAACCTTTTACAATAACTAGTACCCCTATTTATAGGCTAGAGATCTTGTTAGGGTTTTAGATGGAGCGTTCATATATAAGCCGGCTGCTGGGCCAAACCCATAATTTCCCAACAACCAACACACTATTTTCACCTAAGCAATTACACAATCTTAGAAATCATAGACAATGTGAAATCTCACGAGCTCCATGACACAAGGTGGTACGTTTGGTTACGCAACACCGTTCCCGTCTTAAAAAAAAAGGGGATTAATAATTTGCCACCAAGTTGATGTGCAACATGGCAAATTATCAATTGTACATTAACTTAGTGGCAATTCACCGATAATTCCAAAAGAAACAACGTTCCATCCTACTAAGCAGAGTCGTGGTACAAGGATGTGTTACATTTTTCTTCTTCTTTCCCCTCTTTTGTAACGGTTATTGAAAGGTGGAAGAAGAACTGTTCACATCTCACATGTGGCCTAACCGGTGTCCTGTGCATCCCAAGGTCCCGTGTACCCATCAGACCCGGCTACAAGTATCCGTTACACCAATGCATACAAGAATTATTCACATGGACAAACAATGATGCTTTGTTTTCAGCATTTCGATCCAAATTTTAAAATCCTAGATGCCAGAACCAATGTGTCACAGGGACATTCCCTCTCGTTTTATAAGTAAAAAAAAAGACTACAATTAATGGACAGTGACAAAGTAAGTCTTTACAATACCTCACGAGGTCCGTGACAAGTCAAATAACCAAGCTCGCATTGAATTGGATGTTAGGAGACTTTGTAGGAAAGACTCGTGATATGCAAATGACATCCTTCTTTAGGAATGTTTTCCAGCGTTTGGTGAGCAAAACCTCAAAAATTCCAACCTCTCCATCCATATTATTTTTTTTCTTTATTTTGACCCTTACAGTACCACCAAATCCAATCACGCAACAAACGCAAAGGAGAATAGAGCCGAACTTCACGTAGAGAAAACTGGTAACAGTAAAGAAAGGAGCTAAAGGAAGAAAAAACAGACCAAAGCAAAAAGACAAGACCTGTGTCCAGTGTGCAAGCAAGCAAAACTCCACTCCACTCCCAACACACACACACACACACACACACACACCTTCTCTCTTATCTTAGCTCCAAAAATCCCCGTATCCTAAAGAAACAAAACCACAATTTCAACAAAAATGCCAAACACGGAGTAAAAAAGGAAATACGAGGCAAAATCATGAGGGGAAAAACATATTAGACATTTAAAACAAGGGCGGCTCGATGATTTGAAAAAGCAAAAGATGGTACATTCGATGATCTGTTATTCTATATCTCACTGACATGAGACTCTGGAATCCACATGTTAGTAAGACACGGGGTGATAAATCATCGATTGCACATCTTTGTAGTGGTAAATCATCAATAATTATTTAAAACAAGGGAGAAGTGCAAACCAAGCATCCAAATTTACAAGGAAAAAAGAAGTATCTACACACATTAAAAGAAGCATCAATAAAAGGTTGTACAACCTCCAAAATTAAACCAGAAAACCAATTAAGGAAGGGAGAGAGAGCAGCCAGACAAGCAAGCGAACGAGGCAGGACGAACCAAAAAGGGGAGACAGTAGGGGGAGGGAGACCGGTGTGCAAAGCAAAGCGGAGCCGAGGAACAGGCAGGCCTAGCTTAGCGTAGCAGCAGCGGCAGCAAGAAAGCACCAACTCCCTCTCCCTCTCTCCTCTCTCCTCTCTCCTCTCCTCATCGTATGCCACCACGTACAAACAAGACTCACTCCCAAAGCTTCCAACAATTCCATTCCCATCTCCGCCTTTTCTCCTGCTCCTACTCCCCCCCGAACCCTTCTTCCCAGCTCTCCACCCTCCCAAACCATTTGAAATCAGCGCAAGACCAAAACCACCTCAAGAAGAGGAGAAAGAGACGCATCCACTCCCCACTCTCCCCTCCCCGAAATCCACGCCTCGCCTCGCGGGCGGAGAGTACAGATCCCTCCATTTCTTGATCCTTTCTTGTTGCAGGTCTCGCTCTCTTGGGCGCCTCCAGATTTCGGATCCGCCTGGAGGTTTGGGGTTTTGATTACGGAGGGAGTGCGTGTGCCCTTGGCCTTGAATCTTGATCGGTTCTTGGTTGGGTGCTGGGTGGCGGCGGCGGGTTTATCGGATGAGGTTGCTCTGGGGCATTTCCTCGAGCAGGTGGCGGGCGGCAGCCTAAGATGCAAGGATTGGCCCGGGGGAGGGGGCGCCGGGTGAGGGAGCGGTTCTTGGCGTGCGGCGTTTGCCCGCTCATGCTGCCGGTCGGCCGGAGCCCTCGGCGACGGGCATTGGGGTGCGGGGTGGAGGGCGCTCGTGGTGTGCTGCTAAGGTAGGGTGGTGACGGGGGTCGGTGCTGGGAGCCATGGGCAACAGCACGTCCAGGGTGGTCGGCTGCTTCGCGCCGGCCGAGAAGGCTGGCGTCAACTTGGAGTTCCTCGAGCCGCTGGATGAGGGGCTCGGGCACTCCTTCTGCTATGTCCGCCCGGGGGCGACTGCCGATTCCCCGGCGATCACGCCCTCAAACTCCGAGAGGTACACGCTGGATTCCAGCATGCTGGACTTGGAGACCCGGAGCGGGTCCTTCCGGCAGGAGGCCGTCGAGGACTCGGCTGCTGGGCTGCAGCGGCCGAGCAAGAGCTTCTCGGAGACCACCTTCCGGGCGATATCAGGGGCTTCAGTGAGTGCTAATGCATCCTCTGCCCGGACAGGCAACCCCTGTGTGTCCCTTGCTGGTGAAATGCAGGAGCCTGCTGCCACATTTGAGAGCACCGCCTCATTTGCCGCTGTGCCCTTGCAACCGGTGCCGCGGGGGTCAGGGCCACTCAATACCTTCTTGTCTGGGCCGCTGGAGAGAGGATTTGCGTCTGGGCCACTGGACAAAGGTGCTGGGTTCATGTCCGGGCCATTGGATAAGGGAGTCTTCATGTCAGGACCTATTGACAGTGGCAACAGAAGCAACTTCTCGGCACCTCTTTCATATGGTCGGAGGAAGACTGGTCTCGGGCAGCTTGTACGTAGCATTAGCAGACCGATGAAAAGCGCATTGTCAAGAACATTTAGCAGGAACTCACAAGATCCTGGTTGGGTCCAAAAGTTTCTGTTGCATCCTATGGCTCAACTGGCTTGGTCGAGGGATGCAAAGTGCAGGTCAGAAGGTTCACAAAATGGGTTGGAAGCTGGGCTACCTGAGCCTGAGTATAGTGTGACAAGGAACCTGCAGTGGGCCCATGGCAAGGCAGGCGAAGATAGGGTTCATGTTGTTCTATCAGAAGAGCAGGGTTGGTTGTTTATTGGAATTTATGATGGATTCAGTGGCCCTGATGCACCGGACTTTCTAATGAGCAACCTATACAAGGCCATTGATAAAGAACTGGAAGGACTACTCTGGGTTTATGATGACAACCCCGAAAGGAGTGCTCATGTATCTACTCTTGGAGAGGGTGAGTCAATTGTGGCTTCTCTGGAGCCTCCTGATGGTGACGGCATTCAGATCCAGATTGACTATGAGAAACCAGAACAACTTGCTAATTCTGACATAAAAAATGTATCCAGTGGGAAGAAATGTGATGAGGGTGCTTTGCAAGATCAGCCAACCGGTGGGCAAAAAGATTTAGCAGCGGAGGTTTCAAGTAATCAGAAGTTGGATGCTGATGAAATAGTAGAGGAAAAAGCGGGAGCTGATTTGGGAAGTAATCTCCAAAGTATAGAATCTCATAACTCTAGCAGAGACCTTCCAATTGCAGATGTAAACACTAGCTGTAGCTGTGCATCAGAAAATAGTACTTATGATAATCAAGATGTCAAATCATTGAAAGAAAGCAGAAAGAGCAAGCGCCTTTTCGAGCTACTTGAGATGGAGTTGCTGGATGAATATAATAGAAGTATATCTAAGTCATCACCAGAGGGAAGGAAAAGGAGGAGCTTGTTCAATATGCAGGCAGACACTGCAGAAGAAAGCTCTAGGGATGTAGCTGAACTCTCCAGGTGTTCGTTGGCAGCAACTGGAGAATGTTACGATGATTTTGAGAATCGTGAAAGTTCAAGGCAAGGTGATAGTGTGCTTGGCATGGATCCAAAAGGTTGTAGTGAGTGTTCAGTTTCTTCGTCTTCATCAGGGCACAAGCAAATTATGAGAAGATATCTGTTTGGGTCAAAGTTGAGGAAGATGTACAAGAAGCAAAAATTGTTGCAGAAGAAGTTTTTCCCTTGGAATTACGATTGGCATAGAGATCAACCTCATGTAGATGAAAGTGTTATCAAGCCTTTGGAAGTGACTAGGAGAGGCAAGTCAGGACCAGTAGATCATGATGCTGTATTGAGGGCAATGTCACGGGCATTTGAAACCACAGAGGAAGCATACATGGAAATAGTGGAAAAGGAGCTTGATAAGTACCCGGAGCTTTCATTGATGGGTTCATGTGTCCTTGTGATGTTGATGAAGGACCAGGATGTATATGTTATGAATCTTGGAGATAGTCGAGTTATCGTGGCACAGGATAATGATCATTACAATAACTCAAGCATCTCAAAAGGTGATTTAAGATATCGAAACAGGTCAAGCGAGTCACTTGTCCGTGTTGAACTTGATAGGATATCAGAGGAATCGCCAATGCATAATCCTAACAGCCATCTAAGCAGCAATACGAAAACTAAGGAACTGTCTATTTGTAAATTAAAGATGAGAGCAGTACAACTGTCAACTGACCATAGCACAAGTGTTGAGGAGGTATGCATTCTGATAAACAATTGTTACTCTTCTTTCACTTCTTATTAGCATCTGTTGTCCTGCACAATTTTGATATATTGATTCGAGTTCAGCTATCATTTATGCATATTTTAGCAGGTCCTTTATTATCTTGGTTTTTTCCCTCCCAAGAGAATCTTAGTAGGATGTACTTATTAGTTAATACGGTTTTGTTTGACAGTGATACTACAAAATGTGCTCTCTTGATGTGATGATTTACTGAAAATTTGACAGTATTTATTACCTTATAGTTTGCATCACATCATAAATACCTTAGATTTTACTTGATAATGTAACTTCATGATAATAATTGGTTTTAAAGTTAGTCCCGGGTACTTCAACTAACATGAAGTCAATAATTGAGGAAATCATTTTGGAAAACAAAATAGGATGACCTGGTCTTTACATACTATTCTTTGTGCTGGTCAACAAGATCGAAAATTTCCAGCTACATCACATGTCAAAAGCGAGTTGACTATAAACTCAATTTCTTATTCCAGACTTTTGTATATATGTATATATATGAAAATGCAGTGCACCTATATCTTAGTGTAATCTCAAGTCAAGCTGCATCCAAGCAGGCTTGAACTTTTCTTAGTTATACATAGTTGTTGAATGTTGAGGTCATCAGAGCTGGCCTAGGTTGGTCGGTTGAGCTTGGCATGCAAGTTGAACTATGCTGGGAGTACCAAATAAGTTCTGAGATATGTATTGTACTATTGTTTTCCAATATACCAAATTCAATTTCAGATTGGCTGAACCAAACTCTGATACATATTAGTTATTTATAAAGTTTTTTTTTTATGGTACACCACTTTCACAAGGATTGTGCACTATTTATGATCTAATGGATATGATTTTTCATTGTGACCTATTTTCTTCAGAGATGTAATAGATCATCTATGATAACTAATTAGGCAATAATCTCTTTTCATCTTAATATATTATGATTTAATGCAAAAGTAAACGGCAATTTTGGAATAAACAAATTGTTTTTTATGGGGGAAAACTATTTTATGGGTGTAGCCGCAAACAAAAATAATGTGTCATGACATATAGCGTGTGTACCACCAGACTTGCCATGATCCATGATCATGATATACAAATACGCAAAGCACATATGACAACAAAATGTGTAAACTTTGGTACTATTTGATGTATGATGTATGGAACCTGCGACACACTTGTTCTATACGAAAGGAAATACATTAAAATGGAATTCATCATTCACAAATTGTATACCGAGAAAAATGAAAAAAAATGATTGCAGAAATCTGGCCATGCTGAGTAGTTTCACACCCAACATCTGCATATGATTGTGTTGTCTTGCTTGTGTATTGAGGAAACCAATCAATATCATTTAAAATATTCCTTATATGCCTATGAGCTGTTAACCGAAGGTAGCAAGCTAAACCTTTCTTTACCCAAATTAATACTTAATAAAGAACAGTTAGGATCTATCCATGCCACTTATCTGTATACAAGTTAGAGGTGTACCCTAATAGAGTTCTATTTATAAACTAGGCAAAATTGGCTACATGACACTCAATACTTTGTGGCATTTGCTCTAGGACACTGATTTTTCGTGCCTTTGCTAGAACACACTACTAAAAGGTGGTTATTTGCTCTAGGACACTGAGACCAATATAATATGATTTCCAGCCGTTTGAGGAGAGAACCTTGGGGAAATGTCCATATTGCCCTTTGGAACCAGACGATAGCTCTCTTCCCTCTCTATCCACCCCCCTCTCCCCATCTTTCTAGGCCATCACACGTCTCGAGGCCATGAGGTCCGACATACTGTACCATGAGCGTGCGGTGACTGTAGCTCCATGTACCTCAACTCCATCTCTGGTGGCCGTACCTCCCCTTTCACTGCGTCGGCGGCCATCCCTACCTCTACATGGTTCCGCATGCACTGTCGCATTCGCAAGGTGGTGCATCCAAATCTGGACGGCCTTTCCTACGGCCATCATCCTCAGCGTCAGCGTCTTCTTCCATGACGGCAACTAGCGACCGTCTGCGCCCACATCATACCGGCATCTTGTGCTGCAATTTTCATCTCAATCAGAGGCATTTATCTGCTTGATCTTTTTTTTAAAAAATTTTGTTTAGAAAGATTTTGTGGTTCTCATAATTGAGTGTATTGGATGGATTGATGCAATTAATTTTCTTGTTCATTCGATCCTTCTAAACTGGTGTCTAAATGGCAAGAACAAGATGTTGATCGTAATTGTGGTGATGGACGGATGGCGGTCGTGGCAAGCTGCTACTGGTAGTAGTGTGCTGTAGCTGGGGTCACCGATGTGAGAGAGCGAGGTCCCGACGAGCTCCGGAGAGGTCATGGTGGCTCTGGTGAGTTAGGGCGGTGAGGTGGGTAGGGCCAGTTCGTGGCAACGGGAACGCCAATGCACAATGAGAGAAGGAATGGGAAGAAGACACGAGGAAGATTGTGTTATAACCACTGACATGTGGGCCCAATTTGTAAGGTTCAGGGGCACCATCCGTCATTAAAACATGTGGGCCCAATTTGTAAGGTTCAGGGGCACCATCCGTCATTAAAAATTATCTCTCTCCAACTAGCCAAAAATGATATTTTATTGGTCTTAGTGTTCCAGAGAAAATAGACATATTTTTGTAGTGTGTTCTGGTAAAGACACAAAAAACTAGTATCCTGGAACAAATGCCACAGATTATGAGTGTCATGGAGCTAATTTTGCCTATAAACTAACACTTCTGTAAGAGGTAACGAATCATATTCCAATTTTCAACGGCACATAAGCTATAAGAATTAGTATCTTATTTTACCGCCCCTCTGCAAGGATCCACATTATTATCGTTAGTACTTATTTCTTGCTAGTACTTCACCCTGCTAAATGTCAAATCTTTGGATTCATAAGTGCCACCTTAATAATACTTTGATCCTCTGTTTTCCATCTGCAGTACGTATCTCTCTTGATAATTAGTTTGCTACTTTGCTTAATAATGAAATATAATAGCTCAACTTACGGTCACACCTTCTGAAAGAGACATTACATGAAATTTTATTGGTTCGAGACAATAGTTGAATTAATAAGTGGATTGCTGTTCCAGACCAGACACGTTATTTGGAAGGGTGTCCTGATGTACTGTTGATTTCATTTTGATATGGATGAAATAAGGCATGTTTCATTTACTAGAAATTCCTTGGAACGAAATCAGCTTTTGTTTTGCAACATGGGAGTGGAAACGGGGTGTGAAACAGGGAACCTTCACAAGTTTTGCTTTATCCTTTCTAAGCGGTGCGGCTTCAATTTTGCATTCATAAAGTCAGGCTTACCAATCTATCTTGTAGTCTACTACACTTATGATGATGATGATGATTCTTTTGTCAGTCTCACAGTTCATTTGATGATTGTGTTCTGCAGGAAGTCTTGAGGATTAGGGTAGAACATCATGATGACCCTCAAGCTGTATTTAATGATAGGGTGAAAGGACAGTTGAAGGTTACTAGAGCATTTGGTGCAGGCTTTCTAAAGAAGGTAGCTTTATAGAATTTTTTATGCCCATTGATAGTAATGTGTCCAACTTTATGTCAAACAATGATGTGCCTAGCATCCCTATTTTTATTGAGTACTGCAATTACCTTTGTAATATAGAATTATGGGTAGTGATGTGCTTATCATGTCAGAAGTACCAGATCCGTGAATTAATGGGGATGGGAAGATATATTTATATATGTTTAATTGAGTCTCCAGTAAGAACTGTAGGGGCTCCATTTCCCTTGGTATATGCACCAGGAAAAGGCCAAAGATTGGTGAAATTTGTATAAGAGTGTGCATATAAATTTGACCAGTAGTTGATCTAACATCATAACCTCCTATCTTCTTTCATTGTGCTTTGAAACTAAACAGAGGGGATCTATCATACATATATTACAACTGAAGCTTTGCTTTTAACATACTTCCAGGGCATTATATTGGAAAACATAACTTTTAGTATCAGTATATTGATGGAAGGGCAATAATAACAGGGTAACCCTGCCAGTCAAATAATTAAGGATGAATGTAAATTTTATTTCTTTAAGGCATTAATTCCTTTTAAAATAAATAAATAAAACTCCAAGTATAGTTTTTGTATGTCTTTTTGGTATTTAACAGTAATCTTGGTATATGATGACATATTTATAATCTCAATATTTTCCAGTGACATGTTTATATGTGTGGTAAGATTCTTTTGAAATACTTGAATGGAATATTCTATTGTGCAATTAGCTGAGATCTCTTCTTTGCCTATTGCAGCCAAAATTTAATGACGCACTACTTGAGATGTTTCGCATTGACTATGTTGGAACATCAGCATATATCAGCTGCAACCCTGCTGTCCTTCACCATCGTCTCTGCTCAAATGATCGGTTTCTTGTCCTGTCATCAGATGGACTGTATCAATATTTCAGCAATGACGAGGTAGTTTCACATGTTGCATGGTTTATGGAAAATGTACCAGAGGGAGACCCTGCTCAATACCTTGTAGCTGAGCTTCTTTGTCGTGCAGCAAAAAAGAACGGTAAGTTCTGCCTTCATACATTCTAAACTGTACCACGGGCATTTATCCATGTAATCAGACTAAGGTTGAAGTAGATTTATTGTGATCCTGGATGTCTAATAACACATCGTCTGTGAACTATGCTGATGAAATACTCCTATGTTGCAGTTAGATAATGTGTAGTTATTACTGCTTACTTTCATCTTGATATTATTGTGGTTGACTTTTGTCATAGCATTAGTCATAACATATCTACTCATTCTGTTTGCTGTACGAAATACTTCTGATTTTCTATAACCTTTCAGTGTCTGGCCTTGCGTCCTTTGACCCCTTCCTGGTCTTGGTACTGATAAAGACATTGTGCATGCCTTAGCTCTGTTGAGATTCTGGAAACAATTTGTAGGTTTTTTTGGAAACAATTCTGACATGATCCTGTGCTAATATTATTTTGTAACTAGTGTATCCTACTGGTAGAGGTGTTCAAATTTCATTGAATTATGAACCTTGGATGTGACCACCTTATGTAGCAGTCTTCCATAGAGTTGAATTGTAAGCTTCCATCGATCCCCAAATCCTTTAAGTATGCCGCACCATGCGCATATTGCAGGAGTTAGTTCTCAAATTGGTCTTACACACGAGTACACGACTGATTTCCCTAATTGCTATCCTAGTAGCTTCCAAGACAGGTCTAGACCCTTTTTCCACTTTTGACATGGAATATGTATGTTAGAATTGACCTGTATACAACTATGCAACTATTCTTTTTCAACTTTGAATTATTGCCTAAAAAAGAATTGTTGTGTTTATGGGAGATCTATTATCTCGAAACTAACCATTTTTTGTTGTGTGTTGAATATGCATGCAGGGATGGATTTTCATGAGTTGTTGGATATCCCCCAGGGTGATCGCCGCAAATACCATGACGATGTTTCTGTTATGGTAATTTCCCTGGAAGGCCGAATATGGCGATCTTCTGGTTGAGTGTCGAGACGCGACTTGGTCTGTTCCTTGCAGCCTCGCTTAGTGTAGTGAATTCTCAATCAGGAAAGGCACCATTTGTCTTGTTCATTGTCTTTAGTTTTTCAATACTTGCTCAAATTTTCATCAGGCAATCCATGTGCCTTTTCTGTCTTAACATTTTGGATTTGCGGTGCATGCTTGGCAAGTCCAACGTTGAGTTATACAGGCTTCTTTTTTTCTTATTAGGAGAATTTTTGGTGGGGATTCCTTTTCCCTGTGTCCTTAAGTTTCCCTTTTTTTCTTTTTTTGCGTTTTGTGTATATTTGTTGCTGCTGCTTTATTTCATTCTTTCCTTTGCAAATGGGGTTTAGGGCATACGTGTTCATGCAATACAACTGGTAGCAGATGGGTGGGTTTTACAAGGTTAATTCCTTCTGTAATACACCCTTTTTGGCGATTATGTGTTGGAGACCTTTTTTTAAAGGCTTGGGTTGGAGACTTGGAGTTGTATTATATAGCAGCCTTAAATTTGCCATAGCCTGCCATTCAAGCTCTCTTTCATGTCCTACTTCGGCTATTTAATCTGTAACCTTGCTTGTTTGTACTAAATAAGGTTTGATCACAGTCAAGTGTTGCAGCAGGGAAATTTTGCGAACTGGTGGACAACCTTTATGGCATCAGTGTTGTTACAATCAGAGGCTCTAACTGGAGCTCAGATTTCAGAGGAATCTGGTGCCAAATAACCCTGATGAATCTGGTATCAAGTATCAACCTCAACTGGGTATGGTGACGATATAATGATCTGGAATATATGCCGTCACTGAACTTTCTCCGGGCATTTGGCTTCTGGAGCCCCCCGTCATGTTGGATTCCCCGTGGAAAGACGCTACTGAGATGGCTGAGATTAGCCATGCGCCAAGTTTATTTCTGATATTCAATGTTTGGGTTCAGTGTTATTAAGGGAAAAATCCCCCAAGCTAGTCCGATTCGGGTTCTGGACTTCCTAGTTGGTGAGCGCAAGAGGGGTTCAGTGTTGCTTGATGCTGGCCGGGTTGGCAGGGCGTCGATGGGAAAGGCAGAGATGATGAAGCTAGATGATGGAGGGCGGTATGGCGGCTCTCGGCACCATGTCGTTCAGTTCTTTGGCTTAAAAGCTAAAGCTCAAACAAAACAGTGATTTTTGAATTGAGCTTTTCCAAAATTCGTTAAAATTACCCCTTTTTTTGGGGCTTTTGCGGGTTGAAAATAGCCTTTGTCATAAAACTTTATTAAAATTACTCACCAAATGCTATCCATATACAAGTAAAAAATCCATCGGTTTTTTTCCTTATCATCCTCCCCTCCCAACCCGAGCGAGGCATGCAGCTCTCCTAGCATCGCCATCCTTGTGCCCGATGCGCAGTTGTAGTTCTCCCTTGATGCACCTGACTCTACCGGCATCCTCCCCTGATGATGTTGTCCTCATCTTCTGCAATTGACATCTTTGTCATCCTTCGCCCCCCCCCCTCCTGCCGACCTCCTCTTTTGACACCCCAAACTCCTCACCCTCGTTCAGATCCGAAGGATGGGAGGCAAAGCATCCTCCCATTTAGATCTGGTGATGGTGAGAGTGATGACATCCATCTGCCGCTGACGGCGAGGGTGGCGGTAGGGGCAGGTTGCTGGTGAGAGTGACGACGGCCTAGCAATAGCCCGCTGGTGATGGTGGGGTGGTCCGGCAGCGACGACCACCTAGGTGTAAATGAGGATTGTCTTTATTTTCATTATTTTCTTTCTTTTTCTGAATTGAATGAAAGTAGATACTGTGATTAGCAATATCAGGATTAGTGATTGGTCCCAAAATTGTTGTTCTTTCTAAGTGAACAATGGCTATGTTAGAATTTTAGTTTTGTTTGATCTTTTTCCTGGTTTGTGGCCGTGGTGCTCAGGGGAATTAAAGCATTGTTCTTGTGGTACGCATTTTGGTCTTATAGAAAATCATAGTGATATGAAAATTCTATCTTATCATCAATAAAGAGTATGCATGGTCAAATTACATAGATCTACATTACTAATTTCAAGTGAAACATCAAATTACATAGATCTTCCCAATTCAATTTGTATAGTTGATAGCACACGTGTTCTTGCCCCCAAAAAAAGATAATACACGTGTTCCTAAATCTGGAGCATAACATTTAGAGAAAATTGCACCGTAAGTTTCTAAACTTGTGAAGTTGTACCACTTAGTTTTCTGAACTTGCATGTTACTTTCTCGGCCCCTTTGAACTTACGGGGTTGTGTCACTTAGCTCACTGAACTTGTATTTTACTTTTACAGCCCTCTGAATTTGCGAGGTTGTGCCACTTAGCTCCTTGAACTTCCGTTGAAGCGAAGTTTATTGGATGCGATGCCGGCGACTTTGTTCCCTCCGAGTCTGGTGGACTTGTCGTCTGTTCTGACCGTGATCATCGTCTCCGTCACCTCATGCCGATAAAAACAGATTCTTTGCGCCCGGAAATGCATCGTGCTCGCGTCTTCGCCGAAGCTCCACCGTCGCAGCTTGCCGCCGCCCTCGCCCTTGCTTCATCCGAGTCATCCGTGAGAGAGAGAAGTACATTCCCAGTGTCAGGTACTTCTCTCTCTCTCTCTCACACACACACACACACACAGTGATTCGCCAGCTCAGCCTTTTCTATTAGCAAGCGGCCAAATGGACTTCATGCAAGGTGAGTAGCATCTGCTCTGGTACTGGGAATGTACTTCTCTCTATCTCTTTCACAGCCGACTCAAAAGAGGCAAAGGCGAGAGCGGTGGCAAGCTGCGACGGTGGAGCTCCGACGAAGACGCGAGTACGGTGCGTTTCCAGGCCCGAAGAATCCATTTTTGTCAGCGTGAGATGACGGAGACAATGAACACGGTCGGAAGAGGGCGGCGATGAGTCCACCGGACTCTGAGGGGATGAAGTCGCTGGCATCGCATTTGTGAAACTTCGCTTCAACGTAAGTTTAGGGAGCTAAGTGACACAACCTCACAAATTTAGATGGCTGAGAAAGTAAAGTGTAATTTTAGAGAGTTAAGTGGCACAACCTCATAAGTTCAGGGGCTGAGAAAGTAAAATACAAGTTCATGGAGCTAAGTGGCACATCTTTGCAAGTTCATGGACCTACAGTGTAATTTTCTCTAACATTTAATTAGTTGCAATTTGTGTGTGGTTACGGTGGTTTAGGGGTTAATTCTTTATTTGCAATTGAAAGTTGGCCGGCTCCCCGAAATACCATCGCCAAATTACTCTTCCCTCTGTTGCCACTCGATCTCAAGCTCCATCCCCTTTTTGCCACTCTCGTCGGCTGGTCGTGACTTGGTCGTGAACTTGTCCGCTAAAAGTCGACTCTGTCCCTAAGTTAAGTGTGTTTCCAACTTCCCAACTACCCTGAACACAATATTGGCGCCATTTTTGGCCTGCCAAAAAATTTCAGCTTGCATAAGTAGGGCCATTCCTGATTTCTTTCTCATCTTCTTCCAGAGGTGTTTGTCTTCCTGAGCTCTTTCTCCTATCATCTCCTTCTGGTCTCACCTCACCTCACCTCATCTCATCTCCTCCTCTTGAGTGAGGGCCATGTCTGAGGTGTCCAGCTCATCGAATCGGAGGGCCCTAGCGCTTGCCATTGCTAGGCGGGTGGATTGCCCTAACTGTCGTTTGGAAGTAAATGTGTTCTACGTCAACACCGAGGGAAATACTGGTTGGATGTTTTATAAATGTCCTTATTTCTCACCAAGTGAATTGGGACATTTGATTATTTGCCCCTGTCAAAGATGTGCAATTCAGGATTTGCCACTCCATGTGGGTCTGGAGTGGCAAATCCTGAATTGCACATCTTAGGAGTGGCAAATTATTAATTATTCCAAGTGAATTTGAGTTTGATTTTTTGTGGTTTGGATGTTTCTCCAGTAGGTATGAAATGTGTGCGCTGTTTTGCCGTTGGTACAGTTCTGTTGGCTGAAGGATGTCAATATTTTAAGTGGGTAGACACCATGGATACAAGGGAGCGCAGCAATGCAGGGCAAAGAATGGATTCTGGGCTGGAGCAGAGGATGGAAGTTGTGCTAGAGCAAAGGCTAAACATGTTGGAGTTAAAGATGGTGCGCATTCTGGACCATATCAAGTGGCTGGAGAAGATTATGTGTGTGTATCATTGTTGTAATTTATGGCATATTTGTGAAGTAGCTAGTTTCCTGTAGGTGTATGGAAAATAGACTTTGTTAATCATGATGCTTAAGAAAGATGTCTGTCAATCTAGCTTAAGAAACATGATTCAATCCACATTACAAGTTCATTTCAGTTTAAATTACATACCACATGACAGTACAGAGCACATGACATAGTAAGATGATGACCACATGACATTACACCACCACATCACAATCCAACATAACGGTCCTAAAGAAGACAATTACATCACAAACCAATAGAACAGTACAAAGGACAAGTATAGAGCACATGACATAGTAAGATGATGACCATATGACATTACACCACCACATCACAAACCAATAGAATAGTCCAAATGACAAGTTCAGTTTAGTACATCACAGTCTAGAAACCAACAAAACAATCCACTGACATTTACATCACTAATCAAGAAGTTTTCTTTTTCTTCTAGTCCCCATTGCTGGACTGTCAGGTGCAGGCTTGTTGGAGTTCTTGTTAGCCTTGTGTTTTCCTTTGCACTTGTCGCTTGCAAGTGGTGGTGTCTGTTGCTCTGGAGTTGGCAATGGAATTACCATTGATATAGCCCCTGGTTGGTTTGATCCAGTCACTGACTTGGACTTCACTGACCTACCAGAACTTGAGCTATTGGCTTTGTGCTTACAGACAACGGTCACAGATTTAGATTGAGTGTGTTGGCTGCATGGAAATCACAAAGCAATATTACATAGTAAGAACAAAACAACAGATTAAGACAATGTTCAAAATAACTGAGAAATGCTGACCTTGGTGGATATGTCATGGTGGGAGCTGAAAACGCAGTTGGTGAAGGCTCTATGCTTGTTGTGCTTACAACCATTTCCTTTGAGGCCTTCTTTTCCCTTGGTTTCTTCCCTGGTTTTGGCCTACATCCACAAAATAGTTGGAGAATAGTTAACAACAAGTTGAGTTAGTAACATACATAAGTCCTAGACAAGAGTAGGAGTTTTACCTAGTTGTCACATAAGCTGCTATGTCTTCTGGATCACCCAGCCTGCAATTATGCCAGTGATGGCCATATCCTTTGCATACTGGGTATGGTCTTTCTTTGCTTGAGTCCTGTAATTATCAGTATATCCTTGGTACCTTTTCTTCCTTGGCATGCCAGCTGTCTTAATTAGAAGTGGTGGGTGCATGAAGAAGCCTTTATCATACTTGGGCTATTCAGACTTGTCGGGCAATGCAGGGATATGTGAGGCATAAGCAGCCCTGAATTTGTTGACTGAGTAGTATGAATCCACACATTGGTCAATAGTGGGGCCTCTAAGTGAAGTGATGAAACCCAAGGCATGTATACATGGTTTCCCTGTAACCTACCATGACCTGCATGTGCATGTCCCGTCTTCAAGGTTGACAACATACCTCTTGCCATCACCCCTTCCATCCACCTCCGCAATCAAGTCATCAGACCTTGTAACCCCAAGTTCCAAACCCCTGTTCTTTTCCTTCAATTCCTTGATGATATGAGGTAAATTTTCCCCTTCTAGCCTCCCTGATATCCTATTCCTCTTGGCATACTTGATCATTATCTGGCGTTTGATCTTGTCCATGAAATCTACTAAGTGCATGGCCTTGAAGTCCTTGATCCAATGGTTGAAGCTCTCTGCTAGATTGTTAGTCACATAATCCACCTTTGGTACTGTTGAGAAATGTCTCCTAGACCATATCCTCACATGGTGCTTCCTTAAATAATCAATAGCATCTGGTTTAGCTACGTCTATTGCTGCAATGTGTGCCTCAAATATGTCAATTGTCCATGCATATGCAGCTGACCAGAGGTGGTCATTAAATACCTTTCCATGAAACCTCTTCTTGAAGTTGGTGACCAAATGCATCATACACTCTGTGTGCTCTACATATCCAAAGCATTGTTGGATAGCAGTGTCTATCCCTTTGCCTACATCAGTGCATATAGGTAACCCTTCAGGAGTTCCAATAGAATCTTTGAGTCTCTCCATGAACCAGAGCCAGTTATCATTTCTCTCTGAGTCCATCACCCCAAAGGCAACTGGATACATTCAATTGTGGCCATCCACAGCACATGTAGTTGCCAACTGACCCTTGAACTTGCTTATCAGGAAAGTACTATCAACATCTAGATAGGGCCTGCACCCTGCCAAAAAACCATCATTACATGGTTTGAGGGCAAAGAATAGTCTCGTAAACCTGACTTTATCATTGACTGTCTGATGATCAATTACTACAAAACTACCAAGGCTTGATCGCTCAATTTCTGCCTTGAAATTGAACAACTGTTAAAATTGTCTTGCCAACTGCCATACAGAATTGTAAGTGCAAGTTCTTTACCAGCAAACACTCTCTTGTAGTCCACAAGGACTTTGTACTTATGATGGATCCTTCTTTGCAGTTCCTTTGCTCCAACACTAGCATCCTCCCTCAACCATTCAATCACCTTATCACATATCCACTTCCTGTTTGTAGGCCTCACTTTCTCGCTCCTTCTGGTACTTGAGCGAGTATGGCTAAAAGGGTTCTTCTTGACCTGCCATGACATGGATAACAATAATGTATCAACAACTCACATCAAAATGAAGGGATGCATGAATTGTACGAAGCAATTATGATTAATTACCTGAATTGTTACTTTGTCCTCCATTGCAGAAGCATGAATTCTCCAGGTGCACCTTCACCAGCACAGACAGCTCTGACTCTCCCTGGATCACTCTTCTGAGTGTTATATTCAAACTCGTGTTTAATTGCATAATGAGCTAAAGCCAGCCTAAACTGTTGAATGCTTGGGTATATACTGCCTACTGACATTTGAGGGTCAAATCTATCGTAATGTACTTCAGGAATGGCTTTAGGCATATGATCCTTTTCAACCTAGTTATCCTCCTCAGACTCATCCTCCTTCTCATCCTCCTCACCAACCTCAGGCACATAATCAGGGTCATTACCACCTACAGCAGTAGCACCATTGCCCTCCTCTATGTTACTACCATCCATGTACATACCGTCTTCATCCACACCAACATGTTCATTAGCTGGTAATGTGTTAGCTAGCTTTGCAACATTATGAGAATCAAGGTTTGCATTTTCCCGAGTATTATGTGTGCTACTGCTGGGCTGGCTAGGACCGACTTGACATGGGATTGGAAGGGCAAGAGTGCATGGTACATCATCAGTGCAAAGAGTGCCATCTGCCTCACTTTGTAATAGACGAATAGTACCAACAAAAATATCATCTGGATCGCAGATTTTGATTGACACCTCTATAGCCTGGCTAACTATGAACTTGTCGAACATTAACTCCAAGTCTTGGTTTGAACTCACAGGAATTAAATTCTTGGATGCGGCATCAAAGTAGTGCATTTATATAGTTTGGTTTCGTCCCCATGGGTATTTGTCCCCCAGTTCAGCAACTAATTTATTGAAGTCGACCGTGAATAAATCCACTACTTTGTTGAAGCTAAAGCAACTGAACTCCTGTCTAGTCTTTTTCCCATGTGTAGTAGCATATGTGTGTGTATATATATATATATATATATATATATATATATATATATATATATATATATATATATATATATATATACACCTCATTTTGAGCAGATATGCTGTTTGGGGGTCCATCCTGTGCACCAACAAAGTAAAAACCATTGGATCTCTTGGAATTAAGCGCATCCTTGCAACAAAACTCAACAAAAAAATAGAGAAATCCAATCACAAAAAAGGCACAATCAAAGGTTTCAATGCACATACCCCGTAGGAACCCAAGATTTCATGGGGGATGGTGCCAGTTCCGCCATTGCTATGTTCTCCCTTCCTTGTGCTTCTGCCATTAGCCTCCTCCCTCAAGCTTCGGATTCCCCTCCTAGGTTTGCAGTTGGGTGGCCTCAAGCTTCGGATTTCCCTCCTAGGGCTCCATTTGGGAGGCCTCAAGCTTCGGATTGGGTGGGATTTGGGGCCGGTCCGATTCTAGGGCTTTCGGTGAGGGAGAGATGGGAATGGGGAATGGCTTGACTGTGGCGGGCTGCTCCCATGGAGACAAGTTGTGTGGGTAAGATGGGCATTTAGAAAAATTTCGTACGAGTTTTGCACGTTCGTGCACCGTTGCCCTAACACCAGCTAGCGGGAGTGGCAAAAGGGGGATGTAACTTGAGATCGAGTGGTAATGGAGGGAAGAGTAATTTGGCGATGAAATTTCGGGAGTCAGCCGACTTTCAATGATAAATAAGGAATTAACCCATGGTTCAGCCCCAATCAGTGGGCCCAATTTTATACGACAACTTTTGCCATTGAAGCATTGTAGTACGTTCTGTAAAAAAATAACTGGCAATCGCTGAATTCGACCAATAGGATAATCACTGCAGATATAGGTAAAGTCATCAGGCATTGGAGGGTTCAAGTATTTCCAGATTTTCATCCAAACATTGGATAGGAGTGTAGTCAGCACTTTATGCCCTCAGACCAAACCTTGTCTTGCCGACAGTCTCTCTGGGAGAAGTAATTTGCTCCTACACCTGGTTCTTCTCCAAAGAACTTGGTCCAAGTGCTTGCTAATTGGGTTGATTTCTTCACATCAATGTTATTGTCTCAAGAAAAGTTTGACTAGACTAAAGACTTTCTTCAGTCTCAGGCTTTGGAGATCCTCAGGAAAATGCAAGTCCCCTTTGATTTCCAAAAGAATTTTGTTTTGCCTGTTTCTTGCCCTTTGAAACAAACAGGCGGTTCTTTTAAAGGGAAAGAGGTGCAATCTCATAAGGATAGTTCCATCCTGCAAAAACAACACTTTTTCTCTACTCCTCCAGCTCAGCCTAAACCAACTTGTGTAAGCTCCCATGTTTTTGAAGCTCCATCCAATACTTCTGTTCTGCTGGAGAAGAAGAAGAAAGTTCATAGAGTGCGCCTTGTGGTTTCTGAAGTTCGACGTAGTAAAAGGCTACTAGACTAGGATGGAGAATTCAAGAGAAATACCTGCAACGAGAAGAACTGTTTACGTTGTATTCCTCAACCCATCTCTTCCAAAGCAATTCGAAACATGCGCTCTTCCTTCTGCCATGTGTCCTCTAGCAAGGTCACTGATGAGCATCTGAATGTTCAGAAATCAAGAAAAGATGTTAAAGCCAAGAAAGGTAAGAAAGACTATGAGCATTGAGAGAGGAGGTCTCCATCCTAGGGGGTGGACTTTTGATAATAGATCATATGCAATTGTTCATATGTAATTATCTATTTTCGGTTCTTGTTGGATGTCTTTTGGTTTGGGATGTATTGTCGTAACACCCCGGCCCAACACGGATCTCAGAATACCACTAAACTAACATAACTATTAATTTTAACAACAATTATCACTAAATTGCAGCAAACATATCAAAGATAAAACCGTACATAGGCCACAGTAATACAAGGATAACTAATAAGAAATCATAGATAATTAATTCATAGGAAGCATGTCAAAATAGTAAACAAAGATCAAAGCAAAACCAAAAAAAATCAAATATATTTAATGAATATTCAACTAAGGCTAATCAATATTATCCATTCCAAACTATAGTTTATCACACTAATAGACTGTCTCATGAACAATAGTTCTTGTAATTGAGTAAATGACGTGAATCCAAGTGATTTAATGAATATTCAACTAAGGCTAATCAATATTATCCATTCCAAACTATAGTTTATCACACTAATAGACTGTCTCATGAACAATAGTTCTTGTAATTGAGTAAATGACGTGAATCCAAGTGTGTGCTAACCCTTCCAACGAGCAATGTCGTCAATGGTCACCTAAAAACAACAATAGATTAAGGGTGAGTCCACGACTTAGCAAGCACAATAATAAACAATGAGCAAAGCTTCACCAGCAGTATACAAATATCATCATCAACATCATTTGGTCTCTTTTATTTATTTTTATGCTTAATCATTCAATTCTCTTCTGTTCATTCTCATATACAGTTACCAAGTACTTTTCATTCAATGCATCTCTACACTACATATCTACATGCACTTCTTTCGCGTATACCGGTATAGTGTGAGTGTTTACTCGTCGATGACACACTCTCAAGCCTGTCCACCTCAAGGATCGGGGACCCCCTCCACTCCCGTGGAGTTGTGATCAATATAATCACCTTCTCATATGCAATGATATTTATGAATGCACAATTATTTATAGATTCATCATTATTAACATTATCCAACGTTGTCATATCCATCAATACGAATAAAATCATAATCATTCACATTGCTTGCAATTAAATAAAGTAAAAATACAAACAACATAATGGTAATGAGTGGTAAAAATACAATGATCACCTAATGAACAATGTCAACCATGCACTTGCCACTTCTAGTTGCGAGGAACAATTTGATTAGAAGATGACAACAAACCCAACGGCACTCCTCCTATAGTTAACACCTAATCTCAATAACAAGCTGCAGTAGTACAAGAAGAATAATTAAATGATATCGCTCCTACACGTTTCCCCCTGCTGTCTCGGTACTAAAAATAACATAACTTTTGGCTCCCATGCCCTATAATTTCTTAGTTGGCCACAATTCATGAGTAAATAATTTAACCCCCCCGTTTTTATCACAGAAGATCGTTCTATCATCTTTTGGACAACATGATTAATATATTTATATCTATTAATCTACACATGCAAGTACTGTAACCCATAACATTTTTAGAATCTACAGAAAGTTATGCCCAAAATTCAATTATGCAGTCTACCTAGTCAATTTAATATTTTCCCACGACTACGTCCAGTAACAATCCGCTTCAGGACAACAACCTACCCGAGGTTGTATCGTTTCACTCGCTACTCCAATTTTAATGATCCAGACCTTCCTAGAAAGATAATGATATTTTATAACTTTTCTCTAATTGGACCTACCACTAAATACGATTCAAAATAACTCTAATTACTCCCGCAAGATTCTGCACCTAACCTTGACGAATTAGGGCAGAACAACAAATACTCTTTCTATTGACCAAACATCCCACAACTCGAACAATGAGTAAACTAGAGAAATCTAAAGGGTTTCAGATCGTTACCCTTGGAGATCATGATGAAGATCATAAATTTCCCGCGAGATCCCTCTCTTTCTCCCCTCTTCCTTCTTGCCCTTTCTCCTTCCTTCTTCCTTGCATCAGCAACACATAAAATCGTAGCAGCAATAATATTTTAGCACAAAGAATCCATCAGCATGCAATGTTTTCTTTCTCTCTTCTCTCTCTCTCTCTCCAAGTAGCATGCAGCAAGCAGCTTTGATGGCTACTCTCTCTCTCCTGGTTCTTTGGCCGAAGGAACAAAGGCAGCAACACCAACTTCCTTTCTCTCTCTTTTCTTTTTTTTTTCTTGGCGAGGCATGCAACAAGAGAGCTAGAAGCTAGTAGACCGGTAGGGTTACGACATGCAGCAACAAAACGCAGGGCAAGTAGGGCTGCTGTGGCGCTAGGCATGTATGTGTAGGGGCAAGCAGGGCTACGCAGGTGAAAAGATTTGCGACACGAGAAAAGAGCTGCGGTAGGAGGTAGAGAGCTAGGCACCGGTTAGAGGGAAAACGCTAGGGGATCAAGGGTTCAGCTAGGGTAGCTAGGGTTGCACCTCCAACTAGTCCTCTTTAATTCCAATGCCAGTCAGCCTTCCCCCCACCACACACATGGGCCATGGTGCCATGGGCGCGAAGGCCCAGGTTCTTTTCCCCTCCTAAATTTTTTGAAATTCTATTTAATTCTCAACTATTTGAACGGTGTATTACATTCTACCCCCTTAAACAAAATTCGACCACGAATTCTACTCGTCATTCTACTCAAAAGAACACCAATACTGAGAGTAACCGCGAATAAAACGTACCCAACGTGAACAACCCTGGGTATTGCTCACACATGCGAGACTCCAACTCCCAAGTCGCCTCTCTCTCGAACTGATGTGACTACAACACCTTGACGTCGTAAACTTACTTATTACGCCTCCAGACTCGTCCCAACCTTTCTAGGTACGCTCAACGGGCGAGACTCGAAGATAAGGTCTTACTCGTTGGTCAATGGCTCTTGCTAAACCTCCAACTACGGACCTCTCAAGTACTTTCTCAACCATGAGATGTGAAAGACAATGTGAACTCCACACATGGAATCGAGACGTTCGTAGCGATATGCCAACTTCTGAAACTCCCACAACTATCGGTAACAACCAATGTACCTTGGGCCAACCTTCCCTTAGGTACCAAACCACACAACTTGCACATAACACATGGAACTATTGTTCTATCTCTCATTCGATCACTTCATCTGTAACACCCCAGCCCAACACTGAGCCTAGAATGCCACCACACTACTCTTCCAACTAATAAATATTGACACACTATAAGAATACAGCAGGGAAGCAACGATAATTATATTCATGGACCACAAAAGAGCAATGCATAATTATGGATCAAGTGGTAATAAATAAGCAATGGGAATTATAACCAGGTAAATAATCCAAAATAGCATCAACCAAAGAATCCCAAATTAATAAAGCAAACAGTCTAGTCCAAATGATGTCCTAAACTTTATTCAACTTCTAACATGTCCAAGTGTAAACCAATATTGAATGAAAAGATTATCATGGCGAATGATCATGTGTTGTCCATGTGCTCTACTCGCTCTCAACTACGGCATCCTCGAAGATCACCTAAAAACAACAATAGAGCAAGGGTGAGTCCACGACTCAGCAAACACATCCATAAACAACGAGCAATAATAAATCAACAGCATTCAATAACTTCATTATCATCACATGCACTTTCATTCACATTCTCATTCATCAATCTCAAATATCAATGCAACTCTAATCTATATGTCCACATGCACTTCTTTCGCGTATACCGGTATAGCGTGAGTGAATGCTCGCGACAACATTCACTCTCAAGCCCGTTCCTCCATAAGGATCGGGGACCTCCTCCACTCCCGTGGAGTTGTGATCAATCATGATCACTTTCTCTTATGCAAAGATGCTTATGAATGCAAACACATAAACATCATATCCAACTTTCCATCATGCTCATCAACAAAGATATAAACATACCAATTCATTGTTTGCAATTTAAACCAAATAAAAGCACAACAATAATGGTAATAGAAGATAAAGAAAACAGTGATCGATCATTGATCGCTGTCTACCATGCACTTGCCTTTACTAGTTGCGACGCACGATTTGACTCGAAGATGGCAACAAGTACGACGCTTCTCCTACATTAAATACACACATCTCAATACAAGCTACAGCATCATAAGAACAACAATCAATCGACATCGCTCCTACACGTCCCCAAATATACCACATTACGCCGATATCGAAAAAGTTACCCGTAGCTGTCCGGTTACTAAAAAGAGCGTAACTTTTGACTCGAAAATCCGATCACCACAAACCACCCCATTCTGGATTCTTCATCAAATTATCCACATTTTCTTAGATTACAAAGACTTCTAATTAAATCATCTAACCCTCCGTATTAAGCCCAGAAAGTCGGTCTGTCCGCTTCGGAACAGCAGCCTTACTAAAATCATAACTTTTGTTGTACTCAACCAAAATACGCGTTCTCAGATCCTACAGAACCATTGGACAATTATCTACAACTTTCATGTAGATCAAAAACTCTAATTATGCTATTTACTATTTTTAATCTACCGTCTACCGAAACAGCGCCGAAAGACGACAACCGTAAAAACAGCGGTCTTCCGAAAATCATATCTAAAAATCTACTTGTCCGATCGTCATGATAAAAATTCTACAGAAAGATATCGAAATTATCTACAATTAACTAGTAGATGACATTTCCAAAATTCGCCATTAAGGTACCCGAATAATTCGTACACGGAACAGCAGACTAAACAGACATACTAACCAGCCCTCGATTAGAAAATTCTATGACATCTCTAATTAATCTCCATTCTAATCTCTAACTAGATTAGCAAAACAGAGAAGAAATGAAATTCCAGATCGTTACCAGAGAAGAACGCCGAAAATATTATTTTTTTTTCTCCTCTCCAAGTCCTTCCTTGACTTAACCTCTTAATGTGCATTCATTTGCACTCAATACCGAACACCTCCCTTGGCCTCACGGTAGCATGCAGAAGGCTAGCAAATAAAAGTTGCAATGCATGCGGGTGTACTTGACCAATTGGCAGAGGGCTGGCGAGAGTCTTCAACTGCACACGGGAAATGATGGGAAAAACCACGCGGCAAGACGGCAACGAATCCGGCACAGACCGAGTTCGGCGCGGCGTTCATGCGAGCCAGTACACCGATCCGGTCGGTATTGGAAAACAAGCGAACAACAGCGACAATGCAATTGGATGAAGCCGGCTGCAAAGACAGAAACCAAAGACGGCCAGTATAGCGCCGCAGCAGATTGGCTTAGGCGCGCAGGAGATTGGCTTTAGGGAAGAAAACTGACAGCGCAAGGCGGCGGCTGGGGAAAGAAAAAGAAAAGAGCTAGGGTTCTGGAGACCCTAAAATCTATTTATATACCTCTTAAAAAAAATCTGAAATATTCTATTTTCACAAATTCTTTTTATTTAATTACGCACAGCCCTTAAGACGTTAATAATTGATTATTTATTGATACTATTTAACTAATTACTCTCCGACCCTTAAGACGCGATTATTAATATTTATTTATTTTTCGGAGTATTACATCATCTTTGTAAGGAGCATCTTCTTTATCAAGGGACACACACAAAACCCGCATTAAACCAACCCTCTTAAAAAAAAGAACCCAACTAAAAAAAATGAAGAATTCTCATTGCAACCACTCATAAGCAACTTCCCTCCAAAAGACTCCCATTCAAAATCAAAAGATTTACCATAAAAACTTTTCCTCTTCCCAAGTAGGTAATTTGCAAATAAACACAACATAAGCCAAAAGCATACTAAATTAACCATGTTCTTTCTTTTTCCTATCCGAAAAAACCACGCATACCAACAGGAACAAGCTCAATTTGCAATTGGCATCCACTATAAACACAAAGCTCAAACAAGATCCAAGAGAATATTTCACTACTCGAGAAACCACCTTTTTTTTCCTCAATCTTTATTTTAGCAATAAACTTTCTTTTAAATCCCAGGATTCCAAAATCACCGCATAACACACTAATTCATTTATCTTAGATTGGCAACCTCAAAGCTATGCTCAAATCGAACACAACATCCACACCTATGTAGAGAGACTCTACCAATCCACAATAACATGCTCTAGCCAACTCCTCTACTAAAGGAATTACTTTGAAAAAATAATTTCCAACGCACTTCAATATAGAGTTCACCCATAATCACATCATCTCAATCCTTTAAGGATAATCAACTTAAAATTCACAACACACACGCTCATTTACTACACCCAAAGGATTCCATCAACGACCATCACACTATTTGGAATCCACTTTTATTCTACTACTTCTACACAAAATCATTGGGCAACCAAGTTTATAGCATAAAATACAAGCCCAATTTCAACATCCAAGACTACTACAATGAACTTCTGGTATAATTGATAAGAAACATTTAGATCCGATTACTAAAATTCCCACAATCCAAACAATATCCTCAATAATTAATATCAACATTCCTCACTAATCAATTAACTGCCCAAAAACGATTAACTTCGCCAATCTTGGACCCTCACTAAACCACACCATTCAATTTCACCTACACAACCTTGCAAATTACACAATCGTAATACCCTAACTATTTGATAATTTTAATATTCCACCAACATGAACAAACATTCTTGGATCACCATTCACTATAGGTTCTACTAGTTGTAATAATATAATCAGTTTTGCCCAACGACCATCATTCCTTATAGAGCCAATTCTCTACAAGATTTATATCACAAAATCAATTCATCATCCAATACTCCTCAAATAACTTGTAACCCAAAGTCTCACAATATCATATACTTGACCACTACTAACCAGTTGCCATTATACACTCTATAAGGTTTTGTTAAACAAATCCATCATTCCTTTCTCAAAAGAAGAGGCATATAAAATAAATTTCTAGCACACAAAAAAAATATTTACTACTTGCAATAAACACAAAATCAAGTCAAATAGTAATTATCTCAAAAAACAAAAGATGAGACCACGGTTGAGGACACAAGCCCCACAAGAAGTGAATATCAAACTTCCACCAATAAGAATAACATTGCTATTTGAAACTTGAGAAATTCTTATGCGACAAAAATAGAAAGGTTAAGCATACTTCAATAAGTTACAAGTTACAAAGCTTAACTCCAATATCAAATACTTTCACTACACTCTTTCCTTTAACAAGAAATCAATTTTCTTTGATTACAACAATACTTTGCCAACTCAAACAAATAGAGCTTTCAAGACCAAATCTCAGGAATCAGCTACGAACCAAGAGAACTTTCCAACACATCACTATGCTCAACCCAATTTCAGCTGCTACAAAAACCATGAACTCCAAAAGATCACAAATGCAAAACTCATTACATTTTCATTTAAACGACATCACGAAAAGCAATCAATTTTTTTGCTTTCTAAAAGAATCAACAACACCCTCATAACTCTTTACTTACAATCCTGCTAACATCATTATAATACACTCTTAGCAATATGCATCATAGCCTACTATCCATCGTATATTTTTCAGAGACACAAGAAGTTGTTTCATGATATTTTTTTGTTATCTCACCATGAATGCAACAATCAACTTGGCTTAGATAAAATCTAGGGCACAAGCCGCAATACCGAAACAAAACTCTCTTAACAATGATAATTAGCACATACAATCTCACAAAACACACAGTTATAAATCACCTATTAATTTTCATCCATTCAACTCCTAGTGATCTTAACTCCAATTTTAACACACCAATTGTATAATGGATATTATCATTAAGAATTGACAATTGTATTGATAATGTAAGCAACTATAGCCCTACTTCTATTTGCAATCACATAACCATAACCATTTATAAACACATATTCAACATTTCACTTAATGTTCAGAAATTCGGTCAAAATATGACTAAATATTTACTAACATAATCTTCTATAAAAACAAGGTTTCACAAAGCGATGCATCCACATTCATCTAGTCCTTTATACCTATTTTAACAATTTTAGCATGTCAAGAATTAGGTAAATCTAGCAATTCTATAAGGTCATCAAGTATCCAATTAAAAGATAAATTCCAGATTAATATCCACTAAGGCAACACTCTAACACATCCTTAACTTAACCATCTTGAACGGTTAAATAATCCAACTTATCTAACAAATTTAGCAAATTACATAATCTTAATGATCAAACAGGTTCATCAACATTCCACACTTATTAACAATTCCTAGGTTCCAAACAGGTATGAACATACTCTTATTTAAAATTCATCATGTAACAAATACAAGACACCATTAAATTAATTAATTTCACTTCCAAGGATGTTAGTTAAGAATAATTTTAGTACCACACTACTAACCCAACTTGATAACCCATATTATATCAATTAATTTCTTTAATTACAACCTCTCACTTAACCATAATAGGAGATTGCAAAAAGGGTTTTGACACTTTCTTTTATAAAGGAGAAGCATTAAACTTAAACACTCAAATTACTCCCAAAAGAAGTACATGGGACAAAGCTCCACATGCTAAAGAACTTGCAATAGAAAATTTTCATTATCCAAAATACCAAGCGAATAAATGAGTCATGTTTTCAATAAGAAAGATGCAACTCCAATAAAAATATCAATCTTGCTAATTAACAACGTTCATAGGCCGCGGGAATAACTCAACAGTTGGGAAAATAATAATTATTTTATTAAACAAATAAAACCATGGGAAACGATCAACTACATTGCAACCAAAATAACCAAATGCAAACTCAAGGAAAAACAAGAACCTTTCTCATAGCAACTCATCCTCAATGCCTGTAACCAAGCTATCCGAGGTAAACACTTTACTATTCCTATACTACAAACGGTGGTACAACCTGGCCATACCTATGGCCACAACCACGATCTCTACCTCTCAACATCGACTATCAGCCCACATAACAATCATGTATCAAATCATAAACATAATCATCTCATAACATAAATCAATCAGGCATAACGGAAACGTAAATGTAATGCTTGACCCATCCCCATCCTTCTGTGCATAGTGTGTCAATTTTTTTAAGTTAATTAATCATGAGCAAAATTTAGTTAATTTTACTAGTCCTAAAATAAATTTTAGCAAATTAAGTTTACCTAAGTTGTTAATCTATTTACCACGGACCTAAAGCCCGCTCTAACACCAACTGTAACACCTTGGCTCAACACGAAACCCAGAATGCCAATAAACTAACCTAACTATTAATTTTAACAACAATTATCATTAAATTACAGCAATCATATCAAAGATAAAATCCGTACACGGGTCACAGTAACACAACTAAAAAGAAATCATGGATAATTAATTCATAGGAAGCATGCCAAAATAGTAAACAAAGATCAACGAAAAACCAAACCAATCAAATCTATTTAATGAATATTCAACTAAGGCTAAGCAATATTATCCATTCCAAATTATAGTTTATTATACTAATAAACTATCTCATGATCAATAGTTCTTGTAATGGAGTAAATGACGTGAATCCAAGTGCGTGCTAGCCCTTCCAACGAGCAATGTCATCAACGGCCACCTAAAAACAACAATAGAGTAAGGGTAAGTCCACAACTAAATAAACACAACAATAAACAATGAGCAAAGCTTAATCCGCAGTAAACAATATCATCATCAACATCATTTGTTCTCTTTTCTTTATTTTTAAGCTCAATCATTCAATTCTCCTCTCTTAATTCTCATACACAATTATGAGATACTTTTCATTCAATGCAGCTCTACACTACATGTTCATATGCACTTCTTTCGCATATACCGGTATAGTGTGCGTGTTCACCCGTCGATGACACACCCTCAAACCCGTCCTCCTCAAGGATCGGGGACCTCCTCCACTCCCGTAGAGTTGTGATCAACATGATCACCTTCTCATATGCAATGATATTTATGAATGCACAATTATTCATAGATCCATCATTATTAACATTATCCAACGTTCTTATATCCATCAATACGAATAAAATTATGATCATTTATATTGCTTGCAATTAAACAAAAGTTAAAGCACAAACAACATATTGGTAATGAGTGGTAAAGAATACAATGATCAACCAATGAACACTGTCTACCATGCACTTGCCACTTCTAGTTGCGAGGAACAGTTTGATTAGAAGATGACAACAAAATCGATGACACTCCTCTTACAGCAAACACCCAAACTCAATAACAAGCTACATTAGTATAAGAACAATAATTAAACGACATCGCTTCTACACGTTTCTCAAATCCACAACACTCCCCCTTTACCGGATAATCACCCCTGCTGTCGTGATACTAAAAATAGCATAACTTTTTGCTCCCAATCCCTATCATGGAAAACCACACCAGTTCTGGAATATACACAAAATTCCCCAAAAATTTCTTCGTTGGCCACAATTCCTGATTAAATCATTTACCCCCCCCCCGTTTTTAACCCAGAACACCGTTCTGTCATCTTTTGGATAGCAGGATTAATATTTTCATATCTATTAATCTACACATGCAAGTACTGTAAACCATAATATTTTTTTGAATCTACATAAAGTTAGATACCTCTTTCTAGTTATGCCCAAAAATTCAATTTTACCATCTACCAAGTCAATTTAATAGTTTCCCACGACTGCGTCAAGCAGCAATCGGTTTCAGGACAACAACCTACCCGAGCTTGTATCTTTTCGCTCGCTACACCAATTTTAGTGATCCAAACCTTCCTGGGAAGCTAACGGGATTTTCTAACTTTTATCTAATTGGACCGACCACTAAATCTGATTCAAAATAACCAATATTACCCCCGCAAAGTTCTGCACCTAACCTTGACGAACTAGGGCAGAATAGCAATTACTCTTCCTATTGACCAAATATCCCACAACTCGAACAATGACTAAACTAGAGAAATCTAAAGGGTTTCAGATCGTTACCCTTGGAGATCATGATGAGGATCACAAATTTCATTTCCCGCTAGATCCCTTCTCTCTCTCTCTCTCAGTTGCAAGCAGCATGCAACATTGATGGCTAATCTCTCTCTCTCAGGTTCTCTAGCTGAAGGAACAAAGGCAGCAGCACCAACTTCCTTTCTCTCTTTCTTTCTTTCTTGCCGAGGCATGCAACAGTAGGGCTAGAAGCTAGCACGCCGACAGGGCTACGACATGCAGCAGCAAAGACGCAGGGCAAGTAGGGCTGCTATGGAACAAGGCATGCAAGCGCAGGGGCAAGCAGGGCTGCGCAGGAGAAAAGATCTGCGCACGAGAAAAGAGCTACGATAGGAGGCAGAGAGCTAGGCACTGGCTGGAGGGCAAGCAGCGGCTAGGGGAACATGAGTTCGGCTAGGGCAGCTAGGGTTGCACCTCCACATAGTCCTCTTTAATGCCAGTCAACCCCCACACACACATGGGCTACGGTGTCATGGGCCGAGGGCCTAGGTTCTTTTCCCCTCCTAATTTTTTTTGAAATTCTACTAAATAATTCTATTTAATTCTCAACTGTTTGAACGGGGTATTACAATTTCATACTTTGGAAACTATTCAAACTTTATTCCAGAATTTTATCTTATGCTATGATGGTTTGTTGCAAAGAACCTGGTCCTTTCCAGGTTGGTTTTTGCTCAGTCTAGTCCTCTCTCTACTGTGAGAGCCCAAAAATTTAAACTAATCTAAACAATGCTAATTGATAATTAGAAATAAATAAAATTCATTTAAACAAAACTAAAACATAAACTCAGTATCGAACACGTCGCCTAACAATTCCATATAATATTATGTTATCAAAAGTTTACAAAAGAATTTACAAGATGAATTACTACAACAATAATACAACATCAATATACTCAGAATTGTGGATATCATGGGGATATGCTCCTGATCTTAGGATGATGTGACAATTGGTAATGGCGTTAAAGGTTTATCGTTTCACGTGTTTTCAGCAATGTTGGCATCTTTGTTAGGTCTCAAAGCGATCGACCGGCCGAAGCGGCGATCGACCGCCTAAGGAACGATCCGTAGCCACCTGGCGGTCGGACCACCGATGTGATCGGCCAAGCCATAGCGGTGGTCGGACCAGCCTAATGCAAAAAGTTGTTTTTTGGGCTGGGCCGGAAATAGAGGTTGTAGGCAAGAGAGGGGATTCTATTGCACTTGGTCTCATAATTGTTGGAGTCTCCAATCAAAAGTTCTATTCGTTTGAAAGTTTCAGTAGGTTTTGGATTTTCAGAGGCTGATTTTGGCTAAGTCCCAACTGGCGGTCAGACCGGCCAACAGGTGGCGGTCAGACCGGCCATGCTGGCGGTCTGACTGGTTTTCACTTGGATCATCATCCCTCGTGGCGGCGATGTTTGGTTGTTAGGTCAAAGTCATGAGTTTCAGTGCATATGTGTTGCATGATGCATGTTTTGACTAACATAGGTCAAGTTGTGAAGAACTTGTTTCCAGATTCGGTTTGCTTGTCTATTGTTGTGCAGGTGGTTTGGTGGTGAACGACGGTCAACGGCGAGGATGATCGGGACTAGGCTTGGAGAGCTGAGGTTCAGAACAATCGACGATGCCGGGTGAGGTCAATGAACTCAAGCGTGGTGCAAGATGAACAATGGTGACCTATTGGCCAATTCGCGGTGCAAGATGGCGCAAGGGAAAGCTGATTAAGTCAAGAGGCCATAAAGATGGCGCTTTAAAATGCGTACGTGTGTGACCCGTTTGTTTTGGGCCTTAACGGGAGCCCAATTGAGTCAAACTTCTAGAAGGTCTAAGCCTCCACTATAAATAGAGGTGGGAGGTGGCTGCACCCTAATTTTGCTTAAGGAGAGGAGTTATGGAGGTTAGGGTTCTAGAGAGTTTTGATTTGATTTTATGCTCATAGATTGAGCTTTGTCCTCCATTGATGGAGTAGTTGTAAACCAAAATCATATCAAATCAATCCAAGGAAAGTTTGAGTTTTGTCTCTTAGCTTTCCTTCTCTCTATTTGATGATTTTGAGTCTTTCTTTGATCCGTGAGTTTTTACTTGAATTCTTCACGTGATCTAGCTTGCTGTGACATGTGGGAACATATCTAGGATCGTTTTGATCATCAATCACCCACGAGCAAGATTTTGGATCTAGTTTTTATTTTGACTCGGTTTTGAACCTTCCTCCTCTCAAACGGAAAAGGATCGTAATTCTTCCAAGAATTTTCATAATCTTCGATTGGAATAGGTTCCTGCCATCATAGAGAAGGTGTGTTCCAAGTTTCATCGAGTTTGGAGTTGTAGATCAAAAGTTACATCTATTTACAACTTCACTCTTGGCCGTTGATCGATTCTTGAGCGGTGATCGACCGCTAAGGTCGTGATCCGAGCCGCCAGGTCGACGATCGACCGCCCTTGACCAATGATCGACCGCCTAGCACTGAGTTTCTTTAGCTTGTGTTGATTTTAGTTGTTTTGCTTAGGGGGTTAAATTGGATTCAATTCTAGTCTTCCGCTGTACTGGTATATTGACCTTTATAGCTTCCATAGCTATTGGAGTAAAATCTTATTGAATCAATTATTTGTGAAAAAGTGAGCGTGCTCCTATTCACCCCACTCTAGTTGCCTTTTCGGTCCAACAAGTTGTATCAGAGCCAGGTTAGTTCAATCTTGATCTTAACCGGTCACTGAACTTGGCGATGGATAAATACTCCACCAAGCCGCATATCTTCGATAGGGACGACTATGCCTATTGGAAGAATCGCATGCGAGTCTTCCTTGAGAGCGAAGGACAAGCTATATGGGAGGTTATTCGAGCCCCGCTCGTTATTCCCGAAGTTGCTACGCCGGCTTCAGCAGCCCTCTTGGCTAACAACAATAAAGCAAAAAACCTCTTATATGGTGGGCTTGGTAGACAGGAGTATGATTGGATTTGCAATCTTGAGACTGCGCACGAGATTTGGAACACTCTCGAAACCTACCATGATGGTTCGTCCCAAATCAAGAAAGTACGCCAGACAGTCTATAAGCGTGAATATAACAAATTCGAGATGCGTCCTAGAGAGAGCATCGATGACATTTTTAGTCGCTTTAATAAAGTGATTAATCAGATAAAAGCTGTTGGTATTGAATATTCTCAGTTTGAAAATGCCACCCACCTCTTGGCCGTAATCAACACCAAGGAGTGGGAGATAAAGGCTACCGCCATTGAGGAGAACGTCAACCTCTCTGATCTGACTTTGGAGCTGCTCTATAGCAAGCTCAAGACTCATGAGATCAAGAGGATTGATCATCCAAAGAAGGAAAACATGGTGTTGGTAGCAGACCCGCTCAAGAGAGCTTCTGATGGGTCTTCTGAGTCTTCTTCTGGATTTTCGCTTGCTGGTTTATCTGCAATTCATGAAGAGGAGTTTGAGAGTCTCCCTGAGGCTGAGTTGGCCCTCATAGTCAAAAAGGTCACACGGGCATATAACAATATGAGAAACAGAAAGAGAGGAGGTCCCGTGACTTGCTATGAGTGTGGTAAGCTTAATCATATTCGAGCAAATTGCCCCAAACTGAAAGGTAAGAGCAACCATAAGGAGGGAAAGCCAGCTTGGAAGAAGCCTCAATGGAACAACTCAAGGTATGATACTGCCAAGCTGACGAAGGCCGCTCACCGGGTTCTTGTGGCTTTTGGGGAACAATCCTTAAGCGATGTGGACCCCGGGAGCGAGGAGGACAAGGAGGAGGAGATCGCTCAAAACAAGAAGGGGAAGGCCAAGGACTTCACCGGCTTGTGCTTCATGGCCGACTCCGCTGACGACGACATCGATGAGGTACCTCCCTCCTATGATGTCCTTTCTGATAGATGTGAAACTATTTTTGAGCAACTCATAAGTCAAGATAAGGCTTTAGAGTTTATCATGGCAAAGAACAAGGACTTAGAGTCACAAGTAGATAGTTTGACTTTAGAACTTACAAATTCTAAGACTCTTGAATATGATGAATGTTCATCTTACCATGCTCTGCACTCAGAATTTGCTAAACTGCAATCTGCTCATGATATTGCTTTGTAACAACTTGAAAATGCTAGGACTGAGCTAGTTGAGGTTAAATCTACTCCATGTAAAAAATGCTTAGACTCTAGCAAGTTGGTTGCTTATGGAGTGGTTGATTCTAGCTTTTGCACTTTCTGCTTAGAATGCGAACATGAAGTCAAAGATATCATGGAAGTAGTTAGAGCTAAATATGCCAAGCTTAAGGACAGTATTGAGTCTGCTACATGTGCTTCATGTCCAGCTCTTAAACTTCAAGCTGCTTTATATAAGGAGAAATATGCTAGAGCCATTAAGGGTAAAACCTGTGAATCATGTCTTAATATTGAAGAAGAAAATGCTTATATTAAGGATACCTTAGAATTTTTTTTCTAAAGGTAAGAAATAATTAAACATGATTCTAGACAAGTCTAAAACTCCTTATAAGAAGCAAGGATTAGGATACAATTATGTCCTAGATAATTCTAAGCTAAAAGTTATTCAAGTCTTGGAAAATGGGTCAGTTGAATTCAAAACCCAACTTGCAAAAACTATTTTTAAATATGCGGGTTTTGCCCAACCATCTGTTAAGTCAAAGGGTGCTTCTCCCAGTGGTATCAAGTACCATTGCACCTATTGCAAAAATGATGGGCATTTGGTTGAGTTCTGTTGGCGTAGGTTGAAAAATGATAAGTAAAATTTTGCTAGAATTTCATCCAATCAACCTAGAGCATTTATGGGACATGGTAACATAGAAAAGAAGAAACCTGGTTTAGGATTTGTGTCACATGCTCATCATCATGCTCCTAGACAGGATAACTCTCATGTTAAGTTAACCATTGCTCATAAAATAACTTCAAATAGAATCAAGGATAGCACTTCTGCTTTGCATACTACTCGTAGACGTGTGTCTCAGTACTGGGTTCATAAGTCTTGTTTAACTAACCCCAGTATTGAGATACATCGTTTTTCTGTGCTTTGATTTTCAGGATTACAGCGAAAAGAGGAAGGACACGTGGTTCGTCGACTCCGACTGTTCACGCCACATGACCGGAGACTCAAGATGGTTCACCCCCTTCACGCGGTCGACAGGTGATGCTTTCATCACCTTTGGAGATGATAGACAAGGGTGGATTGAAGGAACGAGACCAATCAGGGTGAACGACAAGTTCATTCTCAAGGACGTTGCCCTTGTGGACAAGCTAAGGTTTAGTTTGCTTTCTGTCTCTCAACTTCTTGATGATGGCTATGAGACTAGATGTAAGAAAAATGCTTGTCGGGTGCTTGATTCAACTGGTGAGCTTGTTTTTGGGATTACTAGAGTTGCTAGGATCTTTGGAGCTGATTTTTCTGAATCTCTTGTTGGTTCTCTCAAATTCTTGATTTCATCTTCTTCTTCTGAGTTCTGGCTTTGGCACCATCGTTTGGGGCACATTGGTTTTGATCATCTGACGCGAGTTAGGAACCTTGAGCTCATGAGAGGTTTGCCAAAACTCAAAGCCGTCAAGGATGCTGTATGGGCGCCCTGTAGGCATGGCAAGCAAGTTGCCGCCTCACACCCTTCAGTGACTATGGTCATGACTGACGGACCAGGACAGTTGCTTCATATGGATACTGTTAGTCCTGCCAGGGTTCGGTCAGTTGGTGGAAATTGGTACATTCTTGTCATAGTCGATGATTTTTCTAGATACACTTAGGTGTTCTTTCTTGCTTCGAAGGATGAAGCTTTTGATCATTATTATGATCTTATTCTTCGTTTGGCTTCTGAACTTCTGGGTGCCTTGAGAGTGATCCGCAGTGACAATGGCACAGAGTTCAAGAATGCCTCTTTTGCTTCCTTTTGTGCTGAGCGTGGAATTGAGCATCAGTTCTCTTCTCCACACGTTCCTCAACAAAATTACGTTGTGGAAAGGAAGAACATGACCCTAGTTGAGATGGTTAGGACGATGCTAGATGAGTATAGCACACCGAGGAGGTTTTGGGCCGAAGCTGTTGCTACTGCTTGCCATATTGCAAATTGTGTCTTTTTGAGACCATCTTTGGGCAAGACTTCTTATGAGCTTCGATTTTGTAGAAAACCCTCTGTCTCGCACTTTCGAGTGTTTGGATCCAAGTGTTTTATTCTCAAGATAGGAAACCTAGATAAATTTGAGTTTAGAACTTTTGATGATTTATTTCTGGGTTATCCCGCACATTCGAGGGGTTTTCGGGTTTTTAATGCTGGAACTAACCTTGTTCAGGAGACATGCAATGTCACCTTTAATGAGACTAGCTCTGGAGCTAGATCAGATATTTCAGGTGATACACATGTGACATATAGTATATTTATAGAGGAAGATGATGAAGAACTCGATGATGTTCTTCCACCTGCTGCTGTTGACGCTCCTATACCAGCACAAGAACCTATTGTGACTACTTCGCGTTCATATAAGGCTACTGCTGCATCTTCATCATCAGCAGTACCTACGGAGGTCGAAGAGATGCTTTCCCCTCCGGGTGCACCACTTCACATTCAAAGGCAGCACCCTCCGGATCAGATGATAGGTATCTCCATGAGCGAGTCACTCGCTCCAGGTATCATGATCCAAACCTCTACTCTCATTCTGCGTTTATTGCTTCTTTTGAACCCCGCGATATATCACATGCTTTATCGGATTCTAGCTGGGTCAATGCCATGAATGAGGAGTTAGAGAATTTTGAGAGGAACAAGGTTTGGGACCTAGTAGAACCTCCTAGTGCCATAATGTTATAGGAACCCGCTGGGTTTTCAAAAATAAACAAAATGAGGATGGTTCTGTGATTAGAAAGAAGGCTAGGTTGGTAGCTCAGGGTTTTAGCCAAGTTAAGGGGTTAGATTTTGATGAGACCTTTGCTCCTGTTGCTAGACTAGAAGCCATTCGTATTCTGCTTGCATTTGCTGCATCTAAGGGCTTTAGATTATATCAGATGGATGTTAAGAGTGCCTTTTTAAATGGTTATATAGAGGAGGAAGTGTATGTTAGGCAACCCCCAGGCTTTGAGAATCCCAAGTACCCACATCATGTGTTCAAGCTATCCAAAGCCTTGTATGGTCTTAAGCAAGCCCCTAGAGCCTGGTATGATAGACTTAAAACCTTCTTACTTAAGAATGATTTTGAGATGGGTAAGGTAGACAAGACTTTGTTCATTCTTAGGCGTGGTAATGACTTCCTGCTTGCTCAGATTTACGTTGATGATATTATCTTTGGTGGTTCTTCTCATGCTCTTGTTTCCAGCTTTTCTGAGACTATGTCTAGTGAATTTGAGATGAGTATGATAGGAGAGCTCAATTACTTCTTGGGGCCTCAAATCAAGCAATGCAAGGAAGGGATCTTCATCCATCAGACGAAGTACACTAAGGACATGCTAAAACGCTTCGACATAGGTGACTGCAAGCAGATCACCACTCCCATGACGACTTCGACTGTTTTGGGTCCAGATGAGAAAGGAGAAGCTGTGGATCAACGGGAGTACCGCAGCATGATCGGCTCTCTCCAAAACCTGACGGCCTCAAGACCGGGCATCCACTTCACGGTCTGCCTCTGTGCGAGGTTTCAGGCATCTCCGAGAGCTTCCCATCGTCAAGCCGTTAAGCGCATATTCAGGTAATTACACTCTACCCTTTTGTATGGTATTTGGTATTCCTGTTCGTCTTTGTACATTCGGGGGTTTTCTGATTCTGATTTTGCGGGCTGTCGGCTAGATAGAAAGAGTACCTCAGACAGTTCTCTTGTCTCTTGGTCTTCTAGGAAGCAGTCCTCGGTTGCACAATCCACTGCTGAATCTGAATATGTAGCTGCTGCTAGTTGTTGTATTCAGATTTGTGGATGGTATCCACTCTTAAGGACTATGGGTTAAATTTTGCTAGTGTTCCTCTTTTCTGTGATAACACTTCTGCCATTAATATTGCTAAGAACCCTGTGCAACACTCTAGGACCAAGCACATAGACATTCGCTTTCACTTCCTTAGAGACCATGTCGAAAAGGGTGATATCCTGCTGCACTTCGTGGAGTCTGAGGCTCAACTGGCTGATATCCTCACCAAGCCTTTAGACCCAATAAGGTTTGCCACCTTGAGGAGCGAGTTAGGGGTAATTTATCCTTATGGGTTGGTTTGAGGGGGAGTTCGATCTTTTCTGATCTTACCTTCTTCTTCTGATCTTTCCATGTTCTTTTCTGAAGTTATTGATCTTTTTGATCTTTTTAGGTTTTTAGGCTTTTCTTGCATCTCATTGTATCATATTGCATTCATATGAAAAATCTAAAAAGATGCATTGTAATATGAGATTTTCTGTTTATCTTTTAAAATTGATGAAGATTTGCCTACTACCCTTTGGAGCTTTAGTATTTTAATTCTTGCGCAATGCCATGTCTAGTTATTTGACTTGCTAAAATTACCATTCTTTCACATATGTAGCTAAGTCTTTGCTGTATGAGCTATAACTCTAAAACAACTCGAACTAAAACTGTAATTTGTGGATGTTTTAGCTAGTTGCGCAATTATGCTCCTTTTGTGACATTGGCCCTGTCAGAATTGTTTTGTTAGTTCTTGAATCTAAAATTGACCATTACTTGAGCTTCTTGTGTTCTTGAGAATCTAAAAGTGCTCTTGTGAAAAATGAAAAATGAAATCTCAAGATTGTCTTATGCTTAAATTGTGCCAAACTACTCTTACGAGACTGCATATCAAAGACATGAACTTAGAGATAGTTTGATGATCCAGACGATCTCATGGGGACTGCGTGTCAGAACTGACATGAACCTCAAGATTTGTCGTCCTAGTAGAAGGTTAGAAAGAGTTTGTGGATGGCTCCTAGTCCAGGATCTTCTTCACTAAGATATACCTTTAATCAACTTCTGGTCGAAGCTTATGATGAGTTTGTGGATGGCTGCTAGTCCAGGATCTTGTCACTAAGTTAGACTATTAGTCAACTTCCATATTCAGGCAAATGAAAAACTGTTGAAAAATGGGCCTTTGAGAAATTTGAGTAAAATGATTCAATTCAGGTTCTGTTTGTCTCTTAATGTGGTCATTGTTAGCTTTTTGGTCTCACTTTGATATTTTGACATGACCAGTTTCATCTTAGGATCCCTGTTGATGAACTTGCTAAATTTAAAGCTTTGCTTAAATTGATCAAATTTATTGCTTTATATTGAGCCTTCGAGCTTAGCTTTGATATATACGTCTTACCATGATCTTGCTAGCGCTGTTAGGTTTGATATGTTGTTTGTGCAATTTTAGAGATGCTAGCTTGTTCTTTTGGGTAATCTCCAAAGCTTCTTGTAATCAAAAGTTGAAAAATACAAAAATGAAGCCACTCCATTGCACTTCATGCATACTCCTTCTTATGCTTATTTCTCCATTTTGCATTTGTTATCTCTGGACGAGAGGAAGGCGTGATTCCTTGATGACTCCATTGTCAAAGGGGGAGAAGATATTTCAATGTTGTATAAAGGGGAGAATATTTAAAAACGTTAAAAAGGGAGAGAAAATTGGAGAATTTGAAATTTTTTGAAATCTGAGGATCATAGTGAGGGGGAGCTTTTGAATTGCATTATTATCGTCTTATTGCCTTTTCTGAACTTGAATTGCATTTCTTAATCCTCACGATGATCAAAGGTCAATTAAACAATTGTTCTTTCATATGGACCTTAAGTGAGATTTTTAACTCTTCTATGGAATTTAAAGTTTTTATACTTTCTTTTGCCTTATCTCACTTGCCTATGCTATTCTGATGCCAGCTTGACCATTTCCATTGCTTTCTCTTGCTTATGGACCAAGTTGTGCCTTTATGCGAAAACGAAAGTATTTTACTTTTCAAACCTCCAAATTACATTTTCTGGATTATTGCCAATGTGTTCATCATGGGGGAGATTGTGGATATCATGGGGATATGCTCATGATCTTATGATGATGTGACAATTGGGAATAGCTTTAAAGGTTTGTCGTTTCACGTGTTTTCGACAATATTGGCATGCTGTCAGGTCTCAGGCTGTCTGCCCGACCGAAGCGGCGGTCAGACCGGCCAGTGGCAGTCGGACCGGCCATAGTGGCGGTCGGACCGACGTAATGCAAAAAGTTGTTTTTTGTGCTGGGCCAAAAATAGAGGTTGTAGGCAAGAGAGGAGATTCTATTGCACTTTGTCTCATAATTTTTGGAGTCTCCAGTTAAAAGTTCTATTCGTTTGAAAATTCTAGTAGGTTTCGGATTTTCAGGGGTTGATTTTGGCTATGAGAGACCATGTGAGAGGTCCTCCATTGTGAGTGATGAGTATTTGACAACTTGTTGAATAGGTTGAGAGTTGAGTCTCATTGCTTGTCTGCTTCGTGATGAACAGAGAAACGGAACTACCGCTGTGTATGTAGCGGAAGTTCCGATAATCGGAACTTCCGGCTTTGGAAAGCGGAACTTTCGATTAATCTGGGAAATATGTTCGGTTGAAGTAATCGGAACTTCCGCACCTGGGAACGCGGTATGTCCGATAATTCTGATGTGAGTTCTTCCGCTGTGACGACAATCGGATCCTCCAACCTGGGAGTGCGGACGGTCCGATAATCGGAACTTCCGCTATGGTAAGAGCGGAACTTCCGATAATCGGAACTTCCGCAATGATAAGTGCGGAACTTCCGATTATCGGCAGAACTGTGCAGAAAGGCATAGTTTGTGATTTTGAGTTTGTATGAGTTTGAGTCTTGTACAAATATTGATGCTATGATATTGGGCAATGCTATGTAATGTGTTTTTGTCTGTGTTGACTGCAGGACATCGAGACGAAGTCGTGGCGAGACACGAGGTGATCGGACTAGGCGCAGGCGGCGTTGAGGTCAGAACGGTCGGGATGTGTCGAAGACGGCGTGAATCTTGAGGTGGTTGCGAGTCGTGAACAACAAGGATCGTGGGAGGCTTCCAGAAGGTGCGCAAGGGGCGAAACGGTCTTTTCGCAAAGCGGCACAAGTGGAGGCGGTTCCGTTCGGGTGTAGCGGGCCTAATGGGTTGGAGACCCATTAGCCAAGGGCTATAAATAGAGGTGAACCCCTGGTGTTAGGGTTAGACTTTTTGAGAGAGAATATTAGGGTTAGCTTTAGCTAAAGAGCCTTTGGAGAGGTTATTTTGCTTTTTGAGAGTTTGTTGAGTTGGAGAGGATGAACTGAAAACTTGTGTAATCATTCCTCTGTGTTTTCCTCTGTAATCTTGTGATTCCTATCAATGAAATCCTGAGGTTTTGGTTTTTGTTTATGCCTCTTCTATTCTCTCTGTTCATGTTGAATATCTAGGATTTTGGTGAAACTTTTGATTCGTCTTATGAAATGGCATGAAATTTGATATCTAGAGTCTTATTGATATTGCTAATATTTCCTCAAAGTTTCATGAGCTAAGAATCAAAGAATCTTGCCTAGTGTGGTTTTTGGTCTTTCTTGCCCTTCTTCAAGAAATCTGATTTTGCTTTGATTAATGGATCTTTGTCTGCGATTCTTCTCCATGAGGTCAAGATGTTGTTTAGGATGATGTCCTGTAAAACTTGACCTGAGAAGAGCATTCAAGATTTAGTATTTCGGATTTTTGGGCAAAACCCGAGCGCATTGTTCTTCGGTCAGGACAATCGGAACTTCCGATTGTCCAAAGTGAACTACTGATCTTGGAACTACCGCTAGGTAGAATCGAACTTCCGATTTGGAACTTCACTTTTGACCGCCGGAACTTCCGATTTACGCGAACAGTCCGAAGCTTGTTTTCGTTCTCTGATTTTGCTTCACTCCTCTTCTTGAGATTTCCAGAGGGCTTTGTAGGTGTATTTAAATACAGTAAAGGGAAGTTCTTAATTATTAAGGCACCATTCACCCCCCCCTCTGTTGCCATTTCGGTCCTTCAGGCTAAGTCCCAACTAGTGGTCAGACCGGCCAACAGGTGGCGGTCAGACCGGCCAGGGTGGGTGGTCAGACCGGCGATGTTGGCGGTCTGACCGGTTTTCACTTGGATCGTCGTCCTTCGTGGCGGCGATATTTGGTTGTTAGGTCAAAGTTATGAGTTTCAGTGCATATGTGTTGCATGATGTATGTTTTGACTAACATGGGTCAAGTTGTGAAGAACTTGTTTCCAGATTCGATTTTCTTGTCTATTGTTGTGCAGGTGGGTTGGTGGTGAACAACGGTCAACGGCGAGGATGATCGGGACTAGGCTTGGAGAGCTGACGTCCAGAACGATCGACGATACCGGGTGAGGTCAATGAACTCAAGCGTGGTGCAAGATGGACAAGGGTGACCTATTGGCCAATCCGCGGCGCAAGATGGCGCAAGGGGAAGCTGATTAGGTCAAGAGGCGATAAAGACGACGCTTTAAAATGCGTGCGTGTGTGACTCATTTATTTTGGGCCTTAACGGGAGCCCAATTGAGTCAAATTTCTGGAAGGTCTAAGCCTCCACTATAAATAGAGGAGGGAGGTGGCTGCACCCCCCTTCAACTCTTTTATTGTTTGAAACCCTAATTTTGCTTAGGGAGAGGAGTTGTGGAGGTTAGGGTTCTAGAGAGTTTTGATTTGATTTCGTGCTCATAGATTGAGCTTTGTCCTCCATTGATGGAGTGGCTGTAAACCAAAAGGGAACGCCTAACGCTCGGACGTACGGTCCAAGCGCTAGGTCCGTACGGCACGATCCGCTGTCCATCTCGCGATCCGTCGTCCCGCCGTCCTCCCAGCACACAACATCTTCATCTTCTTCCCGTTCACAACATTCTTCACCCCCAACATCCACCATAGTGTAACCAACATCTGCATCTTCCTGAAACAAAAAATTAGATGCAACAAGTGTTGTAATTCCACAAAATTGTCTACAAGTAGATGTCTGTATATTCAATTTAGGGAAGGAAAAAAAATTACAACATTGTCGTGAACAGTACGCAATATTCATTTTATACTGATGAAATATTATTTTACAACAGATGCAATATTTTTTTGTACATCTGCAACATTCAAAAGAACAGTACACAACATTATTTTGAATGAGCCGCGATATTTTTTGCAATGGTCCACAACATTCGTTTTGCTCAAAAAGAAACATGAACTTCTGGAACGTCCTGAGTCAATTTAGGGAAGGAAAAAATTGCAACATCGCCGTGAATATTGCACAATATTTATTTTGTACTGTTGAAATATTATTTTACAATAGATGCAATATTTTTTTTTACATCTGCAACATTCAAAAGAACAGTACACAACATTCTTTTGAATAGGCCGCAACATTATTCGTAAATGTGCGCAACATCAGCAGAAACAGCAGGTTCTTGATTGGAGCGACGAGCCGGAGCTGGACACGGCTGGGTTGCGCCTGGCCTCGGCGGTGCCACGGCAGAAGGAGACGGTGTCCCTGGCATTGAGGCGATTCTCCTTGACGAATCGGCTCCAGCACTTGGTCATGACGTAGCTCTGGCTGCTGTTCCAGTAGGAGTAGCAGAACGGAGAAGAGACGATGGGAAGGGAAGGGAAGGGAGCCGTCCGACAAAAACTCTCACTCCGTACGTCGGGGTAGTATCATTTACCAAACCAAAATCATATCAAATCAATCCAAGGAAAGTTTGATCAAAGTTTTGTCTCTTTGCTTTCCTTCTCTCTATTTGATGATTTTGAGTCTTTCTTTGATCCGTGAGTTTTTGCTTAAATTCTTCACATGATCTAGCTTGCTGTGACATGTGGGAACATATCTAGGATCATCTTGATCATTAATCACCCACGAGCAAGATTTTGGATCTAGTTTTCGTTTTGACTCGGTTTTGAACCTTCCTCCTCTCAAACGGAAAAAGATCGTAATTCTTCCAAGAATTTTCACAATATTCGATTGGAATAGGTTCCTACTATCATAGAGAAGGTGTGTTCCAAATTCATCGAGTTTGGAGTTGTAGATCAAAAGTTACATCTATTTGCAACTTCGCTCTTCGGGCTGTTGATCTGTTCTTCAGGCCTCGGACCGCTGACCCCTGGCGGTCGGACCGCCCAGCACCGAGTTTCTTTAACTTGTGTTGATTTTAGTTGTTTTCCTTAGGGGGTTAAATTGGATTCAATACTAGTCTTCCGCTGTACTGATATATTGACCTTCATAGCTTCCATAGCTATTGGAGTAAAATATTATTGAATCAATTATTTGTGAAAAAGTGAGCGTGCTCCTATTCACCCCCCCTCTAGTCGCCTTTTCGGTCCAACAAGAATAAATTACAAAAAATCCAATACAAGCATAGGTAAAGCATTAGTACAAACTCAAAAATTATTACAATAATCCTTTACATCATATCAATATATAAATTACAACTTCGAGTACATTACAAAAAAAAATCTTGCATGCATATCACCGAAGCCTTTCGTTCCCATTGTCCATCTATCGCCAGCCAGTCGAACCCATTCCTCGGCCAATCTGAAACCCTGTCCACATTTCCATCGATCGCCAAAATCCAAAAGATCAAAAGCAAACCAAAAACGATAAATTAGAGTTGAGTAAAGAAGGACTGCCGTCAGATTTCATGAAGCTCATCAAGGCTCCCTGACTGACCTAGGTCAGTCGGCACCATCTCACTTCGGTGGGTTTCATCACCCGACAGTTTTAGAAATCCGACACCCACGTTATACCGACTTACCTTCGCCGCATTACCAGGAACATCCTTTAGACCAAAGGTCCATAGCCAAATGGTCCATTGTGAGAGCAAATTAGATAAGGGGAGGGCAATATTGGTATGCATAGGGCAAGACAGAAGGCAACCGAAAGCCTCCCATCCTTAAGCCCTTCTCCCTCAGTCCAAGCCAACCCGAAGCCTCACTCAACAAGCACAACCAGGAGCACACCACCAAAGCCAAGCAAGCCAAAGAAAGCCACTAACAAGCCTCACTTCACTGCCAAGCAAGCAGCAACACCAAAGCACAACCGAAGGCAACCAAGAACAAGCAAGCAAAGCCAGCATCACCATCCTCCCACTACTAACAGAGAGCAAGCCCATCATAACAACCCACCATTGCCACCACTTATAGAACAACCCACAGAGAACAAGTGAAGGAGGGGAGGAGAACACAGGAGAAGGGGAAGACCGAAGGAGCCAGGACGATAAGAGACGGCCTAGAACCGGCATCGACCACAAGGACCAAGCCAAGCTGACAAGAACAAGGAGGACCATAAGAGACCAAAGGGGTCACTGAAAAGCACCCTCACCACCACGACCATCACCAAACCGACACTGCCATTCCATCCACAAGCCAACCAAACAAAGTAATCAATATAACTGCTCCCACTGCGATTGACCAAAAAGGTACCACACCATATGAAACAACCATGCCACATAACGCATTCGACAATCACCACGACATCCACCCAATCCATCACAGAGCAAGGGGTAGAACGAGTAGAGGGGAGTAAAGTAGTAGTATACCTCGGCGACCACGGTAACACCGTTGGCCTAACCACACGCACCTGACGGCCTCGTACTCCTCGGTGTGCGGGAGACCTCAAGCTACCTCATAGCTAGCCTAGGGTAGCCACCTACATCCACTCCACCATGCATGAGAAATGACTAACCCACATCAAAAGCTAAATCGAACTCAAACCATAAGAACCAAAGTAGCAGAAAAGGAAATCAATATGGAAAAAAAAAATCCAAAACTGAGGGAAAAAGAGGCTTCCCGGCCTCCACCCATGTTGGCCAAGACCGAAGATGAACACACACAAGAACACAAGAAATTTTTGTGCTACCGGATCAACAGCAGTTTTTCTGAATTTCTCTTGCTTTATTGATCTTGATGTTTAATTTACAAGACCATGGGTGCCTTTATATAGGCTGAGCACTCCAATTCGTTTCTGAGTAGGAAACCTACTCGGACTCACATTAGGAAACCAAAAATGAAAAATTTCCTAAACAAAGATTATATAATAATCACTCCCTAATCTTTGTGTACTTAACCGATCTCAACTATGCCAATCTTCGCACGTAATTATTGGAACTTGACGCGCCCAAGTGCCTTAGTCAAGATGTCTGCGAGCTGTTCTCTGGTGCTAATGTACTCCACCTCAATTTTGCCATTCTCGATGCACTCCCAAAGGAAATGATAACGAGTATCGATGTGCTTGCTTCAATCATCAAAGACCAGATTCTTGCTGAGGGAGATAGCAGACTTATTGTCCACCTTGAGCACGACGCTATCAGCTTCTTCATTTTTCAGCTCACCAAGCAAGCGGGAGAGCCAAATGCCTTAACACGTCGCCGTCGTTGCAGCAATGTACTCGGCCTCGCAAGAGGACAGTGCTATGACCTTCTGTTTTTGGGACTGCCAGCTAACAAGACTGCTGCCGAAGAAAAACAGCACACCGGTGGTGCTCTTGCGCTCGTCGATGTCACCGGCCATGTCGCTATCGCTATAGCCAACCAGCTGTGACTCCACTGTCTTCCTTGCGTAGCGACAATCATAGTTCTGAGTACCAGCAATGTACCAGAGGATGTGTTTGACTGCTGCCAAGTGCTCGGTGGTTGGTGTTTCCATGAAGCGACTCACATAACCAACTCAGTACGTGATGTCAGGCCGTGCATGCACCAAGTACCGTAGACTCCCAACGATGCTCCTGTATGCTGTGGCGTCAGTAGGAGGAGCTGAACTCACCTTGCTCAGTTTGAAGCTGGCCTCCATTGGAACATGGCATGGATTGCAGTCCGCCATACCGCTCTTCTCGAGAATCTTCGAGGCGTACGCTGCTTGGTTTAGCGTGATATAGCCACCAGTCTGGTGTACTTCTATGCCGAGGTAGAAACTGAGCAAGCCTAGATCACTCATTTTGAACAAGCTTTTCATTTCTTCCTTGAGGCTTGTAAGCTCCTGTGGATTCGCCCTTGTGATGATCAAGTCGTCGACATACACTCCCACAAGAAGACGTGACATACCGTCGCCACGCATGTACATAGCATGTTTCGACTCGCTCTGGTGAAACCCAAGTGACAGTAGACAGCTGTCGAGCTTAGCGTTCCACTCTCTTGGGCCTCTTGGCACTTGTTGCAAACCGTACAATACCTTGCGAAGCTCCAGGACCTTCTCCTTGTGGCCATCAACCACAAAACCAGTGGTTTGCGCGATGTAGTCTTACTCCTCGAGTTCGCCATGCATTAAGGAACGCTGATTTTACATCCATGTGATGAACTGGCCACCCCTCATGTGCGGCGAGTGCAAGCAAAAGACGCACAGACTAGAGGCGAGTGACTGGCGCGAACACCTCGTCAAAGTCAATACCTTGTCATTGCACGTACCCTTTCACCACGAGCCGTGCTTTGTGCTTAACAACGGCACCGTGTGAGTCTTTCTTGACCTTGTACACCCACTTCAGGCCAATTGGACGGTGACCAGTACGAAGATCGACAAGTTGTCACGTACCATTCTCTTCGATGGAATTCATCTCCTCAAGCATTGCCCGGCGCCAACATTGATGTTGTTCGGAGTCGGCAAAACTAGCAGGTTCTTCTGCTGCCGTGAGATGCAACTCGTCGACGTCGAGTCTAACCACTGATGTGGTATCGAACAAATTCTGTAGTGTGCGAGTCCGCCTTGGTACGCCGTCGGACGGGGGCGTAGCATTAGGAGGAGGTGACACGAAGTCCACCCCGACTGGCACTGTTGTGACTGGCATCGCTACTGTAGTGGATGGTGTCGGTCCTGTGTTCGGAGAATGACACAGCGTGTCCTCTCCTTGTGTGTCAACGTGTTCACCACTTGTGACAGGGTGAGAGATGTACTCCACAGTGAACGTATCACCGGGAGCTGTCCATGCATGGTCTTCGGCTTCCCAGTCCCACTTCGCCGCCTCATCGAAGACGACGTCGCGATTCACACAATATTCACCAAACTTGATAGAACCAGTGATACCGGTGTCCAGCTCGGCGAAAACGTTCTTGCAGCCCGTCATGTGGTTGCTGGCCCCGGTGTCAAGATACCACGCATCATCATGGCGGTCCTCTTCATTTTCTAGGTGCACATCAGCATGCACATCGTTGAGCATGATATCCTCGATCATGCTCTCGGCGGTCTTAGACGGTGCGCACACCTGTGCCATAAGCAGCGTGGGTTGGTCGTCGTCGACTTTCGCCAGGTTGACCTGCTCGTTGCGTCGTGGCTTGCGGCAGTCTCTAGCCCAGTGCCCAAGTTTACCGCAGTTATGACACTTGTCCTTCTACACGTTTAGGATTGTTTGATTTGTTCTCTCACTCGGTTAGAATAATTCTGGAGATGATTATCTACTATTCATTCATGCAGATGATTGCTTCTTGTAATTGCAATAATGTTATCTGTTTCTCGGATTATACTCCAATTATCTTATAGAAGTTTTTTAACTCAATTTTTGGGATGAAGTTTGTGAGCCCGTACCCCCTTTGGGAAGACTTCTCAGAGACCTGTTTGTTTCATTAGTGCCACTCTGCAGGGCAACAGTCTTCACATTGCTTAAAGATCGTGCTACTAGCTCAATTCTACTCTGCTTTGAGACTGGAACTGCTAGCCCAGTTGCCAGTTTACCTTACCAACAGTTCAAACATAACGAACAAAAACGATGACAACAGGAAGAGTACAGTTTTAAGTCTCAATTCTTACACCAGCAAGAGCAAAGCAAGCAGCATATACGGCACGGCAGCAAAGTAGACTCCAAAGTTACTTTTGTCCTTGAAACATCCCTGGTAATAGATAGCTGATGAAGGTACTGCAGCAGAAACTGCAAACAATTCACAGAAGAAGCATACTGCAGGCTAGAATGATGAAAGTATTGCCCATTGCCATGCACTACACCAAAAAACGAACCTGTGCCACCCATTCGCACACAAAAAAAGATGCCGCCGCTTGCTTACAAGTGTCATGCTCAGTGCAGCAGAAGCGCACATCGGAGAGCTAAGAGAACACCTTTGTTTCTTCCCGTGGAGACGAACATGCAGGTTGGCACAAACCTGGCGGCAATTTGTCAGATCTGACAGCTTAATTGGCCTTTTCTACTTAGGAGGTCCCATACTCCCATGTCGTAAGTTCTAACTCGTCCCGAAAATAAGGGCAGCTCCTGCATCTTTGCCACTCTTAAGAATCCACTGAAGGCCCTAGAAATGCATTAAGCCTGCAGGTTGATGCAAAAAAAATTAGGAAACCACCCCCTCAAATATATTACTCCTGTTCGAGAATACATGACGTACAAGATATCAATAAGGTCTCCAACATGCAACTTTGACTATTACTTTTTATATGAATATATGCATGAAATAATATCAAATTATTATATATGATATTTTTCATGACTAATCAAATGATACCATTTTCACATGACTATTACAAATAGTTTTTTTTTTAAATATTAGTGATCACAAGTTAAAAAAAGTTTGACTGGGCACTTTCAAAAACGTCATATATTTATTTATGAACAGATGGAGTACTTCGTAGCCCCTTTGTAGTAAGTTTGTTCGCCCCTCACTTATCCAGAACAGAAGCTGCAAAGCAGAGCCAACAATCTAGAAAGCATAACTGCTTTACTGATAGTCTCACTAAAGAAATCAATAGATATACGGGGTTCCATCATGTGTTCACACTAACATAGTAACATGTGCGCCAAGCTAACAGCCTACTCCATCGGCTATTGCTATCTTCGCATGCCACGGAATTTTTCTCGCTTGCGGAAACGCTGGAGCAACAACTCATCAGTAGCAGCTTCTCTACGTCCTGCGCGTGCACCATCTGGATTGTTAGCATTTGTTGCTTTTCCTCCAGTTTCATTAACCTGTGAATCTTGATTTTTGTACAACTCTGGATGCTCTGCATTGTAAATTAAATAATTTAGTGCACTTAAATGAGAATAATGTGCCAAAGATGCACGTGATATCAATGATATGACATTTTTCATGTTTCTCGAACATAAGAGCTCAAAAATGGTATCTACAATTGCATTTTGCGTACTAAGTGAATTTGCTGCAGCACAGAATGTTCCGCAGGTTATTTGCAATTCATATTCTACAATGGCTAATGTATTACTTCCATGCTAATTCAACAATCAAGTCTACTGAGGGCAACGATCGATCTACATTAAAGAAAATTGAACATCGCTATTCTTATTGTCGACATGAATACTCCTGCTATAAGTCCATTGGGTATCTGTATTTTATTTAGGGCAAGAGATTCTCACAAAAAAAAAGATATCTTAATAGTTAAGACTGAAGCTATAAGGCAGCAGTTGCTGGTGTTTGAAGTAATGGTTGCACAAGAAAACATAGGTGATATATAATTATCTAGGAAGATAAGAACAAAAGCAGGACATTCAGGGTAGTCAAAACTTAATAAGAGGAGCATATCATAAGCAAATTCTCTAAAGAAGAATATTATCCATGGTTTATATTTTACTGCACAGGATCAAGTGGAATGTAAAGTTGGCATCTGATACATGTCTTGCATATAGCAATTTATATCCCACCTAAAACGCAATCTATATCAGATGAATTTAACCTGTAGTGCAATTTTGTACGATATGTAAATATAAATTAAATCTTACGACATTCACTTTTCCAAATTAATCCTACCACAGAATCACAACTAGCAACAGGTAATACTTTTTGAAGGTGTTCCTGTTTGTTGGACCAAAAAAGCTCTTCTGGACACATAACATGCCTAACAATATCATACAACACATTAAGCACAACAGTTTTTTTTATGTCATCACAGCATAAAAAACTAAAGAAATAACATTGGAAAAGTATATATACAAACCTCTTCGCAATTTTTCATCATAATCTCTACCGCGATGGAAATAATCAGCACTGTAACTTGATGGAATGTTTGCATCTGATTTTGTTTTAGCCGCAAGCCTTTTCTCTTGCAGCATCTTTTTAGCTGCCTCAGTTTCTTCAATGTTTTTTAATTTGTACCTGCAACAATCAAGAAACAATGATAACATGAAACTGTATATAGCTGTATACCACTTTTAAAGAAGTTCTATTTGCCAGAATAGCAGTGCATGACAATGAAACAAAAAATGTTAACAATATTAACAAGGAAGAAACACCTTTTAGGTTGTATTAAGCCCAGAAATCACAATGCTGAAAGAACAATGTTGACACTTGACAGATCTTCCAATCAATAGTCATAATTTGATCAGACCATCATAGCATAGTTAAGTTTCAATTGAAGTAATGGTTAATGAATTTGTAACCACACTGACATAATTTCTCATATCTATCAATCACAAGATAGCCAAAAGTCTTCAACTAGATTATCGAATAATTTTCTGTTCCATACACTCTTCACTACTACTATTTGTGTCACAGCATGAAAGGATTTCCGACTAAATTATCTAACCCAATGCAAAACGTTTAGCAGATTTCTGTCAAACAAAAGGTGTGAGGCCAAAAGTTGGATCTTTGAATAATTAGCAGATTTCTCTCAAACAAAAGGTGTGAGGCCAAAAGTTGGATCTTTGAATAATTATGGGTTTCAGAGTATGCCTGTAGATGATATCTGTCAAACATTGGCCACAAACGAGCAACTGTTGTCCTGAAACAATATCTAGCTCCTACCTATCGGACCTCAATTCAAGCAATGGAATATTATTATGTGAATGCTGCTACTGCTGCTACTGATGCTATTCACATAACAAACTTCATAGTAGTACCAAAACCAAATTTAGATAAGCAAGAAACTTGATTGTTTTACTGAAAATTCTATGTCCACATGAAAAGTTACATGGACCAATGCACTAATCTAGAATTAACTGCACACTACGAGGCCTCAAAGTACCAACAATAGCAGCAACCGAGAGATGTCCATTGGTCGTTGCATTCTTACTCAATTTAATAGGTTTGGTTGCCAATTAACATGTACCCCCATCAAGTAAATCTGCAGTTACTGTAATGGATTGCATTTTTCAGGTACCTTTCCCCTCTGAATTTCAACATAAGCATATTATTCAACACAACCTTACAAAGTTTTACTCTAAACAAGGACAAACAAAGAGGTGCAAGAACGCACTCTATGGGCAGCTGAACTTCAGCAATGCCGGTGGTCCACTGTGTTGAGCTCTCCTCCGAGTTCTTCTTCCTCACCTACAAGCAAATAATACGCCGTTAACATCATTACAGTCCACGACACCACAAACAATCTCACCTTGAGTGCATCGAAGCACTATTCAGCCACAAACCTTGAGGTGGTCCGGCACGATGTAGAGCTCATCCACGTGGTCATTCTCCTGCTTGTCGTTCACCTCAATCTTCTTGCCCCTCTTCTTCCACAGCTCGTTCTCCACATATCTCAACCTTCAAAGATCAGATCCACACACGCACGCTCGTGTCAATTCCAACGTCAATATGACGGAGCATCAGATTGGCAAGCAGAATCGCATATACAAGTACAACAACGCACATGTTAGGATCCTCGATGGTGACGGCTGTCTCCTGAGCGAAGGTGTCCTGGAGGACGAGCTCCTCCTTTTCGGCCTCGCCGGCGGCCGCCGCCCCGCCGCCTCCTCGGCCGCGGGCGGATGACCCGTCGGTGGTGGAGGCTGCGGAGGCGGAGGCGCCGGGATCGGCGGGGATGCCCAGCTTCCTCTCCCGGAGCTTCTGCATGTACTTGATCTCCTCCAGGGCGACGCTGCGAGGGAAGGACGGAGGAGTCAGCGAGACGTCCTAACGAGTCAAAGAGAGAGGAGCAGGCTGGAAGGGACGGAGGGAAGGGTACCGGCGGGCGTCCTCGTCGTCGGAGTGGTCGGCCGCGTCCGGCTCGAAGCTCCGCTTGCGGAAGTTTTTCGGCATGGTGGTGGCCGGAGGGACGGTGCTGGGTTCAGATTGGTTTCGGCGGGATTTGTGGAGGTTCCTTGCCGGAGGAGCGGCCGGCGGCGAGGTTTGCAGATGGGGGGAGGTGGGAGTTTGGATTGGATTATTGGAGGGTTCGAAATCGAAACGGAATGCTTCAGGCAGGGTCGGGTCGGGTCGGGGGTAAGCCCGGTTCGGTTTGCGGAGAGGGCATGAACCGGATCGACCTAAGTATGGGCCCGGTCCGTCCTGCCATGTGGGCCGCGGCGGGTGTTCCGGCCTTGGTTCAAAAACTTTAAAGCATAACATTCTGCTTGCCGTTGGAAGTTTGAACTTAAAACCCCGTAAACATACGGTTTACTAGGGATTCGTGAAACAACCCAAATTTTCAGAGTTTCAAAATTTCTTGGATTTTCGGCCTATTTTTGAATTTTCTTCCCAATTCGAAAAGTTTCTCCCATTTTTCCACTTTCCCATTCCGGCTTTCCGTTTCCATACTCCTTTTTCTCCTAGGGACGGACCGGGCCCAAACTTGTTTGTCTTTTCCCCTTCGTCCTCCTGAACGTCATCTTCCTGCACCGCCTTCACTCTCACTTCTATCAGCAACGCACCGCCTTCATCCCTGTCATCGGCTTCCACCACCTTCGTCCACACCACCTTACCTGGCCATCTCGCCCCTGCTTTTCCCCCCTTCTCCAACGCCAGATTCGCGCAACCAACCATGCCACCATTCATGTGCCGAGCCCGAGCCACCGCCTTACTGCCACCACCACCTTGCTCAGCTATAAAAGCCACTCAATCCCGAGCGAAAATGCATCGCAAACCCTTCTTGAGCACCACCCCCGCCACCCTTCTTCTCAAGCTCCGGCCTACTTGCCCAATTTCGCCATCTCACTCATCTGCCGCAATAAGAACGAAGGTAAAATTCACAATCTCCTTCCTTCCCTTCCCTTCTAGCTTTGTCACCAGAACCACCTCACCACCACATACGTTTTCCCCAACTTTCCTCACCCCTAACCCACTGAAACCTCATCGGCACCGCCCCTCCCCACTGAGCCATTCACAGTCACCGCCGCCAAGCCATCTCCAACCTTCCCACGCTCCAGCAAAACCACTCCCGAGCTACTCTCACATCACTGATGCTCGAATCACGGCCAATTTGGCCGGAGCGTGGCAGAAGCACCACTGCACCATTGCTCTGCTTCGGGCGTGCACCATTGTCGTCGCTCACCTCTCACTTGGTCATTTCCAACCATGTGAAACCCCAAAATGGGTTGCTCACAGCACTCTGATCCTCACCGCACCACCCTTTCTCGCCGCTGACCACTACCGCCGACGAATTCGCTGTCGACGTCAAAATCCCTGCTCGGGGGCACTGTAGCAAGCGAGCTCCATTTACTTGCCACTGTTTGGCAGCTGAGGCAGGCCTTTAAGGCCGACCCAACTGGCCTTCGGGCTTGGAAACCAAATGGGTTAAACCCATTATTGTACACCAATCACTGTTCACAATTCGAAAAACAGTGAAACCCATTACTATTCACTACTCAAACCCAAACCAAACCATTTACTGTTCAGCCCAACCCAATACTGTTCAAGCCCATTACTATTCATCCAAACCCTAATTCGACAAATATCCATTTCGCCTGGTTCGAGCCTGTGAATCCTATTCTTGACTCTGTTCAGCCCAATCAAGCCTCAAATAAATCCTATTCACCACCCAACTGTTCTCTTTTAATTATTTCTAAATTTATGTCATTCATGTTGTTCCCATCTCGCCTCCTGTTGAGCTCAGACTTATTTATTTGATTTTCTTCTACGTTAGAACTCGTTTTTGTTGATTAAGCTACAAACGAATTGATCAAGGCATAGGACAGGTAAATTCGACCAAGGACTGCAGATGTAGAGGCAAGTCATGTTCCTTTGATCATTTTGAGCATATATTTCATGTAATTATATTATTACTTTCATTGTCGTATTTGTGCCAATTACCTTTAATATTCAAATAATACTTTTAAATATCATGATAATTAGATAAATCCTATTACCCCATATACAAGCCCACCTACTCTTGTAGGCCATATTCACCTTAACAAGTTTAGGTTACATAAAATGATGGCTATATATTTAGCATTATCACACAAAAGTGTTTATAAATTATGAAAATAGTATTGGCTAACCGCCAATGGTTTTGGTGGAGAGTAGAGGGTTGAGACCAAGTGGATGGACAACTCAGTAGACTTGTTAAAAAGTGAGTCGAAGGTGAGACCTAGAGGTGGATAGCCACAGGTTGGTGCTGATCCATCGCCTCACTGTAAGACAGATAAGGACAAGAACCTTGTGCCAAGTAACACACACAAAAATCGCTCAACCATAGGTTTGGTTATTCCAACTTGGCTTAGTACACTGCTCTTTCGATTGAATATCTACAGGATGTCAACTACTCTTGTATGATAGAGTAGCCGCGGAACAGCGGTGGGACAGGAGTGGGCCTGAAGGGATAATCGCTAGTCTACACAACGGTATGGACCCGTCAGCATCGGATTGTGCATTCCACTCTTGGCCGGTGGTCTCCCGGGGGATGTATGAACCATGAACCTATTGGGTAGAGACTAGAAAGGTTGAGTAGTGAAAATGCTTTGTTATCTTAGTTTAGTCACACGCTAACGTGTTGTGTGTATATTGCATGACATTATGACTTTAAGGCATCTTGTGGGTAAAGTTGGGCAACTCTGCATAATATAATTAATGGTATTCGGATACGTCGTGCTTTCAGTTAATGAAGCTGTGTTCATGGGTGATTCCAATACATGAGGTATAAGTTGAGATTTTGAGATGTTAAGATGATATATGAAATTATTGAGTAAACCCTGATGCTATATTTATTATTGTTTTACTGTTTTAAAGATAAACTGCTTTAAATTCAAAATGCATCCACATATGCGTGATATGGTAAACCCTAAACAATCTATTGACACTACTACAAAACAAGCTATACTAGACACTTGGAACAAATCGTGTTGTAGTTATCACGACAGTTCGAAGAAGAACCGTATGTCATCTGTAATTATCACGCATGTAAATGCTGCGATCTGTAATTATCACAAACGGTTTGTAAAATTGATCCGTCTGTGATACTTCACAGACGGTTCTTGTTAAGAACTGTCTGTGATGAGATGCTTATCACAGACGGTTCATGATACGAACTGTCTGTGATATGTCATCACAGACGGTTCTTGTAGGAAACTGTCTGTGATTCGCAGCGCGGGAATTTGAAAAAATTTGAACGCGTGCGCGGGAGGCAAAATATTTTGGCGATGTCCTTATAAATAATAGCCGAGTCGATGCTGGATGTGCTAGGGAGGGTGTCGAACCCGTGGGACGCCGACGTGCTGCTGGACTTCGTCTCTGTCGACGTGCTTCGGTCCAAGTTCGTCGCCGCAAGCCGCCACGACAAGGACCTCGCCCTCCTCAGCTGTAAGCAAATAAATTTCTTCTTCCTCGATGACTCGATCGATCATGGTAGCTAACCTATGGGTGCACGTACGTAAATGGTAATCTGCAATGGCTTCACCGTCATCGCCTCCAATGTCGTGCTCTACAACGACACCTCCACCATCGACGTCGTTGACTCCTACTTGGGGCTCCTCAGCACCCTCTTCGCCGACGCCATGGTCAAGATGGGTAGCATCGGGGTACTCACAGGCTGTAAGGGGGAGGTCAGGAAGATTTTTGTATGGGAGTGATACCTTTTTCATGTATTTTTAGGAGTCTTCGAAGATGAAAAGCTCACATAAACTGTGATGATACCAACTATGAAACTTTCAAAATCCAATTTTTTTGCTATAGAAAAAACTATCACAAAGTGTTACGAACAAGAATAAATGCGTGATAATTACTATCACATACGGTTCTTGTTGGGGCGTGCAGCGATATCTACTATCCTGAGCGGTCTGAACAAGAACCGTCTATGATACCTTTTTTCACAGATGATTTTTAAATCGTCTGTGATGACCGTCTGTTATCACAGACACATAAATTCAGACGGTTCAAAAAACTGTCTGTGATGATGGTTTAGAACCGTCTGTGATGAGATTTTGTGTAGTAGTGTGAACTCCTAGCATGTAGTTACATAGCTTTTTTATGTGGCTTGCTGAGTACAGTTATGTACTCAATCTTACCCAATTTTCATCAGAAGGTTTATCAGAAGATTGAAAGACACCTTGGAGAACGTGTTAGGGTTGCGACCGCACTCAAGCTTTCCTGTGGAAACCTTTGGTTCTTATGAATGTAAGTTTGGGGCTTAAGATGCCCATTTTGTGGATGAAAAATAGCCGTTAGGCTATAATTTAATCAAATTAATGCCTTTTAACTGTTCGTAAGCAGGTTTGATTCCATTTCGATTCGCAACCAAAATCCTAGGCGGTTGTGCAAACCAGGTACACCCCGTTTGAAAAATGGGGCCGTTACAAATGGTATGAGAGTTTGCTTGATTGTAGGTTGTAACCCTAAATATAGATTTGGATCCGATAAGAATTCGAGATTTACAAAATGTTATTTCCATGTACATAGGAATTATGAAAACTATAAGTATTATTGCTATCTTGACCTTCCTATTTCTTTCTTATCCTTCTTAGGCATGCATGAAAAAGTTTTTGTGTTGATTTTACCCAAATCTTAAAAATTCGTGTAAATGAGTAGACTAATTCTTTGCTGTAGGTATTGACCAAATAGAACGAAAACTAACCAGAAGTATTAGATTGGAGTTGGAAGTGCAGTACGAACACCCTGACCAAGACTTTTCCTTTTGAATAGTTAAAATGTCACCATTCGAGTAGTTAGATAATACTTGTAGTCTTCTTTCGTGCTACATGTAAAGCCACCAGAATAGACGAAATCTTTTGGTTGTATAGCCAAATTGCACTATAACCCATTAGGGTGCTATATAAGGAATTTGTGTAAAAAATTACTTCCATTGTAAAATAAAAAATATTGAAAAGGAAACCTTCGTCTCCCCCCTACTTCGTCTTGAATCTTGCCCACAGCTTTTCTATTCTCGCCCTTACTGCTCCTCTGTCTATGTGATCCCAAATTATCAAATCCTGGTTGCAAGAAATAGGTTAATACTCTTAGAGTTGAGAGTAAAGAAAGTAGATAGCCTATAAAAGGTTGGTATAAAAAGTAAAGATAAAAAGGTAAATTGGTGGAGCTATGTTGATAGTGTTAGACCTAGAAGGATCAGTTACTGAATTTTGTTGGAAGAAATTGACTAGAATAATTGAATCGATTGAAATTTTGAAAGATATATGGAGTAATGATGACTTCGGATTATACAATGTGATTTTATCATTGGTGGATGATTATTTTGAGGTTTGAATTTATTTAGAGGTGATTAGTGAAGAATATGATTGATATCTAGATTAGTTGATCATGATTCGATGATGAAAGTGATTGGTTTAGACAAAATGGATATTGATGGATTTCATGATTGATAGATGGATTAAAAATGAGAATATTGGGTTATCACTAGGGTGTGATTATATATCTGGTAGATTTTATTTCTGAGATTGGATTTACCCAATAAATTCTGATAGGATTTACCCAATAAATTCTTGGTGGAAAATATTTTTTTGATAGCCATGATTTGATTGATGAAGCATTGGATGATATAACAGAAACTGAATGTTGGATGGATTGGATGAATAATGATACATCATTTAGAGTTTTAGATGGTAGATGATGAGAAGTAGCAAATATATAGATAATAAGGCTATTGGATTCTAAGCCTACTTATGGAAGTAGTATAAGTATAAAATGATCCATTAGCATAAAAATGATTGTTGGAAGAAATTTGAAAGATCAAGGGTAAAGGTATTGGATTTGCAGGAGTAATCAGTTTAGAAGGAATAAGGCCATGGGATTAATCTTGGAGAATAATTAATGTTGATGAGCCTTTGTGAGTGGAATTTGTGATTTAATTAAGAATTAGGATTGATAAAAATTGGGTGAGCAATCTCACTTCTTCTAAATCTCCCCTCCTTTTCTGCCCTTGTTCTTAAGCCAACCTAGTTTTCCTTTCCAAAACTCGGAAAGTGCTACACATCAGATTTTCGATTCATATGGGAATCTGAATTATAGCAATTCCAGTCTTCCTGATCCCTGTTTTATGTGAATCTTAGGGTCGTGATTCTTTTAAAGGGGAGTAGGTTGAAACAACCCAATTTTTCAGTTCCAAAATTTCTTGGATTTTTGGCATGTTTTCGAATTTCTTTCCCAATTCGGAAAGTCCCTCCCCTTTTTCTGCTTTCCCTTTCCGGCTTTCCGTTTCCCTCATCCCGAATACTCCTTTTTCTCTTATGCGTTTTCTTTTCCCCTTCGTCCTCCTGGATGTCATCTCCCCATACTGCCTTCACTCTCACTTCCGTTATCACTGCACCGCCTTCATCCCTGTCACTGGCTTCCACCACCTTCGCCCACGCTACATCACCCCACCACCTCGCCCCTGCTTTATCCCCTTCTCTGACGCCGAATACGCACATCCAACCACACCACCATCTGTGCACCGAGCCCCAGCCACCGCCTTGCTTAGCTATAAAAGCCACTCAATCCCGAGTGGAAATGCATTGCAAACCCCTCTTGAGCACCAACCCACCACCTTATTCTCAAGCTCCAACCTACCTACCCAATTTCTCCGTCTCACTCCTCTGTCGCGGTAAGCACGAAGGTAAAATTCACAATATCCTTCCTTCCCCTGTCGTTCTAGCTTTGTCACCAGAACCACCTCACCACCACCAACATTTTTGATACGGATCCACCTAGTTGATTAGATGAATCCTGATTGTTGGCCCAATCTTTCACGGTACACTCGAAGATCAGTAGCAATCTCACAAACCAATTCGGTGAATTGAATTGTAAGAAAATCAATATACCCACAAACCAATCTAATAGATTGAATTGCAAGTAGTAGCGTTAGGTGAATAGTACTCCGAAACAAGAGATAGATATCTTGATCTTGCTCTCAATCTTTCTCCCTCAATCTCTCCAACTCATATGACGACTCAAGAACACACGATATGCGCCAAAACGGCTTTTTTGATTTTTATTATCTAAATCATAACTTGTCCTCCATATGGTGCGGCCATGGGGGGTTTATATAGCCTCCCACGCAAGCACAAAAATCGGATGAACGATGTCAGAGTTGCTACGAGAATCAGATCAGATTCATCATTCACGTGAACGATAATCGAGTTGATTCTCGTTCATGTGAACGAGAACCGAACCAAAAAATGCTTTCTTTAATTAGAATTTAAACTATTCTAGTTTTGGAATAAAATATTAATCACCAATTGGTCATGCGAATTGGATCCAAATGAACCAACCCACATGCCATGTTCTGGCGTCCTCTCCATGCATGGCCAAATCTCCCTCTTGGTTTCCCTTGTGTTGTGGGCTTTCCTTCTCTTAGCTTCTTGCACAAACTTGTTCCATGCACTTGATGCTTCTTCTAACGCCAATGCAACCCTTGCTGCCATCCCACCACATGTCTTTCTTGACTGCACGCACGCGCTAGGGTTTTATCCCGAGAGAACGTCCCCTCTCGTTGGCCAGCATCCACATCCACCCTATCGGCCTTCACAATATTTTGTTTTACCTTTTGCAATGCTTTGGTTGTAGATATGGTCGTATCATCCTCCCTTTCTTCAAGAAAAGACGTCCTCGTCTTTTGTGTAACCTCAGGAATCTCCGTCGGGGTATTCTTCACGATCGTCTTTTTAGCTATGATCTCCTCAGCACGAATAGAATTCTCTGGCATAGGACACAGGGTATATGATCTTCCCTGATGCACCAAAGAGTACTTGTTGGACCTCCGTGGTGCGTAGCATTGCGATCATCTCGCCACGGACGCCCCAACAACAAGTGACATGCACGCATAGGCACGACGTCACACTCCACTTTGTCGTGATAGTCTCCTACTGAAAAACAAACTTTGACACGATGAGTAATTTTCGCCATCGACATTATGTAACCATTGTGCATAATCTGATTCGGATGTCGCCAGTTGTCAACCCCAAAGCTTGCACCAAATTGTTGCTAATGATATTGTTGTAGCTTCCACCATCAACGATAAGCTTGTAAACTTTGCCATTGATTTTGCACTCAGATTTGAAAGCGTTGGTTTCTTTGCCCGTTGTGAGAATGGAAGTGTTGTCAACTCGAACCGTCTTGGTCAGCATACAAAGACCATCTTGTGGTGCCTCACTAGTAGTTTTGTCATCATGGAACAACACCTCTTGCTGTTTTTGGGTAGAAAGAAGGGTCGCCAATTCTAATTTCTTTCGTTCTTCCCTACCAACCGTTCTTCTTCACGTTTCTTGGCCTTTAGCCTTTCTTCTTTGCTCTTTAATGTCTCCTTGGGCCTTGTCTCGTCATTGTCTATCTTCAAAGTACCTTGACGAGGACCAAGATGTAATGTCCTTTCGTGTTCCTCTCCATGGAAAGGACTACCGCATGACGGGGCGTGATGCAACTCGATGTATGTGATGTTCTTTCAACCAATATGCACCAATCACCAACGAACATGCTCTCATATGCATAGGAATCACGTCACAAGTAACAACGATATACCCATCCAAAGAAAATTTTACCTCCACTTGTTTTGTGATCGAATGTGCTTGAACCTCCAAAGCAATAGATATGGCTCGGATGTGGCTTTGTGATCAACCCCAATCTGTCCACAAGTGTTTGGCTTGCGGCGTTTGTCAAGCTTCCGTGTCGATCATCATAGCACAATCTGTGTTCCCGATCGACACCGATTGAAGAATATGTAGCTCGGATCGTGGAGTGGATCCTCCTCACATTGATCTATAGTGTAGCTGAATTGCATGACCAACTTCATGTCCTTCGTATCGGCCATGTCGATACTTGATCTTCGTAGCAACGAAGTACCGTGAGCAACTGAAGCTCTGATACCACCTGATACGGATCCACCTAGTTGATTAGATGAATCCTGATTGTTGGCCCAATCTTTCACGGTACACTCGAAGATCAGTAGCAATCTCACAAACCAATTCGGTGAATTGAATTGTAAGAAAATCAATATACTCACAAACCAATCTAATAGATTGAATTGCAAGTAGTAGCGTTAGGTGAATAGTACTCCGAAACAAGAGATAGATATCTTGATCTTGCTCTCAATCTTTCTCCCTCAATCTCTCCAACTCATATCACGACTCAAGAACACACGATATGCGCCAAAACGGCTTTTTTGATTTTTATTATCTAAATCATAACTTGTCCTCCATATGGTGCGGCCATGGGGGGTTTATATAGCCTCCCACGCAAGCACAAAAATCGGATGAACAAAGGTCAGAGTTGCTCAAGAATCAGATGTCGATTCATCATTCACGTGAGCGATGTCGAGTGGATTCATTATTCACGTGAACGAGAATCAACCAAAAAATGCTTTCTTTAATTAGAATTTAAACTATTCTAGTTTTGGAATAAAATATTAATCACCAATTGGTCATTCGAATTGGATCCAAATGAACCAACCCACATGCCATGTTCCTGACGTCCTCTCCATGCATGGCCAAATCTCCCTCTTGGTTTCCCTTGTGTTGTGGGCTTTCCTTCTCTTAGCTTCTTGCACAAACTTGTTCCATGCACTTTGTCGGGACCCAAAATTACGGTTCAGGACCCTCTGTGTTTAATGCACTAGCCCAGGATCACGCTAGTGCACACAGTGTTAACAAAGATGGAAATCGATCCATACAAGCGAATAGTAACATAAACGAATAACTTTGATTAATAAATAAGGGTTTTGACCTTAAGGTCGAGTTACAATTACTGGGCCACGCAGGGCTAACAGAGAAAATAAACGACAGCGGAAACTAAAAGGTAGTGGCACCCCATCGATTCACCACAGGCAACCGACTGGGATCAAGACCTCACGATTAAGCACCTTCGATGTACTCGTCCTCGAATGCTGGTGAAGACTCCTCCTCTGCTTGATTCGTCAAAACAAGCGTGAGTACACACCGTACTCACAAGCCACACCATAGAGATGCAAAATGTATATATGCTGGCTTTTTACAAGGGAAGGCATTTTATGGATCTTTTGCATAAATGCAACCTTTGCAATTTAATACAATTTCATAGATTGAAAACAGGTAAAACCAATAGACAATAATAATCTTAACAAGTTATTTCACAAAGACACACTGACCTAACAAAGTTATTCACATAGCTAGATGATTTAATCACATAGCTCCCTTCCCACACAGTTTTATGAAAACATCTACCCCTAGTGTGAAATCCCCGAGCATTGTCCATGACCGCGGACGCGGCTATTCGAATAGATTACGTTACACTCTGCAGAGGTTTGTACACTTTACCCACAAGATTCACTTAGTGTAGCTAACACTAAGCATAACAAAGCAATTCAGATACCTTATCTTACTATGCTAGGCCCGTCTTAAAACAGGCATGTGGTCGTACAGGAAGCTCAGTTCAATGACGCACATGGTGAGGTCCTTAATTGACCAAGGCAAGACTTCCAGCTAACCAAACCACATAGACACACAGATTAAAATTATTCACACAGTCCACACAGTCCACCCTTTCACACAGTATCCACCCCTTGCCTCAGTCCAAATCCTTTTACCACCCTGGTTGATTTAAGTGCAACATACGCCACAAAGACACATAGTACACACAGTTTGTTCACACGGTTTCATATTCACTTAGTCAATTTATAACAGCAGTATACATGACAAGTGATTCGTGGCATGGCTAAGCAATCTAATATGCAACTAACCAACCCACGTTGGTGCTACCATATTTACCAACTAAATACCAACTAAGGTGACAAGGAATCAGGACATAGCAATTAACAAGGATGGCATAACAATGTAGGATTAACTACTGCACCCAAAAGCTTTTAAATAAATACTTGAATTAAGATGCAGTAATTTGAATTAAATTACTTTTATAAAACTGGGGAGCAAAATGGTCAAGGGTATAGCTTGCCTTGGAATAGGTTCAAGTGCTGGTCTTGATCTTGGAAAGCTCCTTCTTCCTCAAACCTTCCAGAAGTATCGTCAAGTCTACCCATGAACGAAGCAAACAACAAGAAAATAAATAACAGAAGTAAATAACTCTGATAAAAATAATTAAAAATCTCCAATAAATAGATCTTGATTTTATACAAATTTAGAAATTTGAATGGATGGATTTGGAGTTAGGATGCAAAAGTTATAAGGTTTCAAAGTTTGAATCAAAAGAAAACCCTAAAATAGGATTTCTTGGAATTCGAATTATTTTTCAATAGAAAAATCGGATTATTGCGCAAGCATGACGTCGTGAAGGATTTTCCGGAATTAAAAGAATTAAAGAATTAACCGACATGTGGGACCCACATGTCAATGACCCGGCTCACGGTGGACCAAGTCCACCGAGCCCTCTGGAGTTGAACCGGTCTTTGGCGTGGCGCACCGCGCGCGCGTGGCGCCGACACGCAGCGCCCACGTGGTCGCCACGCATGCGCCACTGAGGCTAAAACGGTGAGTGGAGGTGGCGTGGGGCGGCGAGGGCGGCGCAAGACGGAACCAAGGGTTCCGTGACAGCAGACTCTCGGTGAGGTGGGTGGTACCGGCGGGTAGAGGCGTCGCGCGAACCTAGGTGTGCTCCCGGTGCTCCAGGGCAGCGGCGGCCGTGGCGAGGCTTTGGCGGAGGAGGTGGTGCGGGCTCGACGGCGGCGTTAGAGGGCTCCTCCGTGGCGAGGTGAGCACCGGGCAGCGGCGCTCTGGCGAATCCAACGGTGGCGGCTACGACGACGCAGAGCGACGGAGGCGGCGCAATCGAAGCTCAAGCCCTCGGTGTCGGCGGGAAATCTCGATTCCGCGAGCACAGGGAGAGAGAGGAGTGGGTGGCGGCTTTGGGATCGGTGACGCGAGGGCGCGGGGCTCTCCTTTATAGGGCACCGGGAGGTCCGGCGGCGTGTGGCGTGGAGGTCGTGGGCGGCGGTTGCGGCCTCGCGCATACCCGGAGAAGAGGAAGAAGGGTGGGGTTAGTGGCGGCGGTGGGCGCGAGTCGTGGCGCGCACACGCGAGGATCGGGAGGTTGAGGCGCCCGCTGGCTTCGGCGTTGACCGCCAATGGCGGTTCTTGCGCAGCGCCCGCCAAGAAGAAACGGCGAGGACGAAGGCGTCGGGCCCTTTGGCGGTGAGACGGGGAGGCGGCAGCGTCTTGGCGAGATCGCCGCCCAAATCGATCGGACGGCCGCATGACGAATCGGGGTGAGGTGAAGCAGGGGGCCGAGGGAATTCGGCCCAAATACTATTTGGAGATTTAAAATAGCTTTTCTTTTTAAGAAAATAGCAGAAATTCAAATAAGCAATGGAAAATAGCAAATGATCTTGGAAAAATTCTAGAAAATTCTAGGAAATATAACCAACCTCATAGAATCCAAATAAAATAATTTTGGTAATTGTTAATGTTGGGATTAAGCTCATTAAATCGGTTTGTCCTTAAAGTCCATATTAAGCCTTTTAAATTAAAATTCAAATAAATCCAAATGGTGAATTTTCTTAATACCATTGTTTTAAAAGATTTTTAAAGCTCTGAAAATTGGGATGTTACAAACCTTCCCCCCTTAATGGAATCTCGACCCCGAGATTCAGACTAGCTAGAGAAAAGGCTAGGGAACTCGGCTTTCAACTCTTCTTCACGTTCCCACGTTGCTTCTCCCTCTGAGTGGTTACTCCACTGGACTTTGCAGAAACGAACGGTCTTGCTCCTGCTGCGGCGTTCTGCGACATCCATAATCTTGACCGGCTGCTCTTTGTAGGTGAGGTCTTCTTTTAGTTCAATCGAATCCAACGGTGCTTGTTCTTCTGGCACACGAAGACACTTCTTCAGCTGGGAGACGTGAAAGACATCGTGTACTCCTGCTAGCGATTGTGGCAGCTCTAACTGATAAGCCACTTCTCCACGACGTTCCAAAATCTTGAACGGACCAACATACCTAGGGGCAAGTTTCCCTTTAGCGTGGAACCTTTTCACACCTCTGAGGGGCGTAACTCGAAGATACACAAAATCTTCTGACTCAAAACTGAGATCACGACGACGATTGTCGGCATAACTCTTCTGCCTCGACTGAGCTATCTTTAATCTCTCTCTGATCATGGACACTTGCTCTTCTGCTTCTTGAATAATATCCGGACCAAAGACTGTGCGTTCAGCGGTTTCTGACCAGTTCAACGGGGTTCTCTGAGCACGACCATACAAGGCTTCAAATGGTGACATTTGTAGACCGCTTGATACTTGTTGTTGTACGAGAATTTCGCATATGGTAAACTCTTATCCCAACGAGTAGCATTTGCTAACGCATGTGCTCTCGGCATATCCTCCAATATCGATTAACCCTTTCATCATCCATCCATGCTGGGATGATACGCGATCTTGAAATTGGTGAGTCCCTAAGGCTTCATGTAAACTCGCCAAAATCGGAGGTGAATCGAGATCCTCGATCGACACAATCTTCTTAGGCACACCATGCAAAATGACGATCTTCGACATGTACGGCTCGCGACGATCTCCGAGTAAGTGGTTTTGATTTGGTAAGAAATGGGCAACTTTAGTCGACGATCCACTATTACCCAAATCGAATCGTAACTCGATTGAGTCTTGGGTAACCCGAAGAATGAAATCCATTCGATTTCTTCCCACTTCCATTCGGAATCTTCAAAGGTTGCAATGCACTGCGGCCTCGATGCTCTGCTTTAACTTTTTGACACACGTCGCACAAGGCAACGAACTCTGCGACTTCTCGCTTCAGATTTGGCCACCAAAACTTATTCTTAACATCTTGGTACATCTTAGTACTACCAGGGTGAATCGAATATTTTGAGTCATGGGCCTCCTTCAAAATTAGCGGTCTCAATCCATCAATATCTGGGACGCAGATACGTCCATTGATCCATAGTATGTCTTGATCATCTACTGTGAAGTCCTTGAACTTCCCTTCTGTCATCTTCTTCTTGATGTCGGAGAACTCTGAGTCCTTCGGCTGAGCTTCGCGAATCTGTTTCTCCAAAGTAGATTGCACTTCCAGATTTGCCATGAATCCTTTAGATACTACTTCTAGCTTCAGCTTCTGGAATTCCTCTTGAAGTTCTGAACAAAGCTCTTTCACTTCCAAGGCATTGCAGTGGCTCTTACGGCTCAAAGCGCCTCAGAGCGACATTGGCTTTACCGGGATGGTAATGGATTCCAAGGTTATAATCCTTTATCAATTCTAGCCATCTTCTCGCCTCATATTCGATCCGATCGAGTGAAAATATATTTCAAGCTCTTATGATCTGTATATACCTCGCAATGATTCTGGATGAGGTAATGACGCCAAATCTTCAAGGCATGCACTACTGCAGCTAACTCCATATCATGGGTGGGATAGTTCTCTTCATGCGGCCTTAACTGCCTTGACGCATAAGCGACAGCTCTTCCTTCTTGCATCAGGACACATCCTAATCCTTGACGCGAAGCATCGCAATAGATATCGAAATCCTTGCGAATATCTGGCAAAATCAGTACTGGGGCTGAAGTCAAACATTTCTTCAATTCTTGAAAACTTTCTTCACAAGCTGGGGTCCAGGTAAACTTTTTCTCTTTCTTCAACAATTGCGTAAGAGGTTTAGCAATTGATGAGAATCCTTCAATGAAACGACGATAGTATCCCGCCAATCCTAGGAAACTACGAATCTGAGTGACAGTCTTGGGCTGTTCCCATTGTAGTACTGCTTTAACTTTACTGGGGTCAACGGCTACTCCTGCAGCTGTCATCACATGACCAAGAAAATCCACTTCCTTTTCCGTAAATCACACTTGCTAAACTTAGCATACAACTGATGTTCTCTGAGCTTCTCTAGAATTAATCTCAAATGTTCGGCATGTTGTTCTTCTGACTTTGAGTAGACCAAAATATCATCGATGAATACAACTACAAACTTGTCCAGATACTCCATGAATACCTTATTCATCATGTTCATGAAATAGGCGGGGGCATTGGTCAGACCAAAGGACATGACTAGGAACTCATAATGTCCGCACAGCTGAGAAAGCGGTCTTAGGTATATCCTTGGGACGAGATCTTCAATCGATGGTAACTTCGATCGCGGTCGATCTTGAGAATACTCGGCTCCTTTCATTTGGTCAAGCGGATCATCTATCCGGTAATGGATACTTATTCTTAATAGTGACTTCATTGAGAGACCGGTAGTCGATGCACATTCTCATGCTTCCATCCTTCTTTTGACGAACAAATCTGGCGCTCCCAAGGCGGCGAACTAGGCCTCACAAAGCCTTTCTCCAAAAGTTCTTCTACTTGCTTCTTCATTTCTACTAGCTCATCGGCTGGCATCCGATAAGGCCTCTTCGAGAGTGGTGCTGTCCCTGGCACTAGATCAATGACAAACTCGATGTCACGATCCGGTGGCATTCCTGGTAACTATTCTGGAAACACATCTGGATACTCTTTGACGACTGGCACATCTTCCAACGAGACGGTCTTGGGCTATTGACTAGCGAGATGTCCATTACGCATCGAGGTAGATAGGAACTCCACTTTGTTTCCTTTGGTATCCTCGATGGTAACGGCTCTTCGGCCACAATCTAGCACGGCTTTGTGCTTGGTTAACCAATCCATGCCAAGGATGACATCTATGGTTTGGGTGTCTAGAATAACCAGGTTAGCTAGAAACTCAACTCCACTATGAGTAACTTAGCCCTAAACAACCCATACTAGAACTTAGCTCGCTCGGTGGTGGACCGACAGAGTACGCTTAAGGTGCATAACTTCCAATTTATTCTTGGTTGCAAAACTCCGAAACAAGCGAATGCGAAGCTCGTAATCAAGCAGAGCAGGCAGTCTCGAATTTACTAGGAACTTACCGGTACAACTTCGGTGCTTCTGGGCTCCTTCAAAGTGGCGTGATTAACACGACCTCGACCACCGATCGAGGCGCTCCTCTGGTTGATGGTTCCTGAGAAACTCCTTGGTTGTTACGCTTTGGGGTCTTGGCAGGTGTTGCTCCAAGGTTGAAGCGAACTGGAGTGATAGTTCCCTTTTGAGGACACTGATTAGCGAAATGCCCTGGCTGACGGCAATGGTAACACACTCTTGGTTCATTCTGACGATTGTTGTTTCCTGGGGTGGGGTTGGTCGTGTAGGGTTACGAGAATCTTGAACAAAAGGACGAGTCTGTCAAGGCGGTGCGTGTGTTCGAAAGAACTCGTGGCGGAAACGATTAAACCGCCGTGGCACTATCCTTGCCCTCTCTTTGTTGTGGTGGTGGCTTCCTCTTTGAATCATCCTACGCTTGCGGTGATCCTCCGACTCCTTGCGTTTGTCCTCCATAACCAACGCCTTGTTAATCAACTCGGAAATGCGGGAAGGTGTGGGCAAGCGATTGACTTGTAGTCTGAGTTCGACCCTTCAAGAATCGACTCTGGCGAGACACGCCGAGAGCGGCGTCTTACGGAGCATAGCGAGCTAGCCGAGAAAACTTGTTCGGTAGTCGATCATCGACATACCCCTTGCTTGAGAGCGCGGAACTCGTCCTTCTTGGATCCATAATGCCTTGGTACATGATATGGCGAAAAGTCGGAGAACTCTTCCGTGTGATATTCTGCGGTGCTCCATGCGTTGCGCGAAGTTTTCCCACCACTCGCAGCCTATGCCCTCCAACCGATGGGTGGCATACAAAACCTTCTCATGATCGCTGCATTGGGTGATCGCAGCTTCCTCTCAATCACGCGAAGCCAATCATCGCCTTCCATTGGCGAGACATGTCAGGAGAAAGTTGGCGGACGGGTCCTCATGAATTGACCAATTTGGACGGTCCACGATGATTGTGAGCAACCGGGCTCCTCCACGATGATGGTTGTGATTATTGTTGTTGTTGTTCATGGCACGCATCCGTTCATCATGGTGTACATCATCTGCGTCTGTCCGCCATGAAGGCTCCAAAGTTACGTAAGTCAATAGGAGGTGCTTGGGGTGGTCTTGCTCCGTAGTGGTTTGCTCATTGCCTTCGATCCTTGGGCTCTGGCCCACTTGCGTGATATGGCGAGTCCGAACCATCGATGAGGTTCCATGGGTTAGATAAGGTAGAGAGCACAAGGTGAGTTAAGAACTAGATAGGGATAGATTAAACCCAACAAACACTGACTCAAGAAACTTGAATGAAATAATCTTCATTAATAGCTTAATAGCATGGTCGCAACAAATGCCTAAGGGCCTTTGCACTCATACTTGCACAGGAAAATGAAGCGAACCTAAGCACACAAGCTACCGCCTAAAGGCGACTCGAAAAGGAAATCGCTAAGCTCGACTAAACTGGACTTAGACGAACTACTCGAGAAAGCCTCCAAATCCACGGTGGCGCCCCGCTCGTGTAGACTACGAGTTAGCCGGCATCGTCGCGAATCGATTCGATGCCCCGGATCGTGCGGAGGAGCATGCGTGCTAGGTGCGATTCTGGTGGCTCCTCCTCATTGTGCAACCTCATGGATCCTCTAGAATCTCCTCTGGGTCTTCCTCGGCTTCTTCGGCTCTTAGGATCTTCCTTTTGATCATCTTGAGCTCATCTCGACCGTAGAGAGCTTGCTCTAGGACGGCGATCCTTTCTCGGCTTCCTCCCGGGCTCGATAGGCGCACCTCGGCTCGGTGGCGGCCATCTCGGCGACTCCTCTGGCGGTGTGAACGTGCAAGATGCACCATCGTGGCATGGCCTTCTCCGTTTGTAGACGGAAGCGCGCAGATGTCTCCCCTGAAGCAACTCTGGGATGATAGCGGAAAACGGTGTGTGGCAGCTCTTTAGCGTAAATGTGGCACACTCGGAGCATGGCCAGTCGTGACAACACCTGGATTCCTTGTGTGAAGGTGATCCTCCTGACTGAGATGTACAAAGGCTGGCTGCCTCTAGTGTTCCTCCTGGCATAGATTGTCAGGCGGCAGACTATACCACGATCCCGTCAGATTGACCATGTACTCACCGCCACGGTACATCAGGCGATCGAAGCCTCAAGTGTCTCGCATAGCTTCCACAGCTCTGCGGCAAGTCCTCCGTTGCTATCTCCGAAGGTTTGAAGGTAAGGCATCTGTCAAGACAGACAGGAGGTAAGAACCATGTTAAAACAGCGGGGAGAGTAAAGAAGTTATAGCAATAGATGAGTTAAGAGAGATATAAGAGGAGTTAAGCAATTCATTTAGTCTTGCAAGTTAATTTTCTTTTAGAAAATAATTTGAACACTCGAACGGCCAATCTAACTAAGGTCTAGACCTACAGTCAGTATGGCTCTGATACCACTTTTGTCGGGACCCAAAATTACGGTTCAGGACCCTCTGTGTTTAATGCACTAGCCCAGGATCACGCTAGTGCACACAGTGTTAACAAAGATGGAAATCGATCCATACAAGCGAATAGTAACATAAACGAATAACTTTGATTAATAAATAAGGGTTTTGACCTTAAGGTCGAGTTACAATTACTGAGCCACGCAGGGCTAACAGAGAAAATAAACGACAGCGGAAACTAAAGGTAGTGGCACCCCATCGATTCACCACAGGCAACCGACTGGGATCAAGACCTCACGATTAAGCACCTTCGATGTACTCGTCCTCGAATGCTGGTGAAGACTCCTCCTCTGCTTGATTCGTCAAAACAAGCGTGAGTACACACCGTACTCGCAAGCCACACCATAGAGATGCAAAATGTATATATCTTTGGCTTTTTACAAGGGAAGGCATTTTATGGCTCTTTTGCATAAATGCAACCTTTGCAATTTAATACAATTTCATAGATTGAAAGCAGTAAAACCAATAGACAATAATAATCTTAACAAGTTATTTCACAAAGACACACTGACCTAACAGTTATTCACATAGCTAGATGATTTAATCACATAGCTCCCTTCCCACACGCTTTATGAAAACATCTACCCCTAGTGTGAAATCCCGAGCATTGTCCATGATCATGACGCGCTATTCGAATAGATTACGTTACACTCTGCAGAGGTTTGTACACTTTACCCACAAGATTCACTTAGTGTAGCTAACACTAAGCATAACAAAGCAATTCAGATACCTTATCTTACTATGCTAGGCCCGTCTTAAAACAGGCATGTGGTCGTACAGGAAGCTCAGTTCAATGACGCACATGGTGAGGTCCTTAATTGACCAAGGCAAGACTTCCACTAACCAAACCACATAGACACACGATTAAAATTATTCACACACCACCACAGTCCACCCTTTCACACAAGTATCCACCCTTGCCTCACCCAAATCCTTTTACCACCTGGTTGATTTAAGTGCAACATACGCCACAAAGACACATAGTACACACAGTTTGTTCACACGGTTTCATATTCACTTAGTCAATTTATAACAGCAGTATACATGACAAGTGATTCGTGGCATGGCTAAGCAATCTAATATGCAACTAACCAACCCACATTGGTGCTACCATATTTACCAACTAAATACCAACTAAGGTGACAAGGAATCAGGACATAGCAATTAACAAGGATGGCATAACAATGTAGGATTAACTACTGCACCCAAAAGCTTTTAAATAAATACTTGAATTAAGATGCAGTAATTTGAATTAAATTACTTTTATAAAACTGGGGAGCAAAATGGTCAAGGGTATAGCTTGCCTTGGAATAGGTTCAAGTGCTGGTCTTGATCTTGGAAAGCTCCTTCTTCCTCAAACCTTCCAGAAGTATCGTCGAAGTCTACCCGTAACGAAGCAAACAACAAGAAAATAAATAACAGAAGTAAATAACTCTGATAAAAATAATTAAAAATCTCCAATAAATAGATCTTGATTTTATACAAATTTAGAAATTTGAATGGATGGATTTGGAGTTAGGATGCAAAAGTTATAAGGTTTCAAAGTTTGAATCAAAAGAAAACCCTAAAATAGGATTTTTGGAATTCGAATTATTTTCAATAGAAAAATCGGATTATTGCGCAAGCATGACGTCGTGAAGGATTTTCCGAATTAAAAGAATTAAAGAATTAGCGACATGTGGGACCCACATGTCGGTGACCCTACCACGTGGACCAAGTCCACCGAGCCCTCTGAGTTGAACCGGTCTTTGGTGTGGCGCACCGCGCGCTGCGGCGCCGACACGGCGCCTACGTGGTCGCCACGCATGCGCCACTGAGGCTAAAACGGTGAGGTGGAGGTGACGTGGACGGCGGCGAGGGCGGCGGCAAGACGGAACCAAGGGTTCCGTGACAGCTGACTCTCCGGTGAGGTGGGTGGTACCAGTGGTAGAGGCGTCGCGCGAACCTAGGGTGTGCTCCCGGTGCTCCAGGGCAGCGAAGCGGCGGCGGCGAGGCTTTGGCGGAGGAGGTGGTGCGGCTCGACGGCGATGGCGTTAGAGGGCTCCTCCCCAAGGCGAGGTGAGCACCGGCCAGCGGCGCTCTGGCGAATCCAGCGGTGGCGGCTACGACGACGCAGAGCGGCGGAGGCGGCGCAATCGAAGCTCAAGCCCTCGGTGTCGGCGGGGAAATCTCGATTCCGCGAGCACAGGCGAGAGAGAGGAGTGGGTGGCGGCTTTGGGATCGGTGACGCGAGGCGCCGGGGCTCTCCTTTATAGGGCCCGGGAGGTCCGGCGGCGTGGCGGCGTGGAGGTCGTGGGCGGTTGCGGCCTCGCGCATACCCCGGAGAAGAGGAAGAAGGGGTGGGGTTAGTGGCGGCGGTGGCGCGAGTCGTGGCGCGCACACGGAGGAATCGGGAGGTTGAGGCGCCCGCTTGGCTTCGGCGCTTGACCGCCAATGGCGGTTCTTGTGGCAAGGTCTCGTGGAGAAGAACCCGGCGAGGACGAAGGCGTGGGCCCTTTGGCAAAGTGAGACGGGAGAGGAGGCGCGCGTCTTGGCGAGATCGCCGTCCAAATCTGATCGGACGGCCGCGACGAATCGGGCTGAGGTGAACAGGACTAGGCCGAGGGAATTCGGCCCAAATACTATTTGGAGATTTAAAATAGCTTTTCTTTTTAAGAAAATAGCAGAAATTCAAATAAGCAATGGAAAATAGCAAATGATCTTGGAAAAATTCTAGAAAATTCTAGGAAATATAACCAAGCTCATAGAATCCAAATAAAATAATTTTGGTAATTGTTAATGTTGGGATTAAGCTCATTAAATCGGTTTGTCCTTAAAGTCCATATTAAGCTTTTTAAATTAAAATTCAAATAAATCCAAATGGTGAATTTTCTTAATACCATTGTTTTAAAAGATTTTTAAAGCTCTGAAAATTGGGATGTTACACACTTGATGCTTCTTCTGACGCCAATGCAACCCTTGCTGCCATCCCACCACATGTCTTTCTTGACTGCACGCACGCGCTAGGGTTTTATCCCGAGAGAACGTCCCCTCTCGTTGGCCAGCATCCCCATCCACCCTATCGGCCTTCACAATATTTTGTTTTACCTTTTGCAATGCTTTGGTTGTAGATATGGCCTGTATCATCCTCCTTTCTTCAAGAAAAGACGTCCTCGTCTTTTGTGTAACCTCGTGAATCTCCGTCGGGTATTCTTCACGATCGTCTTTTTAGCTATGATCTCCTCAAAGATGAATAGAATTCTCCGCATAGGACACGGGGTATATGATCTTCCCCGATGCACCAAAGAGTACTTGTTGGACCTCCGTGGTGCGTAGCATTGCGATCATACCGCCACGGACGCCCCAACAACAAGTGACATGCATGCATAGGCACGACGTCACACTCCACTTTGTCGTGATAGTCTCCTCTTGAAAAACAAACTTTGACACGATGAGTAATTTTCGCCATCGACATTATGTAACCATTGTGCATAATACGGTTCGATGTCGCCAGTTGTCAACCCCAAAGCTTGCACCAAATTGTTGCTAATGATATTGTTGTAGCTTCCACCATCAACGATAAGCTTGTAAACTTTGCCATTGATTTTGCACTCGATTTGAAAACGTTGGTTTCTTCGCCCGTTGTGAGAATGGAAGTGTTGTCAACTCGAACCGCCTTGGTCAAGATACAAAGACCATCTTGTGGTGCCTCACTAGTAGTTTTGTCATCATGGAACAACACCTCTTCTGTTTTTGGGTAGAAAGAAGGGTCGCCAATTCTAATTTCTTCTGTTCTTCCCTACCAACCGCTCTTCTTCACGTTTCTTGGCCTTTATCCTTTGTCACGCTCTTTAATGTCTCCTTGGGCCTTGTCTCGTCATTTGTCTATCTTCAAAGTACCTTGACGAGGACCAAGATGTAATGTCCTTTCGTGTTCCTCTCCATGGAAAGGAGTACCGCATGACGGGGCGTGATGCAACTCGATGTATGTGATGTTCTTTCAACCAATATGCACCAATCACCAACGAACATGCTCTCATATGCATAGGAATCACGTCACAAGTAACAACAGAGATACCCATCCAAAGAAAATTTTACCTCCACTTGTTTTGTGATCGAATGTGCTTGAACCTCCAAAGCAATAGATATGGCTCGGATGTGGCTTTGTGATCAACCCCAATCTGTCCACAAGTGTTTGGCTTGCGGCGTTTGTCAAGCTTCCGTGATCGATCATCATAGCACAACTGTGTTCCCACTCGACACCGATTGAAGAATATGTAGCTCGGATCGTGGAGTGGATCCTCCTCACATTGATCTATAGTGTAGCCGAATTGCATGACCAACTTCATGTCCTTCAGACGGCCATGTCGATACTTGATCTTCGTAGCAACGGCACCGTGAGCAATCAAGCTCGATACCACCGATACGGATCCACCTAGTTGATTAGATGAATCGATTGTTGGCCCAATCTTTCACGGACACTCAAGATCAAGAGTAATCTCACAAACCAATTCGGTGAATTGAATTGTAAGAAAATCAATATACTCACAAACCAATCTAATAGATTGAATTGCAAGTAGTAGCGTTAGGTGAATAGTACTCGAAACAAGAGATAGATATCTTGATCTTGCTCTCAATCTTTCTCCTCAATCTCTCCAACTCATATCACGACTCAAGAACACACGATATGCGCCAAAACGGCTTTTTTCTGATTTTTATTATCTAAATCATAACTTGTCCTCCATATGGTGCGGCCATGGGGGGTTTATATAGCCTCCCACGCAAGCACAAAAATCGGATGAACAAAGGTCCGAAGTTGCTACGACAAGAATCAGATCCGACATCGCTCACGTGAACGAAGATCTGAGTCGATTCATCGCTCACGTGAACAAGAATCAACCAAAAAATGCTTTCTTTAATTAGAATTTAAACTATTCTAGTTTTGGAATAAAATATTAATCACCAATTGGTCAGTTCGAATTGGATCCAAATGAACCAACCCACATGCCATGTTCCCGACGCCCTCTCCATGCATGGCCAAATCTCCCTCTTGGTTTCCCTTGTGTTGTGGGCTTTCCTTCTCTTAGCTTCTTGCACAAACTTGTTCCATGCACTTGATGCTTCTTCTGACGCCAATGCAACCCTTGCCGCCATCCCACCACATGTCTTTCTTGATCTGACGCACGCGCGCTAGGGTTTTATCCCGAGAGAACGCCCTCTCTGGCAAAGATCCCCATCCACCCTATCGGCCTTCACAATATTTTGTTTTACCTTTTGCAATGCTTTGGTTGTAGATATGGCGTATCATCCTCCCTTTCTTCAAGAAAAGACGTCCTCGTCTTTTGTGTAACCTCGTGAATCTCCGTCGGGGTATTCTTCACGATCGTCTTTTTAGCTATGATCTCCTCAAAGACGAATAGAATTCTCCGCATAGGACACGTGGTATATGATCTTCCCCGATGCACCAAAGAGTACTTGTTGGACCTCCGTGGTGCGTAGCATTGCGATCATACCGCCACGGACGCCCAACAACAAGTGATATGCATGCATAGGCACGACGTCACACTCCACTTTGTCGTGATAGTCTCCTCTTGAAAAACAAACTTTGACACGATGAGTAATTTTCGCCATCGACATTATGTAACCATTGTGCATAATACGGTTCTGGATGTCGCCAGGTTGTCAACCCCAAAGCTTGCACCAAATTGTTGCTAATGATATTGTTGTAGCTTCCACCATCAACGATAAGCTTGTAAACTTTGCCATTGATTTTGCACTCAGATTTGAAAACGTTGGTTTCTTCGCCTGTTGTGAGAATGGAAGTGTTGTCAACTCGAACCGTCTTGGTCAGCATACAAAGACCATCTTGTGGTGCCTCACTAGTAGTTTTGTCATCATGGAACAACACCTCTTGCTGTTTTTGGGTAGAAAGAAGGGTCGCCAATTCTAATTTCTTCTGTTCTTCCCCGGCCAACCGTTCTTCTTCACGTTTCTTGGCCTTTATCCTTTGTCACGCTCTTTAATGTCTCCTTGGGCCTTGTCTCGTCGCTGTCTATCTTCAAAATACCTTGACGAGGACCAAGATGTAATGTCCTTTCGTGTTCCTCTCCATGGAAAGGAGTACCGCATGACGGGGCGTGATGCAACTCGATGTATGTGATGTTCTTTCAACCAATATGCACCAATCACCAACGAACATGCTCTCATATGCATAGGAATCACGTCACAAGTAACAACAAAGAAGATACCCATCCAAAGAAAATTTTACCTCCACTTGTTTTGTGATCGAATGTGCTTGAACCTCCAAAGCAATAGATATGGCTCGGATGTGGCTTTGTGATCAACCCCAATCATCCACAAGTGTTTGGCTTGCGGCGTTTGTCAAGCTTCCGTGATCGATCATCATAGCACAACTGTGTTCCCACTCGACACCGATTGAAGAATATGTAGCTCGGATCGTGGAGTGGATCCTCCTCACATTGATCTATAGTGTAGGTGAATTGCATGACCAACTTCATGTCCTTCAGACGGCCATGTCGATACTTGATCTTCGTAGCAACGAATACCGTGAGCAATCAAGCTCGATACCACCCGATACGGATCCACCTAGTTGATTAGATGAATCTCGATTGTTGGCCCAATCTTTCACGGACACTCAAGATCAAGAGTAATCTCACAAACCAATTCGGTGAATTGAATTGTAAGAAAATCAATATACTCACAAACCAATCTAATAGATTGAATTGCAAGTAGTAGCGTTAGGTGAATAGTACTCCGAAACAAGAGATAGATATCTTGATCTTGCTCTCAATCTTTCTCCCTCAATCTCTCCAACTCATATCACGACTCAAGAACACACGATATGCGCCAAAACGGCTTTTTTGGTTTTTATTATCTAAATCATAACTTGTCCTCCATATGGTGCGGACATGGGGGGTCTATATAGCCTCCCACGCAAGCACAAAAATTGGATGAACAAAGGTCCGAGTTGCTACGAAGAATCAGATCCGACATCGCTCACGTGAATAAGATGTGAGTCCGCATCGCTCACGTGAACGATAAGAATCAACCAAAAAAATGCTTTCTTTAATTAGAATTTAAACTATTCTAGTTTTGGAATAAAATATTAATCACCAATTGGTCATTCTGAATTGGATCCAAACTGAACCAACCCACATGCCATGTTCCTGACGTCCTCTCCATGCATGGCCAAATCTCCCTCTTGGTTTCCCTTGTGTTGTGGGCTTTCCTTCTCTTAGCTTCTTGCACAAACTTGTTCCATGCACTTGATGCTTCTTCTAACGACAATGCAACCCTTGCTGCCATCCCACCACATGTCTTTCTTGACTGCACGCACGCGCTAGGGTTTTATCCCGAGAGAACGTCCCCTCTCATTGGCCAGCATCCCCATCCACCCTATCGGCCTTCACAATATTTTGTTTTACCTTTTGCAATGCTTTGGTTGTAGATATGGCCGTATCATCCTCCCTTTCTTCAAGAAAAGACATCCTCGTCTTTTGTGTAACCTCAGGAATCTCCGTCGGGGTATTCTTCACGATCGTCTTTTTAGCTATGATCTCCTCAGCACGAATAGAATTCTCTGGCATAGGACACAGGGTATATGATCTTCCCTGATGCACCAAAGAGTACTTGTTGGACCTCCCGTGGTGCGTAGCATTGCGATCATCTCGCCACGGACGCCCCAACAACAAGTGACATGCATGCATAGGCACGACGTCACACTCCACTTTGTCGTGATAGTCTCCTCTTGAAAAACAAACTTTGACACGATGAGTAATTTTCGCCATCGACATTATGTAACCATTGTGCATAATACGGTTCTAGATGTCGCCAGGTTGTCAACCCCAAAGCTTGCACCAAATTGTTGCTAATGATATTGTTGTAGCTTCCACCATCAACGATAAGCTTGTAAACTTTGCCATTGATTTTGCACTCGATTTGAAAACGTTGGTTTCTTTGCCTGTTGTGAGAATGGAAGTGTTGTCAACTCGAACCGCCTTGGTCAGCATACAAAGACCATCTTGTGGTGCCTCACTAGTAGTTTTGTCATCATGGAACAACACCTCTTGCTGTTTTTGGGTAGAAAGAAGGGTCGCCAATTCTAATTTCTTCGTTCTTCCCTACCAACCGTTCTTCTTCACGTTTCTTGGCCATTATCCTTTGTCTTTGCTCTTTAATGTCTCCTTGGGCCTTGTCTCGTCGCTGTCTATCTTCAAAGTACCTTGACGAGGACCAAGATGTAATGTCCTTTCGTGTTCCTCTCCATGGAAAGGAGTACCGCATGACGGGGCGTGATGCAACTCGATGTATGTGATGTTCTTTCAACCAATATGCACCAATCACCAACGAACATGCTCTCATATGCATAGGAATCACGCCACAAGTAACAACAAAGAAGATACCCATCCAAAGAAAATTTTACCTCCACTTGTTTTGTGATCGGAATGTGCTTGAACCTCCAAAGCAATAGATATGGCTCGGATGTGGCTTTGTGATCAACCCCAATCATCCACAAGTGTTTGGCTTGCGGCGTTTGTCAAGCTTCCCGATCGATCATCATAGCACAACTGTGTTCCCCACTCGACACCGATTGAAGAATATGTAGCTCGGATCGTGGAGTGGATCCTCCTCACATTGATCTATAGTGTAGTGAATTGCATGACCAACTTCATGTCCTTCAGACGGCCATGTCAATACTTGATCTTCGTAGCAACGGCACCGTGAGCAATCAAGCTCGATACCACCCGATACGGATCCACCTAGTTGATTAGATGAATCGATTGTTGGCCCAATCTTTCACGGTACACTCAAGATCGAGAGTAATCTCACAAACCAATTCGGTGAATTGAATTGTAAGAAAATCAATATACTCACAAACCAATCTAATAGATTGAATTGCAAGTAGTAGCGTTAGGTGAATAGTACTCAAACAAGAGATAGATATCTTAATCTTGCTCTCAATCTTTCTCCTCAATCTCTCCAACTCATATCACGACTCAAGAACACACGATATGCGCCAAAACGGCTTTTTGATTTTTATTATCTAAATCATAACTTGTCCTCCATATGGTGCGCCATGGGGGTTTATATAGCCTCCCACGCAAGCACAAAAATCGGATGAACAAAGGTCCGAGTTGCTACGAAGAATCAGATCCGACATCGCTCACGTGAACGAAGTCTGAGTCGATTCTGCCATCGCTTACGTGAACAAGAATCAACCAAAAAATGCTTTCTTTAATTAGAATTTAAACTATTCTAGTTTTGGAATAAAATATTAATCACCAATTGGTGTTCAATTGTATCCAAACTGAACCAACCCACATGCCATGTTCCTGACGTCCTCTCCATGCATGGCCAAATCTCCCTCTTGGTTTCCCTTGTGTTGTGGGCTTTCCTTCTCTTAGCTTCTTGCACAAACTTGTTCCATGCACTTGATGCTTCTTCTAACGCCAATGCAACCCTTGCTGCCATCCCACCACATGTCTTTCTTGACTGCACGCACGCGCTAGGGTTTTATCCCGAGAGAACGTCCCCTCTCGTTGGCCAGCATCCCCATCCACCCTATCGGCCTTCACAATATTTTGTTTTACCTTTTGCAATGCTTTGGTTGTAGATATGGCCGTATCATCCTCCCTTTCTTCAAGAAAAGACGTCCTCGTCTTTTGTGTAACCTCAGGAATCTCCGTCGGGGTATTCTTCACGATCGTCTTTTTAGCTATGATCTCCTCAGCATGAATAGAATTCTCTGGCATAGGACACAGGGTATATGATCTTCCCTGATGCACCAAAGAGTACTTGTTGGACCTCCCGTGGTGCGTAGCATTGCGATCATCTCGCCACGGACGCCCCAACAACAAGTGACATGCATGCATAGGCACGACGTCACACTCCACTTTGTCGTGATAGTCTCCTACTGAAAAACAAACTTTGACACGATGAGTAATTTTCGCCATCGACATTATGTAACCATTGTGCATAATACGGTTCTGGATGTCGCCAGGTTGTCAACCCCAAAGCTTGCACCAAATTGTTGCTAATGATATTGTTGTAGCTTCCACCATCAACGATAAGCTTGTAAACTTTGCCATTGATTTTGCACTCAGATTTGAAAACGTTGGTTTGCTGCCCCGTTGTGAGAATGGAAGTGTTGTCAACTCGAACCGTCTTGGTCAGCATACAAAGACCATCTTGTGGTGCCTCACTAGTAGTTTTGTCATCATGGAACAACACCTCTTGCTGTTTTTGGGTAGAAAGAAGGGTCGCCAATTCTAATTTCTTCGTTCTTCCCGACCAACCGTTCTTCTTCACGTTTCTTGGCCTTTAGCCTTTCTTCTTTGCTCTTTAATGTCTCCTTGGGCCTTGTCTCGTCGCTGTCTATCTTCAAAGTACCTTGACGAGGACCAAGATGTAATATCCTTTCGTGTTCCTCTCCATGGAAAGGACTACCGCATGACGGGGCGTGATGCAACTCGATGTATGTGATGTTCTTTCAACCAATATGCACCAATCACCAACGAACATGCTCTCATATGCATAGGAATCACGTCACAAGTAACAACAGCAGTATACCCATCCAAAGAAAATTTTACCTCCACTTGTTTTGTGATCGGATTGTGCTTGAACCTCCAAAGCAATAGATATGGCTCCGGATGTGGCTTTGTGATCAACCCCAATCTGTCCACAAGTGTTTGGCTTGCAGCGTTTGTCAAGCCTCCCGTATCGATCATCATAGCACAATCTGTGTTCCCCAGTCGACACCGATTGAAGAATATGTAGCTCGGATCGTGGAGTGGATCCTCCTCACATTGATCTATAGTGTAGTGAATTGCATGACTAACTTCATGTCCTTCAGACGGCCATGTCGATACTTGATCTTCGTAGCAACGAAGTACCGTGAGCAATCAAGCTCGATACCACGATACGGATCCACCTAGTTGATTAGATGAATCGATTGTTGGCCCAATCTTTCACGGACACTCAAGATCAAGAGTAATCTCACAAACCAATTCGGTGAATTGAATTGTAAGAAAATCAATATACTCACAAACCAATCTAATAGATTGAATTGCAAGTAGTAGCGTTAGGTGAATAGTACTCAAACAAGAGATAGATATCTTGATCTTGCTCTCAATCTTTCTCCTCAATCTCTCCAACTCATATCACGACTCAAGAACACACGATATGCGCCAAAACGGCTTTTTCGATTTTTATTATCTAAATCATAACTTGTCCTCCATATGGTGCGCCATGGGGGTTTATATAGCCTCCCACGCAAGCACAAAAATTGGATGAACAGTGTCCGAGTTGCTACAAGAATCAGATCCGATTCTCGCTCACGTGAATAAGATCTGAGTGATTTGCCATCGCTCACGTGAACGAAGAATCAACCAAAAAATGCTTTCTTTAATTAGAATTTAAACTATTCTAGTTTTGGAATAAAATATTAATCACCAATTGGTCATCTCAATTGGATCCAAATCAACCAACCCACATGCCATGTTCCCGACGCCCTTCCATGCATGGCCAAATCTCCCTCTTGGTTTCCCTTGTGTTGTGGGCTTTCCTTCTCTTAGCTTCTTGCACAAACTTGTTCCATGCATTTGATGCTTCTTCTGACGCCAATGCAACCCTTGCCGCCATCCCACCACATGTCTTTCTTGACTGCACGCACGCGCTAGGGTTTTATCCCGAGAGAACATCCCCTCTCGTTGGCCAGCATCCCCATCCACCCTATCGGCCTTCACAATATTTTGTTTTACCTTTTGCAATGCTTTGGTTGTAGATATGGCCGTATCAATTTTCCCCAACTTTCGTCACCCCTAACCCACCAGAACCTCACCGACACCGCCCTTTCCCACAACGCCATTCACGGTCAGTGCCGCCAAGCCACCTCCAACCTTCCCATGCTGCACCAAAACCACTCTCGAGCTCCTCTCACATCATTGATGCTCGAATCATGGCCAATTTGGCGAATCACAACCAATTTGGTCGGAGCGTGGTAGGAGCACCACCGCACTATCGCTCTGCTTCGATCGTGCGCCATTGTCGCCACTCACCTCTCACCAGGTCATTTCCAACCGCGTGAAACCCCAAAATGGGTTGCTCACACCTCCCTGATCCTCCCCAAACCACCCTCTCTCGCCGCCGACGAATTCGCCATCAACATCAAATTCCCTGCTCGGGGGGCACTGTAGCAAGTGAACTTCATTTACTTGCCACTGTTTGGCAGCCGAGGCAGGCCTTTAAGGCCAGTCCAATTGGCCTTCGAGCCTGGAAACCAAATGGGTTAAACCCATTATTGTACAACAATCACTATCCACAATCCAAAAAATAGTGGAACTCATTACTATTCACTACCCAAACCCTTTACTGTTCAGCCTAACCCAGTACTGTTCAAGCCCATTACTATTTATCCAAAACCCTAATTCGACAAAATATGTCCATTTCGCCCGGTTCGAGCCTATGAATCCTATTCTTGACTCTGTTTAGCCCAATCAAGCCTCCAATAAATCCTATACACCATCCAACTGTTCTCTTTTAATTCTTTGTGAATTTATTTAATTCATGTTGTTCCCAGCTCACCTCCTGTTGAGGCCAGACTTATTTATTTGATTTTCTTCCATGTTAAAACTTATTTTTGTTGATCAAGCTACAGAGGAATTGATCAAGGCATGAGACAGGTAAATCCGGTTAACGACTGCAGATATAGAGGCAAGTCGCATTTTCATTGATCATTTTGAGCCTATATTTCATGTAATTATATTATTAATTTTATTACTGTATTTGTGCCAATTACCTTAATATTCAAATAATACTTTTTAATGTCATGATAATTAGATAAATCCTATTACCCCACGTACAAGCCCACCTACTCTTGTAGGTCATATTTACTTTGACAAGTTTAAGTTACATAAAAATGATGGCCATACACTATAAGAAATCTGCTGAACGGTGACAATCAGAATTAGTCACAGATCTGTGTTTTTTGTCACAGTATGGGATCTGTGACGCTCCCATGACGAATCGAATTGTCACCTATAGTGCGTCGCTGATAGGTTTCTGTGATGAAGTAGCGAAATCGTCACAGACTTAGTGACGAAATCATTGTCGTCACGAATTTTATAACGCTGGCACGTCAGATTCTTATTGTCATTGGTAGCCTGGTCAGGCCACGCAGGATCTGACGTGGCTGTTGGTTTGTGACGATGTCTACCGTCATAATGTGAGTTAGGCCTATGTTAATTTTTGTCATAATTTCTACAAGGCCCATTTTGATTCCATTCTGTAGGCCCAACTTATTTTAGGTTAGCCCAAATTGCAGGCCCAAATTTTTTGGGTGTAGCCCAAATTGATGTTTTTTGGATGTAGCCCATTTTGACATTCTGAAAAGCGCAATATATTGCTGGGCTAAAACCATTTTGGCCCAGATAGCCCAGTTTTATCAGGGCCAGGCCCTTTGCCAATTCAGAAACCCATTTTCCAATTTCACAACGGTTTGGCCCAGCACATCCATACAGACAAAAACATTACAAGCATATACAATAAGATCATGTCATGTCATAATAGCAACATCCAACACATTGTTCCCAGGTTACATGCATCCAGCACCGTTCACAAAATAACAGTATCCCAGATCACAGTGCCATCAAACTACAAACTACATCAGTTTAGGGAGTAGGGTTCACCTGACCCTGATTGTAGTTCAGCAAACGACGAAGGAGGGCATCAGTATCTACAATCTTATCCTTCAAAAAGCCAATCTCTTCTAAGCTCTTCTTCCTAGCTGCTTCGGATTCTTCTGCCTTCTTCTTCAAGGCATCCAAGTCTTGCTGCTGAGCTTCAAGTTGGTCTTGAAGTTGGGATGCTCCTTGCTTCTCAATGTGAAGTTTAGCTTCAAGCTCTTCCACACGCGAAGAAACGGCTCGTCTCGAGCTTTTTTGTGAGGGTGTTTGAAGGCCCACATGTTGAAGGAATTTGGTTGAGTCACCGAGCACTTCAGAAACAGCTGTAGTAGGAGACTTTGATTCTTGTCCATCTTCCACTGGTTGAGCCACGATGGCTTCCATATCATCCTAGCAATAGATGGACTACGCATAAGTGTTATTATTTATAGTATACTTATGTAGAAAAGAAATGAACAAGTGGTGACTAACAATTGCTTTCTTCACTGGCTCACTAAAATTAAGTTTCTTGCTATTATGGCACTCTTTGAAGAGGTCAATTGCAGTGGGCTCTACATATTTATATTTCTCTTGCTTCTGAAATGTTCAAATCATTGCAAATTGTAAACTTCCAACATGGTATGGAAGGGTTTCATAACAAATGTATATAAGAACATCATTTCTGTAAGTACTTACAACATCATGATAGTGTGCAATGTAGGAACGAGAGCCGGTCCGCTGCTAAAACTGGACTTTCTCACGGTTCTGTTTGTTTTTCTCACAACGGTCCTACAGAAAGACAGATTAGTGTAAAACACGCCAAGTAACAGATAACTAAGCAAATAAACCAATTACTTTCATACCATGTGGTTTAGGTTGGACCACATCTGCACCAACGCTCTCCATTACTCATCGGTCATTTGCTTCAGCGGGCTAGTGGTTCTCACTTTATTTGGTGGTACACCATCAAAGTACCTCTTTTTAAGCATGTACCTCATCTATCGTTGTCCAGACTTGAGCAAATCAGCACATGCAGATGTGACTGCCTTTGAGTTGGTGTCCATGGTAAATTGACCCTAACAAAGAGCATACACATTACACAAGAGACATGTGAATACAACGAGAAACAACAGAACAACGAAAACGGAAAGGGATTTCACTTTTGGCCAAGAGTTGATATACTTACTGCAACTTTTCCAATGTAGTCCGTAAGGTGAGACTGATCATTCTTGTACTCTTTCCAATGTGGAAGGGCTGGTATATGCTGCCTTAGTATGATCCCACCCTCTGATGCAAGCTTTGCAGCTTGCATAGGTGCCTCGGGCCGTTTCTTCCCTTCGGAAATTTGGATTGGAATCTTACAGCTTAATGCTCTTGATATCCTATCAAGATCTCTGCCCTTGTTTCTTCCCCTCTTATTTGATTGTTGACTGACATCTAGTGCATCTGAAAATATGAATTTCATAAAGTTAGTGTAAAGCATATCTGCATTTCTTAAAGGGTTGTGCACAATCACTTGCCTTCATCAGAGTACATTTGAATGTGCTCCTCAGATTGGGTAGGTTCCAAAGAATCATGTGTGGCAGTAGGAGGGCTTTGAGTGGCCTGTTCTTTTGGATCTGAATTCGTACCAAGGGAAACTTCTTGAGTTAATGCGGACTCTCTTGTCTTCTGCCTAGTGCATCTAGCAGGTTGGAATTGACCATCAGGTGCCAACACCCTCTTTGGTGGTACAAGACTCGGAGGCATCTGGCGAATTATTTTCCCTTTGTGTAGATCTCTTCTTAGAAACCAACGAGGCCTCGTTGGCAGAATACAATAAGAATTAGTAGCACATGAATCAAACTACAAAGTGAATATATGATAAATAACACTGCAACAGTGCAAGGACACCACATGAGCAGCCTCTCCCACCCCCACCCCAAACGCCCAACACAAGAGAGAGGCACAGAACAAGAATGAGCACCTTATCGAGTTCCTCTTGTTCAGTGTCCTCATCCTCATTCTCTTGAGGGTCATACTTGGATCCAGAGTCTTCACGACTACGACCCTTGCTGTCTACACATGTATTTTTACGAATTGATGCTAATGAAGTGACGCCAAGTCCTCGCAACACTTGATTGTTCCTCATTAGATTTTGAGCCCTCTTTTTCTCATATTCGGTAAGTGGTGCTTCTTTACGTGAGTAAGAAAACAAGCGTAAGATTGCAATTTTGATACTACAAAGTTACTAGTATGCAACTAATTAAATTGCAGCAAGATTACTATGGAACTCTAGCATGCAACACCCAATGGAAGTAACTAATTTACAAGAAATTTAGCATTTGAGGTAGCCAGGCCCGCCACTACTGCCCTCGCCGCCCTAACGCAAGCTCCCTAACCAGTGGCGGATGCACCGCTGGTCCGACCTATCGACGCGAACCCCTCACCGACCGGATGAAGGGAGATGGAACTTACTGGCCAACTTTCTTGTCGCTAGCGCCTTCCGCTTCGGCATGGATGAAGGGAGATGGATGTCACTGTCGCCCTTCCCCTTGTCGTTGCTGTCGGCCAGCCCTTGCCGTCGCCCCACCGAGTATCGTCGTCTAGAGGAGGGGATTTGGGTCGGAGGATGGATCGACTAGGGTTTGGGGAGAGGAGATTTGGGGGAGAGGATTTGAGGAGGGGATTTGGGGGAGAATATGAAGGGGTCTGCGCTGCGCGCGTGTGATGTTTACCAAAATACCCTCCACCCGGTTGGGGAGGTCTAGTGATCTGTTTGGACAAAATAGACATTTCACAAAAAATTGGGTGGCTGGCGGGGTGGGTTGTGGTGCCACAACGAATATTTGCGTGGGATTGTGGCGCCACAAAAAAAATTAAATTAGTGAATTATGAAACTCGTGAATAATATTTTTCGAAGTAATTTAATATGATATGTGATGCTAAAATTCGTATAAATTTAACAGATGGTTCAAAAGGAACCGTCTGTGTTGGGTCTGTCAGGAGCAGACATTTGCAGTGCAGGCCTATCACCTGTCAGATCAAACGCCTCCACCTGTGACCTTGCACGCTAGATTCGTGCTTGTAGCTGTTCGGACTACGAAACCAAGCCCCATATAGCCCAGAGGCCATCAACCCTCGACTCTCCTGGCTGCATCCTCGGTGCGGACCAAGTAGTTCCATAGGACGATCTCCACGATGATATTTACTTGCTGAATGCCGCAGACCCTCTCATTAATTGGTCCGTCTGAGGAGGAGCTCCAGTCGACAGATGAAGGACGCTATGGTCTCCAGTAGATCGGATGGCCTACAGCGGATGACATTGCGAACGGAAGGCCTGTCCGCAGCTTGGGCTAGGTTGCAACCAGAGGGGTGCGAGTAAACAAACACAATGTAGGCCAGTACAGTCAGCACGAGAGGGGAAGCCATTTGGAGTTTGTGGAGAAAGGGGATCAATGTAACGTCCCGTTTGTCCATAGTTCTTGGAGTTTTCAAAAGTAAAAAAGAATCAGTCGGCTTAGATCTGACCGTTCAGGTCCTCCCCCTTTGCAGATCTGACCGTTCAGGTCCTCCCTCCTTTGAGATCTGACCGGCGGATCTCCCCTTTGGAGATCTAAGCCGTCCAGGTCCTCCTTCCTTTGAGATCTGACCGCCGGATCTCCCCTTTAGAGATCTAAGCCGCTCAGGTCCTCCCCCTTTTGCAGATTTGACCGTCAGGACCTCCCCATTGCTTTGGATCTTGACCATTGAGGATCTATTTTTGAGATCAGAGCATCAGAACCTCCCCTTGCTTGAGATCTTGACCGTGGCCAATTAGTGTGCCTTAACCCACTAGGCAACTAACCGGACCGCCAAGCTAGTCTTCGAATCTAAAGCACATCTCACAAAAGTGAAGCCCTTGGGGCTCACCTTTTCCTAATTTACGTTTGGCATTTTTCAAAGTTCAATGCATTTTTCAGTTGTAAAATAAAGCTTACCGGGAAAATAAATAACCTTTACCGAAAAGAATATACGTGGACAAACGTGCGCCGCAGATCTAGAGATGAACGACCCACGCGCGCGGCCAGAACAGTGCGCGCCCGCTCCGAACGGCCCAATGGTTCTCAGCCGTTGATCTGAAATGGAGGGCTGAGATCCAGGTAACCTTCGGACGGTCCGAACGTTACCTCAATCCCAGCCGTTGATTGGGAATCGGACGGCCGACAGTGATTGAGCCGATGGAGTGGTCCGAACGGCCCAATGAATCTCGACCGTTGGATGGTGATCCAACGGCTGGAATTGCGTGAACCACTCCTCGGCCAGAACAGTGCGCGCCCGCTCCGAACGGCCCAATGGTTCTCAGTCGTTGATCTGAAATGGAGGGCTGAGATCTAGGTAACCTTCGAACGGTCCGAACGTTACCTCAATCCCAGCCGTTGATTGGGAATCGAACGGCCGACAGTGATTGAGCCGATGGAGTGGTCCGAACGGCCCAATGAATCTCGACCACCGTTGGATGGCGATCCAACTACCGAATTGCGTGAACCACTCCTCGCCGATCAAAGGCGCGCCCGCTCCGAACGGCCCAATGGTTCTCAGCCGCTGATCTGAAATGGAGGGCTGAGATCCAGGTAACCTTCGGACGGTCCGAACGTTACCTCAATCCCAGCCGTTGATTGGGAATCGGATGGCCGATAGTGATTGAGCCGATGGAGTGGTCCAAACGGCCCAATGAATCTCGACCGTTGGATGGCGATCCAACGGCTGGAATCGCGTGAACCACTCCTCGGTCGAAAAACGCGCCAGGCTCGGGCTTTAAAAATAGGTTCGATTCTAGGGTTTGGCCTCCACGCCCAAATCGATTCTAGGGTTTGGCCTCCACGCCCAAATCGATTCTAGGGTTTAGCCCTCCACTCCCCGAAACTGGCGACCTGAAGCGTCGCTCCCGTGGTACGCCTCGACCGCCGCTCACCTGTGCGTCGCCGCACCATGGACAAGCAGAAATGTCGCGTGGAGACGCACTCCGAGTGGTCAGCCACAGGCCCTAGCGGTGGGCTACCTCTCGTGCCGTGCCCAAAGTGCCAAGCCACGATGATCTGGGCCGTGTCCGGGAGCTCAAAAAATCGAGGAAAGGAGTACTGCAAATGCCCTAGAAACGAACGGGTCAGAAACTCCCTTTTCTGTTGAATTTGGTTTTTGGTTTTGCCGGGCAATTTATGGTTTTTGTCGCTCCAGATGTATTCGGGTGAGTGCGACACATTCATGTGGAAAGACCAATACCTGAGCCATTTGAGTGGGCTGCATCCTGTCGGACACCAGAGAAGAGATGGAAATGAAGTGGTTTTCACAGTGGACCACCGTGTAGTGGAACAACATTTTGCTTTGATAAAGAGCTCATTGGACCAGATCAAGAATTCATTGGACGAGATAAACAATTCACTCAGGAAAGCCACTTCTGGAGATGAAAAGTTAAAAATAGTTGTAGTTGCATTTGTATTCTTGCTATTAGGAATTTGCATTGATAAGATTGTCAACTGATTTCCTAATTTAGTTATCTTCAAGTCTTTTGTAATGTAATATCTCGTTTGTATAAACTCTGTCTGAAATGGGAAATGAAATCTGAAAAGATGTCTCAGTGTAATATCTTCAAGTCTTTTGTCAACTAATTTCCTAATTTAATGTTGGAATGCATTTCAGCATGGTTCATACAGTTGATAGTTGGATAAATGGTTCTCTTGTTGCAATCTTACATATCTATGTCCACATTACAACAAACTAATAGATCACAAACTACTCCTCATCGCTATCTATCTCAGGAATTACGCGATCTTCATTATCACTACAGTACTGCATGTAAGTTTCGTCGTCTTCATCAGACTCGCAATTAACATCATCCACTTGGTTGTGAGCATTTTCAACGACACTAGCAGGGACAGTATGACACTCTCCATCATCAGCATGTAAATTTTCAGGAATAGGTTCATTTTCTTGTACTGGACATTGTGTACAGTCATCATCTTGGTATGTAAGTTCCTTCTTAGTTTCTGCTTCGGTGACTCTCCACAAATGCCTATGCTCAAACTTTTGAACAACTCTCCAGTCTCCACCAAACTTTGTGTCCTGCAAGTAAAATGTCTTTGTTGATTGTGCGGCTAGAATAATAGGATCTCCTTTGTACCAGTAACTTGCAGTGTTGATGCTTTTGAAATATCCATCATCTTTCAATCTTGTCTTCTTGCCATCAAGATCAAACCAGCCATAATGAAATAAAACAACTGTTCGACGGACGTCTTGGCTTGAGTTATACTGCAACTCGATAATGTCTTGCAGACAACCATAAAAATCAATATGCTCACCATTATGTGTACCCTGAACCATGACTCCACTGTTCTGAGTCTTTCTATTTTTTTCACGGTCAATCGTGTGATATCGAACACCATCAACAATACATGCTGAATATAATCTCACTCGCATATCTGGTTGGCATGCTAATGAATATAGGTCATCACTGACCTCTACTCCTTCCACATAACGCAATCTTGCCATCTGAACAACAGAAAGGTCAGCATGATGATAACCTATACACTTGATCAGAGTTCCATCCAAAATTGCAAAGAAAACTCATATGCTTCTTACACCATGTGGTAAATTCATGCTCTAGCCTTTTTTCCACATCATGACTACCTTCTTTCTCTAACTCTTGTCCACATAACCTGCATAGTGGCTTCAGAAATTACAGATAAATAGTATATATATTATATCTGAAACAAAAGTTAAAAGTGTTAGAAGGGATCACATACTCCATAAATGGATGAACCTCAGGACAATTGTTGAGCACATACCAAACCATCTTGTCATAACAACCTTCAAGATATGTCATCTTCGAGGCTCCAATTAAATGAACACCATGCTGAAAAACAGAGAGGTCACCTTCTTTTAAGTCAACACGCTCTCTATTCCTGCCCTCTTGATTGAATCGTGTCTCCACATCATTCAAGTACCTTGAGCAAAAAGTTAAGCACTCATTAGCAACATATGCTTCTGCAATGGATCCTTCAGGTCTAGCCCTATTCCTCACAAAACGCTTCAGTGTACATACCCTTCTTTCCACTGGGTACATCCAGCCATATTGCACTGGGCCTCTTAGGATTGCTTCATCAGGTAAATGAACAGCCAAGTGCACCATAACATCAAAGAAAGCTGGTGAAATTTTTTTTCTCAAGCTTGCACAAAATGATTGGGATTTGAACTTTCAATTTATGCAGAACATCTAGCTTTAGAGTTTTGCAACATAACTGCTGAAAGAAATTTCCCAGTTCAGCTACTGCTTCATATATTTCCTTACTCATGATTCCTCGTAGGGCAGCACGTAAAATTCTTTGTAGAAGAATATGACAATCATGAGTTTTTAATCCTACCACCTTGCATCCATCCGCACTAATACATTTTGCTAAGTTAGAAGCATATCCATCTAGAAATTTCACCTCTCTTATAAATTCAAAAAATTTACGCTTTTGGTCTTTTTTTCATTTCATACGGGGCTTTAGGGATACTGTATAAATCTCCTTCATACTCCAAGTGTAAAAAAAATCTTATGCCCATGTCTTCCAAATCTAGCCTAGCACTGGCTGTGTCCTTTGTCTTCCCATCAATGTTGAGAAATGTACCAAGCAGGTTGTCACATATATTTTTTTTCAATGTGCATTACATCAAGATTGTGCAACAGCTTTAGACTCGACCAATATGGCAAGTCAAACAAACAAACTCTTCGAGTGTAAACTTGACCATCGGCTTGCCGCTTTCTCTTATTACCGCTTTGCAGATGCTTTCCTGGTCTAACATCTCTTACATTGTCCGATTGTCAGAGACTCCTCTGTACTAAGTTCCCAAGGCTTCGCACGGGTTTCATTCTCACCATTAAATTCTTTCCTTTTTCTCCACGGATGATCCCTTGGAAGGAAACGACGATGGCCAATGTAGCATATCTTCTGCCTTAATTTCTTTGAGCAGGGATCTTTGTCACAATGCACACATGCATAATAACCTTTTGTGGTTCGTCCCGACAAGGTGCCCAATGCTGGATAATCATGAATGCACCATAAAATTGCAGCATGTAGATCAAACATACTAGCACTACATGTATCATAAGTACGGACACCCTTCCAAAGCTCCAACAACTCTTCGATGAGAGACTCCAAGAACACATCAAGATCCTTTCCTGAACATTTTGGACCCGGGATCAGTAGGGCCATCATGAAGTTGGACTGTTCCATACATGCCCAGGGTGGCCCGTTGTAAGGCACGACAAATACTGGCCACATGCTATAGGAGGAGCTCATGTTGCCAAATGGATTGAAACCATCGGTAGCAAGGCCAAGCCTCATGTTCGCTGCATCTTTTGCAAACCACCCATATTTTATGTTGAAGTCTTTCCATGCCTCACCATCAGCAGGATGGCTGAGTTCATTGTCCACAGATTGCCGCTTCAACTTGTGCCATTGTGCCTCATCCACTGTCACTACTACAAAACAGGCCATAGAAGACGCCTCATCAAAATAATCACAGACGGTTCCAAGACAAACCGTCTGTGATATGTCACTATCACAGACGGTTGTAGAGAACCGTCTGTGATATGTAGATATCACAGACGGTTCGTGATTAGAACCGTCTGTGATGCTTCACAGACGGTTCTAACCACAAACCGTCTGTGATACCGAGAATATCACAGACAGTTCTAACCATGAACCGTCTGTGATTTTAGGGTTTTACCATGGTTTGGAATTTTCCTTACTCTCTGATTTTACTATGGCAACTAATGCTCTGCCGCGGTAGGGTTTGAGCAGCGGCAGAGGATTGTGTGCCAATTGTGTGCCGCGGCAGAGGATTATGTGTCAATTATGTGCCGCGGTAGTGGATTTACACAGACGGTTTTATACACAAACCGTTTGTGATGAGACACTCATCACAGACGGTTCGTGGTTAGAACCGTCTGTGATGAGACGCTTATCACAGACGGTTCGTGATACGAATCGTATGTGATATGTCATCACAGACGGTTTTTGTATAAAACCATCTGTGATACTTTTGTTTCGTCAGGCGGGAAAATAAAAATTTGCACTTAATGGCGGGCTCCCAAAAATCTATCTATATTAACAGAGTCATCTCCATCTCCTCCTTTGCCATCTCCATCTCCTCCTCTGCCATTTCTCCTCTGGCCTCCCCCGAGTTCGTCGCCCGCGACCTCCTCCACCTCGCCCCAGCCTCGTCGTCGTCGGTCTCCCACGACCTCGTCGCTCCCGGCCTCCTCTACTTTGTTGCCCCGTCCTCCCCTGAGTTCATCGCCTGCGGCCTCCTCCACCTTGCCCCGGCCTCATCGTCGCCGGCCTCCCATGACCTCGTCACCCCAGCCTCCCACGACCTCACTCTCTCTACTCCCCCCTTTTACTCTGTGATGTGGATTACTACTGTGATGTGTTAGTGCTCTGTGAATGGATTGAGTTGATGCTACTGTGATGTGGGTGATGCATGCCGTGTTGTTTTTATTGCTCTGTGAATGGATTGAGTTGATGCTACTGTGATGCTATGGCTATTGTGGGAAAGCTAGCGAAAAGTTCAATCCGAAAATCAATATCAGATTCATTCGCGAGGCTCCAAACGAAGTGAAAATTCGTTTTCGTTTTTTTTTGCCATAGAAAAAACTATCATAGACGGTTCTAAACAAGAACCGTCTTTGATAGTTACTATCGCAGACGGTTCTTGTTTAAAACCGTCTGTGAAAATAGACTATTACAGACGGTTCTATTCATGAACCGTCTGTGAAAATAGACTATCACAGACGGTTCTATTCACAAACCGTCTGTGATAGTCGCTATCACAGACGGTTCGTGAATAGAACCTTATGTGATAGCCTTTTTCACAAACGGTTCAAAAACCGTCTGTGATGACCTCGTGTCATCACAGACACAAAAATTCAGACGGTTCAAAAACCGTCTGTGATGATGGTTTAGAACCGTCTGTGATGAGCTTTTGGTTCCCATTTTGTTTCTTCAAAATAGCCGTTAGGCTATAATTTAATCAAATTAATGTTTTTCAACTGTTCGTAAATATGTTTGATTCTATTTCGGTTCACAACCGAAATCCTAGGCGGTTGCGCAAACCGGGTACACCCCGTTTGAAAAATGGGGTCATTGCAATTCTCCTCTTATCCGGCTTCGGCGACATCAATTAGTATTCCAAGTCCACTGGATTAGGTTTCAAGATCCATCTGACCCAGATTAGAGGAGAGTCGGAGGTGTTGGTGGTCAGGGTAATGTTGCAGTAGACAGCCGACAATAAGATCGGGTGGTAAACTGCAGCACAAGTGGATGAGGAGAGAAGATTGTGTCTCTAGGGGTTGGACCCGCCGACGTGTCGCCCGCACAGCAGCTCCGGTCCTTTGGGGCATAGACAATATGCTATTTTTATATTTAACATGAAGAGAGAGTTACTTTTGTTATCGAGAACATCAACAGTGTTAGCTATAGCCTCGTCAGCTATGGAAGCACGTCGGGTGGCTTGGCACCAAAAGCTGCACGGGAGGCAGTCTAACGGGGCAAAGGTAATGGCTGGAGGGAGGCACAAGCAAACGGACCTGCCGGTGGGCTGGCCCATTTATCCATTCAGTTTATTTTGTATACATGGACCTTACACGAGGAATCAACCAAATGAACTAGGAATGGTTCAATGGGCTGGCCCGGCCCGACCCAACCCACTTGCATCCCTAGACGGTGCAGCATACTAGAAATTGAAGGTGTGTTGATTTGTAGAGAAAGTTTGTGCACCCTTATAAATCCTGCCTTGATTCCAAGGACGTTCCATAGAAGAATATATCTTCCTGGGTTTTATCACTGGCTACTATTCACTGACGTTTGATGGCTATTAGACAAAGGAAAATGGTAACGTCTGTGACGGGGACGAAAAGCTGGAAATTTTCCGATGCAAAACTTTCAAAAATATCATTTTAATCTCTAGTAATCTTCATCTCGATAGTTTGACTAAACTGGGCGGATAAACGAACCCAAGGCACGATCGACCACGCCCAATATCAGCAATTTCCAAGAAAGTATACGAAAAAAAAAGTCGAGAATATTCTATGTTGCTGCAAAGTGGAGTAGTATTGACCGACCAATCCAGTGGTATTCGAAACTGCGAAGAGCCGAGGACAATGGCAATGGTCAACTCTCAACCAGATGATTTTACTACTGCTCCGTAACCAAGGCACGACAAAAGCGGGGCGATATAGTCAAATGCGTACAGCCAGCTTAGAAAGCGTCCAGAAACTTCTAGAAACGAAAACATTGACACGCAAACTCATCGCGTATCTTTACATATGAATCAGTTGATGGAGTTTGAGTACAATCTTAGGAAAACCAAAGATAGAAAAAAAATCAGAAATATGTTGTTTACTACTGGTTGCACGTCTTGCACGATGCGGCGTATAGGTTTGGCTCTTCGGTGCACTTATCCTCACCGTCGGACCTGATCATAGCAAGTCTGTAACATATGAATAGCCAACGTCTCATCGTCTCGTCTGTTGTTTCCGTGTTTAACTGTCGTACGATTGAAATTGATATCTTACTACGGTAACCTGGGGGCCATAGCTCAGGTTTGGGGAGAGAATGCTCCATCGCTGCTGTGGGTCACGACCGCATCAGGGGTTTGACCACATGATAAGCAGATAGGTAGGATATAACTGCACGCGTTTACTTCATGGCAAAGCGAACTGCAAGTAAAGAGAACTGCGACCTCCACCCGCGTCGGCGACACGCGGAGCATCGCAGTAATTCCCTTGCTCCGCCCAGGCAGCCTGCGTCTTTTACCCTTTTTGTTCTCCCCCTCCGCTGCAAGCTTCCAGAAACAAGGGAAAGGAAAACGGGAGGGGAGGGGGAGAAGCCAAGCCAAGCCAAGCCAAACAACCTCTCTTCTCCAAAATCCAAATGCTTTGCTGATCTCTCTCTCTCTCTCTCTCTTCCCCTACAACATGGCACGCGTCCTCCCTCTCAGCATCGAAGCGGGGGAGATGGCCAGGTACGCACGCTGTTCTCGAGCGGCTACGGTTCCCGTGCTCAAATTTCTTTTTTGTTTTTAATTTCGGCTAATTTTTGGGGTTGCGATCTTGGTGAGAAGTTTGTTTCTTTGGGAGTTTGGGCCTAGGTGGAGCCGCGGAAGCAGCCAAATTTGTTTTGGGGGTTTATTAACCTGTTGTTGCTTGTCACTAGCTCGATCCTATACGCCTGGACCAAGATTTTTCTCTACTAGTTAGTACCGATCAGCTCTATGTTTCGTTTTAGCGAGGGGAAATCAGAAACCAAATGATCTTGCGCGTGGTGTGAGCTTTCGTCTTGCGCGTGGTGTGAGCTTTCGTCTTGTTTGGTTGTTCCCTTCGATTCTTTGTCACAAGAAGAAGAACAAAAAAAGGGCAAGGTTTCGTGATCTTGCTCTCTCTTTGCTGGCATGTGGGCCCCTCCTGCTGCCGCCCTTGGAGCACCTAGTTCCAGGTCGCCGTCCGTCCGTATGTGGGCGGTGGCTCCGGAGGAATGGAGGCCATCTCCCGTTGCCGCCGCCGATCCGCCATTAGAGCTGTGGAGCGTGGGGGCACGCACCATGTGATGTGAGGAGCACGGGTTACCTGTTCCCCGCCTAGTCCCGTGCACTCACACGACGGTGTTGGGCTATTAATACCTGCTACGTTTGGAGGCCACTGTGGGCCATGCATCAGCAAGAACAGGAACAAGCGAGGACTGCTCCAATTTGGAGAATCTTAGTGTTTGACGATGTTATAATTGCTTCCTTGAGAAGAAGTTACAGACGGATGCATTTGGGGGACTCTTGTACTTAACAGGATCTCACTTGAAATATCACGATTGAGCGACCGGTTGTTGCTGACTTGCTGTTGCACTAGACCAAACCAGTGGCTCGGCTAGCTGTGTAAATGACATGTAATTGGAATATTGCACTGAGCAAAGAACCAGAAGTTGGGAATTTTTACCTGGGCGATAAGATCATCATCTGTATTTGAAGAGGATACATATGCAAACATTGCATTAGTTTTAGAGAGTAAAATGCATTTCTATGTCCAAACAGTAGTTTGAGACTATCTTAGCATTTCCATGAACGTTGTAGATCAGATGAGATGTTTTAGGCACCTTTGGTCTTCTACATGGGTTTTCTTTCTTTATTCCTTTCTAGTACACATAACAAGCATGTGACAGCTTTACGTCAATGAGATAAGTTCATAAAACTTGTTAGTTGTGCATTATCAATACCCTTTTTTCTAATTTTTCCTTGGCTCGTAAACAGAGGCGGTGAGACAGTTACAAGCATTCCAAGCTCTTCAGCTGAGGCATCATTCAAGGGAATTGAACATTCTGAGCAAAACACAAAGGACGACGAATACGCGAGGCTGGTAACACCAGCTCAACATGCAACAGCTGACATTAACACGGTAGTTTTACCTGATCAACCAAAGTCAAGATCCTTCATTTGGTGGATGAAAGTTCTGCTTGGCTGCTTCCTTCTTATATTAGTGTCTTATGTCTTTGTGAAATGGGGAGTCCCCTTTGCCTTTGAGAAGGTAAGCGTTGATACTTTTTGTACAATTCTTTTATACAGTCTTTTTCCTTACTTGAAGGGTAATCTTAGTCGTAGAGGAGTCAGTCCATTAGAATGTGACTAGACTTCTCTTTTTCTGGTTCCAAAGTGGATGCTAGTACAATAACAGTAAGACATGCACCACTTTCACAGAATGTTGCTTTTTCAGAACCAACTGAATTTGGTTTGTTCACTGGCTCTTAATAACGATCACAAGTTTGATGCGATGGCTCGCTTGATCAACCTGACCCATAGGGTTTAAAGTTACACAAGGAATATATATTTCTTAAATTTTCCAATCTATCAAGATGCCTATCATGATAAACAAAGGGCAGTACCCCCAAAATATGTTGCATACTATTTTAAATTAAATAAGGGGATTTTAGATGTGTGTCACCCTAAAGTTTGTGGATGAGAAAAATGGCGCTCAATGTCTCACTAACATGTGGGCCTAGGGCCCACTTGTCATTTCAAAGTGGGTGGGCTTTTTACTATAACCACAAACTTTGGGGTGGCATGCAACTAAAAATTCCATGAAAACAATCACAAATCTTAAAGTAGTAATGGCTGAATCAAAATAAGGACAAGCTAAAGTTGGTTTTACCCCAGTCTTCATTTAAAATTCTTGTTTATTCTTTAGAATACTTGAATCAGCACCATTGCTCCATTCATCTTAATAATTTGTCTTTGCGGAGCCTGTCTGCTGTATGTTGCATTTTGTCACATCTGCTAAGGTCTCAAGCATAACTTCAGGTTTCAGCTTTTGAAAAATAAAATTGTTAACGATTAGTAGTTGACTAGACACTATTCCATACCTTCCCATGTACATTCTAGTATATTAATATAATTTGGAATTCTATATGTTTAATGAATGCATATGTAACTTACTGTAATTTGAAGTGAAATTTAATTTGTAGTTTAAGAAATTATCAATTTTCTCATGTTTCTGAGCTATGTTGTGCCTGTTAACTGTTTGATCTTATTTTTTTTTTCTGGAAAAACGTTTTGATTTAATCCATAGAACTAAAACATCTCCTATGTTAATCTCGTATGTATTTTTATCTGTTTGTTATAGGTTCTCTTGCCAATCATGCAATGGGAAGCAAGTGCTTTTGGGCGTCCAGTATTGGCTGCTGTCCTTGTTGCATCTTTGGCCCTCTTCCCAGTTATTTTAGTGCCTTCTGGACCATCTATGTGGTTAGCAGGAATGATATTTGGTTATGGTTGGGGATTCTTGATTATTATGGTTGGGACTACTATTGGCATGGTCGGACCATATTGGATTGGCTCATTGTTCCGCGAACGTCTACATGTAAAATTTCTCAGATCCATGTTCTTGTGACATGTATTATAGGAGCTACATATTTTTTTAAGGAGTTAGGCCCTAATTTTCTTCTTTGTCTGCTTTCTTTCTTTTTTTAAATGCAGGCATGGTTAAAGAGATGGCCTCAGCAGATAACTTTAATAAAACTTGCTGGTGAAGGGAGTTGGTTCCAGCAGTTTCGAGTTGTTGCACTATTCAGAATCTCACCATTCCCTTATACAATTTTTAACTATGCCGTAACTGTGACAGAAATCAAGTTCATCCCTTACCTATGTGGTTCAATTGCTGGAATGGTACCTGAGTCATTCATCTATATCTATAGGTTAGATACAAATCTCTACATTGCGGATTATGATTTAATCAATTGTGCATGATTTTGCCACCAAGATTTAGGCTATCTATGTTTATATCCTCACCCCATGTACTTGATTGGTGTGCATTTATCATTTGATTCGTGTCCTTGACAAATAGTACATGAGTCATTTAGTGTACCAGTGTCATAATCTCTATATATGTGTGCAAACGTGTTAAAAGTTATGCTGATTTGGAGATTCTGGATGCACATAATAACTAGAAAGAACTTGAGTTGGGCTTTGGTTGCTAATTTAAGCTATACACTAGCAGTGCCCGTAACCAACCCAGATAGAAACAGAACATTGTTTTTCAGAAAGTAAGTGCACTCAATATGCTTTCCAGAAGTACTTGTGGTTTACTTGTATTGCTACATTTTGTTGCAGTGGGCGGTTGATACGTACGTTGGCCGACATGAAGTATGGCAACTATAAGATGACGCCAGTGGAGATAACATACAACATAATCTCCTTTGTTATTGCTGTTGTCCTCACAATCGCCTTCACGGTATATGCTAGGAGAGCTCTAAATGACATAAAAAGGTCAGAAGGTATTTGCACGGAAGAACCTGGTACCTCTTCTGGCTCGGCTGCTCTTAAGAATCACCATGAGTGTCCTCACCCACATTCTGTAACATTGGATGTTGTATAATGGTGTATTCACTGTCTAACTCGTACACACCCAGCTAATGTGGTTTACTTGATTCATTTCATGTAATTGATCCAAAGATGCAGTACCACTGGCTGAGCTGAGCCGCTTTCAGCAAATTCTGTGTGTGATAGTTGATGTAATTACTAGGATATGTAACCGCCTTGAGTTGTTGGCCGGCGATTCTGGCGAAAAGGAGCATTAGCTTGTCTGTTGTGCAGGTTTTGCTTCAGAGGTTATGGTTATGCGTAGAGTTCACCGTACTCTTGTTTGTGGTGATGCACAGCGTAATTAACGTTGTGGCCATTTCGGCAGTATCAGAAGTTGTTACTGTTGTGTTGAATCTTAATTACTGCACTATGTCCTAGCAATACACCTATGCAAACTGCATCTTTGGCAGTCGGGTATCAAGCGCATCAAATAGTAAAACGTATAGGAATGCTGGATAAAACGTATAATCAACATTCGAGTCCGGATCCGAATTCGGATCCGATTGACACCATGCTAGTTGGCAGCCTGGTTGGTCTTTTTTTAGGAGCATGGTTCATGTGATTATCTTTTATCTTTGTCTGAAAGATACATAACTTTTCGCCTAGGATCGTCGCGGGTCACGCATTTGCACTTTTCAGCGTTTGGACCAGGCCGCTTGCGGCCCAGTTTGGCTTGCTTTTGGATTTTAGGAAGCAACTGCATTGGCTTTACAGTGCGCCGTCAGAAGCGTAGATGATAGTGTTTTCTTTTAGTCCCAAATCGCCTGCTCGAGCGAGAGGCGACAGGGAGCCCTGCTATTTAATTGAGCCGGGGGTGGGGGCTTGACAGCACGTAGCTGGGCGGTGCACATAAAGTGAACTATTCTTTCGCCTTTTACTAACGAATACCATGTGCTCGCCGCAAATAGCGGCATATGCCAGTTTTCGGAGGGCTCATCCTCAAAAGGCGAATACCATGTGCTCGCCGCAAATAGCGGCATATGCCAGTTTTCGGAGGGCTCATCCTCTCCTTCGAGAAGGTCCCCTAAAATTCAAAGGGAAATTTTCTTTTGTACTTTTAAATTTTTTTTCTTCTAAAGTGTAATAAATATTATTTCTTTCATGTTTTGAATTTTCATTGCCATTCTTAAATTCACGATACTTTTGAGGAATTTCCTTGTCTGTTGTGTAGGTTTTGCACGAATGTTTCCAATGGTCATGCGTCGAGTTCACCATACTCTTGTTTGTGGTAATGCACAGCATAATTAACGTTGTGACCATTTCGGCAGTATCAGAAGTTTGTGTTACTGTTGTGTCAAACGTTAATTACTGCACTATTTCCCAACAATACACTTCTGCAGACTGCAATGTTGGTAGTAGGGTATCAAGTGCATCGAATACTAGAATAGTCTGGGGCTGCTGGATAAAATGTATAATCAGGATTACAATCTGGATGAGAGTGATAATTCAGATCCGATTTACACCCTGCTAGTTGGTAGCCTGGTATGCCTTTCTTTCGAGGAGCATGGTTTATGTGAGATTTTCTTGTATCTTTTTCTTAAAGATATGTAACTTTTCGCCCGGGATTGTCACAGGTCACACATTTGCACATTTTAGCGTTTGGATCGAGACGCTTGCGGCCCAGTTAGGCTTGCTTCTGGACTTCAGAAAATAGCCGCTTGGCTTTGCAGTGTGCCGTCAGAAGCGTAGATGACAGTGTTTTCTTTTAGTCCCAAATCGCCTCCTCGAGCGAGAGGCGACAGGGAGCCCCACCTATTTAATCGAGTCGGGGGTGTGAGCTTGAGAGCACGCAGCTGCGCGCTGCGCATATAGCGAACTATTCTTTCGCCTTTTACTAAATAATACCGTGTACTCGCCGCAAAGAGCGGCAAATGCCAGTTTTTGGAGGGCTCTTCCTCTCTTCCGAGAAGGTCCCCTACAATCCAAAGAGAAATATTCTTTCGTGCTTTCTTAATTTGTTCCGAAGTGTAAAAAATCTTATTTTCTTTCCTGGTTTGAATTTTCATTGCCATTCTTAAATCCACGCTACTTTTGAGGAATTTCCTTGTCCGTTGTGTAGGTTTTGTACGAATGTTTCCAATGGTTATGTGTTGAGTTGACCATACTATTGTTTGGGTGATGCACGACGTAATTAACGTTGTGGCCATTTCAACGGTATCAGAAGTTTATTTTACTGTTGTGTCGAACGTTAATTACTACACTATTTCTCAGCATTACACTTTTGCAGACAGCAACGTTGGTAGTAGGGTATCAAGTGCATCAAATACTAGAATAGTATGGGGTTGCTGGATAAAACGTATAATCAATATTCGAGTCTGGATAGGAATGATAATTCAGATCCGATTTACACCCTGCTGGTTGGTAGCCTGGTAGGTATTTCCTTAGGAGCATGGTTCATGTGAGATTTTCTTATATATTTTTCTTAAAGATATGTAACTTTTCGCCTGGGATCGTCACGGGCCAGTCATTTGCACTTTTCAGCGTTTGGACCGAGACGCTTGCAGTCCAGTTAGGCTTGCTTCTGGACTTCAGGAAATAACCGCATTGGCTTTGGTGTGTGCCGTCAGAAGCGTAGATGACAGTGTTTTCTTTTTGTCCCAAATCGCCTGCTCGAGTGAGAGGCGACAGGGTGCCCCTGCTATCTAATCGAGCCCGGGGTGGGTGCTTGAGAGCACGCAGCCGCGCGGTGCGCACATAATACCTCATTTATCCAGCTAGGTTGTATCGTTTCTTTTGTCTGGGAGTTTTATTCGAAAACGAGATTTACAACTTTCCGGAATCGAATCGGTAAAAAGAAAGAAGTCGGAGGGAGTAAAAGAAACAACTTTCATGGATTTTTCCAAACAGCAGGGGGTAAATGATATTGACGTAAACTGGGCCGCAGTCGCGACCTGTGGCCCAAGAGGGGCCGCCGCCCATGTAGTGGCCGGCCAAAGGGGAGGCACCACTCCCCCAAAACCCTAGCCGCCACCCCTTGCCCCTTTCCTCCCCTTGGCCGCCTCCTCTCCCCAAACCGACCCCATTGCTGCCCCTTGAGGTGGTGCCATCTCCGTGATCCCGTCGCTCCTCCTCAAGTTCCTCTCCATCAACTCCGTTCCCGCCGACGACGACGGCCGCTCGCTCGTCTCGGTGGCGGCCCTAAGAGAAGAAAGAGAGGAGAAGGGAGGAGGACCCGTGTGCAGCGGATCTTCGCTGCTTTACTGGTCTACAAGGGTAATTAGACCTCCGATTCGTTGTTTGATTCCATTAGAATTGAGGATCCGATTGGATTTGTAGTTTCGTTTTGATTCGGTTAATAGATTGATTCTGTCCAGAATGTTGTAACTCGGTTTTGGGTGTCTTAGAGGCAGAATTGGATGTCTTCGCCTTCTAGAGATTTGTTCCTTATTTCATTAGCTTTCTTTTGGCACCTGGATCACGAATTTTCACCCAGTATATTAAAAGTTATGACTGTTTTACTACGTACTGGTCTGTCTGTCAGAAATGTTGAGTATAGTCGGTTGCACCTAGGTTTTGATCTAGTTAGAGTCAGAATCAGGTCGGACACCCAACTAGGTTTATGAAGATAATTTCACCATCTTTCCAGGCTGATAAAAATCACTTTATTTGGATCAGTGGTTTAAAAGTTAGAGCCTATTCTTTAGGGCTGTTCTGTATTCTGGGCAGACTGCAGTTAAAGTTTTTCATTGGATGGTTAGACCTCTGTATTGGCCGAATTAGAGTTTACCATCAACTAGAGTTTTGTAGCCAGTTAAGTTAAGAAAATATGAGCACTGGTTTCAGGTCTTTTGGACTTACGGTTTTTATTTGGTGAATTTTCTAGTAAAACTGCCAGATAAAGGATAATTGAAATGTTTGGGTAAATTGATCAAATTGAACTTTTATATGGTTAGTTTGGCTAGAGATTGAGGGAGGACACGTGTAGCATTGCCCTATTCGTTTGCCCTCATTTCGATTATTTTATATTGTAGACGGTGAAGCGGTGAGTGGAGGGGTATCTCAATTACCTCCCAACCCGTTGCAGCGCGGCAGGCAAGTAACTTGTATACTGTGATTGATGCATTATGTGATGTGTGAATGAATGATTATATTTATTCGTATTTGTAGATGAATGCCATGTGTATCTTTTCATTTATGAGTACTATTCAATCTTGCCATGGGATCACATCATGACATGCATAAATTATCTTTGTAAGACCCATCAATTCCAGTATGGGCACTTGAAAATCCCATCAATTCCAGAATGAGTACGTGAGTCCACCATTCCAATGTGGGCCACGTTACGTGAGTCCACCATTCCAATGTGGGCCACGTTGGATGGCCGTATGAAACGTTCTTCATACGGTTACTTTAAGTGAACACCGACGGGTGTTTCACTCGCTATACCGGTATAAGCTGTGATTAGTCCATTCCTTCAATGCATTCTTTCATTCCATCTATTCATGTATTCATTCCATTCAATCATATATGTGTTCCAAGATTTGTTCGTAATTCAACTGGATTGTGTTGTCCACTCTATGTTTGATTATTCTTGTATGTACTTGCTGAGTCTTCGACTCACCCTTGCTTTGTATGTTTTAATTAGGTAATTGAGGAGAAGACAAGATGATTTGGTGGGGTAGTTCGGCACACTGCACTTCACTTTTATCCAACCAGAATAATTATTATTACCTTTCAGTCAAGCCAACTTGTTAAATAAATTTCCAGATTTGTAATAATCCAACTTTGGTATTGCTTGACTGCTCGTGGTATTATAACTGCTTATCCATTCTTTTCCATGAATCGGTGATCGCTTATTGTCACTCTTTAGAAATTATTGTTGATTGAATCAGATAATCCGCTTTAATGCTATTCTTAGTAGTTTGATAGTTTTGCGTGACATCTTGGCTTCCGAATAGCCAGGGTGTTACAGTTGGTATCAGAGCGGGCTTTAGGTCCGTGGTAATTAAGTTATTAAAATGACACACTGTGCACAGTAGGTGGGGTTTGGGAAATCCATTGCTTCCGCATTTCTAGTGATTTGGGTTCATTATGTAGTACTGTGTAGAATTGTTTCTGTACTATCTGTCATGTTGCTAATCTGTGACATGATGTGGTATCCTATATCTATGAATTATTTTATGATTGTCATGAGATGATCCTATATATTCATAATTGATTGCATTAGCTATGCGTATCGGTAGCGGACGTTGAGCAGTTGAGTTCGTGGTTGTTGTCCTGGGTTTTGCCAGGCTACACCACTGTTCGTGGTATGAGAGTAGAGAAGTTCTTACCCATGTTCCATAGTTCTGTGTTGAGCCTGAGCTCATTGTTGAAGTTGTTGTCGTTCTCAAATTTGTATCTGGTTTTCTGGTTGTAGTTTCTTGTAGTTCGTGAATTTCTTTTGAAAGGAGGGTTATAATGAGGAGGGCAAGCTCCAGTAAGTTTCTGATCGTTCTTTGAAACAGTTATTGTACTTTCGACTATTGTCGTGTTTCCTTTAAAAGGTTTATTGATATGATAGTAATGTAAATTGATTGTTATCAGGAACGTATGTTATTGCTCTTAATGAAATGTTCATTAATGTTGATTCTTTTATAGAGAAAGAAGTTTGACCACCTTTCTTGTTGTTTCTAAAATGATCCAATTTCAAGTTTTGTGTTCATGACTTTTTGGGGTTTAAGTTTATTTTGGTAAACGAAGTCCGCGCGAAAAAAAATGATTTGTTGCAAAGTTATAATAGTTCTCCGTGATGCGAGCGCTTTGATATTGAATGCTCGTTGTTCTTATCTCGCTAAGGTCGACATTCTCTTCTTTTGAGGCTTATGCTTTCAACTGTGGACTCCTTATGTTCAATGAGTTCATTGCTTAATTGGTTTTCTCCTGGGCCCGGTGTTTGTGGCGAGTGGTGAATGATTTTCTAGTTGGTGAAAATCGTTTTCATGTGCCTCTTCTTTTGATAAATATTCGACCCATTCTTTCCGCATGAGTCTTTCGAGGTGTTTTCTAATTGACGTTGAGAGATTGATGTTGAAACTTGTAGTAAAATAATCACCTCTGTGATACCACCTAAATGAGAATACTTCAAGTCTAGTGTCCGTGATCTTTTGGAGTTCGTGAATATTCTGGTAACTGAAATTGTTTTAAGTAAAATAGAGCATGCAGATATCCTATTGCTTCTTAAGAGTTTCGTGTGATTTAGTCCTAAAGGCTCCTTGGTTTGAGTTAGCAAAGTGAGGTTGCAATCAAAGGAAATTTTCGTCGCTTTCGTTGAGAATCCGGTTGCTTTTCGTGAACTCATGTAAAGGAAAATGCTTGTTTTGTGGCTGAGGTCATTTGGATAACATGTTTCATTAGTAGATGAGCTGTTTCAAACAAAGTTGGCGTGTTGAGAAAAAAAATTATTTGTTCTTAAGTAGTTCCGTGGGTTAAACTAAAGAACTTACTTTGTTCATGTGGTAAGGTGTTATAGATTCAAGAACTAATTGTTGTGTTAAAGGAAAGAGTGCAGTAGAGTATTTGATAATTTGAGTCAAGTTTTGTAACTTGTGATTATTTGAATCGTTCCTAAACTTCTTGCTCTTTCCGCTCAAAAGATGTCGAGTTTCAATCGCAATGTCTTTCTTTCGTATCGGATGTTATTTGCTATTCTCTCTTGAGGGATGTGTGCCCTCAACTGTGAACTCAGTTTTCGTTTTCCAATATCCCCATTATCAGAATATTCTTTTGGGTTCATGCTCGTTGGGATGAGCAACGTTTTTATGTGTGACGAAGCTTGTCCTTATTCGCCTCTTTCTTTTGAGAAAGACCCAAAAGTTTGGTTGCAGGGTTTTACAAAGCGTTTATTGTCAACTATTTGGTGGTGGTTAAGTTTAGGTAGCGGTGATATTTTGCTATCAAGTTATTGGAGGAGTAGAAGAATGTGAAATGGATTTGATCTGTATCTCTTGAGGAAAAAAAAATATTGATTCACATGGAATGTTTGGCTTCGAAGTAAGTCTGAATAGTGTTACGATTGAGTAGAACCTATGGTATAGAGAAATTCCAGAATTTTAGTTCATGTTAAAAGGTTGAGGATTATCGAAGGTATGGAGACCTTGATTAATTTTATAGAGTAACGAATTGGATAAGATTGCGAGATTATGTGGGTAATTTTGAGGATGTCAATAAGTGAGTATGTTAGAATTGTGGGAATGTTGTAGATTCAATCCATTGATTTCCCTACCTGTTATAATTGCAATTTTGTAGTAGAAGTCTTGCAGATTAAATCTAGGCTTTGCATTTCCATGCTAGACCTTTGGTCACTCAATGATGGTGTGTAGAGACAGTGGAATTATAGAGTTTTCTGAGCAGTGAAATGATAATTGATAGAACCCTTCTGATGAAGTTTATGAACGTGCGTGCTAAGAATTTTGAGTTGTTGTTCTTGAAAATTTGAGGTAATGTCATTGGGTGGAACCTACTATGTGTTGCTTTGAACGCCTTCTATCAAGTCAATTTTGGTTAGTAGAACAAGTTATTTAGAGTATTGATTGGATTCAATGTAGCCTTTCCACAATGGTGTGGATGATGTATTTCAATTTGAGCATAATTTGAGGATGTTTAACTAAGAGGTTTAAGCTCATGTGGTAGGCAGTGAATTCGAATTTCAATGTTCGAGAGAAATTTTATTCCTAGAAGCGAGGAACTGTGGCAAAGGATGATTCGTGGGATAATGAGGCGTTTTCTTGATTCTCGTTTGAGTTTTGTGTCGTTGACTTGTATTTTTCGCAATTTGAGTTGGCGCTGTGTTGGCGTGTTGATTCTTTCCAAATCCAGACAAATCGCAAGTATTTGGTTTGGGCGTTCGAGTGATTTCTCCTTTGGTTGTAAAATGGATTTGTTTTCGAGATGAATTGTCAAATTTGGAATCTAACCTTTTGGTGAGAGTTAGCATTACGTGGATGCGATGAGGACTCTCTATTTCTAGTTGGATTCTCTTCGTTTTTGAAAGTTGTAAGAATTAGGACGTTGGCTTATCGCGTTGATCGCCCCGGATCCTTATCGCGGCACGCAACGCCCGTGTGCTCGAGTGTTAAGCGAGTATCTGAGCAATTCCAAGCTTGAATTATCGTTGTTTCATTCAAGACGCAGTTTCCTTTCGAGTAGATTGGTGCGTAGATTCGAGGTCGAATCTTTTCTAAGAGGGTTAGAGTGTAATACCTCATTTATCCAGCTAGGTTGTATCGTTTCTTTTGTCTGGGAGTTTTATTCGAAAACGAGATTTACAACTTTCCTAATCGAATCGGTAAAAAGAAAGAAGTCGGAGGAGTAAAAGAAACAACTTTCATGGATTTTTCCAAACAGCAGGGGGGTAAATGATATTGTACGTAAACCTGGGCCGCAGTCGCGACCAGTGGCCCAAGAGGCCGGCCGGCCCATGTAGTGGCCGCCAAAGGGGAGGCACCACTCCCCCAAAACCCTAGCCGCCACCCCTTGCCCCTTTCCTCCCCTTGGCCGCCTCCTCCTCTCCCCAAACCGACCCCATTGCTGCCCCTTGAGGTGGTGCCATCTCCGGTGATCCCCGTCGCTCCTCCTCAAGTTCCTCTCCATCAACTCCGTTCCCCGCCGACGACGACGGCCGCTCGTTCGTCTCCCGGTGGCCGGCCCTAAGAGAAGAAAGAGAGGAGAAGGGAGGAGGACCCGTGTGCAGCGGATCTTCGTCGTTTTACTGGTCTACAAGGGTAATTAGACCTCCGATTCGTTGTTTGATTCCATTAGAATTGAGGATCCGATTGGATTTGTAGTTTCGTTTTGATTCGGTTAATAGATTGATTCTGTCCAGAATGTTGTAACTCGGTTTTGGGTGTCTTAGAGGCAGAATTGGATGTCTTCGCCTTCTAGAGATTTGTTCCTTATTTCATTAGCTTTCTTTTGGCACCTGGATCACGAATTTTCACCCAGTAGATTAAAAGTTATGACTGTTTTACTACGTACTGGTCTGTCTGTCAGAAATGTTGAGTATAGTCGGTTGCACCTAGGTTTTGATCTAGTTAGAGTCAGAATCAGGTCGGCCACCCAACTAGGTTTATGAAGATAATTTCACCATCTTTCCAGGATGATAAAAATCACTTTATTTGGATCAGTGGTTTAAAAGTTAGAGCCTATTCTTTAGGGCTGTTCTGTATTCTGGGCAGACTGCAGTTAAAGTTTTTCATTGGATGGTTAGACCTCTGTATTGGCCGAATTAGAGTTTACCATCAACTAGAGTTTTGTAGCCAGTTACGTTAAGAAAATATGAGCACTGGTTTCAGGTCTTTTGGACTTACGGTTTTTATTTGGTGAATTTTCTAGTAAAACTGCCAGATAAAGGATAATTGAAATGTTTGGGTAAATTGATCAAATTGAACTTTTATATGGTTAGTTTGGCTAGAGATTGAGGGAGGACACGTGTAGCATTGCCCTATTCGTTTGCCCTCATTTCGATTATTTTATATTGTAGGCGGTGAAGCGGTGAGTGGAGGGGTATCTCAATTACCTCCCAACCCGTTGCAGCGCGGCAGGCAAGTAACTTGTATACTATGATTGATGCATTATGTGATGTGTGAATGAATGATTATATTTGTTCGTATTTGTAGATGAATGCCATGTGTATCTTTTCATTTATGAGTACTATTCAATCTTGCCATGGGATCACATCATGACATGCATAAATTATCTTTGTAAGACCCATCAATTCCAGTATGGGCACTTGAAAATCCCATCAATTCCAGAATGGGTACGTGAGTCCACCATTCCAATGTGGGCCACGTTACGTGAGTCCACCATTCCAATGTGGGCCACGTTGGACGGCCGTATGAAACGTTCTTCATACGGTTACTTTAAGTGAACACCGACGGGTGTTTCACTCGCTATACCGGTATAAGCTGTGATTAGTCCATTCCTTCAATGCATTCTTTCATTCCATCTATTCATGTATTCATTCCATTCAATCATATATGTGTTCCAAGATTTGTTCGTAATTCAACTGGATTGTGTTGTCCACTCTATGTTTGATTATTCTTGTATGTACTTGCTGAGTCTTCGACTCACCCTTGCTTTGTATGTTTTAATTAGGTAATTGAGGAGAAGACAAGATGATTTGGTGGGGTAGTTCGGCACACTGCACTTCACTTTTATCCAACCAGAATAATTATTATTACCTTTCAGTCAAGCCAACTTGTTAAATAAATTTCCAGATTTGTAATAATCCAACTTTGGTATTGCTTGACTGTTCGTGGTATTATAACTGTTTATCCATTCTTTTCCATGAATCTGGTGATCGTTTATTGTCACTCTTTAGAAATTATTGTTGATTGAATCTGTATAATCCATCTTTAATGCTATTCTTAGTAGTTTGATAGTTTTGCGTGACATCTTGGCTTCCGAATAGCCAGGGTGTTACACATAGCGAACTATTCTTTCGCCTTTTACTAAAGAATACCGTGTGCTCACCGCAAAGAGCGGCATATGCCAGTTTTTGGAGGGCTCTTCCTCTCTTCCGAGAAGGGCCCTACAATCCAAAGAGAAATTTTCTTTCGTGCTTTCTTAATTTGTTCCGAAGTGTAATAAATCTTATTTTCTTTCCTGTTCTGAATTTTCAATGGCATTCTTAAATTCACACTACTTTTGAGGAATTTGCTTGTCTGTTGTGTAGGTTTTGGACAAATGTTTCCAATGGTTATGCGTCGAGTTCACCATACTCTTGTCTGTGGTGATTCATGGCGTAATAACGTTGTGGCCATTTTGGCAGTATTAGAAGTTTGTCTTGCTGTTGTCTCGAACGTTAAAGTAATGCACTTCTGCAGACTCCAACGTTGGTAGTAGGGCATCAAGCGCATCGAATACTAGAATAGTCTGGGGCTGTTGGATAAAACGTGTAATCAAGATTCGAGTCCGGATACGAATCATAATTCGGATCCGATTTACACCCTGCTTGTTGGTAGCCTGGTAGGTCTTTTTTTCAGGGAGCATGGTTCTTGTGAGATTTTCTTATATATTTTTCTTAAAGATATGTAACTTTTTCCTCAGGGACATTACGGGCCACACATTTGCACTTTTCAGCATTTGGACCGACATGTGGCCCAGTTAGGCTTGCTTCTGTACCTCAGGAAACAGCCACATTCGCTTTGCAGTCTGCTGTCAGAAGCGTAGATGATAGTGTTTTATTTTAGTGCAAAATCGCCTGCTCGAGCAAGCGGCGACAGAGAGCCTTGCTATTTAATCGAGCCGGGGGTGGGCGCTTGAGAGCACGCAGATGCGTGGTGCGTACATAGAGAAATATTCTTTTACCTCTTACTAAAGAATACCGTGTACTCGCCGCAAAGAGTGGCATACGCCATTTTTTGGGTGGCTCTTCCTCTCTTTCAAGAAAGTCCCCTACAATCCAAAGGGAAATTTTCTTTTCGTGCTTTCTTGATTTGTTCCGAAGTGTAATAAATCTTATCTTCTTTCCTTTTTTGAATTTTCATTACCATTATTAAACTCACTCTACTTTTGAGGAATTTTCTTGTCAGTTGCGTAGGTTTTACACGAATGTTTCTAATGGTTATGCGCCGAGTTCTCCATACTTTTGTTTGTGGTGATGCACGACGTAATTAACTTTGTGGCCCTTTCGACCCTATCAAAAGTTTGCTTTACTATTGTGTCGAACTTTAATTACTGTACTATTTCCCAATAATACACCTATGCAGACTGCAACGTTGGTAGTAGGATATCAAGCACATCGAATACTAGAATAGTCCGGGGTTGCTGGATAAAACGTATAATCAAGATTCCGGTAACACCCTGGCTATTCGAAAGCCAAACTGCTACCTAAAGAACTAACATACAACCAAATTGCGGAAGAATTTAAGCTGATATTCTTCTAAGTACATATAGGGACCAACTTTAATAGTAGCATGGCAGAAATAAAGACTGAATTCATCAAACATAATCAAGAAGTAATTGAAGTGAACCACTAGCATCATTTAACAAGAAAACTTATCGTGGAGAGAAATATCATGCAATAGTAAACTTATTTATTACAGTTCCTCAGTTAACATATGAAAGTCGTACTCGACATTATTAATGAAAGTAAATTGTAGTGAACTGTGTGAATCGTACTGGTCTACTCCCTCCCAACAGAGTCATCATCAATGATCACCTAAATAAATACAGAAAACTAGAATGAGTCGAAACTCAGCAAGTACAGTAGACAATTGAACATACAAGGTTATGAACAAGTCGATCTCAATACGAAATCAGAACTTATCTCTGAACACTTATTAGTATGAATGGAATGAATGGATGCATTGAAGGGAAAGGACTGCACACATGCTCATACCGGTATAGCGAGTGACACACCCGTCGGTGCTCACTTAAACCCGTACTTAACAAAGTCCGGGGATCCAATCACCGTATGAAGAACGTTTCATACGGGTGTCTGAAATTGCCCATATTGGAATGGTGGGTCTTACGTGACCATGCTGGAATTGATGGGTCTTAACAATTCCACTCCCGTGGACGGAACACGAACAATTCAAGAATGGAATGAATATATGCAATGAGTGTCATCTCTTTCATTCACATGGATTATCAACTAAGAATGAATAAATATCATGAAGTTTGAATCATGGATCATAGAAATAACATCGCATCAAAAATATTCAACTATAAAACATGAAGTATGAACATGGATCATAGAAGTAACATCGCATCAAAAACATTCAACTGTAGAACCTGAGGTATGAACAGGGATCATAGAAGTAACATCGCATCAACAACATTCAACAGAAATCATCATGTCTTAACACATTGTACTTGCCTTCCGCGATGTGACGTACTAGGAGGCAACAAAGGTGCTCCTGCACTCGCCGCCTCGCCGCCTACACGAATGCGTATTCAAACATAAGAACACATGATATGATGACGCTACCGGCGATCTACAATACCCCCTTGACTACCCGATACAACCGATAGACCCGAATTGAAAACATACAAATCACCCATCCAAACAATTCTGAACGGCGATACGGAAAAATTCATAATTAATGATCTGGAACTCGGAATGACATGAATTTAGTGCCCAATGAAACATAATGAGTAAAGATACAAAACTCTAGTTGACAAGATCTCCTAATTCTGCCAACACATTTAACTAAACAAATAGATTGAAAATGCCCGATGACATCTATCAGACAGATCAAGAACGAAGAACATGGCATAACCTTTATTCTACTGATCCAATGGAGGTGTTCTTTATCAATATGGAAAGATTATCAATTTATATACAGAAAATGTTTTGGGTGACAAGTCTGAATCTGCCCCTAAATAATTCATATTTCATCAAACATCTAAACTGACAATACTCGTCAGCTTTCTCAGGACAGCAATAATGAATCTATCATAACTTTTAAACCACAAATCGGATTTTGGTGATCTTGGTAGCTATGGAAATCTAACAACCGTGCCTACAATTCTCTAGGAGGGAAGAACCTCCAGAACGGCCTCTAAAAGGTCGAAACAGACCGCGCAACATACTGGATATTTTTTGGAATTTGTATTACGGCACGCCGGTTCAATCCAAATCATCACTTCCTCCTCCAAACAATATCAAACAGCGACCCGCTGGACGACGAAGATCACCCTCCCGAAGAACTCCCCCTTTCTCCTTCTTTCTCCTCTTCTTTGGCCGACCACGAAAGCGGCACCCGGAGAATCGGTTGGAGGGGCGTCTTCGGGGAGAACCTTGGGGGCAGCGCCGGGGATCACCAGGGGCCAACACCAAGGAGAGGAGGCGGCACCAAGGAGCAGGGGAGGTGCTGGTTTGGGGAAAGAGGGAGTGGTGGCTCAAGGGAGGGAGAAGGGAGAAGGGGGGTTTTGGCCTAGGGTTGAGGTGGGGGGTGGCCGGCATGGGCTTGGGCCCCTCGGGCGCCTCCCCCCTTCTTGGCCCACACTTGGCCGGCCAAAGGGCAGCCCTAGCCTGGGTCGAAAGCCCAGGTTCCAAATTTCCCCCAAAAACCTTAAATTTTTTAATTAACTCCCTCGCCCGATTAATATTCTCTCTAATCGATATTCGGGGTACTACAATTCCAGTCCGGATACGAATGGTAATTCGGATCCGATTTACACCCTGCTGGTTGGTAGCCTGGTATGTCTTTTTTCGAGGAGCATGGTTCATGTGAGATTTTCTCATATCTTTTTCTTAAAGATATGTAACTTTTCGCCTGGCATCGTCACTGGCTAGGCCTTTGCACTTTTCAGTGTTTGGACTGAGACGCTTACAGCCCAGTTAGGCTTGCTTCTGGACTTCTAGAAACAACTGCATTGGCTTTGTAGTGTGCCGTCAGAAGCGTAGATGACAGTGTTTTCTTTTAGTCCCAAATTGCCAGCTCGAGTCAGAGGTGACAGGGAGCCCCTACTATTTAATCGAGCCGGGGGTGTGCGCTTGAGAGCAAGCAGCTACGCGGTGTGCACATAGCGAACTATTCTTTCGCCTTTTACTAAAGAATATCGTGTGCTCGCCGCAAGGAGTGGCATACACCAATTTTTGGAGGGCTCTCCCTCTCTTCCGAGAAGGTCCCCTACAATCCAAAGGGAATTTTTCTTTCATGCTTTATTAATTTGTTCCGAAGTGTAATAAATCTTATCTTCTTTCCTATTTTGAATTTTCATTGCCATCCTTAAATTCACGCTACATTTGAGGAATTTGCTTGTCTGTTGTGTAGGTTTTGCACGAATGCTTTCAATGGTTATGCATTGAGTTCACCATACTCTTGTTTATGGTGATGCATGGCGTAATTAACGTTGTGGCCATTTTTGTAATATCAGAAGTTTGTGTTACTGTTTTGTCGAACGTTAATTACTGCACTATTTCCCAGCAATGCACTTCTACAGACTGAATCATTGGTTGTACGGTATCAAGCGCATTGAATACTAGAATAGTCTGGGGCTGCTAGATAAAACGTATAATCAAGATTCGAGTCCAGATACGAATGATAATTCGGATCCGATTTACACCCTGGTAGTTGGTAGCCTGGTAGGTCCTTTTATCGGGGACCATGGTTCATGTGAGATTTTCTTATATCTTCTTCCTAAAGATATGTAACTCTTTGCTCGGGATCATCACGGGCCACACATTTGCACTTTTTAGCATTTGGACCAAGACGCATACGGCTCAGTTACGCTTGCTTCTGGACTTCAGGAAATAGACGCATTTGCTTTGCAGTGTGCCGTCAGAAGCGTAGTTGACAGTGTTTTCTTTTAGTCCCAAATCACCTGCTTGAGTGAGAGGTGACAGGGTGCCCCGGCTATCTAATAGAGCCCAGGGTGGGTGCTTGAGAGCACGCAGCATCGCGGTGCGCACATAGTGAACTATTGTTTCGCCTTTTACTAAAGAATACCGTGTGCTCGCCGCAAAGAGCGACATATGCCAGTTTTTGGAGGGCTCTTCCTCTTTTCTGAGAAGTCCCCTACAATCCAAAGGGAAATTTTCTTTTTGTGCTTTCTTAATTTGTTCCGAAATGTAATAAATCTTATTTTCTTTCCTATTTTGAATTTTCATTGCCATTCTTAAATTCATTCTACTTTGAGCAATTTGCTTGTCAGTTGCGTAGGTTTTACACAAATGTTTCTAATGGTTATGCGTTGAGTTCTCCATACTATTGTTTGTGGTGATGCATGACGTAATTAACTTTGTGGCCCTTTCGACCCTATCAGAAGTTTCTGTTACTATTGCGTCGAACGTTAATTACTGCACTATTTCCCAACAATACACCTCTGTAGATTGCAACGTTGGTAGTAGGGTGTAACATCCCAAAATTTAGCTTTTCATAAATCTTTTGAGTAGTTTAGGTCTCTCGAAAATTTCGCCAATTTTATTTGAATTAATAAAGCTTAATTGGAATTTTTATAAATTAAAAATATTTAATTTGACTAATATAAATATCAATTTAATCAAAATCTATTTTATTAGGCTTACTTGTGTTCCCAGAAATTTTCTGATATTTTTGGAGATTTTTTCGGATTTATTTCCTATTTTATTTGCTCTCCTTATTTGTGGGCCATTTATTTAAATTTCGAAAATCAGAAGTTTTCTCTCTCCTCCTCCACATAAACAGTACCAATACTGTTCATCCCGATTTTCCAGCCGTGCGCACGCCGAACTCCCGAACGCTTAGCCATTTGTTCAGTTTCCTATTCAAAATTCAAATCTCCATATCTTTTCGCTCGGTGCATATAAATGCGAGCCGTCTGCGCCCACGCGTCCGTCTCGACGTCCTCTTCCAATCCCCTGATTTGGTTTCCTCCGAATCGATCTGTGTTTGTCGCAGTTCGCGGAATACGGAGTTCGTCCCAAAAGTCTTCTCCAGCGAGTTTCTCCTCCGTCCGACGTCCGCCGGCCGAACCGTCTGCGGCGTTGGGTTCGCGTCGTCGTGCTCTACATCATGGTGCCAGCCCCTTCGCCCGAAGTTCACCGGGATTCCGCCGTCCGTCGTATCCCAACCGTATTCTTCGCGTATTCCGCTTCCTCGGTGAGTATTTCTCAAATCCGACCGCACCATCGTGTCCGGCTCATCGTTTCCTTTCCGTTTTGCCCCTTCGCCGCTGCCACGTCGCCACCGTCCGCCAGCCGCGACGTCCACTAAAATCAATCTGTAGCTTGTTTCTATTCATGCCGCTAGTGCATGCTCTCGATTCTGTTAAATTGCTGGCCTCCTTTCTTTCATTGCCTCAAATCTCTCTATTCTTATTTATTGCTTTCTCTTCTGATGTCAATTCTTGGTCTCAGGCCACCATACGCCAGGAGGAGCCGCACCTTCTCTGTTCATGTTTGATGGGCTGTGCGTGTTTTATTCATTCGGCTCATCCTCTGTTGTCTCTCGGCCATACTTGTTCTCTCGGCCATGCCATTGCGTCTCCTATTTCGCTTGTGTGTGCGCCGTGCCCTCTGTTTCCTGTGCAGGTGCGTCGGTGCAGTGCGTGTTCTAACTCCATTGCTTCTCTAGTTTTTTTTTCCAATCTCTGTTAAGTAAAGCCAGTATCTTCTCGGTTCTCTGATGTTCTATTTGTAGGCTACTCTACTAATTTATTCCTCTCGGTTGGTGCTGCCGAACTCAAGTGTCGCTGCCTGCCGCCACACACGTAGCCGGCGCGGTTTGCGCCGCCGCTTCCGTGCCGCCCTCGTCCTGGATCCGTGGCCACCACCATCAAGCTGGCCGGCGAGCTCCTGTCCTCTGTTCCTGTATGTATATCTGTATATATATATATGTACGTATGTACATACATATATGTATGTATGTATACATAAATATATATCTCATCTCACTTCCATGTTGACCCCACATGTCATCCACCTAATTAAAAACCCTAATTATTTATCTCTCTTACATGCAGGTCTCGCATGTCAGTCAACCTTTGGTCAACCCTCCTCCATGAGCTTGGTCCACCATGGACTAGAATATCTCCGTGGACCTGGTCCATAGATCAGTGGCCCACATGTCATTCATCTGAATTTAATATCTATCTTCCAGTACCTTTCAATTTCAATTTGGAGTTTATTTGATTTGTCTTTTTTAATTTAGTTTGTTTTTGCGCTTTCTTTATCGTTAGACGTTGAAGTGCCAGATTCGTCCGAAGGAGCTGAAGATCAAGGAAGTAGAAGATTGAAGATAAACAAGACCATCATTGCTATAGCAAGGCAAGTTATACCTTTGATCATATTGAACCCAGTTTTCAAAATACTTTGTTTCAATGTATTGCATTCTATTTCAAGTATTTATTTAAATACTTTTGGGATAGTTATTAATCCAATTTGTTATATCCACCTTGTCTATTGTATGCCATGATCTTTTATCACCCTATGTTGGTTCATTATTAGTTGGTATTATCGTAGCATCAACGTGGGTTGGTTAGATATGAGTAGACTACTTAGCCATGCCACGAGTCATGATTTCATGTGAGTTGCAATTATAAACTTGACTAAGTGATTATGGAACTGTGTGATTAAACTATGTGTGTTGTGTGCTGTTACTCGTTGATGGCATGTGTTGCACTTAATCAACAGGGTGGGAAAAGATTTAGACTGAGGCAAGTGGTGGATCTGTGTGATTGGTGGAGCTGTATGCTATAAACTTTATGATTTGGGTAAAACAGGAAGTCTTGCCTTGGTCAATTAAGGACTTAACTTTGTGCGCCATTGAACTGGGCCTTGCTGTACGACCACATGCCTAGTATGGGCTGGGCCTAACTTAGTAAGTTATGGGGTCTTGACATTGACAACTCAGGTTGTATTTAAGCTGTGTGATGGGCTGGAGGTGTGATATGTCACATCGCGGGACGGTTCGCTGCATCCCTATCCAACGATGTGTGTCGTAACCAAACGCTGTGTGTATCGGTTGGCCGGCAGGAAAGCACATCGGGAGTGTCATTGGTTGAGATGAAGTCTCTGAAAGGTTTTGTTGTGATCAACTCTGATCCAGTTGATTTCATCGTGTGGGTAAAGTGTACAACCTCTGAAGAGTGTTAAACCAATCTATTCGAATAGCCGCGTCCTCGGTTATGGACATGCTTGGGAATTTCACACGAGGGGTAGATTTTCATAAAACAAATGGGAAGGGTCAGCTGTGTGAGGTAACTTGTGCAGCTGTGTGAATAACTTGATTAGACTGTGTGTCCTTTGTGAAATCAAATGTTAAATTAATAGCCTTTATTTGTTTTCAATTACGTTTTAATCTATTATCTGTATTCAATTGCAAATGTTGCATTTCTGCAAAATAATCACAGAAGCCATTCATTTGGAATAAGCCATCATGTATAATTGCATTCTGTGGTATGACTTGTGAGTACGGTGTGTACTCATACTTGCTATAAACAATCAACAGAAATGGAAGAAGCATCTGTCAACAAGGTCTACTTCAAGGATCGTGGAGAACTAGGTTGCGCTACCCCAGTCGATTGCCTGTGGGCATATGGATGGGCTTCACTGAAGTTATTCCGTTACGTTCCGCTGCAGCTTTATTGAGCAATTTGTCTTCTGAGACATTAATTGTAAGCTTTGACCTTAAGGTCTTTACTCTGATAATTATTGTTATTTGTCTATTTATTAGTCATCTTTGTATATGGAATTGATATTTCATCGATGTTGCTACTGTGTGCACTAGCGTAATCCTAGACTAGTGCATTATACACAGAGGGTCCAGATTTGCATATTTGGGTCCCGACATAGGGTATCAAGCGCATCGAATACTAGAATAGTCTGGGGTGCTGGATAAAATGTATAATCAAGATTCCAGTCCAGATACGAATGATAATTCGGATCCGATTTACACCCTACTGGTTGGTAGCCTGGTATGTCTTTTTTCGAGGAGAATGGTTCATGTGAGATTTTCTTATATCTTTTTTCATAAAGATGTCTAACTTTACGCCTAGCATTAGCACGGGCTAGGCCTTTGCACTTTTCAGTGTTTGGACCGAGACGCTTGCGGTCCAGTTTGTCTTGCTTGTGGACTTCTGGAAACAACCGCATTGGCTTTGCAATGTGCCGTCAAAAGCGTAGATGACAGTGTTTTCTTTTAGTGCCAAATAGCCTGCTCGAGTGAGTGGCGACAGGGAGCCCCTACTATTTAATCGAGCTGGGGGTGTGCGCTTGAGAGCACGCAGCTATGTGGTGTGCAGATAGCGAACTATTCTTTCACCTTTTACTAAATAATATCGTGTGCTCGCCGTAAAGAAAGGCGTACGACAGTTTTTGGAGGGCTCTTCCTCTCTTCCGAGATGGTCCCCTACAATCCAAAGGGAATTTTTCTTTTGTGCTTTCTTAATTTGTTCCGAAGTGTAAAAATCTTATTTTCTTTCCTATTTTGAATTTTCATTGCCATTCTTAAATTCACGCTACTTTTGAGGAAGTTGCTTGTCTGTTGTGTTGGTTTTGCACGAATGTTTCCAATGGTTATGCGTCGAGTTCACCATACTCTTATTTGTGGTGATGCATGGCATAATTAACGTTCTGGCCATTTTGGCAGTATCAGAAGTTTGTGTTACTGTTATGTCGAACGTTAATTACTGCACTATTTCCCAGCAATGCACTTCTGCGGACTGCATTGTTGGTTGTACAGTATCAAGCGCATCGAATACTAGAATAGTCGGGGGATGTTGTATAAAACGTATAATCGAGATTCGAGTCTGGATCTGAATTATCACTCGGATCCGATTAACACCTTGCTAGTTGCTAGCCGGGTATGTCTTTTTTTTAGGAGCATGGTTGATGTGAGATTATCTTATATCTTTTTCTGAAAGATACGTAACTTTTTCCTAGGATCGTCATGGGCCACGCATTTGCACTTTTTAGCGTTTGGACCGAGGCGCTTTCGACCCAGTTTGGCTTGCTTCAGGACTTCAGGAAACAAGCACATTGGCTTTGTAGTGTGCCGTCAGAAGCGTACATGACAGTGTTTTCTTTTAGTCCCAAATCGCCTGCTCGAGCGAGAGGCGATAGGGAGCCCTCCTATTTAATCGAGCCAAGGGTGGGCGCTTGAGAGTACACAGCTACGCGGTGCGCACATAGCGAACTATTCTTTCGCCTTTTACTAAAGAATACCGTGTGCTCACCGCAAATAGCGGCATACACCTATTTTTGGAGGACTCTTCCTCTCATCCGAGAAGGTCCCTTACAATCCAAAGGGAAATTTTCTTTCGTGCTTTCTTAATTTGATCTGAAGTGTAATAAATCTTATTTTCTTTCCTATTTTGAATTTTCATTGCCATTCTTAAATTCACGCTACATTTGAGGAATTTGCTTATATATTGTGTAGGCTTTGCACAATTGTTTCCAATAGTTATGTTGGGACAATGGGTGTCCAATCTTTCGATGAGAACGATAACTCGATTTGGTGGAGACGACTCTCACGATTCGGCTACCAATCGAACGCGACCAGTATGTCCGGTAATTGCTGAACCAACTCCGAGATTGTTATCGACCATGCTAGAAGCACGATCGACCTGACCACGAAGGTCCATTCCGGCATGCAAACAAAAAACGCACAAGAACAAGATAATAAGCAATCTGATATTGTAAATATGATTGAAATACTCAATATAGTGGGATTCCAAAGTGGTATTCAAGCATTGGTCTAGTCGACACAAGCTAATACACGAAGTTGCAGTGTAGCTAACTTTTAACTAAACGAAATCCACAAAACCGTAAGGGTGGCGGCCACTATTTGAAGGAGGAAAGGAGAAGGGAGGGGTGGTAGCACTGTTCATATGAATAGTATGGGCTTAGGGTTACAACGCCCGTTGGTCCAAGTGGAGGTAGCGCAGCACCTTTGCTCTCGGAATCAGAATCAGCGTCGGGTTGTTTTGGCGATTGCGGTGTGCTCAAAAGGAATTTGGAGGTGGGGCTAGATCCGTTGGAAAGAGGATGAAATAAGCATTCCATCAAGTACTCATGGTGCACCAACGAACTCCGTAGGTGAATGTTATGCACGTTTGAAGTCAGTGTTGTCTCCGGAGGCCGAATTGAACTCTAAAACGTGTCCAGCTCGATCTCTTGCTTGGCTTGGACAACAAGCGACGTGGTGCTACAAAAATATACTTTTTCATCATTAGGTAGCATCATATAACTCATATAATCTAAACACACTCCTAAAAATGAGCTCGCCTATTAATTTAAGTGAAGCGTACGAGCTCTTGTAATTAGAACTGCAAGCATAACAAATATGGTTGTATCCATATGGTTCATGTCCACATCACCCCCCCTTCTTGAAAACACAGCTGTCGTCGGCTTTTGATAATATGAAAATAGGGCAACAAAGAAGTCAAGGTGTACGTATGGTATATGTATATATCATCTGTTTTAACAGTTCTTCGTTGTTGCACAATTAATGTTATAAAACAACAGCGATCATACAAGCTCATTGTATTATTACCTGAAGAATAATCATATATGTTAATGAAAAAAATAAAATTTCTCACACAACAATTATTGCATCTAGTTTTGCAATTGTAAGTGAAGCATTTATGCAATGCAAATCTCTGAAGTTGTAAACTTGCAGTGGTAGCACATATGGGCAAAGCTACAACTTTTGGAATCAAATAAAATTCATCCATATAATCAGATTTCAATCGAGTAATAGCAAATTCATCTAGTAAGGGTGAAAAAATTTGTAAGCTCTTCCATACTTCAACATCATTATGCAGATTATCAATACTAGATGACGCAATAAGAGATGAACACATAGGGATTGAATGATCACTAAATTTTATTTTCCTCTCATAATAAAAAGATTCAGCACATAAGAATTGTTGTTCAAAACATCAAACTTCAATTCATCCATGTGATCACAAGTTATGCATATTCGATATACGAGAAATTGATTATCTACACCATAATCGCCAATCAAATTAAACTTATATCCAGGAGTGTAATCACTAAACAAGGATTTCGAGCATGCAATTACAAAAACTTTCTCCAGCATGTGACAATTTCATAGGGGGGTCCAACATTAGGTAACATAAAGATTCAGCAGGAGAAATTCTAGTCAAAACTTCTGTATGTCTAACTAATTCTACATGATAATTATATGTGATTAACTTATCACATGAATCACTCAAAACAGCATGCAATTCAATTATTTTATCACATGGTGCACTCAAGTCAATGCAGTTTGAATTCTCTACTTGAAACATGTGCATATCAGAATTATTTTTCACTAATTTTTGCTCCAAAATAGCATGAACAGTGGACAATTGTAGTTCTTCACAAGCATACACACCTTGAGTGATGATAGCACCATGATCTTTACCTTTTTGACTGTCCTCAGATGATGTAGTTGCATCCATCTCCTCATCTTCCTTCTCAACCAATGGAGTTGGTGGTTCAATCAGCCCATTCTCCTCTTCAGCATGGTTCTCAACTTCCTGCAAGTTGTTAGTCACAGAAAAAGACACAAACACATGTTTGTTCTTATATTTCCTATCATCAAGTATTCTCATTTTCTCATCAATCTGACGTTCAACCTTACAGGCAAGTATAAGACAAATGAGAGAGAGAACCATGTTCTTTGTGAACAAGAAGGTCATGAATTGCTTGATTAAGGCCACTTCAGAATCTATTCTCTGTAGCTTCAGCATGTTCCTCTGAGTCACAACGCAACAAACGAGTTTTCAATTCATGATAGTATTCCCTTACAGTTCTACTACCTTATTTTAAATATTTTAATCTAGCTAGAAAATAATCAACATGATATTTAGGAATGAATTCATCTCTCAAAAGTTTCTTTAATGTATTCCAAGTTTGAGGCATTCTTCCATGTCTACCAAGATACTTCCACCAAAGTATTGCATGTTCAACAAAAATACTAGTGGCAGCTCTAATCTTTTGCCTATTAGACCAATCATAATATTTAAATTTTTTTTGTCTAATGCTATCTCCCAGTCAACATAGGCACCGGGATCGAATTTACCAGCAAAGGATGGTAAAATGAGTTTAATTTTACCCGATGTACTATCACAATCATGTACCTTCTGTGGTGGAGAATCTTGTCTCAAGCTTGCATCTTTCTAGCGAACTTTATGGCGCTCTCGTTCAATGGATCAAAGAAGGTGTGGATCTATCTTGTATTCATCCCGTGAACCTGCTATAGTTAGTAGAAAAATAATGAAACAAATCACAAATATATGTTCCTATGAACTACAAGGGTCTGGAGGCTCAAAGTCGCTCACACTCAAGCTCATACCACATTCTTACCAATTCTTACTAAGCAAACAGGTGGTGACCGGCAACTAGTGTCAGTGTCAAACGCTCTTCGAAGATTGACAAAGCGATTGCAAGCAATTGATACCTGTACAATGGTAGAAGGTGGAGCTATGATGGTCTTCAATATGGTAGTAAGGATTAGCAACAATCAAATTAGTAAATGCAAGTTAAAAAATTGTTCAAAGTTGTAGGACCGGAAAGCCGACTAGGGGGGGTGAATAGGCGCTTTTCAAAACTTTCTCGCCTAAATCAAAAACCAACACGAACTTTACTCCTTTAGCTATGAAAGCTAAGAAGATCAGTAAGCACACAACGGAAGCCTTGTGTTGGATTTGATAAACCCCTCAACCACACGACACAACCGGAGAAAAGAACTCACTGTTCCTTACTGGGGACTGGCGGTCTGACCGGCTACCACGGGCGGTCGGACCGACGGTCAACCAGCGGTCTGACCGGCAACTAACTAGCGGTCGGACCGGTGAACGACGGTTCGACCCGGCAAGCCAGCGGTCTGAATACACGGGCGGTCAGACCGCCGTTGAAAGTCCGGTCGGACCGGCAGAGTCCAGAACTGAAAAACTCCACCCAAAACCAAAACGAAATTTGATCCAACTTTTGTTTCAACCAATAAAACTTGACCAAATTTTGAGCACACCTCCCTAATGATATTAGAGACCTATTTCTGGCGACGATCCGCGGATCCGCTTCTTGAATCGATCTCGAGATTTTACCAAAGAAGTGCACAAACCCTAGAAATATGAAAGTCTTGATTCAAGACTTGCTTGTGGGGGTTGATGATCTAGATGACTCTAGGAGTAATCCCACACACCAAAGCAAGATAAAGTAGGTCAAGAGACCAAGCATGAACCTTTGAATCAAGGAAGCACCAAAATCATCCAAAAGGGAGAAGAACACCAAAGGGAGCAAACGATCTTTCAATTAAGCAACACAAGATTGTTCGATTACACAAGATGCTTACAAAGCCTCTCCAACAAGGAGGGCAAGAGCTCAACAAGGAGCACACTCCAAACCCTAGTTCTCCTCTCCTCTCCTCCAAACCCTAGAAAAGGAAGAAGGGGCTAAAATGAATGCTTGGCTTAGTTTTCCATCTCCTCCCTTCCTATTTATACTAGAGAGCTAGGGTTTCCTTTTTGGGGTCACTTACACATGGGACCCACACACAAATAACTCTTGAAGCAATCGCCTGCTTCACCACGTGTAGGTTGATCAGCGGTTCTCATCGCGTCGCCAAGCCTCTCTTGTCCGAATCCCATCGGAACCTCCTAGAGACTCGCACCGATATCCGCACCGCCTGATTCAACCAGCTGTATCGAACCACCCGTTCGATCCGTCTTGCCCATTCTGCACCTGCTTGAGTCACACGATCTCACCGGTATCCACGATCGTTCGGACCTCGGCTCTCCAAGCGTAGTCCCGATCCACTCATCGCTGACGTCGTTGACACGCAAGCCACCGCACAAACAATAGACAAACAAACCGTTCCGGAACAAGTTCTTCACAACTTGACCCACGTCAGTTCCGCAATGCAATATACAACAATAAAGCATTGAAGTTCATATAATAACACAATCAAAACCAACTCAATGCAACACTTGGCTAACCTTCAAGCCATTGTCGGTCTGACCGCCCCACAGGGCCGGTCCGACCGATTCGTGCGATCGGACCGCTCACAAGCGGTCGGACCGGTCCAAAAGACTTAGCCAAATTTTCAACTCAAAATTCCGAAACCTTCTGGAATTTTCAAACGAATAGAACTTTTGACTGGGAGCTCCAAAAATGATGGGACCACATCCAGGAGACTCCCCTCACTTGCCTACACAACCTATTTTTGGCTCGGCTCCAAAACCCATTTTCATTTTGGCGGTCGGACCGCCACCAAGGCGGTCGGACTCCTCCACAGGCGGATCGACCGCCGACAAAGACCGGCCGACCGCTGTGGTCCGACATTTTGAAGCAAACCCAAAAACGCGAGATTTTACAAACCAACAACGCCATTGCCAATTGACTCATCATCCTGAGATCGTGCACATATCCTCACGATATCCACAATCTCCCCCTTGATGAACACATTGGCAATTTTCAAGAAAATGTGGTTTTTCGAAATGAAAAGTAAAAATTCGTTTTTAGCATAAAGGCACAACTTGGTCCAAAAGCAAGAAAAAGCTTAGGAACCACCAAGTCGGCTTCGAATAGTATAGGCAAGTGAGATAAGGCAATGAAAGCACCAAAGGATTCAATTTCCAGAAAGTAGCCAAAAATCTCACTTAGGTCCAAATAAAAGGCAATTTTTCTATTTGACCTTTGATCATTGTGAGTATTTTTCAATTGCAAATGAAATCAGAAAAAGGCAATAGAACCACCAGACTTAACTCACTATGATCACAAATTTTCAAAAGGTTCAAAATTTTTATTTTATGAAGTTCTTTTATATTAAACCTTGAGTATGAAACCAAAAGCTCCAACATCATTTTCTTCACAATCTTTCTCCCCCTTTGACAATGAATTCATCAAGATGCATGAAAAAGAAAGAGCATAAAGGAATGACTTTATTTTTGAACTTTAGTAAAAAGGAGCCATGACCATTATACCTGGAGACAGTACAAGTATTATACCAAGTCATACAAAGAGTAGATGCTATATTCAATCATGGCAAAACATGTACTGCAAAGCTAAAACCAGGATAGCAGCAATCTGAGATTAACAGAATTAAAATCATGAGAGGTTGCTCAATATCATAGATTCACTCCAAGCAACCAAAAATGAGTCAAGCCATGTCTATAAGTAAAAGAGACTCAAAACAAGAATTGAGGCATTTTGAGTATTAAGAGAATTCTTTTGAAGCAAAGCTCAAACACTTAGCCCCTTTTTGGGCAATTCGTTTTTCCTTTTTTTTTTTGCTGTGCTAGATCTCAAGCCTTGCCGCGACCATCTCAAGCGATAAGCTTAAAAGAATGATCTAGGTCATCCAAAACTCCCCCTGAGTTCATGCCTAGTGCAATGGCAAGCCGTCTCATGAGAAAGGATTGGTGAGATCAGTTTTTTCACACAGAAAATCTTATTTTTCATTTGCTTGACTTAATAAGATAAAAAGCTCATTTTCAACTCGTAATAAGTTCAAGACTCAATTCAACTTTGTAAGACATGGCGAGAATCATAAGAGGATCACTAGAGCAAAACTAGTCACAAGATCCAACAAGACATGATTTGATTCAAATTTCTCACAGATACAAAGCTAGCAAGGCAAAGGCTAAGCCAAACACGAAGAGCCATAAAAGAAGTCTAGCAGACTATCACTTGATATGACAAGGTATAGAAGATGAAATCAAGTCATACAAGGATAATAATCAAAGCTCCACTAATTTTATTATACAATGCAAGACAAATGAATTGAAACATGCATTATGATACAATGAATGCACAAAGAGCAACTTCCCCCTCATAACAGCCCAATAGGACTAATAACCCCTAACTCTCCCATAAGCGACAAAGCGAGAAGAATCAAGAGCTTTAGTGAAAATATCCGCAAGTCGTTGCTCGGACTCTACAAAGTGAAGCACAACATCACCTTTCTCAACATGGTCTCTCGAAAATGAAATCGAATGTCAATGTGTTTAGTCTGGAATGTTGCCTTTGGGTTTTTGGCAATATTAATTGCGAAGTGTTATCACGAGAAAGAGGAACACTTTCCAAAGATAACCCATAGTCTCATGGCGTGGACAAAATCCAAAGAACACGAGAGCGACCAGCGGCGACTACATACTCGGCCACGGTGTCAGGCAATGTAAGACTTTTCTAGAGGACCAAGAAACAAGAGATGTGCCCAAGAAATGACAAGTGCGGAAGTACTCTTCCTATCAACTCTACACCGTGAAATCAAGATCGAAAATGCTCGAATTGAAAGAGCCAAGAAGAAGAATACGAGTCCAAAGTCAAGCGTATCTTGAAGATACGAAGATGCGGCGTCTTGCTTGACGATGAGAAGCACGAGGAAGCTCGAAATCGAGCGCACAGACATACGGCGAATTGTATGTCCGGCCTCGTCGCTGTAAGATAGAGGAGGGAGCCAATCATACTGCGGTACTCCTTCTAGTCCACGGACTCTCCATCCTCATCGTGGTCCAAAGACGGTGGTTGTAGCAATGGGAGTAGACATTGGCCTCTCGCTTCCCATATTGAAGCGCCAAGAAGGTCCTTTGTATACTTACTCGTGAACGAAGGTGCCTTCTTTGATTGCTTGATTTGAAGACCAAGGAAGAAGGTCGACTCTCCCATCATGCTCATCTCGAATTCACTTGCTCATAGAATCGAAAATCTAGACACCAAAGCATGAGAGGAACCACCGAAAATAATATCATCCACATAAATCGAACCAAGAAGAAATCAACGCCATGCCCGAGAGTGAACAAGGTTTTATCAACCATTCTCATTTTGAAATTATTTTCAAGCAAGAAACTCTTAAGCCTGTCATACCAAGCTCTAGGAGCTTGTTTCAATCCATACAGGGCTTTAGAGAGTTTAAAAACATGATTTGGGAATTTTGATTTTCAAAACCGGAGGTTGCTTGACAAAGACCTCTTCTTCTATGAAGCCATTCAAGAAGGCACTTTTAACATCCATTTGAAAAAGCTTGAAACCTTTGGATGTTGCAAATGCTAAAAGAATCGAATGGCCTCCAATCTAGCTCTTGGAGCAAAGGTCTCCTCAAAGTCTAAGCCCTCACACAGGAATAACCTTGAGCTACAAGTCTAGCCTTATTGCGAACAACCAATCCATCCTCACTTTGCTTATTTTTAAAAACCCATTTTGTTCCAATAACATGAGAATCAGAAGGTCGCTCAACTAAAAACCAGACTTTGTTTCTTTCGAAATTTTCAAGCTCTTCATGCATGGCATTGACCCAAGAGGCATCAGATAAAGCATGGGTGATATCTCGGGGTTCAAAGAAGCGACAAAAGCGAGAAGGTGCATGAGAATCAGGAGAAATAAACCTGGAGCGAGTGACTCGCTCTTGAAGATCCCCAATCATCTGCTCAGGTGGATGTTGTCGCTGTATGCGAAGTGGTGCTCCTGGTGCAGACGTGGCCTCTACCTCATGAATTGTGGAGGTAGGAACAGAGCCACTCAGATCGTCGGTGGGGATAGGAGGAGGTCTCATTTGGCCGACGTAGTGGTAGCGGGCTCTCCACCCTCTCGAAGTAGCTGGAGGATGATTTGGTTCTTCATCCTCAGAATCATCATCGACGAAAATGCTTCCTTGAATTTCAGGAACCTGTGTACCTGAAGCATCGGGTCTAGTACCAGGACTAGCCTCATCAAAAGTGACTTCGCAAGTCTCAACAATTTTGTTAGTGTCAACATTAAAAACACGATAGCCACGAGAATGAGCAGGATAACCAAGAAATATGCCATCAAAGCATCTAGACTCAAATTTATCAAGATTGCCATGCTTAAGAATGAAGCACTTGCAACCAAAAATCTTGAAATGAGAGACTTTGGGAGAATGACCAAATCTAAGCTCATAAGAAGTCTTTCCAACCACAGATCTCAAGAAAACTCTGTTGGAAATATAACAAGCAGTAGAGATCGCCTCAGCCCAAAATCTCCTAGGAGTAGAATGCTCATCTAGCATGGTCCGAGCCATCTCTACAAGGGTTCTGTTCTTCCTTTCTACAACACCATTCTGCTGAGGAACTCTAGGAGAAGAAAACTGATGCTCAATTCCCCTATCAGTGCAGAAGGTAGAAAAAGAAGAATTCTTGAACTCTGTCCCATTGTCACTCCTAATGGCTCTCAAAGCTCCAGGTATATCAATAGCAATTCTAAGGACCAAATCTCTAAAGAATCCAAATGCTTCGTCCTTAGAAGCAAGAAAATAAACCCATGAATACCGGAGTAATCATCCACAACCACCAAGACATACCATTTCCCACCGGTGGTGAACTCTAGAAGGACCAATCAGTATCTAAGTGAAGAAGTCTGTCCAGTCCATCGGTCATTACCAAGGTAAGAGGTGGGTGGGAAGCAGACACCATCTTACCATGTCTCTGAGGTGAGCACACAAGATCTCTATGACCTTCAACCTAGGCAAACCTCTAATCAAGTCCTTGCAACCGACTCTAGACAAATGATCAAAACCTATATGCCCAAGTCTACGATGCCACAAAACAAGGTCATGAGAATCGAGGCTACAAGACACCTAGGACTGAAATGAAGAAATGTTGAAATTTGCATGTAAGATCTTCTCAAACTGGAGATCTCAAAAACAAGCTCACCGAGGAATCTAGAACTCTGCACTCACCTTTCTTAAACCTCACTTCTAGACCCTCATCAAGCGGTGAAAGCAGACGAGAAGATTATACCTCACTTACTTACCAAAGCGACGTCTTTTAGCATGAACTTGTCGTTGACGCAAGACAGTGCCCTTTGCAATCCGCGGTCCGGTAGAAGCATCCCCAAATGTAATCAATTCATTGCGGATGCACGTGTGAGGGAGGAGAACCATCTAGAATCTCCGGTCATATGTCGAGAACACCCGGAGTCAACAAGCCATATGTCCTCCTTCCTCGCACGACGGACCTAAAAAGCACAATCAGAAAACATCCGTGCCTCGAAGATGGGGTTAGTGATAAATGATCGAGGATCCGATCGAGAAGCACGATGTCTAGGAGCGATGAGACGAAAGCGAAACATGATCAGGAATAAAATCACAAGAATGCACATGAGAACCACCTAGACCTCTCCGAAACGATCTACCAAAAGATCGATACTCCCCCTGTCTAGGTGCTACCCGTGGTCTCTCCTCACGATGTCCTAATCCAACATGCCGCCTAGACCCACCAAAAGAGTCTATAAAGTTCTCTACAAATCTAGGCCTATGTGTGGTGCGATAAGCAGTGCCTAGCTCTAGAGACTACAATTTGGAGAAGGACTCCTCTAATGGATCTTAGGGCGCTCATCCTCTCTTTTCTCTCAAGCTTTGCTCTTGAGAAGAACTCAACAAGATGGCCTTCTTTCTTGCAGAAGGTGCAATGGTATGGACCTTTGAGAGGTGCATGCAGATGAGTGAAAGCACCTTTCTTGCGTAAAGAGTTTGAGCAAAACCATGGATTTGAAAACAACCCCGGATGGCTTAGTAGGTTCTAGCTCAAACAAACCATTCTTCACAACTCTAGCAATCCTAGGTGGGTTTTTCTTGGAATGCTCTAGGGGATTGAAACCTAGACCACTATTTTTCACACTCACTTTGGATTGATCAAGAATCATGTTGAGTTTCTTTTCCCACTTGAAAACTTCTCAAGAGTCACCTTGAGGTAATCATTTTCTTTCATTAAACCCTCACATCTAGTGCACTTGCTAGACTTGATTACCTCATTGTTCTTACTCTTAAGAAGGGCCACTTCCACCTTGAAGGCCTCACAAGACACACAATAGGATTCTCTAATCCTATTCAATTGCTCCTTAAATTTGACTCTAAATGCCTCTTGAATCTGATTAATCATGGTTTCAACTTCAGCATTTAAAGCACAAGAGTTAGAATCAATAACTTTCTTAGAAGCGAGAAAAGACATGGATCTTTCAATTTTAGCCTTTTCTTCAAGGGTCTTGTTTAAGGCTTCAATCTCAATTGTAAGCTTGGGACAATTTTCACAAGATGCAACTCTAGAGTAAACTAGCATTTCTTTCATCTCTTGCATCTTAATCTTATTATTCTTACAATGAGAGCATGTGTGACTAGCATCAAATTTTGCAATTCTTTTAAGGAGCTATCGGTTTTAATTCAAGCAAAGCACAATTTGAGCAAGTTAAAGGGATAGCTTCCATGGCAGTCACATCAAGTGAAATGGCATCTAAGCAAGCAGAACTAGACTTGAGAGATTCTAGTTCATCGAGAGCATCCTTAAGTTGATTAGTGACAGAGGAATGAGCAGATTTCAAGCTTGTCAAGTCATTAAGCAAGCTAGTGCAGGATTCACAAAAATCATCAGGATTAATAGATTTTAGCCTAACCACTTCTAGGTTCAAATTATCAATCATAATGTCACCTTCTTAATCATTTTTACTTGCTTATGCAATTTACATTCACAAGCACCAACGCCCTTTTCATGTCGGCAATGGAAGGGCATACCTCATCGAGGATCACTAAAAGGATCCTCATTGTTGGAGGAGTCATTTGTCGTGGTGTTCTTGGCCATGAAACACATCTTGGGTGAAGTCATGCGCCTTCTTCTTGCCACGAGTCACTCTCGTCGTCCTCCGTTCCGAGTCCACATCGCTCATATTTACATTCTCAAGAGCGGCAAGGACCCGGTGACAAACTTCGATAGTTTGTCTTCTTGGGTTCGCATCCTCTCCCGGGATGTCTTCGTGTCTCCTTCTCCTCCTTGCCCTTTAGCTTGGGGCACTGGAGCGAATGTGGTTTGGCTCACCACATTGAAGCATGTGATAGGTCCACTTCTCCTCCTATTCCTCACCTTGTTATACGCTCTTGTGAATTTGGTGGAAAGGAGGGCTAAGTCATCCTCGGGCGTTTCTCTAGTTGCTCATCACTTAAAGAATGTAAAGCGGATAATGAAAAACCGGATGAGCTACAATCAAGAGACTCGAAGAACAACCCTTGGACTTGTCGACCACTAATGCCATCGACTCTGTCTTGGGGACGCGAGATAAAGTCAATCTCATGCGTCTTCAACCTCGAGTAAAGCTTATCCATGGTAAGCTCACTCATGTGATGTTGTCATTGATGGAAGTGATCTTCATACCCTGACCTTCACATCAAGAGCACCCGAAGTGGCGTGCATTCTCGCACTTCAGAAATACCGAGTCAACGGCGCGGAGATCATGAAGAATCTTAGAGAATCTTCCCACACTCATCCAAAGACTCACGGGCCTTTGTTCGATCTTTGAGTATACTTTCTTGAGTGGTTCTGTCTCACTTCCTTGATCGCGATGGACCCTTCATGATAGTCACAAAGAGTCGCGGATCTCGTGAGCAGACCGCAAGTGAGCAACACGCTCAAACTCGGATCGACTAAGGCCTTGGATCAAATAATTCCGAGCCTTCTTTGTTGGCCTCCACATCCGAGTGATCGTATCGTCATCGGCTGGCACGACATAAGGATTTTTCACCTTTAGCCAATTAGCGTGCCCTTGAGCCTCGATATATGCTTGCATACGAGCCTTCCAGTATGCAAAGTCAACTCCTTCGAAAATGTGTGGCTTGGTTGAGTACTTGTCAGTCGCCATGGCTCCAAAGACGGTTAAGATCTATGAGAAGAGCTAACCGCTCGATACCACTTGTAGGACCGGAAGGCGACTAGGGGGTGAATAGGCGCTTTCAAAACTTTCTCGCCTAAATCAAAACCAACACGAACTTTACTCCTTTAGCTATGAAAGCTAAGAAGATCAGTAAGCACACAACGGAAGCCTTGTGTTGGATTTGATAAACCCCTCAACCACACGACACAACCGGAGAAAAGAACTCATTGTTCCTCATCGGGATGGCGGTCGGCCCGGCTACCACGAGCGGTCGGACCGACGGTCAACCAATGATCCGACCGACAACTAACTAGCGGTCGGACGGTGAGCAACGGTTCGACCCGGCAAGCCGGTGATCGAATACACGGCGGTCGGACCGCCGTTGAAAGTCCGATCGGACCGCAGAGTCAGAGCGAAAAACTCCACCCAAAACCAAAACGAAATTTGATCCAACTTTTGTTTCAACCAATAAAACTTGACCAAATTTCGAGCACACCTCCCTAATGATACTAGAGACCTATTTCTAGCGACGATCCGCCAGATCCGCTTTGCAGAATCGATCTCTCGAGATTTTACCAAAGAAGTGCACAAACCCTAGAAATATGAAAGTCTTGATTCAAGACTTGCTTGTGGGGGTTGATGATCTAGATGACTCTAGGAGTAATCCCACACACCAAAGCAAGATAAAGTAGGTCAAGAGACCAAGCATGAACCTTTGAATCAAGGAAGCACCAAAATCATCCAAAAGGGAGAAGAACACCAAAGGGAGCAAACGATCTTTCAATTAAGCATCACAAGATTGTTCGATTACACAAGATGCTTACAAAGCCTCTCCAACAAGGAGGGCAAGAGCTCAACAAGGAGCACACTCCAAACACTAGTTCTCCTCTCCTCTCCTCCAAACCCTAGAAAAGGAAGAAGGGGCTAAAATGAATGCTTGGCATAGTTTTCCATCTCCCCCTTCCTATTTATACTAGAGAGCTAGGGTTTCCTTTTTGGGGTCACTTACACATGGGACCCACACACAAATAACTCTTGAAGCAATCGTCTGCTTCACCACGTGTAGGTTGATCAGCGGTTCTCATCGCGTCGCCAAGCCTCTCTTGTCCGAATCCCATCGGAACCTCCCGAGACTCGCACCGATATCCGCACCTTTGATTCAACCGGTATGATCGAACCACCCGTTCGATCCGTCTTGCCCATTCGCACTGCTTGAGTCACACGACCTCACCCGGTATCACGATCGTTACGGACCTCGGCTCTCCAAGCGTAGTCGATCCACTCACCGTTGGCGTCGTTGACTGCAAGCCACCGCTGACAATAGACAAACAAACCGTTTCCGGAACAAGTTCTTCACAACTTGACCCACGTCGATTCCGCAATGCAATATACAACAATAAAGCATTGAAGTTCATATAATAACACAATCAAAACCAACTCAATGCAACACTTGGCTAACCTTCAAGCCATTGCGTCCGACCAGCCTGAGGCGGTCCGACCGATTCGTCTTGATCGGACCGCTCTCAACTGGCGGTCGGACCGGTCCAAAAGACAGCCAAATTTTCAACTCAAAATTTGAAACCTTCGGAATTTTCAAGCGAATAGAACTTTTGTAGGAGCTCCAAAATGATGGGACCACATCCAGAGACTCCTCACTTGCCTACACAACCTATTTTGGCTCGGCTCCAAAACCCATTTTCATTTTGGCGGTCGGACCGCCACCAAGGCCGGTCGGACTCCTCCACGGGCGGTCGACCGCCGATAAAGACCTGGATCGACCGCTGTGGTCCGCAAACCTTGAAGCAAACCCGAAAACGCGAGATTTTGCAAACCAACAACGCCATTGCCAATTGACTCATCATCCTGAGATCGTGCACATATCCTCACGATATCCACAAAAGTACTAGCCAATATTGCTGATCCTAGCCGAATCAAAGCTAGCAAATTAAAGCCTACTATGAGAAGTGTATGTACGCACATGTAAAGATCAATGTAACTTGATGTAAGCAAAGTAAAACCTCATACCAAGTGCTAGCAGAGACACAAGCCAACTACTCAAACTTCTTTGAAGGGGCACAAGATTGTCACACGATGTGGAGTACAAAAAACAAAATAACATGCAATGTAAACAACACTCTAGTTTAAGCAGAAAAAACAGCTAGTATCAAGATTTAAAAAAATAATGTTTTATATGGCTTATATGTGCTTGTTTGAAAGGTTTAGACGAGATCTATAACTTTGTAGTTGAAGCGAACCCCAAATTCGAAAGGGAAGACCAAAAGAAACGGCACAAACAGAAACTGAAAAATTGTAACGCGAATTCGGGGCCGAAGATGACTGATTTTGGGGGTCTTGGAGGGTGACTAGCTAAAGCCAGTCAATTTTATTTGATGAGCCTCGACGTTAGCTTTCCAACGAGCACAAGAATATCAACGGACACCGTATGCAAAAGTTATGCCCAGTTTACTGAAGGTGTCTTGGAAACGAAATCCTACTCGGACTCGAAACTGACTCGGATTCAAATTTGAAACTGCTTTATCATTCAAACCCTTGGGACAAACTTGCTCAATTTTTCTGTGGAAGCTTGTGGCTATATGTAGAAGGCCTCCACCAATTTTCACTAGTTTTGGTGAAAGTTTGACATGCTTTTCAATTACAAAGTTTTCTCTATTTCTTTGCCACCTGCTGTTGCTAATATTTTACAGAAAGATGAGCATGTGTTGCTACAAGTTTTCAAGTTATTCTTAGAGCTGGACGATGAGCTTAAGTTGAGGACAACTCAAATACAAGAAGGGGAGGATGATGAGGACATCAAACCTCCGAATACGACCACTACTCCACCTTCAACCGGGCTACTCTGCATCCATCAATTCGGCTGCATCAAACTCTACTCTAACCGGCCGACGAATTTGCTTCACTTATATATGGTACTACACCACCTCACTTTGGGCCGAGGGCCTTGTATCAATCATTGGGCCCAAAGGACATCCACCATTTAGGTTATTTGGGCCGACCACCTCCCTGGTCGTCCCCTTTCTTGGGCCGCACTGTTCACAGTTGTACTGATTATGTGAATAGTATCCTAAATAGTACTACCCCCTTATCTCCTGGCTATGTGAAGCTCCCCTCCTCTATTTAAGGTGGCCACACCCCTCTAGTTTCCTTGAATTTTGTTTAGTTAAAAGTTAGCTTCATTGCAACTTCGTGTATTAGCTTGTGTCGATTAGACCAGCCATAATACCACTCTATAATCCAATTTTATCAAATATTTCAATCATATTTGTAATTTCAGATTGCTATAATATAAAGACACTCCTAAAAACGAGCTCATCTGATAATTTAAGTGAAGTGTACGAGCTCTTGTAATTGGAATAGCAAGCATAGAAAATATGGTTATAACCATAGGGTTCATATCCTCATCAGGTTATGCGTCGAGTTCCCCATACTCTTGTTTGTGGTGATGCACGGTGTAATTAACATTGTGGCCATTTCAGCAATATCATAAGTTTTTGTTACTGTTGTGTTGAACGTTAATTACTGCACTATTTCCTAGCAATACACTTCTACAAACTGCATCGTTGGTAGTAGGATATCAAGTGCATCGAATACTAGAATAGTCTGGGGCTGCTGGATAAAGCGTATAATCAAGATTCGAGTCCGGATACAAATCATAATTCAGATCTGATTGACACCCTGCTAGTTGGTAGCCTGGTAGGTCTTTTTTTCGAGGAGCGTGGTTCATGTGAGATCATCTTGTATCTTTTTCTGAAAGATACGTAACTTTTCACTTGGGATCGTCGCGGGCCACGCATTTGCACTTATCAGTGTTTGGACCGAGATGCTTCCGACCCAATTTGGCTTCCTTCTGGACTTCGAGAAACAACCGCATTGGCTTTGCAGTGTGCCGTCAGAAGCGTAGATGACAGTGTTTTCTTTTAGTCCCAAATCGCTTGCTCGAGCGAGAGGTGACAGGGAGCCCTGTTATTTAATCGAGCCAGGGGTAGGCGCTTGAGAGCATGCAGCTGCGCGGTGCGCACATAGCGAACTATTCTTTTGCCTTTTAATAAAGAATACCGTGTGCTCGCCGCTAATAGCGGCATACACCAATTATTTTAGGGCTCTTCCTCTCTTCCGAGAAGGTTATAGGATCAAGGATAACTGACTAGGGGGCGAATAGGAGGTTTTAAAACTTTTCAACTAATTAACTATTGTAATCTTGATTGTCTTAACAGAGCTTCATAGCACAAATATAATGAAATAATTACTATGCTTTTTAAGACAATTATAAACTTATGTCAATGCTAGATACAATTCTAACTAAGCAATTCTACACAAGTAAATTGATAGAAATGTAAATACAAAAATAGTTGAGACAAGGAATAAACCACATTGGAGACACTAATGTTTTTCCCATAGTATCGAAGACTTGCTAGTCTTCACTAGTCCACGTGAGGTAAGTCCAACCAAATTGGACCGACTCCATGACTTAAGCCTTGACACCTCCATCACTATCATTGCTCTTCCTCCTCTCCGGAGATGGTGAGCACGCAACCACTTCACAATCCCTTGCTGAGTCACTTCACAAGCTTCTTTGAAGTGATCACCGCGTAACTTCTTCTTCAAGACGTTTAGGTGCCGGGAAGCACCAAAAGTAAAAAATCGTCGCGCTCGCTTAAAGGCAATCAAGTGCCAAAGTGATCAACTAATTATGCAATGCACTTGTATAGCTCTCAAGTACCTCAAAATGTGAATTCAATGCGAATGAGTATAACGGAGAGCATCAAAGCCTCAAGTGTATTTAATATGGCCAAAGGTTTTGAGCTTGGTGCAGGTGGGGTGTATTTATAGCCCCCAACCACAAAACTAGCCGTTTGAACAAAGTTCCTGAAAAAATCATAATGTGCGGTAATACCGCTGTACATACCCGGCACTACCGATTTCCATGATCAACGGTCGGAATAGTTGCATTTAATGCTCTGAACTAGCCGTTACAAAAAAGTTACGGTACTACCACCGACTATAAACCGGTACTACAGCACAGTGGTAACACCGCTCGACTAGAACGATACTATCGATTTCCAGAAGATGAAAAACAAACAAAAACACCCTCTCTAGAAATATCGTACCGCCATGTAAAACTACGGTAGTACCGCTCAAGAATTGCGGTCATACCATTTCTAGAATTCAAGATAAATTCCTAAAAATATGTTCACAGGAAAGTACATACTACCAACTAGATTGCGGTAATATCGCTCATCAACTGCGGTCATACCATTTTTGGGAAAAACTTCCAGAAACAAACTCTTTGAAATAAACGTACCGCCAACTAGAATCCGGTACTACCGACTTGCCGTAGTACCGCTCATCAATTGCGGTCATACCAATATCCACTGAAGAAATTCCAGAAGCAAATATGAGTGCAATGCATGACTCTTAGTTGATCAAAATGACACAAAATGAACTTTCAAGCTACTAGTCATGATCCCTCTTTATAGAACGGAATATACTCTATAAATCTGATCTTTTCTTCAAACATAGAGATCGGTCAAAACTGCAAAATGTTCCTTAGGCTATAATACATTTGCCTTGAGCCAGGTCGATCTTTCGTCATCTTTGCATTGCTATTTTTATGTCTTTATCCAAACTTCGAGAATATGCCTTAAAGCATCTTAGCATACATATTAGTCCCATAATACATTGTTGACATTAATTACTAAAACTTTTTAGGGGCCTAAATGCTTTCAAAGGTCCCCTACAATCCAAAGGAAAATTATCTTTCGCGCTTTCTTAATTTGTTCCGAAGTGTAATAAATCTTCTTTTCTTTCCTGTTTTTAATTTTCATTGCTCTTCTTAAATTCACACTACTTTTGAGGAATTTACTTGTCTGTTGTGTAGGTTTTTCACGAATGTTTACAATGGTTATGCACCGAGTTCACCATACTCTTGTTTGTAGTGCTGCACGGCATAATTAACTCTGTGGCCATTTCGGCAGTATCAGAAGTTTGTCTTACTATTGTGTCGAATGTTAATTATTGCACTATTCTAAGCAATACACTTATGCAGACTATAACGTTGGTAGTAGGGTATCAAGCGCATCGAATACTAGAATAGTCTGGGGCTGTTGGATAAAATGTATAATCATGATTCGAGTCTGGATACAAATGATAATTCAGATCCGATTGACACCTTGCTAGTTGGTAGCCTGGTAGGTTTTTTTTCGAGGAGCATAGTTCATGTGAGATTTTCTTATATCTTTTTCTTAAAGATATGTAACTTTTCGCCTGGGATCGTCACGGGCCACACATTTGCACTTTTCAGCGTTTGGACTGAGATGCTTGCGGCCCAGTTAGGCTTGCTTCTGGACTTTAGGAAACAACCGCATTGGCTTTGCGGTGTGCCGTCAATTGCGTAGATGACAATGTTTTCTTTTAGTCCCAAATCGCCTACTCGAGCGAGAGGTGACAGGGAGCCCGGCTATTTAATCGAGCTGGGGATGGGCGCTTGAGAGCACGCAGTTGCCCGGTGCGCACATAGGGAACTATTCTTTTGCCTTTTACTAAAGAATACTATGTGCTCACCACAAAGAGCGGCATACAATAGTTTTTGTTGGCCTCTTCCTCTCTTCCGAGAAGGTACCCAACAATCCAAAGGGGAAAAAATTCGTGCTTTCTAAATTTGTTTCGAAGTGTAATAAATCTTATTTTCTTTCCTGTTTTTAATTTTTATTGCCATTCTTAAATTCACGCTACTTTTGAGGAATTTGCTTGTCTGTTGTGTAGGTTTTGCACGATTGTTTCCAACGATTATGCGTCGAGTTCACCATACTCTTGTTTGTGGTGATGTACGTCATAATTAATGTTGTGGCCATTTCGTTAGTATCAGAAGTTTGTGTTATTGTTGTGTCGAACGTTAATTACTGCACTATTTCCTAGCAATACACTTCTACAGACTGCATCGCTGGTAGCAGCGTATCAAGCACATCGAATACTAGAAAAGTTTGGGGCTCCTGGATAAAACGTATAATCAAGATTCGAGTTCGGGTACAATTGATAATTCGGATCCGATTGACACCCTTTTAGTTGATAGCCTGGTAGGTCATTTTTTCGAGGAGCATGGTTAATGTGAGATTTTTTATATCTTTTTCTTAAAGATATTTAACTTTTCACCCAGGATCGTCACAGGTCACGCATTAGCACTTTTCAGCATTTGGACCGAGATGCTTGCGGCCCAGTTAGGCTTGCTTCTGGACTTCAGGAAACAACCACATTGGCTTTGAAATGTTCCGTCAAAAGCGTAGATGACAGTGTTTTCTTTTAGTCCCAAATCGCCTACTCGAGTGAGAGGCGACAGGGAGCCCTGCTATTTAATCGAGTCGGGGGAGGGCGCTTTAGAGCATGCAGCTTCGCGGTGCGCACATAGCGAACTATTCTTTCGCCTTTTACTAAAGAATATTGTTGGACCGAAAAAGCGACTAGAGGGGGTGAATAGGAGCACGCTCACTTTTTCACAAATAATGGATTCAATAATATTTTACTCCAGTAGCTATGGAAGCTATGAAGATCAGTAAATCAGAACAACGGAAGACTAATATTGAATCTAATATAAACCTCTAAGCAAAACGACACAAACAGCAAAGATTAAAGCACATCAGTGCGCTGCCGGTCGGACCGCTGGCCTTGGGCGGTCGGACCAATTTCCGGCCGGTCTGATCGGTGGCCACGGGCGGTCGACCACGGCCTCGCAAGCATTGAAAAACCCGATGACGAAGATGCAAATAGATGAAACTTTTGATCTACTAATACAAACTTGATGAAACTTGGAACACACTTTCTCTATGATATCAGGGACCTATTCCAATCGAAGATTATGATAATTCTTGGAGGAATTAAGATCCTTTTCCGTTTGATCAAAGAAGGGTTCAAAACCGGATCAAAATGAAAACTAGATCAAAATTCTTGCTCGTGGGTGATTGATGATCAAGATGATCCTAGATGGATTCCCACACGTCACAGCAAGCTAGATCATGTGAAGAAACCAAGCAAAAACTCACAGATCAAAGAAAGACCTAAAATCATCAAATAGAGAGAAAGAACGCAATGAGACAAAATATTGATCAAACTTTCCTTCGATTGATTGATATGATCAGGGCTTACAGCCACTCCATCAATGGAGGACAATGCTCAATCCAAGAGCACAAAAATCACATCAAACATCAAGAACCCTAGCCTCCACAAAAGCTCTCTCTAAGAAAATTAGGGTTTACAAGAATTGCAAAAGAGGCGAAGAAGTGGTGCAGCCACCACCCTCTCCTATTTATAGTGGAGGCTTAGACCTAGAAATTTGATCCTATTGGGCTCCCGTTAAGGCCCAAAACAAACGGGACACATACGCATGCATTTTAATGCGCCGTCTTTATCTCCCTTTGACCTAACTAGCTACCCTTCACCATCTTGCGCATCGGATTAGCTAAAAGATCACCCTTGTCCATCTTGCGTCACGCTTGAGTTCATTGACCTCACCCGGTATCGTCGATCGTTCTGGACCTCAGCTCTCCAAGCCTAGTCCCGATCATCCTCGCCATTGACCGTCGTTGACCACCAAATAACCTGCACAACAATAGATAAGTAAATCGAATTTGCGAATAAGTTCTTCACAACTTGGCCCATGTTAGTCAAAACATGCATCATGCACCATATATGCCCTGAAACTCATGACTTTGACCTAACACACGAATATCGCCACCATAGCGGGCGACGAGCAAAGTGAAAACCGGTCAGACCGCCCCCTAGGGCCGGTCTGACCACCCACCCTGGCCGGTCTGACCGCCACCTATGGGCCGGTCAGACCGCCAGCTGGGACTTAGCCATTTTTCCTCTCTAAAAAACCGAAACCTACTGGAATTTTGAAACCAATATAACTTTTGACTGGTGACTCCAATAATTATGGGACCAAGTGCAATAGAATCCCCTCTCTTGCCTACACCCTCTATTTTTGGCCCAGCTCAAAATACCACTTTTTGACATTTCCTGTCCGACCGCCCCTTTGGGCCGGTCCGACCGATTTGGGACCGGTCTGACCGCCGCACCTGGCCGGTCAGACCGATTCTGACCTGACAGAACTGAACTTTGCCGAAAACACGTGAAACGACAAACCGTAAACGCAATTGCCAATTATCACATCATCCTAAGATCAGGAGCATATCCCCATGATATCCACAAATATCGTGTGCTCGCCGCAAATAGCGGCATACGCCAGTTTTTGGAGGGCTCTTTCTCTCTTCCGAGAAGGTCCCCTACAATCCAAAGGGAAATTTTCTTTCGTGCTTTTTTAATTTGTTCCGAAGTGTAATAAATCTTATTTTCTTTCTTGTTTTGAATTTTCATTGTCATTCTTAAATTCACGCTACTTTTGAGTAATTTGCTTGTCTGTTGTGTAGTTTTTGCCCGAATGTTTCCAATGGTTATGCGTCGAGTTCACCATGCTCTTGTTTGTGGTGATGCACGACGTAATTAACGTTGTGGCCATTTCGGCAGTATCAGAAGTTTGTGTTATTGTTGTGTCGAACGTTAATTACTACACCATATCCCAGCAATACACTTCTGCAAACTGCATCGTCGGTAGTAGGGTATTGAGTGCATCGAATACTACAATAGTCTGGGGCTGTTGGATAAAACGTATAATCAAGATTCGAGTTCGGATAATGATAATTCGGATCCAATTGACAATCTACTAGTTGGTAGCCTAGTAGGTCTTTTTTTCGAGGAGTATGGTTCATGTGACATTTTCTTTTGTTTTTTTTCTTAAAGATATGTAACTTTTCACCCGGGATCGTCACAGGCCACACATTTGCACTTTTCATCGTTTGGTCTGAGACGCTTGCGGCCCAGTTAGGCTTGCTTCTGGACTTCAAGAAACCGCATTGGCTTTGCAGTGTGTCGTCAAAAGCGTAGATGACAATGTTTTCTTTTAGTCCCAAATCGCCTGCTCGAGCGAGAGGCGACAGGGAGCCCCTGCTATTTAATCGAGCCGGGGGTGTGCGCTTGAGAGCTCGCAGCTGCGTGGTGCGCACATAGCGAACTATTCTTTCGCCTTTTACTAAAGGATACCGGGTGCTCGCCGCATAGAGCGGTATACGACTGTTTTTGGAGGGCTCTTTCTCTCTTTCGAGAAGGTCCCCTACAATCCAAAGGGAAATTTTCTTTCGTGCTTTTTTAATTTGTTCCGAAGTGTAATAAATCTTATTTTCTTTCTTGTTTTGAATTTTCATTGTCATTCTTAAATTCACGCTACTTTTGAGGAATTTGCTTGTCTGTTGTGTAGTTTTTGCCCGAATGTTTCCAATGGTTATGCGTCGAGTTCACCATACTCTTGTTTGTGGTGATGCATGACGTAATTAACGTTGTGGCCATTTCGGCAGTATCAGAAGTTTGTGTTATTGTTGTGTCGAACGTTAATTACTACACCATATCCCAGCAATACACTTCTGCAAACTGCATCGTCGGTAGTAGGGTATTGAGCGCATCGAATACTACAATAGTCTGGGGCTGTTGGATAAAACGTATAATCAAGATTCGAGTTCGGATAATGATAATTCGGATCCGATTGACACCCTACTAGTTGGTAGCCTAGTAGGTCTTTTTTTCGAGGAGTATGGTTCATGTGACATTTTCTTTTGTTTTTTTCTTAAAGATATGTAACTTTTCGCCCGGGATCGTCACAGGCAACGCATTTGCACTTTTCATCGTTTGGTCCGAGACGCTTGCGGCCCAGTTAGGCTTGCTTCTGGACTTCAAGAAACTGCATTGGCTTTGCAGTGTGCCGTCAAAAGCGTAGATGACAATGTTTTCTTTTAGTCCCAAATCGCCTGCTCGAGCGAGAGGGAGCCCCTGCTATTTAATCGAGCCGGGGGTGTGCGCTTGAGAGCTCGCAGCTACGCGGTGCGCACATAGCGAACTATTCTTTCGCCTTTTACTAAAGGATACCGGGTGCTCGCCGCATAGAGCGGCATACGACTGTTTTTGGAAGGCTCTTTCTCTCTTTCGAGAAGGTCCCCTACAATCCAAAAGGAAATTTTCTTTCGTGCTTTCTTAATTTGTTCCGAAGTGTAATATATCTTATTTTCTTTCTTGTTTTGAATTTTCATTGTCATTCTTAAATTCACGCTACTTTTGAGGAATTTTCCATGAATTTTTCTTATAATTGCTTGGGTTGGGACTTGTGGGGGCACAGGTGCTGACAAAATTCCTCAGTGTTTTTCAAGGATAAAAAGAATGAAAGAATCTGTACAATTGTGTGCTTATCCATGTAGGCAACTACAGTAGTATATCTACCGAACAATGTGTATATGTATATTACCTTGCCTACATGATCTACATCTACAGATTCTACACAGGGAGTATGTTCCTTTATTTTACTACTATACACATCTGTATACATTCAGTTGCATTTCAGTTGTTCAGGAAAGTTTCAGATGCAACGAGCTGCAACTGAAACTACTGCAGTCACCTTTCATCATCAATCGGCTGCAGCTGAAACTAGTCCATGTTGCAGAGGTGACCGGAATGCTCCTCTCGGTGACGATGTTTCACATCCGCTTGTCATGAGGCCATTGAAGGAGTTTCGTCTCCTCGGTGAGGCGAACCGGGAGGAGGCAACTCCGGTGGCACTCCTCGGCGACAGGTTCACTTGCTCCAGCGCCCGCAGCTGGAGCTCCGAAGGGTAGTCGCGCACGCACCCGATCCGAGGACCCGCCCCGGTGGTCCACCTGAAGGACAGTTGCTTCCCCAGCTGATATGATTTCATCTCTTTCTTGGAGTTGATCCTCTCAAGGATCTTTTCTCGCGGCACGGGTGCTTGCTCATTCCCTTGATCCTTTTCAGACAAGTCGCTGCTAGTGCACGAGGTTTCCGTCTTTTCGGTTTCTTCTGATAAATTCAGCCTTGTTACTACTGGTTCCTCGCATTTTTCGATCTCCGCACAAGCTGTTTCAGTAACTTGAGGTGTCTGGCAAGGGCTGGTTTCTTCAAGCGCAGCAGTTTTGCCTTCAGATTTGTCGGTTACTGTATTTTTCGTGTCGTTCTCTGAATGGATCCTTCTGAGGCTACCCAAGAATTCCTCATCCTCCTCTGCTGGGCTCATCTGCAAGCAGTTTAGAAAGATGTAAGATCACAATAGACAATACTATAGTACAGCAATACCGAGAATTTTATTTTTTTTGTCTGAATGATCATAAATGCCTACCTTAACATCGGCAAGATCGACCAAGTTGTCCTTCAGGAAACTTTTGAACTCCTGGAAATTCTCCTCCGTTGGACGGTAGTGCCCACTGTGAGGCCAAATAGCCTGTGAACAAAAAACTCAGATTGTGTCAGCATGCTGTCTAATAAAACTGAACATATGACAAGTCCTTATAAGGGATGTAAAAGTCGTTCCAACTTCCAAGTATAAACAATACATACCTTTAGAGTTCCATTTGCAACAACCAATCGCCCGGCCGCAGAAGTTGCCCCTCCAGCAAGGAAGCTAGAATGTTGAAATGTACCCTTTTTCTTCTGCATTTTGAGATTGGAGGACAATGTTACATAATGAACTGACATTTATATGGTTGATTGGATTTTGCCCACATGAAGGTATGCGCATATTTACCTGACCAATATACAAGCTCTTAGAAGTGCTAAGAACAAAAATCCACTTTGCATCTCTTGGCCCACAAGACGTGTCGAGGATTTGCCGGCTCTTCTTGTACAAGAACTTGCCGTTCTCAGTTACAACTTCATAGTCCTCTCTTTCTTTCTGCACAATTTAAGTTTTGTTTGGTTAGCCACCATAGATCTTCATTGTGTTCTAACTCTAGTAGTACCTTTGCTCCATGTTTGTAAACACTTACCGGACCAAGGTACTTTATGCACTGGCTCAGAAGCTTCGATCGGGAGCACTGGCCCTCGAGATTGATCTCTTTGCCTTCCCCAACGTCAAGCCTGCATAACCAAACGGAAACCATTAGCTCACATTTCATTCAGTGGTCAAAATTACAATGAGAGAACAGTCACGCTGAGTGAGTTAGTACACTAACCAGTAGAAGAAAGGCTGCTTGCTTTCGCAGTGGAACCAGCAATCATAGTAGTAGTGAAGGTTATGGCCGTAGCGGTGGCGCGGGTCAATCTGTTCATCAGCAATTTCAGTATACACATTAGCTCACTGCCTGTTAGAACTTCAATAAAACCTTAACATTTGCTACATGTGGAACTGACACCCACCGCTTCGAGCCAGTGCTGCAATGCGAGCTTCTGCGCCTTCTCATCCTTGGACAACCCCTTTCCGACCTGAAACACGGTCCAAATTTGCCAGATCTTTAGTCCAATTCACCATTTTTTCACATCAAATACCTGAGCAGCTTATTCAGGAGTAACAACTGCAGATGCGAAATTTACACCTTGGCAGCACGAGTTCTTGCTCTTGACCACCTGGACACCGCAGTCTCCTGCTTCTCGATGTCGAAGAACGACACCGAGCTCCGCTTGAGCAATGCGAAATCCAGCAATTTCCACCTGGTCGTACCAAAAAAGCATCAAAATTAGCATCAGAAATGCGCAATGCCGCCGCAAAGTTGAAGCATCCCAAGAACTGTAAGGTCCACGCACCAGCTCTGCTCCACGAGCACGGCGCAGTCGGCGAGCTGCCGGCGCGTCCGGAAGCTCTTGTACACCTTCTGCAGCTTCAGCGCCGCCGCCTCGTGCTTCGGGCTCTCCGCCGCCACGCCGTCGGCGAACCTCGCCCTGGCGACCTCCCTCGGCATCGGCGGAGCGGCGGACTCCGGCGTTGCAATGTCGCCGGTCTTGATGGAGATCTTGGTCTCAACCTGAAGAGAGCTGGAGTTCAGCTGCTCCCTGTTGAAGCTGAGTGACCCCTCAATGAGCAGCTTGCCGGAGCCCAGGGCCTTGAGGATCGTCGGCTCCGCGCCGCCGGAGCACGCCGCCGGCGCGAGGACGCCTTCTTCCAACGAGTCGTAGTCATCGACCGGACACGAGAACAGTACGCCCATTGCAGTTTCCTTGATCTTTACTCCCACCAACTGGACGAAACAACATCCAAACATTGCTTTAGATGCTAATCTTGGTAAATAACAAGAAGAAGAACAATTAGAGAACCAAGAACAAATTTTAGGACTTTACCAACAGAGATGGGAGAAAGATGGCAAAAACAAGAGGAAACAAAAAAAAAAGGAAACAAAAAAATATTGCTCAATCATCGTTGAGTTGTGACACAGCAAGAACAAAGCTTGCAACCTATGCCAAGAACACCAAACAAGGAGGAGAAAAGCATCATCCTTTGAAGCCAAAATTTAGCAAACAAATCACAAGGACAGCAACATAGGACACACACTCTCCCACCTCTTGCCTAGTTGCCTCTCCCCTCAACCAGTTGCCAACAATGCGTGCGCTGCTTCTTGGCTGGTGTTCGGCTGTTTTCCCCTTCTCTTGTGAACAAAACTGCTAGTGTGAGACAATGGCAATATATAGAGGAGGGCGAGCTAATGAGGCTGGGGATGCGGGTGGCGGTGTGGACTTTTGGGATGGGCAGGGCAGCAAGAACAGCCCAAGAAAGTGTTTGTTTTTTCAGTTCCACGTGTTGTCAGGGGTGTCACTCGGAATTGCACACGCGCTAGTCCGGCGGTGGTCAGTGAGGAGCGTGTATCAAAACCAGCGATGCTGTTAGTTTGGTGTTGTTTTCTTCTCCACCTTGAGACTTGAGAGCAGAGGCATGGCTATGTTGGAGTTGGAGTCCGTTGTATTAGTAATTTTAAGCAAGTATTTAATTTCTTTACATGCATGAATCATGATGTGCAAGAGAGCTAGTTGTTGTTTGGATGTGGTTCGAATTTTGAACTAAATTCAGAAACTCACATTTGCACTAGGCTGCCAAACTCCTCGGGAAATGTAGTGGCGTAGTGCCCAATTGAGGTTTTACAAGACGACTTCCGAGTTGTATAAAGCTCTTACACTTCGTTTTTTTTTTAATAATTTTAAAAAAAAACTCTTGTAATGTAGTGTAACGGCAACGCTGAGAAATTTTACAGGTAGTTCTCAACGAAAACAAATAAACTCTAGCTGGGATGTGCTGAGGTGTTTACTTTCGCATTTTTCTCGAAGTTATAGAACAATTGCTGAATTGTTTCCCTGCTTGGGGAGTGGTTATCTGTTGTCATTGTCGAGCTGCCTTTGACTTGCGAATGCGATGGACTGGCTTTTATCCTTGTCAATATAGTTAAATTCGGTGTGAATGTTGCCCAAACTTTACATTTCAATATTCAAATATTGTTTAATGCTGTGCCAGAACCACGGAAATTTCAAGTGCCCCCACTTTCGCTCCGATTTACCAAGGTAATTCAGAGGTTTAGCTGACGGTATATGCCTTGCAATTTCTAGCGAGCATGGTCATTCGTTAGGAACCTACTGAAAGTCAATTATGATGACAAGGCAGAGAGAATCCCAGCGAGAGGGTTATGGACGAATTCTAGGTACAATTCTTTGATCCACTTATCCAAACTGTAGCCCTTGTTCGCTTAGGCTTACTAGCAACAAGAGGATCCAAATGACCAAGGACGACTATGCAACTATGCAAGAATTTCTCCTTGGATTGAAATTATTATTCCATAGGAGTAACATTAAACTTCCAATCTTTCTCTTCATTTTCCATAAGTGTTGAATTAATTCAAATCCTTGGTTCAAAAAGGAAAAGTTATAGCTCAAATCCCTGTATATGACTTGTTGTGTACATATATTCATTAGTTGCTTGCATTAGAAAGGTTATCGTTCAATCACTTCTATTTCTAATTAGAAGGGTTATCGTTCAATCACTTCTATTTGTTTTTTTTTTATAACACATCACTATTTATATGCTGATGACATTCTTGCCATTCTGGCTCGTACGTCATGGCTTGATGGTTACAGTCTGTCTTGCCTTTGCTGAATTTGACTTGAGCGCTGGTCGGTCGGTTTCGCCCATGCCGTGTGTCAAAACGGGGACAGGAAGTCCAAATTTCTGGAGAAATTGAACGGTGCATATTCAATCTTTTTTTTTTGGAACTAGGTGAACAGTACATCAGTATATTTATTACCACGAAGCTTTGTGAAATTGGACGGTCCGATTTGTTTTTCATTAACAAGAAATTGCCAAGTGCTCGTGTAGCTTTCCATGCAAAAAAAAAAAAAAAAGAAGTCGTACTGTTAATCTTGGAGCAACCTCCCCAATTAATTCATCAGAGCACATTCTTACTAGCACCCATTGTACATACGTCCCCAATTAATTCACCTGAGCATATTCTTGCTAGCACCGATTGTACATGACCTGAGAGATTTGATTCGGCGTCGTTTTCTTTTCTTGCAGCAGGTAGGAATTGGGAGGAACGAGGCTTGGTGCGGAGATCGAGGAGGCGCACGCGCTGTTCGGCCTGAACCAGAGGCTAGCCGCGAGGCGCACACGCACGGCGCTGGCGTCTGACGAAGCAGAACATTTTTTTTTGTGTTTTGTGTATTATAGTATCTACAATATGTGTACTTAATTTTCTGATACGATAGACTCATGAGATGTTGCGTAGTGGTTATATGAGTTACTTGACTCGGTTATTAACACGTATCACCGTAGACATCTCAGTACCGTTCTCCTCCAGAGGGCGAGGCAGCGATTGAGCTTGGTGCGTTGAGACTGTGCACGGCCACAAGGGTATGGAGGGTTGACCCACGTTTGATTCTGAGGTACGTGTAGTTGTTACCTTCATATACTCAATTGTAGTCTATCTACTTTGGATAAACTCATGTTTGTTCTTAATCTTTTCGATGCAGTTTGCGAGAGGCAGATCTCTTACCAATAGCGAGGATGATGGAGGTGACGTAGGTGTTTGATCTTGAGTTAGATCTCTATTCTTTGGATCTTGGGTTCTTGTTTCGGGTATGAGAGAACCGAGAGAGAGAGAGAGAGTTACCGTCGTGCGTAGATGAGGTAGGATTAGCCATGGCGTCCGTTGGTGAAGATCTGCGCTAGGGCAGCGACGTTCGGTGGAGATGCGCACGGCTCGGCGACGGTGGCGTGTCCCGAACGTAGGCGTGGCCGTCGGTGGTCGGCCGTGTGTCGGCGGCGGTGGACTTCCGTCGCCAGCGCCCCTCTAGATCGGATTAGGGTTTGTGTGTGTTAGGGTTTGTGGCGGCGCGATCAACCTCGTCTTTTATAAGCGGCGGCAGGCCCACTGACCATCTTAATGGGCGCTCGATCGGTATGCAGATCGGTGTGGGGATTGGGCATTTGGCGTTGGGCCAAATGCCCAAGATCAACTCTAACATTCTCCCTTGATCTCAATCGTGCTTTATCTTTAATTACTTTTGACTTTACTCATTCCATCACAAATTGGTGCATAGAACGTGTCTCATCGTCACGGTCAATCGCCGATAGATTCAATGACTACAATACACCTCCTGCTCAAATAGTTACTTTAATCTTTTGGGCCATCTTTTAGTCCAGAATCATAGGCTTTCCTTAAACCCATGCCGCTATATGTTCTCTGAACACGTTGGGTGGTAAGCCTTTAGTAAGCGGATCCGCTAACATCTTTGCGGTACTTATATGCTCAAGACTTATAATTTGATCCCGAACTTTATCTTTCACAACATAGTACTTTATGTCAATGTGTTTGGCGGCACCACTTGACTTATTGTTGTGGGCATACATTATCTTTGGTTCATTATCGCAGACAACTTAAGTGGTCTATTGATGTCGTCAACCACTTTTAAACCGGTATGAACTTCTTTAGCCGTTCACCGCCTGTAGCCTCATAACATGCTACAAACTCGGCATACATTGTGGACGATGTAGTGACGGTTTGCTTTGAGCTTTTCCACGATATAGCTCCTCCGGTGAGAGTGAAGACATATCCGGATGTCGACTTTCTATCATCTCCGCAAAATCGAATCAGTATACCCCACTATATGGAGTAAATCGATCTTCGTATGTCATCATGAGGCCTTTTGTTCCTTGCAAATAACGCAAGACTTTCTTTATCAATTTCAATGTTCTATTCGAGATTGCTGGAATCGCCAAGTAACCCAGTAACAAAAGCTAAGTCGAGCGTGTACACACTTGAGCATCTTGTAAGCTTCCGAGGCAATTTGAAGCATATGGAACCGCTTTCATTTGATCGATCTCATCTTGGTTCTGGGGCATTGAAAATCCCCATATCTGTCGCCCTTGACTATAGGTGCAGGTGAAGGACTACATTTATGCATCCCAAATTTCTTTAAGACTTTATCTATATATGTCTTTTGTGATAGTCCCAATATCCCTTTGTTTCTATCCCGGTGAATTTCGATCCCTAGAACGAACGAAGCTTCACCAAGATCTTTCATATCAAAGTTTGAGGACAAAAATCTCTTCGTCTCGATGTGCATCGACATCACTACTAGCTAGTAGGATATCATCCACATACGAGATTAGGAAGATAAATTTCCGTCTTTAAACTTTGTATAGACACGATTGTCTTCTACATTCTCTTTAAACCCAAATTTTCTTATTGTACTGTCAAACTTCAAGTACCACTGTCTTGAAGCTTGCTTTAACCCATAAATCGATTTCTTTAGGCGGCATCCCATTCTTTCATTTTCTTCCATAACAAAACCTTTCGGTTGTGCCATGTAAACATTTTCCTCCAAATCCCCATTAAGAAATGCCGTCTTTACATCCATCTGATGTAACTCTAAATCATAATGTGCTACTAATGCCATTATGATTCTGAAGGAATCTTTACATGAGACTGGAGAAAAGGTCTCATTGTAATCAATCCCTTCTCTTTGCGTAAAACCTTTTGCCACAAGTCGCGCTTTGTATCTTTCTACATTCCCTTGGGAGTCGAGTTTTGTTTTGTAGACCCATTTACAGCCTACTGTTTTGGCTCCTTTAGGAACAATTTCCAAGTCCCAGACTTTATTAGTCTTCATGGACCTCATTTCCTCTTCCATGGCTTCAAGCCATTTTGAAGAATTTTCGCTTCTCATGGCTTCTTCAAATGAGGTGGGGTCATCCTCCATTTGAAATTCCTCTGTATGATAAATCTGATAATCATCAGAAATAGCTGATCTTCTTACTCTTTGAGACCTCCTCGGGGCCTCCACATTTGGTACATCTTCTGTTTGAGGCTGCTGTTGCTCCCCCTCATTTGTGGCAATGGGTTCTATAGGATCCTGAAGAACAGGTTCCTCATTCTCATTCAATGTTGCCACAGGAGGAACAATAACAGGTGCTGGCACCACAGTATCTTGTACCGTCGGTGCAGCGACAGCAGGTAGTGAGAAGAGTGGCTCTTGAATCATCGGAGTGGGCACATATACCCGCTTCTCTTCAAGATCAATCTCTCGAGCTACCACGCTCCCCCTCATCATTTCATCCTCTAAGAAGACAGCGTGTCTCGTTTCTACAAACTTTGTATATCATGCGGGCAAGAGAAACGAAAACCTTTTGACTTTTCGGGGTAGCCAATGAAATGGCAACTTCTTTATTTTGGGATCTAGCTTCCCAAGGTTTGGGTTAAATACTTTAGCCTCGTGAGACTCCCCACACACGTAAGTGGTTTAGTGAGGGAACTCTTCCTGTCCACAACTCGTACGGTGTTTTGGGCACCGACTTACTAGGCACTCTATTGAGAATATGAATGGCGGTTTTTAACGCCTCCATCCATAAACTCAATGGGAGTGTGGAGTAGCTCATCATGCTTCGCACCATATCCATCGAGTGCAGTTGCGTCTTTCACTACTCCATTTTCTTTGAGGTTCGCCCGGTGTAGAATACTGGGCTACTATGCCATTTTCCTGTAAGAACCTCGCAAAAGGCCATATGGGGTATGTCGACCGTAGTACTCCCCCCACGATCAGATCGAACTATCTTAATCTTTAAATCGTGTTGGTTTTCAACTTCAGCCTTAAATATCTTGAATTTATCCAAGGCTTCATTTCTTTCTTTGATTGGATAAATATATCCATAACGGGAGTAGTCATCTGTGAATGTTATGAACGAGTCATAACCATCCACACTTTTCATAGGAAAAGGACCACAAATGTCTGTGTGAACAATTTGTAGAACTCCTGTGCTTCTTTTTGCGCCTTTCTTTATTTTCTTTACATATTTTCCTTTAATGCATTCTCTGCATTGTTCTAAGTCTGAGAACTCTAATAGAGGAAGAATTTCATTCTTAACTAGTCTTTCTATTCTCCCCTCGGAATACGGCCTAAACGACAGTGCCATAATTTCGACGATTCATTATGAGTTCTCTTTCGTTTTCTGTTTACGTTCGTAGACGAGGATTCAATCACTTTCTCCCACGCGACGTTCTCATTATCGCATACGACATTCACATCATCACACAATGATAACAAATAAAGCTCATTTTGTAATATGGCAAGACCAACACATTCTTTATTAAATATTATTTCGCATTTGCCATTTCCAAAATTACAATCATAACCATCTTTATCCAAATTGGAAACACTAATCAAATTCTCTCGTAAAGAGGGAACAAAAGAACATCTCTAAGTAAAAGATTGGAGCCATTAGCTAACTCTAATGAAAGATCGCCAATGACTTCAACTTCGCTTGGACTCCATTTGCGACTTTAATGCATCTTTCGTTTCTTTGCGTAGTCCTCGTCGAACGGAATCAGAAGGAATTAGCAACATGAACAGTTGCTCTGAGTCAATCCACCAAGTGGATTTGAATATTGTACATACAAGCATTCATTTATGAATGTAATAATGTTCTCACCTTTCTTTGCCATGATCATCTTTAAGTAATCGGACAGTTCTTCTTGTAGTGTCCTGTCTTCTTGCTGATGAAGGCAGCGATCTTTGTCTCAAACAAATTTATTACGTTGAGGTGATGGATGAGGCTTTTCCTTGTTTCTTGAGAAGGAGGTCTTGTGAAAGTTCTTTTTCTTGTTATCCTTCACATAGTTGATAGATCCACCATGTGAGGATTTAAATCTTTCCTCCTCTTGAACACACATAGCTATGCATTTTCTAAGTCCCATTTATCGAGTGCATATTGTAATTGACAACAAAAGTGTCAAACATTCGCAATGAAGCAAAAATCAAGTGAATAAGGAACTCATCCTTGAGTGCCAAATCCATTGGTTTGAGCTTGGATGCCAAGTTGCTCATCCTCAATATGTGTTCTCTTATCCCACCACCGAATACCTCTCTCACAAGTGTTTAATCATTTGTGTTGCATATGTCTTTGAAGAGCGATGGCGACTCTTTATTTTATCAAGGTATTACGTGGCGGTGTCACGATCTGCGATTGAGCCCACAATTGTGGGCTCAATCGATTTTTATCACGACCATACATTTCTTGTTGGTCGTGGTCCATTCTTATGCTCTAGGTCATAAGACATCCGTAAGGGAGCATGATCTCTCTGTCTTTTTCGCCAAGCGATATCATCCTCATTTTGACCCCTCACCGTGCCGTAGGCTCAGTGGGTCGTGCTGTAGTGAGGACCCAGTCCACCTCAGCTAAGATAAACGCTAAGTCTATCTTTTTCTTCCACTCTCCATAATTATCTCCTTTGAGAGTGGGTATTTCTCTGATACAACTCATCAAGTTGTATCCTCCTGAAAATGTAGATCAAATAAAGTGAGAACGTAACATTAAAATTATATGCCTTATTTCCAACGTTGGTCAAAAATACGACATACAATTAAATCAATTTTATCTATACATTAAAACTATATCACCGTTGGGCAGAAATAGAAACAATGCATAAAACATCATCAATTAAAAATTATAATACTGTTATTATCAACTTTGGTCAGAAAATAACAATATCATAATTCACAATAAATTCTTAAAAATTAAATTCTCTCGTTGGTTCGAATTTAATTAAAAGAATTATCTATATTGAACTTTTGCAGCGGAAACTGTAATTATTCTAAAATAATCAATTATTCAGAAGCATTATACTATACACAATTAATCTCTAAATAATAATAACACGTTGGTGCAAAAATTACAGAGATTTTAATTCAATTTTCTATTGAAATTCATTCAAAATGCTTCTGAAAACAATTAAATTCAATTTTACGTGTTTTGTTCATAACCGTAGGAAAAAGCTGCAAAACCGGTTTTCTTGTTCAAACCGCCAAAAGCTATTAAACCGCCATTTGGCCCGTTCTTGTCTTTCGGCCCATTCTCGTTTCTTGGCCCACGGCCTGCTAGGGTTTAATGACAGCCGTCGGATTCACATCCGACGGCTGGATTCCATTGTCGCCGAAACCTCCGCCGGCCTTGATGCAATCTCAGCCGTCGATTCCAATCGACGGCTGAGCGTCAATTTCGGAGGTATAAAATGACGCGATGGCGCCGCGCCCCCGTGAAACCCTAAATCATTTGCTCTCCTCGTCTCTCTCACCTCGCTCCCGAGCGGCGCTACGCGGAGAAGACACCGAACGGAGCGCAGCGGGAGAGGAACCAGAGGAAAACGCCGCCGCCGCGGGCCCTCTCGCCGGCGTGCGCGCTCCCCTGAGAGGGAGCGCGCCGCCGTCGAGCGGCTCCGTGTCGGCGGCTCGGCCTCCATTGACGCGCGGGTTGTCTTCCCGCACGCCGGCGAGCCCACGGCTCGCCCAAACCCTCTCTTACTCCAGGTAACATCCGATATCTCTCAGATCTGGAGTTCTAGGGTTAGGTTTTGCTTTTCTTTTCGGTTTGTTTTTCTTTTACCGTCCGGATCTGAGCCATTCATGGCTCTGATACCATTGTTTGATCTTGAGTTAGATCTCTATTCTTTGGATCTTGGGTTCTTGTTTCGGGTATGAGAGAACCGAGAGAGAGAGAGAGAGTTACCGTCGTGCGTAGATGAGGTAGGATTAGCCATGGCGTCCGTTGGTGAAGATCTGCGCTAGGGCAGCGACGTTCGGTGGAGATGCGCACGGCTCGGCGACGGTGGCGTGTCCCGAACGTAGGCGTGGCCGTCGGTGGTCGGCCGTGTCGGCGGCGGCGGTGGACTTCCGTCGCTTGGCGCCCCTCTAGATCGGATTAGGGTTTGTGTGTGTTAGGGTTTGTGGCGGCGCAGTCAACCTCGTCTTTTATAGCGCTGGCGACAGGCCCACTGACCATCTTGGTGCGCGCTTCGATCGGTAGCGGTCGATGTGAGGATTGGGCATTTGGCCGTTGGGCCAAATGCCCGAGATCAACTCTAACAGTAGGGGGATAACCATGAACGCGAGGGCAGTAGTAGTACGTCGATGCACTTTACATCAGGGCTCCTGCGTGGTTGTGTTTGGTCTGATTTTGTCATTCATGCTTTACGTCAGTTCTCCCTATGTCATAATTTTCCCCTTGTTTGTGTCGCTTCATTTTTCGATCAGTGAGATGGAGGTATTGTAGTTTTCATGCCACCATATAGCTCCTCCATGTTGCGCCTACCGCTGAGGTTCCTGCAAGTTTGTTGAAGCAGGTGGCTCGGTGGTTAGGCAAGCAAGAAACTAACCTATGCCCAGCTTCTGTTGTTACCTTTTGTTATTGAGCACATCAATTTTTAATTGATTGCATCAGGAATAAATTAGGACATTGCCTCCACCAGGATTGCCATTTCATTTATACTTCCATTACATTAGGAATTTAAAAAATTATATTTTGGATGCAGGACTTTCACACATCTGATACTCTACCGTATTGCAGGTCGTGGCATGGACAACACTGAAAATCTGGTCAATGAAAGGCTAGCAAACCATTTCAGTGTAGTTTTCTATTTACATTTGCCTGCTTCATTGTAACATCTTAATTTTTTGAGTTTTTAAAAATCTTTTATTAGTTAGTAGTTGAAAAATTCAACATTGGGATGTTATTTGAATTTTTAATTAAAGCTTAATATAGACTGTTAGCATAAAAATAATTTAATATGATTATTCCCAACATAATTAATTATCAAAACTATTTTATTTGGATTCTATGTGCTTGATATATTTTCTAGAATTTTTCCGAGTTCATTTACGATTTTCTAATTGCTATTTGGATTTTTTTGGTATTTTTTGAAAAGAAAAATCAATTAAAATTTCAGGAACAGTACTGGGCCGAATCTCCCAACCCAGCACTGTGCGGCCCAGCTCCTTTCCGTGCGAGACAGGCCAATTCCGCGCGTTCACTCAGCTCGTGCAGCCCGCCTTGCCCGCGCCATTTCGCCTCACTGCCAGGTGGATCCCGTCGTCTTCTTCCTCCTCGTAGCGTCGTCATCCTCGCGTGCGTCTGTCCTCGTCCGCCATTGGAAGCCATCGAGCTCTGTCCGACAAAAGTGATTACGACTCGATTTCTTTGCGCCGACCCCACCAATCTTTAGCTCTATCTCTCTCGCACCCGTTTCGGTTAGAATCAAACCCCGAATCGGCCTTTATCTCCAAGAATCCCGGATTCTTAGTTCGTGTTCTTCTTAGACTCAATTTGGGATCTTCCAAATCCGGCACTCCCCGGCCCTATAAAAGGCACCCCCGGGTTCACCCTTGTCCCCGCACCTCAAACCTTCAAGACGTTGCACCCTAATCGCCCTGGCGCCGCCGCAATCAAGCTTTTAGCGTTTTCGGCCAAAGCTTTGTTTCTTCGAATTGCGTCGCTGCCAGTAACGCCTCATCGATGTTGAGCATGCCGTCGGGTCCGTTGTCACCAGAGCTACCTCGTGCACCCTTCCCCGCTGCCGGAGCTTCGTTGGAGCCCCCGTCCGACAAAAGCTGAAGGTCCTCCGCCGCTTCGAGCTCACCCCCGGCCACTGCTGTGGGTTCCGAGCATCAGTAAAGGCGTCACCAGATTCGCAATAGCCTCAGCTACCCGCTGGTGCCCTTTGCCGCCGGTGAGACGCCACCGTTCGCCGGATGCCCTTGGGTCCCGAGTGCAGCCGTCGTCGATCTGACATGGCGAGCCGCGTCAGCACCAGCGTCACCCTCTGTGCCGACGTGTTACGTGCGTGTCTGCTTCGTCAACGTGTGGGTGGCAAAAGCAACCGCTGGTCATTCGTGTCAGCAGCCACCACGATGAGAATGATGTCCTTGTACTTGCCCGTGAGGAAAGTGTCATCCATCGTAAGCATAGGACGACATAACTTGAAGCCTTATATGGCATGGGCGAAAGCCGGAACAATCGGTTCAGTATGAAGCAGTTGGGGCCTCCATCAACATCTTCACTTTCAACCTTGTTTATGTGTGTGCCCAGGTTTGCTTCGGCAATCTGGTAAAGCATTCTCGGCACAAGATTGTACGCCTCTTTGTATGTCCCGAACATGGACTCAGTAACCTTCTGTTTGGCTCATCGGACCTTGTTATAGCTGACTGCATAACCAACTAGATTAGAGAGTTCTGATAGCAGCATCTTGGGGGAGACAGACACATCTTCTGTAACTAGGTGGCCGATGAGGCTTGCCACATATGCGGAAGTCGCATTCCGATGCTGTCGTAGTGGCTCGCTAAGACCACAAGTGTGGTCAGTCCCCGCCTTGACCATCAAGACCGAGCCGAAGAACTTTGCTTGGTGAACGCTGACCTTTCTAGGGTAGCTTTCTACTAGGCACCTCAATATGTAATGTCCTGAGTTAGACCGATGCACCCGGTACATATGGCTGATGGACAAGGCGTATCATTCTATAGCTTGTTGTACGGCCGCTTTGCTAGGGAAGTGCTGCCCAACTAAGAGGGTGTCAGCATCAAACCCCTACTAGGACCCTTCTTCTTGCGACAGTACGAGCGACCACACTGCGATATCATCAAGTCTGGATGCCACGTAAGGCACATCCGAAGACACAATTCCACCGGTTGTACCACTACCCTGGGTCGGCGTCCTCGTCAGACTCCAACCCGAGAGGCTGGTCCGGTAGGTACTCGTCGCAGTAAATGCGGGCTGACCACCACAGTTCGGCCCCTCATTTTGCACAAAATTATGTGCAAGTCTTCTCTCGTGGACTTACTCCAAAATAACACATTCTGTGCTACCATCTTCAAGCTCTGCCTGCGGTTGCCTGTTTCCCGAGGCACCAGCATCATCAAGGTTTCCCGGCGGCCTACGTACGAAATTCACGTACACTATTGGCTTCTCGTATATCACCACCTCGGGCTGGGAAGCAACCTGCATGTACTGGCCCTATGCTACGCTTCCATTCACCTTGACTAGCTCCCATACGTCCTGCCCCCCTACTCATGCAGGTGATCGCCTCGATGGCAAGTTTCTTCGTCATTAGCTCCGTGTCGAACTCCCTCCGAATACAACTCCTAAGCTCGTGAATATTCATCGCATCAAGCCCCTCCATCCGGACCACCTCGCACTAGCATCTCGACAGGTCCAACCCATCGAATACGACCCGTACGAGACTGTCACCATAAAACACTACCAAGTCTTACATGTTCAAAATTACCCAAAGCCACAATAACCCGATTTACGGTATGCAATATAAGAAACATGGTATGTAATTAGCACTACTTAATTAACTGTACAAGACTATTTACATAGGATTATTTATTAAATTAACACTAATTAAATATAATTAATACTAATTAATTATGAGTAATTTAGTTGCCACTAATTACCCATGACACAAATAATTACGACATATTACATGCAAGTAAGCAATTAAATGTGAGTAATTAAATACAAATAATTAATTAATTAGCAACAAATTGATTACTTGTCAATAAATTACTTATGAGTAATTTATTACATGTAAGTAATTTGCACTGAATTAATTACGATTAGCTAATTAAGACTTATTAACTACGCATAAACATAATTAATTTATTAATTGTGTTTATTTAGTTATCATTAATTAACTACGAGTCATTACTTACCAACAAATTAATTATGGTCCCAACAATTATCAGGCGCGGAAGCACAGAATTGCACAAGTGTCGGCTACCTGCACGTCCGTAGTATCGTTTTTGGCAATACGGTGCTGCATCGGCTACTTCTATCGAAAACGTCGCCAACAGTGTCATTTAGGCCAAAAACTCATCCTTGAAATTGAGTGTCACTGATGTTACTGGGTTACACACACATTGTTGCTGCAGGTTCGCATCAACCCAAATCTTTAAGTTTAATCTGCACTCTCTAATTAAAATTAAATTTCATTAAAACAGAAGCGCTCTACGATTATTATGCAGGAAATCGCTGCCACTCTTAAATCATGGAAGCAATTTCTGAATTAAGATGAGCATTTATGGGGCAAATTATTTGATTTGGTTGACCCTGCTGGGTGGGCCTGACAATCAAGTATAAATGACCATCAACAACCACGAGAGACTGATCCATTCACTTGAACTCCCATGTTTAATGGTGTGCATATATACGCGCGTCTCTAATTGATGAAAACACACTACACACTCGCGCACCTCCAAGTCGCCAACAAATTAATGATGCTTCCAGCTCTAGGATGAACTAATTAGTTCTTTCACTTCTAACATCGCTTTTATTTGAAATTTACTGGCACTGTCATACACTGCACAACAACGACAAAAGGCGAAAAAAGAGATGGGCAATATCAATATTAATTTTTGCCAACACATTCTAATTGTGTTATCTTGGAATTTTGGGATCTAATTAACATGAATAAGCAGCAAAAGACACCACAACCTTATTAGCTTTTAGATGATGCTATATCATTAATTGACTAATGTTCCTTGAATTTAAACAAGCGCAACACAGAGGGAATTATAACTTAATTCATCTAAAAACCCCTACCACGTTGCCCTCTGAACGGCATTGCAGGCCGGTGCGTTGCCACGCAATCGCTAGACGCTTTCTGTGGGGTCACAGTGACGTGGCGGCTGCGCATGCCGATCGAAGGCGCTAGCTGCGTGGAAGCTTCCCTTTTCGGGTTAGACACGTCGGTGCACTTGACATGAGCGACAGCAACAGGGCAAATCTAGTCTATCTGGGTCACGCAAAAGGCAGAGGGGATTTATGGGGCTCCGACATGGCCTAGCAAATGTACATGTGGGTTGTCAGTACATACTCGAATTTAGAATTCAGACTATATTAATCCTGTGGTGGCCGACGCTAGGGGTTCTGAATCCGGGAGCTGGGAAAGGTCCCGGCGTTTGTACGATTATATATCACCTCCGACGATTCTAAATGTAATTAAGCTGTTTTAGAATCGGGTGCCGATCAAATACTTTTAGATTTAACTATTAGTATATAAATAATTACTAAGATTGAAAAATCTTAGTAAGCGCATTCGCTCGTGTGTTGTGGGGTGCGTGCGGTGTGTGCACCGTTGTATTTCAACATATCCCTCCATACCTACAAGAATTCAGGGAAAATCCATTTTGACGCATCAGTTCTATGGAAATCGACTATATCAAAATAATAATTAAAAATAAATGTACATATATTTGATTCCATAGGTACAAACCTCTTTGACTCTGCCGCTGCTAGCCGTACGTGCCGGTGAGTATACATGGATATATATAGAAATAATAGCGTCTCTTTCGTGGCACTATGAAGGCGGGATCGGCTAAACTTGCACTTTAATTTATAAATGATGGTACCAGGAGGATAGCAACATGACAGACTGGATTTGGGATAGAGAAAAGGCTTAATTATTCGAGGTTTGAATCGAGTCTACGTCGACTCGTCGGTACGTGCCTTATATATAAGTAGATTGTCTCTCTCCAAGATAGAGTTCACGGTGCAAATGATTAGTATTATTACTCCCTTCCGCTCCTACACAAAAATAAGTTATTTTGGATATCGATACGGTTCTTAAAATACAACTTTGATCACTAATTAATATTGTAATTATTTATAAAATCCAACAATATTACAATATTATAAAAGTACTTCCGAGACGAATATACACATACGATTTTCATATATATTATATAAATATTTTAAAAAATATCAATAACCAAAGTTTCTACAATTTAACTACACGTATTCGAAAACTACCGGCTCTTTGTGAACCGGATGGAGTATTAGATTGATGGCGATACATCGATCGCCCATTTGGTGTAAGATGCACACCGATGATCAACATATTCGCACGCTTTGGCAATCATTAGTATTGTAAGCTAGACAGCTGCGCGCGGAGAAAAGGCAGACTACTGTGTTGAAGAGAAATAATATTTTAGCAACAATATATGCAGCTAGATGGACATATATATATATATTTTTTTGTATAGATGACAAATAACATAGTCGTTTAGTCTGTGCTGCTACCACAAATAACCATTCTAAAGGTTCATGTGCAACATGTAAAAATTACATATAGAGAGGACACACTATTGACCTGAACAAACTACTCTTTCTGTAAGATAGAGATACTGTCGCTTAGATCTGAGTATAGATTCGAAGCTGACAAACAAAAGAGAGGTTGTGTCATAGAACAAAAGCGGTTGTGTCATAGAACAAAAGCATAATAGAGTATAATCGATATGACATAGATCAGCAAATCCTTGTAAAACGAAGAATGTACACGAACAGTACGACATGGTAGCAAAGATATCACACCTGGTCTACTTCTCTTTTTGTCTAGGGATTCTTCTGTTACACCGATAGAGGCTGATGTGCTTTGATGCACACGAGTACAAAATAGACTATTATGTACGCTTTATCACATATGGTTTCAAAAGAACCGTCTGTGTTGTACTCATTACATACGGTTCCTTTTGAACTCTATGATACGTAATTATCACAGACGGACTGTAAATAGAACCGTCTGTGATAATTTACAGATGGTTCTTAAGAATAACCTTCTGTGATAATCGCATACGTCATAGACGGTTATTTTTAAAAACCGGCTGTGAATTATCACAGACGGTTCTCAATAATAATAGTCTGTGATAGTGGAAACTTCATAGATGGTTCTTAATAAGAACCGTCTGTGATATAATTACCTGGCTACTTAACAAATATATCATAAATTACAACAATGATACATGCACACACACACACACAATCTTCTCCAACCACATAATATGGTCTAGAATGCGCTTCATCTTCAACTCCAGTATGCTCCGGACACTTGTAAAATTAGCAGTTTTTTAGTGATACTTCTGATGCTAGCAGGAGAAAAACAGAATATTTTTTAGATATAGAAGGAACTATCACGGACGGTTTAGTAGGATAAACTATCTGTGATATGTATCACAGATGGTTATTAACAAGAACAATCTATGATGTTTATTTATCACAAACGGCTTGTAATTGGAACCGTCTGTGATGTGTATCACAGACGGTTATTAACAAGAATCGTCTCTAATAAGCACCACTGCGCAACATGTCCTGGGTCCGTCATACCTAAAAATTAAAGGCATACATTGTAGATACTACGAAACATGTACTAATAAGAAGCGACATTAACAAAATAATTACAAACCACAAATAGAAACCAAATTTAAGCTAGGATTATTTTGGTTATACGTAGCCTATGTAGTAACTCTGGATTTCTTTACTACTTTCCTATGTGTCATTCTATTTTTCTAGTTTAAAATTAATTTTCGGCATTAACAATATAATTACCGCACATAAATGGGAAGCTAAATAATGCTGGAATTATTTTGATTATGCTCTACCTACACTACTTAGCTACTCTACAATTTTTACAGATTTGTAATAGGCATCTTCTTATTTCTACAGATTTATCCTAAATCGTTCGAGTGATGGAACATTCATAATATGTGCACTGCGAGCTAGATTATACACAACTCAAATGATGTACTGCATAATTTGATTAAAATTATCTATTCTATTGAATTCTTTGTCGCTATTTTTGTTTACTAACCGACAAGATTTTGACATAATGTACAAAGTTGAAAAAATATGTACCTGCAAGATGACCGACCGGATCTGATGATTTATCTCTCTCCTCGACGAACTAGCAGAGCTTCTCTACCTTTCTTCTTTCCCTCTCCTCCTCTCTCTTTTCTTTTTTTTGGAATTAAAATGACATATGTATTGAATTTTGCGGTTTTTATAGAGATGGATCATGTCGCCAGTTGAACTAACAACATGATCACGCAGTTTCACTGGCGACAGGAACACTGTTTATTTCTTGTCGCGCGGCAAGGAGTTGGGCCGGTGATAAGGACCGAAGAAGGTCCCTGAACTGGCGACAAGAGCCTGTCGTTAGTTTAACAGCGACACAAACCTAGTTTTATAATTTTTGGGAGCGGTTATTTATTTTTGTAATTATCTTTTAAAATAATATTATTTAAAAAATAATATCTTTTAAAATAATATTTTTGGGCCTGTCGCCAGTTCGGGAAACAAGGGACCTAACGGTACTATGTACAGTGGGATGGGACTCCACTCAACATCGGTGAGGGGAGAGGGGCCGCTGTCGGCCCGATGGGGGATACTGTCTCTAGGGGTGGATAACGAGCTAGCTCGGCTCGTTAAGAAAACGAGCTCGGCTCGGCTCGTTAAGCTAACGAGCAAAATACCAGGCTCGGCTCGTTAAAAACTCGAACTCAACTCGTTAGGCTCGTTATCAATAAAAATTCATGCAGTCCATCTCTGTTAATCAACGATCATACTACCATCACCATACATCATCTCTGTTATGCAATTAACCCGCTTATAACATGTGAAAATGCTTGATTCATTCAGAAGCCTCTAACATAATACTTGATTCATTCTGAAGCCATTAAACATATGCCACTATGTATTACAGACAAAGCTACCATTTGTTCTAAAGCCACTAACAGGACGGGCGGGCGGTGGTCTGCGGGGGTGGGTGAAATAGGGAAGGAACTGGAAGGCCAAGCGCACAAGCCCCGAGCTACCGAGCATTAGGGATGAGGGACTTAGGGAGTTAGGGTTGCCCGAGCGCAGAGCTGTGGTGGGTTAGAAAGCGGCGATGAGCCATGCTCGTGGTCAACCGAGATGGCCTGGAACTCTGGACGTCTGGTGAATGAACGAGCTAAACGAGTTAACGGGCAACTCGCGAGCCAGCTCGTTAAGAAAATGAGCTAAATTACTGACTCGGCTCGTTAAAGGACCGAGTTCGAACCGAACCCTTAACGAACCGAGCTGGCTCACGAGTTTTGAGTTTTTTTTTTTTTTTTTTAATACCCCTAACTGTCTCTCGGCTCTTTTGTGTAGGCGGAGAACGAGAGGGTGAAGACAATCTTTGCATCGCAGTCTGCCGGTTGCTGCTCTCGGCGAGCACACAACTCACCTCCGCCCACTGCACTAGCTAGAATAATGCTAACCTGGTGCAGATTGCTAGCCTGCTGATACAGCCGTGAAGAAGTGTTGAACCATACTTACAACACGGCTACACGACGAACCTAGCAGCAATCTACTGTAGGAATGAAGATGGAATCACTGTACAGTTCAGAATGATGATGCTCATGCTGGCAGCAGCACGTCCCAGAATCCCAAAAAAAGAGATAGTGAGATCGTGTGAAAGCAAACAAATGACAATCGAGAAAACACCTTGTGATCATGGATAAACAGAGCAAAATTAGGAAGGCAAAAGCTCCAAAACTCACCGATATCCAGCGTTTTTACAGACAATGATGAGCGCGATCACCTGTTCCGGAGAGGCTGCAAATGCAATGCATGGATGGCGAAACTATGAGCGGCAGCACATTACCGTACCAAGCAATATAAATCACTTGAGATGGGCACCGATCAATGATTTCGATAAGTGATATTTCGTTTGTTCATAATCCACCAAAGAAAAACACCGAAACACATCACCATACATCATTTGCATTCCTGAAATACCAGGATGACCAAAAATTCTGAAACATGGTTTAACACTTAGACGTAACAGCAAGCAAATTGTCATGTAGGTAATTCCACGTTGGCACTAGGCCCCAAGCTACTTCACTGGCCAACAGAAAGGGACCTCTGCCTGCGGGGAGACCTGCTACCACGATCCTCAGAAGGGCTTCTGCTCCTTGATCTGCTGTCCACTGGCGAGTGCGTGAGAGATCTCTCCCGAGGAGGGGATCTGTCAAGATGGTAAATTGTCACTTACGTAGGATGTGAAGAACTGGTAATTATCAGTGAAGGGCACACCAAAACCTACCTCGAATAACGTTTTCGCTTAGGCGAGGGCGAGCTGTGTGACCGTGATCTATCGGAGTATCCAGGTGACCTTGAACGCGACCTCCTGTCATAAGAACGACCTCTGCTACCGCACCAAGTAAAGATGAATAACAAATTAGCTTTTGCCTCCTAGAATGCCACAACAGATCATATATGCACGAAGCAACAATAACTGAAAGCAATGCCCAGTTAAAAGAAAGGAACGTGAGAAATAGAAGTGTAGTACCTGACTCTGTCCCTAGTCCTCATCTCACAAGGCTTCTTTCTGTTCTCCTCAGCAAAAACAACAGTAACTTCCCTGCCAAGAAGTATCTGCCCATCCATATGATATTTTGCATCAGCAGCATCCTCAGGATCATAGTATTGGATGAAACCAAATCCTCGAGGCTCCCTGTGACAGATAACAAAGATTAACTTTTTTTTAATGGCAATGCTTCTGAACTACAAAAATCCTGCAGGCAACAATGGATCAGTTAAATCAAGGAACTGTTGATTCTTCATTAGCCTTTCCCTGGAGGTTGACATACACAAATCAATTTCAACGGATAAAGCATGCACTAGGCTGCTGACCTTTTCACTCATCAGAGTTTCAAGATAGACTTGACACTCTTCATAACTTGCATATCTCTTAACTCTCTATTTCTTCCCTTCTCTTCAACAGTACTCTTAAGACTTTGTGTCTTCAAAAAATTATGTTCAATGTTAATCTCAAGAGGTGGGCAAATAATTCAATTTATGCCAACAAAATAAAGCAAAAACAAACATCTTGCTATGTACAGGTTTATGGCAATAACAACTGAAATCCATAATAAGCCTGTTATGGAGTTAAAAAAATATCATAGTGTCCTATACAGCTCAGGGTGAGACCACCAAACTGCATTTAGGACTCCAGTTGAAAACACCCACTAACACTAGTTGAGATTACGTGTCTTACCCACTGTAATAATCCCTTGGCAGATATATATCTTTCAGACGACCAAATTTCCCAAATGGTCTACGGAGGTCATCAGGCCTGCATTCATAGTAACTCCAAGTTAAAGGGGTGTACCGTAGATGAAAAAAGTGATTCTCATGCAATCATGAATCATCTAATAGACATGAAAAAACATAGGTCCATACCCCCTCTCCCCCTAAAAATTCAAATATGGAAAAAAAAGAAACACTCTTGAAATAATTACGAGTGTTCTGCTAACCTATGTATTTAAAATCCCTCAATAGTAGTTCGGATAATAGTAAGCACCGAGCACTCATAGGGAAGGGCAAGGGGTTACATGAAAGGAAGGAAAACAAAATGCACTTATCCATTGACCAATATTAGATCATTAGGAGCATAAAAGATAGATCTGTACATTTACAGTCTCTATCTGTTGTTCTGTGCTAAAGCAATGCTCCTTTGGATTAATCTAAGCAATCTCTAAATGAATTTTGGCTTTACAAATGAAATGGATATACTGATTATACCAAGTTGAAGAGCAATATATGCAAGAGGAGCTCAAGATGAAAAAAGAAGTTGGGGGTTTCAAAAGGGTGCATTGATTGTATTCTCAAAAATGCTTTAACATTAAAATGATTTTGAATGGTACCAACTACCAACTCAACTACTACTGACAATCAGACCAAATATATGACTGAACAGAGTTAACATACACGAGAAACACACGTGCAGTAACTGATCCAGGACTAGGAGCAATGAGGATTACCTGCAATCACGACGAAGATTCCTCACCAAAAGACTAGTTGGGAGATCCCTAGCACGGTCTCCATAGCGGTCACGAGGACTTGGACTGCGGCCTCTCCTCCTGTAACCTCTTGGCGGTGATGGACTGTAATCGTAGCTTCTCCCCATAGTGATCTAAGGATACAAGAAAAATCATGGTCATTTGAAGCAATACGATAGCAATCATATTTCATCTGAGCAAGATAGCAGGTTCTCTTCAAACAGGAGAAAGAAGGTTATGTTGAGCACGAAATATTTTGAGCTCTGCAAAGAGCAAAAGTAGCTCTGCTAAATGCTAATAGCGAATGAAATAATAAGCTACATTCCAGCATACGAGGAAAAAGGACTTTCTTAATACTAAAGGACAGCCCTGGAGCTATGGGATAATATCTTTAGCCAAAGAACTATTGCTCTTTTATACCCAAAAAAAAATCTCTCGTTCCCGATCAAAAATCGTTTTTTAACAAAATTACGCACACATAAATTTATCTACTACGAATCTATCTAATGTAAAAAAGCAGAACTAAAGCTATCTAACCTTAACTTTTTCAAGCAACATGACTACTCTTATATTACAGAGTGTACGTATTAGATCAATAGAATCATAGATCATCACATAAGCCAAGGATTAAAATTTTAATTCTTCCATATCTCCCGTTCCACTCTGCAATTAAAGCAGCCCACCTCTCCTTCTCCATCCCACTAAAAATCCCTAAGCACCAGGGTGAGGAAACCCTGTGCAAAAACCAACCCAAATCCGCCATCGAAACTCTCGAATTGGCTTGTCCATTACAGAATCGCGTTGGGACCAAAAAAACGGCAGGTTGATACCTGACCACAACGCGGCAGTGAGCTAGGGTTCTTCAAAAGACGACTAAACGATGGCTAACGCGCACACGAATCATCTAACCGCATCAAATTGGGACGGACGAAAACGATGCCGAGCCGATGCTCACCTCGACCTAACAAATCGGATGAAACTACCCGCGAAAATTGAAAACTTCATCAGAAATCTAGGGCGGAATCGCCTCTCGAACTCGATTTACCTTTTTTTCTTCTAGGGCTCGAGGGGCGGTGGAGCGATCGTGGTCTCCAGAAGCTTCCGGATGCGACGCGACGGGTGCGTGATCCCTTCATTTTAGAGGGGAGCGAGATCGCGCTGACCGCTGGATTCGGGGCCGGACACCGATTGGACGGTGGATGTTGAGTGTTCGGCTGTTGGGCTCTCGGAGCCGGATTCGTTTTGGGCTGCATCTGCAGCGCATGTCTTATTTGGATACTGATTCGGCCCAAAATAGGGTCCAATTTTTTCTTACTTGGGAGGTGCTTCTATGATTATTTTCTTAATTAACCTTGCACGACTCTAATTTCCTCGCCCTAAAGCCTTCTTGTTTTCATTCCTCCTTTGTTTTTCATTTCAAGTTTGGTATATTTTCTCTCTCTCTCTCTCTCTCTCTCTCTCTCTCTCGCTCGTCTAAAGTTTGGTATATTTTCTCCCTTTCTTTTTTGACCCCTTTAAAGTTTGGTATCGAGGCGAGACTTATCTTTACACTTGTCCATAAAAGTTTGGCAAAGAGAAGAGTCGAGAGAGCGCTGCCGGATGCCACATTGCCACTTGTCACCGGGCCAAAAGATGGATCGAACCCTAAGCAATCGAGTCAAACAAAATGGATGGAAGTGCATCGATCGGTGCATGGCAGAGCCAGAAATAATAATAATAATAATAATAATAATAAGTATCGAAAATCAGAGTTCCTTTGATCCAAAGCATCCCCAAATGGCTCTGGATTGGATGTGATGCAGCCTTCGCTGCCTTTTGTTTTTTTTTGTCACGATAACGTTCTTACGTGCTCGGTGTCGCAGAGTGCGACTCGATGGGTTCCGCGTACCTATCGGAGGAGTTGGAGTGCTCCTTTTAACCCAAAATGTGAGTGCAGTTTCGATTACCATTACTTGCCGTGTATCAAGATTAGATTTGATGCCCGAAAGGGGGGATCGACGCTCTAGGTAAAATTAGTATATCAAGAGTGGATTGCGTAATATGACTTTTGTTATTTTAAAAAAAATCGTACACATGCATTCAGCTGGTAGTGGTAGTGGTAAAATTCTAGAGTTACTGACATCCATCCTAGTAAATTATGGTTAGTTAAAGCATCGGAGATTCTTAGTAACTTCAAGTGGTAGCATTAAGGCGGAAGCACGTCACATCAGCTAAAGTTGTCATCTAAAACCTCTCGCTTCAATGCATAGTTTATTTAGAATGGACTCACAATATCTCGAGCTACAACTTTTTTTTAAGGCACATATGGCCCCAGGGGCCATTTACCATGGATTAATATTGAAAGATCAATACAGCCACCCAATGAGTTATAAAAGGGACCTTGAAAGGTACATAAATTACAGAACAATCATTGGATTCGAGAAGGGGGGACTAAAAGAAAAAGGTAAATTGTATCCCTGTCTTTAAACCGCAGCCGACGTTGTCGTCGAGGAAGAAGAAGCTCAGGTTGCCGAACCATAGGCCCTGTTTGGTACAGCTTCTGCTTTGGTTTTTGGGTGAGAAAAGCCAGAAGCTGTGCCAAACGGTTGGCTTTTTTTCTGGTTTTCACAGGAAGCTCAAAGCTGTCAATACATATGGAAACCAAAAGCGAAAAGTCAGTGTTGAGGTGCTTCTCACAGCTTCCCACCTCCAGCGTTCCAAGAATACCCCCAGACTTCGCAGAAATTACCCACCTCATACCTAGTATTTAAAGCAATCTTGCATGTTCGCCTTCCCACTGGCATATTCGATTGAGTCTACTTAAAATTCTAAGTTACAATGAGCACAAGCAAAAGAAAATTATCATTGCAACAATGGCTTTGCATAATTTTATTCGAGATAGTGCTTTAATTGATAATGATTTTGCTCGTGCAGACAGGAATGATGATTATATAGACGGGGACATGTCCACTAACCTCGGTAGCACATGATGATACAATTTGTTATGGATGATGTTGATATGAGCGGCCTCCGTGACGCTATTGCAATAGCTTTGGTAGCATGACGATAGGATAGATGGAAGATATATGCAGTATTTTGTATGTAGTACTTGCCAATTTAAACTATGTATAAGGGACTGATCTTCTAGTCCAGATTATTTTCACACGCTTTCTGAAGTTTTATTGTTAAATACTGTTAAATATTCTTAAATGTCGTTAAATGCCGTTTAATGTTGTTAATTTAGTTAAACGACATCAAATAAGTCATTACTGTCCTCATGAGCATTTCAGACATTTCATATCTCGGAAGCTGCAGCCAGTCTACCTAAAAGCCGATGACCAAACACCAAATCGAAAAGCATGACCATTCAAATTTCAGGAAAAGCCTACAGCACAGCCGGAAGCCGCTTTTTAGAAAAGCCACAGCTGTGCCAAACAGGGCCATAGTCTCCTCGCCTTGAGAGCCCAGATCTGGCCACATCTTTTGCCTCTGAGTGTGCATTTGCTCGCGATCTTGGGTGGCGGGCGAAGTAGAGAGGCCTCCTTTGGACGGAGGTTGAAGGGAGAGCTACGGGATCTGCGGCAACAACATGCGCTGGCGATCTACTTGGCCAAACTCCCAATGGCCACTTGGAACACTGGTTGATGTTTTTGCAATCCCTACAGTGGAGCTGCTGGAGACGACGAGTGGATATAGAGTATTGCCACAAAAGGGGAGGGGATACACAACATCCGTGACAGACCGACGTGCTCACAATATAGGAGATAAAACTCCGGAACGGGGATAAATTCCAGGGCCACAACAGGACGATTATTGAGGGACTAGCAAGACGTGGCGAGATCTGCTCTGAGAAAAGCCGGTGGAAGAAGTTGACGGGCCTGGAGAAGAAACGTAGGAGGGGAGGGAGAAAAGAAACTACAGCTAGTGTACTTTACAAGAAGCAGGGATGGGACCCCCTCTTGCTCGACGCCGGTGAGCTCGCCGAAGAGGAGATAGGAGAGCGGGTCGGATCCAGGGATGGAAGGTTTTGGTTTTGGGGAGGATACTTGTGGGAATTGACTATTTATTATATATATATTTTTGTTGATACTTGATAAAATACCAGAAAGTTTGTGGTAATAGATAATATACCACACCTTTTGTTGCCCTTTTTTTTTTTGCTATTTTTGGATTTTTTAAATCGAAATTCATTTCATTTGGCCTCAACCCATACGTGAAATGACTTTTTTTTGCCCTTCTTCCTCTTCCTCTGCGGTGTCGTTCCTGCCCCTCCCCGAGCCGGTACTTGTCGTTGGAGTGGGCAACACAGAGACCTCGAAAACCACACCATAGGTGCTCGACGGAACAATCATGAGCTTGGAGCACGAGTCCGATGAGTTCTGGATGTGGGTGTGAAACCAGTAGCCGCTATCGCCAGTGACCTCCGAGATCGGCAAGATCAAGTCGACGACTGGAAGTACGACTCCGGCAGCGTCGGCAAAGGAGGAGGAGGCAGCGTCGGAGAGGTAAGCTGGGGTTGCGTTAAAGTCGAGGGAGACGTTGATGTTGTACACGTCGGTGTACTTGTCGTTGATGATGTTCTAGAGCATGGCGGAGAGGACACCGTCGGGCGAGGAGCGCGGAGTAGCTAGGTGACATCCTTGCAGATGATCCAGCGGACGCGCTGGGGGGGGGTGTGGACTCAGTGGTGGTGGTGCGGAGGAGCTCGACGCCGTTGAGCCAAAGGGTGGAGAGGTGGTAGTACTACTCACCAGCGCAGGCGACAGAGAAGGAGAGCAGGATGAGGGCGGCGATAAGGTGGGGGAAGAGGTGCGGGGAAGCAACGGGGGAGGCGGTGGAGGAAGTTGAGGATGGAGGGGACGGAGGGGCTCGGGAAGGGGATGGAACAGCACCGGAAGAAGAATAAGAAGGGTAAAGAAGTCATTTCATGTGAGGGTTAAGGCCAAATGAGAAGGAAATCGATTTAAAACCCCAAAAATAGCAACAACAAAAAAAAAAGGCAACAAAAGGTGTGGCATATTAACTATTACTGCAAATTTTATGATATTTTATCAAGTGTCAACTAAAAATAGGACAAATAGCCAATTATCTCGTAAGACTTCGACGGACAACGAGAGGCTTCTTCCTTTTAGTTCTTTATGGTGTGGTCTCAAGCTACAACTTGAAGGTGTGATATCTTTCTGCAATGCAGTCGGGGATCACGGTGGCGACTGGGGCCCGTAAACCGGACTATGAACGGCACCTACATAACGGTAAAGAGCGTTCTACGAAAAGATAACGCAGATGAAATTACAAAATGGTCGAAATCCGGTTGAGCTTTGCATGTGAGACTGCCTCCCGTCAGCGATCCAAAGGCACGACGCATCAAGCACTTGCCTGTCGACCTGAGGCTTATCCCAAAAGCTAGGCACAAAGGTACCCCTCTCTCTCTCTCTCTCTGGTCTTCTTTAGCTAAGCCCTTTTTTGGTGCAATTAGATGCAAGATGTTAGCGCAAAGCAGGGCACTAATGATACGAAAAGGCAGGGAGGATAAGAGGATATGCACGGCACAGCGTCACCAGACCGCGAAGGTGGTCTCGGATTGGCAGCAGCGATGCTAATGGTATCACGTTTGGTTTTGGTTGGAAGCGGATGTGCGGATAGGTCACCTGCTCCGGAGCGGCCGACGAATGAGTTGAGTTGGTGTGTCCCGGTTTGACCACAAGCGGCTCAGCGGTTGCAGTGGTCTTCCTCTCGGAATTTTCGGTTCGGAGTTGTACCCAACACCAACACCAACACCTGTCATTGCCTCCACCACATGCCCGCGTAAACGTAACCGGGACGTACGACGACAGCGGCTTGTGTTTGGTCGAACTTGATGCTTCTCATGCTAACTAAGCCCCGCCCTGAATTCGAGCCTAACTTTGGAGGAAATCGAACTGTTTCATGTAAAATCCTTGCGTTTCAAACGGGCCAAGGTTTAAGCCTATCCACGTCCCAAGATTTTCCCTTCGTGTGGGTCCATCTAGTGCTTCTGATACAAACACCACCGGCTAAAACTACAAACTCGCGCAATGCATCTTATAGTGGTTCGTACGTGCTTTCCTCACATCAGCACTACAAACTAGAATGTCCGTCCGTCGGTTGGCTAAACTGTTAGCCCAAACCGAAGACGAATATAATAGATTTCTCGAATGTGAACATAAAAACACATACCGCAGACAATGCTTTCTTCTCTTATTTCTCTTGCTTTTCTTTTCTCTTGCCATTGTGCTGCCGCCGGGACTTGGTGCCGGCCGAAGTGCAAATAACTTTGGCCACAGCGGCGGCATCGAGGTCGGGGCCTTCAAAGATGGTCTCCTGCGGCGGTGGAGACGGCGGTCATCGTTTGGTGGCAAATGGGCTCCAGTCGGACTTCTTGTTCCTCTGTATTTCGTGTGCGCCTTTTATACTATGCTATTGGAGTCTGACTCGGATTCGGCCATCTTGACTGACTCGGATACGGAAGTAGAAACTAAACGGACAAAGATTACTTAACAATCACTCCCTAACCTTTGTATACTTACTTGTATTTCGTGTGCTGCCAGTTGGACTCAACTTCAATATGACTCCTACACACTCGGTCGAAGACGGTGGTACAACTCAAACACGTCTTGGTCTCTGCCAGTTGGACTCGACTTCAACATGGCTCATACGTACTTGTCCGAAGATGGTGACACAACTCGAACACATCTTGGACTCTTACTCATTGAGGCAGTCGGTCTCAACTACGACTTGCACCCCAACTCGTACTCAACTCAGGACAGTGAACACATCTTCTCAACGTCCCTCGTCTTCACCTTTCAATGACCGACACCAAGATGCATCGTCTTCAACGCCTTCCACGCAGCTTTGGCCGTCTCCTTTTCGGCAAGTAGGAAGAGTGTCGACGTTGCCTCGTCACCGGTGACACCACTCCCCGAAGAACGCGACATGATCTTGGGCACAAATCAAAAAACTCAGGCTCCTCCTCGTCATGGAGCCGCATGCACCGTACAGTGCATCGGTCTCGCCGTATCGAGCCGTCGCGCCCCGTCGTGCTCTCCGGTGCTGCCAGGATTCGCCGCGTGCGCACTCCCGCTGTTATATGCCACCCCGGGAGTCAAGATCATCCCTCCCGGGGCAGCAGTTAGGGTTTCGAACCTAGAGCTCTGATACCAATTGTTAACCCAAACCGAAGACGAACATACGCGAACGCAATGGAACCCTCGAACGTGGACACAAGAACACAAACTGTAGACAATGCTTTCTTCTCTTATTTCTCTTGCTCTTCTTTTCTCTCGCCATTGTGTTGCCGCCGGGGCTTGGCGCCGACCGAAGCGCGAATAACTTCGGCCACGGCGGCGGCATCGAGGTCGGGGCCTTCAAAGATGGTCTCCTGCGGCGGCGAAGACGGCGATCGGCGTTTGGTGGCGAATGGGCTCCAGCCGAACTTCTTGTTCCTTTGTATTTCGTGTGCGCCTTTTATACCCTGCTATTGGACTTTGACTCGGATTCGGCCATCTTGACTGACTCGGATACGGAAGTAGAAACTAAACGGACAAAGATTACTTAACATAAACAATCTCGATCTTTCGGCGGTTAAGGGTGTGTATAATAGTATAGACAGCTGCTATCTATAATAATTCTTTATATCACCTGTAGACAGCACTAAAGACAACGCATACAATGTGTTATGGTGATGCAGTTGGCTATAGGATTGCAATCAACACACAATCTTTCAATATTTTTCTTGATTCTGGTGATACAGTTGGCTACAGAATCGTAAAAAATATATTTCTCTCTCTCTGTTTTCTTTTATCTACACCAAAACTATAAATAGTTAATGTAAAACTATCGTACATAATCTAACAGGCGCAGCGCTTGACGCCACGAACTAGTAGCTTTGTCCGGCAGCCATAATCCCCTGAAATAAAAATATATAGCGAACGACATGAGTTCAAACGCAAATCACACACGTTTTACAGACAAAACGAGAATACAGTCGGACGCACACACACAGAGGAGGAGAAACCTTTCTGGGTTTTCCTTCCTACCATCGGCATGCTGTGTGTACGCACACACAAGTCGCTGCTTTGTCTCTCTCTCTATCAGCCGTTGCACCGCCTTCATACCTCTCAGCAGCGCCGTTGCGCCACTGATGGTGTCGTCTAGCGCACATCATTCGCGTCCAAACTGCGCCCGCTGATGTGTGCTTAGTGTATAAAGGCAGAGCACGGCCTTGCCCTCGCCTGGGTACACCCTGCCTCTCTGTTGCTGGCTCGGCTGGTGCTCGCTCCAAGAAACAGAGGGCTCCCGTCTCGATACAGGCTTTCGTCCAGAAGACGCAAAGCCAAGCTCGTTCTTGGGGCCAATTGGGAGATTTTCTCAAGGTATGGCCATCATCGGTTCCTCCATTGCTGGCTTCCTCTGTTGTTGCTGAATTTGCGCAGCTTATTTTCTCATTTTTGATAAGTCTGTTTTATGGGTTTTGAGGTTCTCTGAACATAGAATTTTGGCTGTGTCTCCCCGGCTCATTTCTGTAGGGGTTTTTTTTTGGCATGGTTCTTGAGTTGCTTTCTTATTTCCTTTTATGGCCACGTTTTCCCTAGTTAAGTAGTTAGTGCTCTTTCTGAATGACTGAATCTCCTCAGTTTCACATAAGTTTGCTAGGTTCTGAATTGCTTGGTTTCGTAGTCCAATATATATATATATATATACACTTTTTAATATATATATATATATATATATATATATATACTTTTAAAATTTTTATTATAAAGTTAACTCCTGCTAACTTTGTTTCAATTCTGACTCTTTTGAGTTTCCCCAGATACTTGATACTTCTGGCGGCGTGTCTAAGGACGTCAGAATTAAAAATAAAATTTACAGAGTTAATTATAAAATTAAATTAAAAAAGTTAATTAAAAAAATTCCACATACACTTTCTGCCATCTATTTGTTGTTTCATTCCCCATTAGTTCATCAGACCAAAAGATTGGCCAATTGGGCTAAAGGAAATATCGCTAAATCGCTTCATAGTTATACTCAGCCAAAAAAAAAAAAAAAACTCGGCAATCTAAGAAGCAGGGTGGCCAAAGCTGCCTTTTTTTTTTTCTTGAAGCATCTCAGTTGGGCACCCAAATAACAGAATAGAACAGTGACATGTTCATTTTATATTTGCAGGTGAGGTTTTTTGTTAGGACCAATTCATTTCAGCCACTATAGTTAAGCAGTGATTGTGATGCACAGAGTACTTAATAAGGATAGTTAAGTACTAAATTGGGTACTTTAGTTAACCATCTGGATAAACGGATCGATCCGTAGCTAAACAGTGACTACATAAATTGTGATCCTCTTAGATGTTGACACTTGGTAATGTATCAGCCAAGTTCTTCGTGTCAGCGAATGTATCAGCCAAGTTCTTCGTGTCACACGCTGACACAATTAGTGACCGATGAGTTCCAGTCCATCTTCGCCTCCGGCTGTGTCACATCTCAATTATTTTTCTGCTTTCCCAGTGACGCCGCCCCGCGGGACTAGTGTTGCTTGGTGCGAATACGGTTCGATCTTGAAGCATCTTGAAGGCTTCAATGGGCTCAAACAATGCAGCAGGCGTATGCTACCTTTGTTCTATTCACCAACTTGTTCCAACCTCCAATTCGCCTATACTTTGTTTCAACCTGATAACTATATGCACTCAGCTCTCGTTTGGAGCACAGGAATTTTATAAGTTCAAAGATAAACCTCGGGAATTATACCGTTTCTCGTAGAATTCCTGTATTTCAAATAGGCTCAAGCAAATAGGCTATGTTTATAAGTCAGGAATTTGGGAGGAACTTCGCTGTAGGATTTACATTTCCTTGCGTTCCGAAGATTCGAGTTGACATGGTTGCACCCTGCATGTATATCGATTGTTCAACTAACTTGGCTACTGCTTTTTGACATACCAGTTCTGCTCCTGACTTTGTTCGTTAAGACTTTCTCTCCATACTTAGAGAGTAACATGAGTATGTAACTATCAAATTGCAAATATTTTCTCTATGCTATTCTGAAATTTCCTACTGCTAGTTTCAGGCTTTCAGCCCTAGGAGGTGCGTGCAGAAGTTACCCTTGGACATCTTATTATCAGAGGATGTTGCACGAAAGATGGCAGGGATGCATGTTTTTTCTCATCTTTATTCTCTGGAATGCGTCAGGTACGGCCGTGTGTGTACTGTGTAGTGCTGATAGCTTTTGCTTCAGTTTCAGTAGTACCGGGTGCCTTTCTCACTTCCTTTTTCTATCAGTAAGATTCTTTACTTCGCTAGAAAAGAAATACATGACCATACATAAAGTGTGCAGCATTACAAGGGGACTTGTAAGCTATAAAGTTTAGGATATGTTTAGGATATGTTTGTTCTGTCCTTGTAATGTCTTATCTTGAGTCAGCAAAAGCATACGCGACACATGGAATGGGACATGTCGAAGGTTATCAGTTATCTCCTCTTGTTTAAGTAACCGAATGATGCGAATACTTATCTTAATCAATGATGTTGTTCGGCACATGTAAAAGCTTATCAGTCATCTGTAAGAAAACCACCACTCAAATACTGAACAGTCTGAACAATAATAGCCTGTATGCTCCTCTTGTTTAAGTAACCGAATGATGCGAATACTTATCTTAATCAATGATGTTGTTCGGCACATGTAAAAGCTTATCAGTCATCTGTAAGAAAACCACCACTCAAATACTGAACAGTCTGAACAATAATAACCTGTATGGCTGTAATGCTGTAAAATATGCTGCTTCTTTTCCAGTACCCTGATACTTTTATGCAGTTCATGTCTTCCCTGATGAAAGCAAATGATTCTAAACTCTAATACTGTAACCAAGCAAGTACATTTTCTGACAATTTCATACAATCATTGCTAAAAGTTGACAATTGTGGAAGAGAATTTCATTTAGTGTAGTAGCAGGAAGGAACTAACTTAAGCACACTGAATCGACAATTTCAACTAGCGTACTAGCAGGAAAGAACTAACTTAAAGTACACTGAATCAACTGAACTCTACCAACTGCATTTTGTCATAAATTACTCACATACCGTATGCTCATAAGCTCAGGAGCCAGTATCCTCAATATGCTGCCTATCTTACAAAAAAAAAAAACATTTTTCACAATGGACAGGCACTTCTCTCGGAGCCAACGCGATCCCTTCGTCGGAGAATTCTCCGTCAGACTTCGCCAAAATTGTTCAGTCCAAGCAGACCAAGCAAGCGCGCGTGTGCGGAGCAGACCACCAGCTGCTGAGATCCCTGGCAAACACTCAAGAAGAGGTCATCCTCACCATTCCAAACGAGCAGCTGGAACACATCGCTGAGTTCCCGGAAGAAGCCGAATTTTGGGTCGTCACGAACGTCGTGCCGTTCCTCCCGGCGACCAAGATCAAGCATATCCTGGCAGGCAATGGCGTCGTGGCCAGTTCCCCCGGGAATGCGTACTTCCTGGTCCCCGCGATGCTCAACCTCCACTCCGCGCTCGTCGCCGCTCGCCTCGACGGCCGCGTCAAAGTGTCGAGCGCGCTGTCGGAGGTGCCGCTTGCTCCGGCGTGGTCCGCCGTCACGGGGCACCTGCTACGGTTCTTGAAGGAGACCGACTCGCCGTTGTTTCTCAAGTCCCACCCGTCGGAGGCCACGGACACCAAGGTCGACGGCGTGTACGGCGCGATGCGGGCGCTGAACTTCTCCGGCATTCCGGTGATCGCGGCGGGATCGGAGGAGCTTGGCGCCGGTGAGGCACTGGTGTACCACAGCTACCTGTATGGCCGTCCCGGTGAGGGCAGGAGGCGGTCTCTGGCGACGGGGACCGGGACGGGGACGTTCTGCCTGGCGCTCCAGAACGCCGACCCGACGGCGCTGCAGGCGGGGCTCAACTGGGCGTGCGGGCCGGGCCACGCCGACTGCTCGGCGATACAGCCTGGGGGACCGTGCTACAAGCAGAACAACCTGCCGGCGCTGGCTTCCTACGCCTACAATGACTATTACCACAAGATGGCGAGCACTGGTGCGACCTGCTCGTTCAATGGAACTGCAACTACGACTGCTAGTGATCCCAGTAAGCAGTTCTGCCTTCTGCGTGATACCTCTTTTCTATTACCTAGTATTAATGACACATTATAGTTATGGATATTTCAAGTTCGTTGAGTGCATTGCTAGATGAAAAAAAAATGATGAATATATAACTCAACTGAATCTGTAGTTCTACTAAGTGATTTTTTTTGGTCAAATGAAACAACGTGCAGCTCAGTTTTACAACTTTTACAGCAAGACAATAAGCAAATTTAAACCGCACCTGTTCATACCATTCAAATTTCAATGATCAGTTTGGCCTATCCTCTTTTTGGAAGTACTGAAATATTCCTTCAGTGAGGGCATTTCCAATAGTTATAAATAATCTTGTCTCTAACATATGCTGCATTATTTTTAGAGACAATATCTCTAATATATAGTCTTCCGCACTTTCTCCAGCATTTATATTTTATAATTTTCCTTTGAAACGGGTCCACATATCAACTAAAGTAGATTAATGTATCATGTCTTGTTTCGCGTGTACGATAGTCTCTTCAGAAAGACACGACATGTGCTCTCCCTCTCTCCTCCACGTAGGATTTTGTTGACTCATCCACGTAGGATTTTGTTGACGTGGTATAACTAAAAGACGACAATAAATACACTATTGGAGATGCCCTAATGGATGTTGTTTTGGGTTACGTGCAGTCAAACATTAAAAACATTGGCTATCAATATCTTTAAAAATATTTAGATTGGACACATGAAAATGATACCTATAGATTTGTCTCGAAAAGTATTTTTATAATATTGTAATTTTATTAAGTTTGTAAATATGTAAAAATAAAAATAAAAGATCAAGGTTGCATTTTGGGGACCATATTGATATCTAAAACGACTCCCTTTTTATGACCGAAGAGAGAGTACCTATTTTGATGATAGTGGTACGATATCGATTAGGAATGGGACTCTTGTTTTGTAATTTCAAAGAATTGGTAGCATTGTGCTAGTCTTGTCTAATGTGATGCTTGGTACCCCTATTAAACACGAACCACAACCATTTCGATTCGTAACCTTTATCACTCATGTATAGTATTAGTAGTAACTTAGGGTAAAACATGATCCACATGATCTGATCCTAGCTCAAGATGAACACCCTTAATAAACATTAGTGCGGAAGCGTCAAATACATACCTGATGCCGCAGATGCCATTTAGTTTGATGCTCGGTAGGAGTCGGAGGGCGAGAGGAAGAGCAGTGTCGTCGAATCAGCGGAGGCGGTCGACTAGCGTAGATGATGTAGTCCAGATCGGTGGTGGCAGTGGTAGGTTGATGACGGCGGCGCTAGGGAAGCGACGGAGGTGTTTGATCTTCGTCCACCCTAGCACTCCTAATAGATCGGATCTGTTGAGGTATTAGTGGCCTAGTCTTCTGTTACTAGATAAGCCTACCGAGACCCCCTTTTAATGTAGCGCTCGGTGAACGGGACCAAAACCAAAATCTTGTCGGTTGCCCCCCGATCAGGGCGTATAGTGGGTGTTGCCCCTGATTTCTCGGAGTCAGTTGCCGAGATCAACCCAACATTCTCCCCTTTGATCGAAAGGCTAACATCATAAGCCCATCCTCAATAAAATAGCATACCAAGATAATATGTTGCATGACCAATGAAGTGTCATACGACCCAGTACCTATAGTGTACTATCCTATTTTGAAATGGATATTCATTATACTTAATGGGAGTTGGTTTGTTTTAAGGTCCTTTTATCCAGAATCAAAGGCTTTCCAATAAATCCATGCCGGCAACATGATCACGAAAAATATTGGGTGGTAAGCCTTTAGTAAGCGGATCCGCAAGCATTGACTTAGTACTAATATGCTTGATACTAATGGTTTGATCCTGGATTCTGTCTTTCACAACATGATACTTAATGTCAATGTGTTTGGCAGCACCACTTGACTTGTTGTTACTCGCATAAAAGACTGCGGGTTCGTTATCGCAGTATAAGGTAAGTGGTTTAGAGATGCTTTCTACCACTCTAGGACCCGGAATGAAGTTCTTAAGCCATACAGCCTGCCCGGTAGCCTCATAACATGCCACAAACTCAGCTTGCATCGTTGAAGATGCCGTAAGGGTTTGTTTGGAGCTTTTCCACGAGATAGCTCCTCCAGCGAGTGTGAAGATATAACCTGACGTGGATTTCTTAGTGTCAACACATCCCGTAAAATTTGATTCTGAATAACCAATTACTTCAAGATTATCAGAATTCTTATATGTGAGCATGAGGTGCTTAGTAGCTTGCATATAACGCAAGACTTTCTTAACGGCCTTCCAGTGGTCCGGACCTAGATTTGACTGATATCTGCCAAGCATTCTGGTTACAAAAGCTAAATCAGGGCGCGTGCTAACTTGAGCATACATAATACTTCCGACAGCTGAAGCATAAGGAACCGACTTCATCTGATCAGATTCATATTAGTTCCTTGGACATTGAAATGTCCTAAACTTATCGCCCTTAACAATGGGAGCAGGCGAGCCAGAGCACTTATGCATATTGTATCTCTTCAGTACTATGTCAACGTATGCCTTTTGAGATAAACCTAATACTCCTTTGGACCTATCTCGGTGAATTTCAATGCCAAGAACGTAAGAGGTATCACCAAGATCCTTCATATTAAAATTGGATGAAAGAAATCTCTTGGTCTCAAACAACATATCCTTATCGCTGCTAGCCAATAAGATGTCATCCACATAAAAGCACTAAGATGATGAATTTACTCCCCTTGAACTTAACGTATATGCAGTTATCAACTTCATTTTCCTTAAATCCAAAATTCCTTATAACTTTATCGAATTTGAGGTACCACTGCCTCGATGCTTGTTTTAAGCCATAAATTGATTTCTTAAGTCGACATCCCATATGCTTCTTGCCCTCCACGACAAAACCTTCCGGTTGAGCCATGAAAACGTTTTCTTGCAAGTCGCCATTAAGGAATGCCGTCTTAACATCCATCTGATGTAGCTCTAAATCATAATGAGCTACAAGTGCCAGAACGATTCTGTATGAATCCTTAGTTGAGACAGGAGAAAATATGTCATTATAATCAATCCCCTCTCTTTGTGAGAAGTCTTTTGCTACAAGTCTTGCTTTGAACATTTCGATATTTCCCTTAGAGTCATGCTTGATTTTGTAGACCCATTTACAACCTATTGTTTTGACTCCGTCAGGAATTTCTACTAAGTCCCATACATCATTAGTGCTCATAGACTTTAGTTCATACTTCATGGCATCAAGCCACTTAGGAGAATATTAACTCATCATGGCTTCCTTATAAGAGGTGGGATCATCTACCTTCCCTATATCATTAATATCCTCATTCATACAAACAACATAATCATTTGGGATGGCAGATCTTCTCTCCCGCTGTTATCTTCTAATAGGTTCAGCAGCTATTGCAGGAGGCTGCTGAGATGCAGGAGACTGCTGAGGCTCATCATTAGGTACAACATTAGGAATTTCTAAGACCTCAACTGTGGGTGCATCAATAGTATTTGCTACTGGAGGTGCAACCACCTGAAGTGCAGGAATAAAAGTCTCTGGGATAAGCGGTGAAGGAACGTAAACCTGCTTCTCTTCAAGATTTATTTTCCTAGGCTCCAGGTCCTCGTTATTTTCTAAGAACACAGTGTGTCTTGTTTCTACAAACTTAGTTGTCCTATCAGGACAATAAAACCGATACCCTTTAGATCTTTTAGGGTACCCAATAAAATGGCAACTTACTGTCTAAGGATCTAATTTTTCAATATGTGGGTTAAATATCTTAGCTTCAGCTCGACAACCCCACACTCTTAAATATTTTAAACTCGGTTTTCTCCCAGTCCATAATTCATAAGGTGTCTTAGGTACTGATTTACTGGGAACCCGATTAAGGATATGTGCTGCTGTCTTTAGTGCCTCCATCCACAAACCAGTTGATAAACTAGAATAGCTAAGTATGCTCCGTATCATATCCATAAGTGTACGGTTACGTCTCTCAGCTACCCCGTTCTGCTGAGGTTCACCTGGTGTAGAATATTGGGCAACAATGCCATTTTTCTGAAGAAATTTAGCGAAAGGGCCAAGAATTTGGCCATAAGGGGCATGTCTCCCATAATATTATCCCCCACGGTCCGATCTTACCACTTTAATTCTTAGGTTGTGCTGATTTTCAACTTCAGCCTTAAATATCTTGAATTTATCAAGTGACTCAGATCGGTCCTTAATGGGAAAAATATAACCATAACGGGAGAAATAATTAGTGAATATGATGAAAGAATCAAAACCATCCACTGATGTCACAGGAAAAGGACCACAAATATCAGTATGAATTAACTATAATAGTTCTGTGCTGCGAGTTGCCCCCTTCTTTATTTTCTTTACATATTTTCCTTTAATGCAATCAATGCAGTGGTCTGAGTCAGAGAAATCTAATGGTTGGAGAATCTCTTCCTTAATGAGACGCTCCATTCTCTCCTTCGAAATGTGGCCTAAATGACAGTGCCACAGTTTCAAAGAAGTCTCATTACGCTTAGCATCACACACATTCAAAGATATAGGGGATTCATTAAGGGAAAGCATATAGAGCTTGTCTTGTCTAACAGCAAGACCAACATCATTTGAATTAAATGTAATAACACAATTATTGTTACCAAAATTACATTTAAAACCATCATTGTCCAATAAAGAAACTGAAATTAAATTCCTCATGATGGAAAGAACAAAGACTACATTATTAAGACGAAGTGTGAAGCCGCTATCTAAAACTAATGAAACATAACCAACTAATTCCACTTCGGCTTCTTTTCCATCCGCGACTCTTAAGACTCCGCTCCCCCTTTCTTAGTGTTCTCGCGGTATGGAATCCCTGTAAAGAGTTGGTAACGTACACAGTTGCACCTGAGTCAATCCACCAAGATTTAAGGGAAAAATCAGCATAAAGAGTTTCATCAATGAACGTTATAAAATCATTACCCTTCTTGGCGAGCCACTTTAGAGAACCAACACAATCCGTCTAGAAATGCTCTGACTCCTTGCAGAAGTGGCATGCATTCCCATTAGGTGCTTTAGCAGGAGCAACATAGGGCTTAGGTGTATTTTGCACCTTAGACCCTGATTTATCTGAATTAGGAGAGTAGTGCAGCCCTTTCTTGGATTTGAAGTCCCCTCAGAACTTCCTTTTGCTAGGACCGCCAACTTGATTCAATAAATCTTTCTTTTCGGTCCTTATTCTTTCTTCCTCCTGGACACACATGGCGATAAGATCGCTCATGCTCCATTTATCTTTCTGAGTATTGTAATTTATCTTAAAAGCAGTGTACTCAGAAGGAAGAGAAGTCATAATAAAGTGGAATAGGAAACCATCGGATATCTCCATGTCCATGCCCTTGAGTTTTCCAGCCATATCAGTCATCATCATGATATGCTCTCTTATGATGCTGGACCCGTCATACTTAGTGGATAAAAGCCTCTGGATTAAAGTACTGGTATAAACATTAGTGGAGCCTTTGAATTTCTCCTCAACTGAAGCCAGATACTCAGCATTTTCAGAATCTGGGATTGCTCCCCTGATCCCAACTAAGATAGAGGTCTTCATAATCATTAATGACAAGCGGTTGGACCGCTCCCATTTTTCAGCATTAGCATCGTAAGTTTTCTTTTTCTCATCATAATTATCCTCACCGTCGGTGGGGGGAATGAGAGAAGTCATCCTTAAAGCATAGTCAAGGTCTAAAACTCTAAGGACAACTGAAATTCTTTCTTTCCAAGCGGGAAAGTTGCTCCCCGTAAGCTGCTCAATGTTGTCAATTGTAGCGGCAACATTCGAGGCATTTATTGCTGAACATTAAAATACAGGGAAAAATTAGAAATAACATTAAAAAAATGTATTGCATGCAATTATCCCTACGTTGGTATGATTAATAACATACAAAACTATAGTTCTAATTCATATCACCGTTGGGCAGAAAATGAAAAGAACTTCAACAATTAATATAGTGACACATGACTACAAACAACGTTGGTTAGTATGTAATCATGTGTATACATAATGCCAAAATAAATCATAAAAATCTCTAATTAAAATATCTCGTTGGTTCAATTTTAATTAGAGACAATGATATAATGATATTTAAGCAACTATCATTAGTTAAAACAGTGCACAAAAATTAAAGATTTAAACAAAACACACAAAACACACAAAAATAATGTGCTTCGGGTGTACAGTACTAATCCCCGGCCCAAGCTCGATCCCGCGCTCGGCCTGCAACTGAGTACACGCGCCGGCCCACGAAACTGGCCCAAAAGCTGAAAACGGTGATTAGCTGTTGGATCTGATCGAACAGCCGAAAACTACCGCACGTTTTACTCTGCCAAGATCGGAGCAGACGAGAGCCGTCGGACCCGATCGAAAGGCCGAAAACTACCGCACGTTTTACTCTGCCGAGATCAGAACGGACACGAGCTGTTGGATTCGATCGAATGGCCGAGAGCGAAAGTTGCGTCGTATAAAAACCGGCGGATCGGCGTAACCCTAACCCTAATCCCCATTTGCTTTGTCTCCTCCGAAATCTCCGCGCGAGCGATGGCGAGAGGCGCGCGGGTGAGGAGCGGCCGCAGTGGCTCCTTCGCCGAGGGCGTAGAGGAGAACGAGCTACCGGAGGCGGCAGCGTATCAAGAAGCGGCGCCCCCGCAGCTCTCCTCGCCGGTGCGTGCGTGCGACCGAGGTAGCGTGCGCAGCCGTCGAGTGGAGCTACGGTGGCGTCTGAGACCGAAGAAGGCTATAGATCCAAAAATTGTAAGTATTCCGCCGACTCTTTCGATTCTGATCCGGGTTGATTTCATGATTTCGTTAGGGTTTTGCAAAAGGGCTTCTCCCCTCCTTCTAAGTGCTAAAACCGAGCCACGGATCTGAGATCCGAGCGAGTAGGAGCCACTGATGGTTAGATCCGGGCGAGGGGCAATCTCGGTTGGGGTTAATCGAGTTCAAACTGAGTTTAGGGGCGGCTCTGATACCAAATATTAGTAGTAACTTAGGGTAAAACATGATCCACATGATCTAATCCTAGCTCAAGATGAACACCCTTAATAAACATTAGTGTGGAAGCGTCAAATACATACCTGATGCCGCTGATGCCATTTAGTTTGATGCTCGGTAGGAGTCGGAGGGCGAGAGGAAGAGCAATGTCGTCGAATCAGCGGAGGCGATCGACTGGCGTAGACGATGTAGTCGAGACCGGTGGTGACAGTGGTAGGTTGATGGCGGCGGCGCTCGGGAAGCGACAGAGGTGTTTGATCTTCGTCCACCCTAGCTCTCCTAATAGATCAGATCTGTTGAGGTATTAGTGGCCTAGTCTTCTATTACCAGATAAGCCTACCGAGACCCCCTTTTAATGTAGCGCTCGGTGAACGGGACCAAAACCAAAATCTTGTCGGTTGCCCACGATCAGGACGCATAGTGGGTGTTGCCCCTGATTTCTCGGAGTCAGTTGCCGAGATCAACCCAACATATAGCTCTTCACTCTGTTCCCCTTGCATGATCGTTCATCGTGTTAGTGATGTGCCCAAGAGGCAATCATAAACAATTCGGGTTTATGGCCTAAGAGAGATATTGATCCATATGGGACTAGGGTTCTATTGGGCCTACAACGTGGAAGTCCATTAGCATGCTCTATAAATATGGAGGCGGGGCTGCAGGCACACTAGGACGAAACCCTGGCCGCCACCTCCCCTTAGCCGTATCCCGAAACCCTAGCCGGGCGCGCGGTGCTAGCACACCAGCGCACGGCGTTCCATCCCGAACGTGTGGACTCCGTGGAGGCGCCGCTGCTGTTGCTGCTGTGCTGATTGGCGAAAAGCGCAAGGCTATTGCGTAGGACTCGAGGAGGAGACATTCAGTTCGTGAAACGATCGACTGTTGCTTCTTCATCAACACGTATCTACGTTGGACCGGGCTGCTCCAACTCTTCTTCCGCTACGCAGCGCATCTAGTGGTAACTATCCATAACTCCCTTACACGTATGTTTTCTGGTTGAACACGGTAGAAGATCAATTGTTGTAGCTAGCGTAGCCTACCTGTTCACCTTTCAGTGGTATCAGAGCGAAACTACGTAGTATGTGGTCTGGATCGTGCGCTTGTAGATGATGTGTTGATTGTAGTAGATGCGATCTATTACCGTTCTTATGCTTGTTTCATGTGATAGATCTTTCGAATGGCCGAGAGCGAAAGTCGCGCCGTATAAAAACCGGCGGATCGGTGTAACCCTAACCCTAATCCCCATTTTCTTTGTCTCCTCCAAAATCTCCGTGCGAGCGACGGCGAGAGGCGCGCGGGTGAGGAGCGGCCGCAGCGGCTCCTTCGCCGAGGGCGCAGAGGAGAACGAGCTACCGGAGGCGGCGACGTATCAAGAAGCGGCGCCCTCGCAGCTCTCCTCGCCGGTGCGTGCGTGCGACCGAGGTCGCGTGCGCAGCCGTCGAGTGGAGCTACGGTAGCGTCTGAGACCGAAGAAGGCTATAGATCCAAAAACCGTAAGTATTCCGCCGACTCTTTCGATTCTGATCCGGGTTGATTTCATGATTTCGTTAGGGTTTTGCAAAAGGCTTCTCCCCTCATTCTAAGTGCTAAAATCGAGCCACAGATCTGAGATCCGAGCGAGTAGGAGCCACTGATGGTTAGATCCAGGCGAGGGGCAAACTCGGTTGGGGTTAATCGAGTTCAAACTGAGTTTAGGGGCGGCCCTGATACCAAATATTAGTAGTAACTTAGGGTAAAACATGATCCACATGATCTAATCCTAGCTCAAGATGAACACCCTTAATAAACATTAGTGTGGAAGCGTCAAATACATACCTGATGCCGCTGATGCCATTTAGTTTGATGCTCGGTAGGAGTCGTAGGGCGAGAGGAAGAGCAGTGTCGTCGAATCAGCGAAGGCGGTCGACTGGCGTAGACGATGTAGTCGAGACCGGTGGTGGCAGTGGTAGGTTGATGGCGGCGGCGCTGGGGAAGCGACAGAGGTGTTTGATCTTCGTCCACCCTAACGCTCCTAATAGATCGGATATGTTGAGGTATTAGTGGCCTAGTATTCTATTACCAGATAAGCCTACCGAGACCCCCTTTTAATGTAGCGCTCGGGTAACGGGACCAAAACCAAAATCTTGTCGGTTGCCCCTGAACAGGGCGCATAGTGGGTGTTGCCCCTGATTTTTCGGAGTCAGAGATCAACCCACATATAGCTCTTCACTCTGTTCCCCTTGCATGACCGTTCATCGTTCATGAGCTCTAATTCTTTCATGTTGACCACTCATTTCAGGTTCAGGGTCCTGCGTCTTCGCGGGAAGGTGAGCATGATTTCGACTCTTGAACTTGAAAAATCAGCAGTGCATATATACATCCATTCCAAAGACCATTCACAAATCTGACATGATACCAATATCTTGGCATGCAGCACGATGGCAGGTGGCTCGAACTCGAGCGTGCCGAGCGCCAGCCCTCCGACCGGGCTCGCCCCTCCGGCAGGTTTCACTCCCCCAGTCGGCTCCAGCCCTCCGACCGACTTCAGCCCCCCGGCGGCCGGCACGGCCCCTCCGACCGGTTTCACCCCGCCGGCGGGCGGCTTCGGGCCCCCGTCGGACGGGTTCGGCAGCCCGCCGACGTCGTTCGGCCCCCCGGGGAGCTTCAACGGGAGCGGGGCCTTCGGCGGGAGCCCCAGCAGCACGCTCAACCCATTCAACGGCGGGTGCCGCCACGTCGTGTCTCGCTCTCGCCTGAGTGCCCTGTCTGCCGTTGTTCTCGCGTCGACCGGCCTGATGTAAATTTTTATCGAAGCGTGAATTTGGATTAGCTCTAGAGAGCTCGTGTCGTCGGCACTCGTCAGTTATTATTATACAGGGATTAATGACACGTTTATGTTCTTGAGGGGTTACTGTAGATGTAAGATTGCACACGGTGGGATCTTTTGTTATTTAGGAATCGTATATATGGAGCATATATGTGACTTTTGACAATGTCTGATGTTTGATCTGCCCGTCTTGTAGATGTTTGACCAGTACCTAGTCATGAGAGGTCGGATTTCTTCTCTTCCAATTGCCCTTTTGGCATGATGAATGTCACATTTTGATCAGTACCTGATATAGGATTTCTTCTCTTTTGTAAGAGAACTCTAGGTATACCACATATGCAAAGGGGAAAACCCAAGGATTCTCAACACAGAGGAACGGTATCAAAGTGTATTAATGTGTCTTTGTTGCTTCTAAAATATCATCTTATTACATGGGAGAGAGAACCTATTTATAGTTTTACAACCAGGGTGCAAAAGATCATAATTCTACCCCTAAAAAGGTGGGTGAGGGTCTTCGAGGTACCTTAGCTCCTATGCATGTAGTATATTTCTGGCGGAGCTACCTTTGGCTGCCTTCTTGTACCCTTTGGCTATACGAAGAAGGTTGTGACATCCCAATTTTTGGATTTTATTTTCTATTTTCTACAAATCGATTTTGACCATCCTCTCGGTTTGGACCGCCCTCTCAGTTCGGACCACCCTCTCGATTTCGACCAGACCCTCCGACCAGCCCGCTTGTCAGCCCCTACTCACCTTTTCTTCCCCCCGCTCGCCCATGCCACTGAGAGCACGTCTGCGTCACGCCGCTGCGAAAGCCGACGCCTCCGGCGTGAATCCCGCCCCTCTTTTTCCTCAGTGATGCGTGCATTAAATGTCGTCATCTCCGCCTCAGCACGTTTTTCCTCCCTCTTTTTCCTCAGCGACGTGCGCATTAAATGCTGTTGTCTCCGCCGAAGCCCATCTCGCCCTCCGGGGCCCCTGTGCCCTATAAAGAAGAGCACCAGGGAAAACTCGACCTTCTCTTGTTTTCCCTCAACTCTCCATCTCTCTCTCACTCTCGTTTCGTCGTGCTTTGAGTTTCGCCACCACCGGTCAGAGTCCGCACCGGATCTAGCGCCACCATCAAAGCCTCTCCGTCGACGTTGTCTCCACCTCCGGTTTCGCAAGACCACGTTTGACGAGGATCTAATAATCCTCATTTTATCTTTTATCTATAATTCTTATTATAGGTGAATATGATGTCACATAGTCCCCAGAAGTACCCCTTATATTTATAAGGGGAAGACCTACCAAGTGATTGTAAGATCTTCTACAATCACCCCCATAGTCGTAAGTCTTACTACGACTGTGTCATGGTCGTAAGTCTTTCTACGACCATTACCTGGTCGTAAGTCATTCTACGACCATTACCTGGTCGTAAGTCCTTCTACGACCACTACTTGGTCGTAAGTCTTTCTGCGACCAAGTAAACCACGACCACCTTATAATCAAACCTACAGGCGAGTGGGTCCAATTGATTAAGGAATCCGAACGGTCCACACGCACTATTATTCCGCGTAGTAATGGTGCTTAAAATACCCCAATTACCTCTGGAAGATAACTGCCAGACGGCGTGAAGAAGCCAATGCGTCGGTAATTACTGCCATCATGCGCCCATTACTGGATTAATTAGGCGCATCTTCCGCAGGACAAAACGGTTACTCCTTCACGACTATATAACGGCATCAAGAGGCAGAGGGAGGGAGATAGCTAATCAGGGCGAAATAGAGCGGGTCAAGGAGAAACACAAGTACTGTTCTCTGTAATAGTCTTAGCTTCTTACTTGATCATCAAGAATACCATACACACGTGAGTAGGGTTATTATTCTCTCCTGAGAAGGCTGGACTGTCTAAACATCCCGTGTCAACCACTGCGTGATTTCATCTTTAGAGACCCCTAATCAAATAATCTTTACGTAAGATCGGTTCTAATACACCGACAGTTGGCGCCGACCGTGGGGATCTTCCGGTAATCTCTTGTCAACATACTCTTTTTCCAAATCTCATGCAATCATGGCAGGAGAATGGAACGAGGAGAACTGGTTTGACTTGGCAGATTACGCAGACGTCGACATGGATGCCGGTTTCGACTACGAGCCGAGTGATGCATCCGCTGATGATGATGTTGCCTCCGGAGATTATTCTCCAGGAAATCATCCCATCAATGGAGTTGAGGAGGGATCCTTATCCCCCACAACGATACGTCCAACAGAGGAGCCAATTCCCTCAAAGGACAAGGGTCAATCCGACCAGAACTGCACCCAGGAGGACTCACAACACGACGAGAGTTTTTCCTCCAAGTGTTCAAGTCCCCCTAAGGCGGTCCGACCTGGTGAGACAAGTTCTGGGAGCCACCATTCCAGGACTCCACCAACACCTGGTGATCCTCTCTCTCAGGGTAACTCCAGAGAGGGTGGGATCAAGCATGCTTTTCCTTCAAATTCGACCGTCTCTCCGCAGATCTCATTTACGAACGGAGATGCTTATAACCGTAGTTCCCCACCGAGGGGATTACTCCAAGTCGCCAGATGGTGTCTCTCGAGCACTCCTCGCGGGAGGCCTCAAGCGCAAGTGAGAATCATCAACGGAAGTCTTCGCCCTTCCTCAATCGTGGTCACCTCATGGAGGCCGAGATAAGAACACTCCCAAGATCACACACCGCCCCTCGTGGTAATGGCAAGGCACCACCGGTGATGCATGTAACCAACACTGATGAACGCGAGGGAAATCCTCGACATTCTCGCACTCCATCGAGAAGGCCTCAAAGATCCGATGAGGAGGATTTTGAGGTCATCCGACGAAAGAAAGTTGCACCCAAGAACTCGCTCAAGGCGATTCAACATCAGTCGAAGGAGGTACAAGAACTCCAGGACATCAACGACTTGCTCGAGAATCCCAATCAAGAGCTTGCTCGAACGCCAGGGTACGATCTCTTTGCTGAAGAGATTGCGCAAAGGCTTCAACCGTGATGACAAGATCGAAGTACTCGTCGACAACATTGTGTAGTCGAGCAATGCGACTTCCTCGCCTACTAATAATCAAATATTTCTCCACGAGAATCGACACGGCCATAAGTCGCATCGATCCCCTATTCGGAGAAATACATTTCGATCGGCTGATGATAAAGAGGCCCCTCGGAGAGGTGATCATTCACCACTTCGACAAAGAAATCCGCAACGGATGGAGTACGAGGAGTATTCCCCTCGTAGAGCAAAGACCTACTACAGGACAGGTCAGCCTGTCGTTGGGTATCGTCGTATACGATCACTTGGTGACATTAATCCCATCGAATTTCTTCAGATCTATACAACAGCTGTCCGAGCAGCAGGAGGAGGAGAGCATGTAATGGCAAATTACCTTCCGACTGTGCTTGAAGGATCCGCTCGATCGTGGTTATTAAACCAACCACTCGAGTCGATCTACTCTTGGCAACACCTCTGCGATCTTCTACAGGTAAATTTCCAAGGCACATACAACCGCCCTGGAAAGGAAGATGACTTGCACCGGATAAAACAGAACAACAACGAGACTTTGCGTCAATACATCAAACGCTTTAGTCAGGTTCGTAACTCAATTCCGAAAATTTCTGACTCCTCTGTGGTCAGGGCTTTTAAGCAAGGAGTCCGTAGTAGAAGGATAACAGAGGATATTGCTTTGAATCATCCCAACACTGTTGCCGAACTCTTCGAGATGGCCGATCGATATGCGACTGCTTCTGAGGCGGTCGAGTGGAACAACACTATTGATCGAGAAGCATACACTCCTCGAGAGCCAGGTGAAGTTGGTAAGGACAAGAAAGCAAAGAAGTCCAAGAAGAAAATGAAGAATAAAAAACCACAAACCAGTGGTTTCAAGGAGGTCTTGGTAGTAAAGATAAAGAGCCCCGGACCACCAAGTCGCACTCGATCAAGGCAAAGGTAAGCGCTCGATCGCAGAACGACAAACCAAAGTGGTGTCCTTTCCATAAAAGGAAGGACATGACCTCAAGAATCGCCGAGTATTTCAAAGAAAGCTCGAGGACTACTACAACAAAGAAAGGGCCACTCCCACTCTCGAGCAAGTAGGGAATACAAGTGACCAAAAGTCGCTTGATGATGAAGAGATGCCGCTCCAAGATCCGTGAACATACCGAAAGCACATCTACGGAGGATCATCGACATACGAGTCGAAACGACAACTCAAAGTCACGGACGAGAGGTAAACTCTATAAACGCTCCTCTTGTCAATAACCTACGAAGTGGTGGAAGTTACCATTTCTTTTGAGAAGGGTGATTGTCCGATCACTTAATCGATCAGTCGATATCCGATTGTGGAATGAACCCACCATCAACAACCGTCGGGTCAATCGAGTGTTGGTTGATGGTGCGCGCCTTGAACATACTATTTACTAATGCCCCGACGAGATGCAAGTACCTGTGACAAAGGTAAGACCGATGACGATACTCCTTTCATGGAATCGCATCGGGTCTTCGCCAAACCCATTGGCCAAGTTTCTCTTCCTTTAACATTTGGCTCGCCAAGTAATTTCAGACAAAGAAAGTCTCCTTTGATGTGGTCGATTTCGATATCAAGATATAACACCATACTCTGACGACCAACTTTGGCAAAATTCTTAATGGCTACTCATTATGGGTATCAATGTCTTAAGATGCCAGTCCCAAAGGAGTGATCACAATTCAATGTGACAAAAGATGGCGATAGTCATGACCGTCGATCCTCGAGATGGTTGGTCAAATACCAACTCGAGATGAAAGTCACCTTCGACTAGCAAGTCGAAGCCTAAAGTCGACTAAAGCCGAACGACCAAGTCAAAGAGGTTCCTCCGACGCAGAGGAGCCCTCAAGACTGCTCAGACGGGGAGACTTTCGACCCCAAATAGGAAGACGCCCTCATTACCTTCCTCCGAGCTAACGCAGATGTCTTTGCGTGGCAAGCATCCGACATGCCCGAGTCCCTGTGGAGGTGATCGAGCACGTGCTAGCTTTACTACCGATAAAGTACCCAGAAACAAAAATTACGAGATTTGCCCCGATCGACGAGATGCTATTAAATCGTAATTGGATAAGCTACTTAAGGCGTGCTTTATAAGAGAAGTCAACCACCCGAGTGGTTGGCTAACCTCGTAATGGTCAAAAAGTCGAACGGCAAATGGCGTATGTCGAGACTTTATCGATCTTAATAAAGCTTGTCCAAAAGATGATTTCCTTTACCTCGTGACGATCGGCTTGGTTGATTCTATCGCAGTTGTGAGATATTAAGTTTTTTAGATGCATATTCTGGATACCACCAGATCAATATGTGTCTAAACGATGAAGAAAAGACCGCATTCATTACTCCATTTGGTACCTTTTGCTATGTCAAAATGCCATTTGGTCTAAAGAATGCCGGTGCTTCTTTTCAACGCTTAATGCAATCGACTTTTTCATCTCAATTAGGCCGGAATCTGGAAGCCTATGTTGATGATCTAGTCGTAAAAAGCATTAAGAGACTTAATCATATCACTGACCTACAAGAAACATTCGACAATCTCAAAAAGCACCGCTTAAAACTTAATCCAGAGAAGTGTGTGTTTGGAATTTCTTCAGGAAAATTGCTTGGATTCCTAGTATCTGAACGAGGAATCGAAGCAAATCCTGAAAAAATAAAGGCCATCCTCCAGATGCGTCCTCCAACCACAAAAAAGGAAGTCCAGAAACTCACTGGGTGCATGGCGGCTTTAAGTCGTTTCATCGCACGACTAGGAGAAAAAGGACTACCTTTCTTTAAACTTCTCAGGAGACACGAAGGTTTTGAGTGGTCGAACGAGGCAAACGCTGCTTTTGAGGATGTCAAGAGATACCTTACGAGTGCTCTTGTTCTGGTTTCTCCAAAGCCAGAAGAGACGCTCTTAATTTACCTAGCTGCCACGCCACAGGCAGCAAGTGCAGTATTGGTCGTAGAACGTGAAAACGTACAACGACCGGTTTACTACGCCAAAGTTTTACACGGCCTAAGGAGCGTTACCTCGTGTCCAAAAACTTCTATATGCCCTCCTCATGTCTTCGAGGAAACTGCGACATTATTTTCAGGCGCACAATATAGCTGTGTCGTCTGAATTTCCTTTGGGAGCAATCCTCCATAATAAGGAAACAGCGGGACGCATGGCAAAATGGTCAGTCGAACTTGGGGAGTTCGACCTCCATTTCGTGTCCCGAACGGCCATAAAATCCTAGATCTTGGTAGACTTTGTCGCCGAATGGACAAATCCTGAACCTGTTCAGGATCCCCAGTACGATTCCCACGACCAGTGGATGATGTACTTTGACGGGTCACTTACTTTAAGTGGCTCTGGGTCGAGGTGGTCCCGTATCTCCCACCGAGAAACCTTAAAGTATGCCATACAGTTAAACTTTCAGGCCACTAACAATGTGACAGAGTACGAAGGTTTGCTAGCTGGCATACGAGCTGCGAAAGCACTCGATTCGTCGACTACTCGTGAGAGGAGACTCTCAACTAGTTGTGAATCAAGTTGGAAAAGAGTACCAGTGCTCTAGCTCGACAATGTCTCGGTACTTATCGGAGGTACGCAAGCTAGAAAAGCATTTTTTAGGTTTCGAGGTACAATTCATCCCTCGAAAGGATAATTTCCTCGCAGACCAACTTGCTCGGATGGCTTCTTCCCGATCTACAGTACCAAAAGGAGTTTTCTTGGAGCAACTCAAAGCCGCCTCTCGGGTCGAAGAACCAGAGACACCTCCTATTGAGATGGCCTCATTAGACTACGAGGATACCTGGATGACTCCCATCTACGAGTATCTTTGCAAGGGTTCCGTACCCGAAAATGATCTTGAGGCAGATCGTTTATCCCGAAAAGCCAAAATGTATACTTTGGTCGAAGGAGTCCTCTACAAACGAGGAACCCAAGGGATACTCGTGCGATGCATTCCGCAAAACGAAGGAATAACACTCCTTCACGATATACACAAAGGGCATCTGTGGGACACATGATTCCTACTGAACATTGGTTGGTAAAGCCTTTCGACAAGGTTTTTAGGAACAACTTCGAGCAGATGACATTAACCTACTCGAAGAAAGGAGAAACCTAGCCTTAATCCGTTCGGCAGTCTACCAACAAGCCCTGCGCAGATACTATGATCGTAAGGTCCAACCTCGCAGCCTTTGTGAGGTGACTTGGTATTGAGGCTCGCCAATCCAAGTCTAATCGAATAAACTTTCCCCAAGTGGGAAGGTCCTTACACAAATGGTCGAGTAACTCGGCCAGTGGTCAAGACGACTAGCGATGGAGGACTGATGTGTTCTCTCAAATTCTTGGAACATCGACCCGCCACGCAAATTCTATGTGTGACCAATTTCTCAGGCAATAAAAGTCCAGGTTCTTTCTACCTCTCTTGCCTTATTTTTGAGTAGTGCTTTTTTAATCTTTCGACTATAATCCAAAACACCCGTTTTCTTTACACCGGTCGAAAAGCTTAGTAACGCCATCTAGTCGAAACCTCTCCTCTCTCGCATGTGGTTACGCCACTAGAAGGAATTTCCTAGCATCGACTCGTTACTCACTTTTGCTGCCAATACAAAGAGTTTGGGTTCTATCCAGTCGAAACATTCTCAAAGCCAACTCTCTCAATCTTAGTTTATTTTTTTAGTAATTTCAAAAAATATTCTAAGTAGAGTGCACTTTTTATATTTATTCGACCACTTTGGATGTACTCGTTTCGTTTTGACTGGTCGAAGGAAGAGACACACCTAGTCGAAGTCTTTCCTCTCTGCACGTGGTCCTGCCCACTAGAAGGAACTTCCTAGCGCTGCTCAGTCTCCTACTTTTTGCTACTGGAAAAGACTTATCGAGTCCATCAGAAAAGGGCGAACGAATTATCAAAGTCCTCTAGACGTTTGCTTAACTCAAATTGTTGTTCTTGGTTTGATTAAACTAGTCGGAGATGGTAACATCACCTAGTCGAAGCCTTTCCTCTCTGCACGTGGTCCTGCCCACTAGAAGGAACTTCCTAGTGTCGAGCTGTTTCTACTCTTTCGACCAAGTACTTGACAACCATAACAAAAACTATAAGTTAAACAAACCTCTCCTTGTTTTCAGAAAACCCATTTCGAATACTATTTACTTAGATTGTCTAAACAAGCTAAGCAAATAGTCGGGGGCTAGGATAAAGTTATTAATTTAACTTCAATTCTTAGTCTTTCATTCGTTTATTATCTTTTGAGTTACTAACTACTCGATAAGATGATTTTCAGGAAACAAGATGGCCTAGGATAAAGTTATTAATTTAATTTCAGTCTTTCGTCTTTCATTCGTCTATTATCTTTTGAGTTACTAACTACTCGACAAGATGATTTTCAGGAAATAAGATGGATCATATATTACTGGTCAACAGAAATTGTCTGCCTTACAAAGTAGTTACAAGATTACTCTGAAGGAGGAGAGCCTAGCTGCATTTCCTCCACCACCTTTTTGCCAACCGATTGCATTTCCTCAATCAGACGATTTGCCTCTGATTCAGAGCAATCGAACTCAGCTTCAATTGGTTGAACATTAAGGCGGGGGTCTTGAGCTTTAAGTTTTGACAAAGCGTAACTTACTCCGGCTTCGACTGCCTCCCTTATTGATTCAGCTTGATTAGCCTTCAGAGTGGTCACCATTTCTTGCAAGTTTCCGACTTGTTCCCCAATGGTACTTATTTGAGCAGCTACAGTATCTTCTCGAGGAGTTTTTCCCTCAGAATGTAGCTCACTAAGTACATTGTTCAGGAGTGTGATGTTGCCTTGAAGACTAGTCTTCATCAACTCCATCTCTGTTGGGTGCAAGTCGAAGTCTCAAGTTTCTTGTTTTCACCACTTGTTCAAAAGAATAAAACCGGTCAAACAAAAATAAACTTATAGAGGAAGATAACACAAAGATAATTATAGGTAAAAGTATTTTTACCTACTAGTTGAGAATCCAATTTTTGACCTCTTCTTGATGGGAAGCAACGGTTTCAAAGATGCTTTTTCTCCCATGCTCGATGTCCTCTCAGATTCATCTTAGCAATGCGACGGACTCATTGTAGATCAAGGTCTTCTTGGATTTCAAATTTCGAGGCTTTCAATTCGGCAAAGAATTTCAACAAGAAATTGGCATTAGGAAAGGAAAATACTGAAAAGGACAACAGTAAAGAATTACTTACTGTTATTTGAGTTCTCGACACTCGAGTTCTTGATCCTTGTCCTTGGTAATGCGGAAAACTCCCGAATGACCAAAGCTTTTCTTGAACTTCGTCCGAGCTTCCGCATCTCATCTTCTTTCTCCGAGAAGAAATGAGAGTTGGGTAAAGGTTAAAACTCAAAAAGCAGTCTTAAGTTCAGCACTTACTGTTTATTTTTTCCTGCAATCTTCTAGATGCAGAGACAACCTCTCGAAGTCTATCCGAGAGAACTATTACTTCATCCCTTAGCTTTCTCGACTCCTCTTTTTCATAGTCGAGTGAGTCAGCTAAGGTCTCCGTATCACTGTTTAACCTACAAAGAACAGAAACGGAGATAAACATCAGCCGATTGGTTGTAACTACTTCTACAACCACCGACCTAGTCGTAAGTTTTTCTATGACTATGACATGGTTGTAAGTCTTTCTACGACCACTACCTGGTCGTAAGTAGTCGTAAGCTCTTTACGACCAGTACTTTGTCATGAGTTTTTTCCATGACTATTCTCGTAAAACACTATACGAGTAGTTAAGTCGAAAACAACTATGAATAATAGTGACTTACCATCTCTCTGCCTCTGCACAGAGTACTTCTTTCTCCTGTCTTAGCTCTAAAAGTTGTCGATGGTACTCACCGACAACAGCAATTTGCTCCAGAGCTTTCTGCAAAAAGAAAACAGTGAGAAGAGAAGGAAAGCCACATATATAAGTGTTCTAAAAATACTTACATTCATAGTCGACCTAGCAAAGGTTGAATATACAAAATTGGTTCTGCAGCCTTATCTATCCTCGCGACTTTATCCCACCACACCTCCTCGAGGCGCCATTATCGAAGGTATTCCCCTGCTGGGAATATCTTTGGGATGGGGACTCGGTCACGAGATCCGAAAGCGTAAGACCCTATGTGAAGCAGTCCAAAGAAGTCACCATGAAGTTGAAATATTCTTCTTCTTTTGATTCTCAGAACTTCTCTTTGGGTAAAGGAAGGAACGCCACCTATGATTTCCTTCCCGAGTAATCTGCACAAGTCGGTCACCACCTTGACTGAGGCTTCCATACCGCCTCGTTGTTTCTACGACCTCGATAGTCGAATGCCACTTCAACAAAGAATACCGCTACTTCAATGGTCGTAGCTACAACCTCGGCAGATGTAGGAATCACCGGGAGTCTCGACTTCATCGACCACCGGGCCAAGGGTGATTCTTCGACCACCTCCATTGATACCTCTCCAAGAATCGAAGGGGTGGCAATGGGCTTCTCAACTAAGCATTCCCAACAAGGAGTCTGATCAAATAAAGAAAAGCAAATCAAAGTTGTGAAAAGAAAAAGGTAAATGTTGTTCTTACACTTTAGTACATTTCACATACTCCGCACTCGGTCTTAACCAGAATTTTGGAGCAATCCTCCCAACGGATGATCTCTTCTTCTCCACGACCACGCCCGGTCGAGGTTCAACAGCTATCTACTACGACCACGCCCTGTCAGAGTTTGGACAGAACCGTGGCTCGGTTTCTCGATTCTCTGATGGCCGAGATCGCCTCGACCATTCCAAGAGCAAGATCGCCCTCACCGCAGTTTGTCTTGGTGCAAAGATCGCCCTTCATAAAAGACATAAAATCTTTCCAGCTTCTCCTTTCCAGCTTGCTTAACAAAACTAGGAGTGGCAAAGAATCGCGAAAGATTCCTTGTCATAATAGAAGGGTACCTTAGCCTTGCGAGGTTTGCGCTTAAGAGATTCAAATGCTTTAACCTCCTCGGCCCGATAGTCTGCGGCCTCGGCTTCAGATATAGCTACGTCGCCGCAGTTTTGTAGAGTGTCCGGTCGAAGACCCGAGCTCGAGCTTGCTCCTCCCTTGTCAAGCAGATTTTACAAGTCGACGTTTCTTAGATGGAGGAGCCGAGCCTGCTCTTCGACAACCTCGCGCCAATAGTCATCGTAACGACTTCCTCGTCGTCCGACGATTTTCCATACCTACTTTCGTAAAGCAAAAATGTAAAAGAAGAATCACCGATTAGTCGTAAGTTTTTCTACGACTGCCAAGTCGTAAGTTTTTCACGACGCTTTCTTGATCGTAAGATATTCTACGATCTCCATTAGTCGTAAGAATCTTTTACGACTATAAAGTCCTAAAGAAAGAATCAACTTTTGATTACCTTTAGGCGCCTATCTTTCATCTCATGACAAAGCCACAATGATTCGAGAACCGCCACTAAGTGGCGGAGATTTTCACAGATGAGTCCGACTTCTAGAGTCAACCTCACTGTGAAAGATCCTGTAAACAGATAAGAATATTAGACAATGTTGAGAAAGACCAAACCAAGAGCTAAGTCGACAATTACTTACCTCTTCGTAGTCTCCGGTTGTCTCTCTCCCGAGTATCTCCACATAGGAGATGCTCGTTTCTTCAAGGGACTAATTCGGCGTGTGATAAAATCTTTACCACATGCCATCCGGTCAAACCCTCTTCTTTCAAGTCCTTGATGGCTTGAATATATGGGGCAATCCTACTGATATCTTCGTGAGTCGAGTCCCATGAAGATTTCTTCTCGGCGACCTCCTCGCAAAGGAGAGGCTGCCTCAGAGGTGACTTTCCAAAGAAATCACCTCTTCCTCCATCCCGCCACGAAGACCGGTGAAACTCAATATACTCCTTCGACTTCGAGTCGTGGAGCTGCATCACACTTACCGGCGATTCGGGTTTGTCGAGCCATCCCATAATAATATTGGAACAACTCGAGATCCGCCGAATCCCTGTGCACGCCGCACAGTACACGAATACACTCAACATGGTAATGGAATTGGGACCTAAGTTCACCAATTCCACCCCGGTTGTGTACGCCTCATCCCACGGCCAGACAACCTAGGTCGACCTCCTCACGTCCCCTATATATATACATAGCGCCATAGTTTAGAGGCGGGTTTTCTTAGATTATTCGCCAATTGCGGTTTACGCGATTATCGGTTTGAGGAACCCCACTTGTAAACTTCATCCATATCCGCAATACAATTGATTGCATCTACCTTGTTCTTGTGAGTTGCTTGATTGCTTGCGGAACCATAACCTTCGTGGTAAGGTCGATCGCGAAGCGTGGTCGATAACGACAGCGTCGGGTGTAGCGAATTGCGGTGGCGATCCGTTGGTCGGAAGCCTCAAAGCGTCAACGTCCTCACGTTAACCAAATCAAACCTATCGAAGATCGGGCGTGACTCATCAAGTGGTATCGAGCTAAGGTTGCCGTTAGGTAATTTCGTTTATCCCTTTTCGTGAGTTTTGTTCCATCACCTAGAGTCCGAAAATTGCCCTACAAAAAAATTATAGATCGTAATTATTCCCGTCCAAACCACTTTGTGCCTTCGCAATTGTGTTTTCGGTTTGCGTTGTTGAATTCGAGTCCATCGTCGGTGTCTTTGTTCTGGTCTAGTCGTCGTAATCTAGTTTCTAGCGTCAAGTCTTTCTTGTGTCGATCATCTAGACACCCCCAATACGACCACAACACCACCCCATACGACCACAACACCACCCCATCGACCACCTACTCGGATTCGCTTCTCCACGTGATGAAGCGAACGCTGGTCGGATTCGACCAACCACTCGTGTCCGACAACCCTATTTATTATCTTGTTGCTCTGGACACCCCACCACTGGTCGAAAACAATCGATGGTCGAATTTTTCCATAGCTAAAGTTCAGAGAGAGAGAGAGAGAGAGTATCTTTTAATTACCTTTGTACCCCTGCTCTCTAGAAAAAGTTTGTGACCCATATATATCCATAGACCCAGAAAAGGGTTTTGAAGAGTTTTGAGTCAAGGTCACATTCAAAAAAAAAAAAAAGGAAAACCCTAGGTTGGGTTTTTGCAGTCCAAAAAAAAAAGAAAAGAAAAGAAAAGAAAAGAAAGAAAGCAAAGAGTGCAAAAAAAAAAAAGAAGAAAAGAAGGAGTTGCTTTGTGATTTTGGATCTGATTGTGTTTGTATCTACCCTATCCTTCCGTTTGCTTGAGCTAGTTCTAGGACGCGTTTGGGCCGACAAGACGTGAGTCATCGTGGACTTTTATTCACTTTGCTAATCTGATTTCATTATTGCTATTCCTTGCTACTAAACATTGCCTATCCGAGCTCCACATACTTTCGGCCTCGATTGGATCCTCGCATTCGCCTCCGCCGTGATCGTACATCCCACCTTCGCCGATCGACCACCTGCAATTTGGTAAGAAATTCATAAGAGTTTGGTAAGACGCTTGGAGTGTGTGATTCCACCCTCCGACCACCTAATAGTGATAGGGATAATACCTTTGTGTTGTCTTTTGTCTCCTACTAACCATGTCGTGAAGGATTGGATAAGTTTTTCTACGACCAGTTGCCAAGTCGTAAGTTTTTCACGACGCTTTCTTGATCGTAAGATATTCTACGATCTCCATTAGTCGTAAGAATCTTTTACGACTATAAAGTCCTAAAGAAAGAATCAACTTTTTGATTACCTTTAGGCGCTCTATCTTTTCATCTGCGGACAAAGCCACAATGATTCGAGGAACCGCCACTCGAAGTGGCGGAGATTTTCACAGATGAGTCGACTCCAGAGTCAACCTCGGCTGTGAAAGATCCGTAAGCAGATAAGAATATTAGACAATGTTGAGAAAGACCAAACCAAGAGCTAAGTCGACAATTACTTACCCTCTTCGTAGTCTCCGTTGGGTCTCCTCTCCCGAGTATCTCCACATAGGAGATGCTCGTTTCTTCAAGGGACTAATTCGTGTGTGATAAAATCTTTTACCACATGCCATCCGGTCAACCCTCTTCTTTCAAGTCCTTGATGGCTTGAATATATGGGGCAATCGGTGATATCTTCAGAGTCGAGTCCCATGAAGATTTCTTCTCAGCGACCCTCCAAAGGAGAGGTTGCCTTGAGGTGACTTTCCATAAAATCACCTCTTCCTCCATCCCGCCACGAAGTCGGGTGAAACTCGAATATACTCCTTCGACTTCGAGTCGTGGAGCTTGCACCACGACTTACGGCGATTCGCGGTTTGTCGAGCCATCCCATAATAATATTGGAACAACTCGAGATCCGCGGAATCCCAGTGCGCCTCGCATGTGTACACGAATACACTCAACATGGTAATGGAATTGGGACCTAAGTTCACCAATTCCACCCCAAAGTGCTCAAGTACCCTTTGTAAGAAAGGGTGAGCAGACGATCGAAGCCGACCTCAATACGCTTGGAAGAGTGGATTTGCCCATTTTCCCGATGGCGGAATCCACTTTACGTAGCCTTCTCGGAATCTTCCCGACATCGACCAAGATTTTGATCTTAGTCGCATCCATCTCCGATTCTTCCCATTCGAAATTCTCTGGCCATTTCCCTCAAGCAAGAAGTTTTTGATTGGGTTGGCGGCGGAGATAATGAAACCTAGTCGAGGACGGAGAAAGCAAGAGCTCGAAGAACAAATGAGTGATTTGAGGAAAAGGTAAAACCCAAGTCTACCTCTGGTAAGTTTTTATAATCAGACGATTGCCGCCGCCGAAACCGCCTCGCCTATAAGTCTGTGGGAGTTGGTTGCACCTTGAACCGCCTCATCGGACAAGTCCGTGAGTGGTTGCAATTCCCGGATGGTCCGTTCGAGAAAATTAGGTGCATATTGTCACCCTCAAGTGAAATTACTTTTGACAAGTCTTTACGGTCGAAGGAAGTATCAATCTAAGAGTTTTTCTCCGATTCCCTGCTACGACCACTCCACTTGTCGTAGGGTTTTTACGACTTTTGATAGTCGTAAGCAATCTTCACACTTGCAATCGCCGGGAACCGTCTCATCAGCAGATCTGTGGAAATCGTTTGCAATTCCCAAACGCCTGCTCGGAAAGTTAGATTCGTTTTGTCATCTCCAAGCAAAATTACTTTCTTGACCAAGTCTTTACGTGAAGGAAGTATCAATCGGAAGGTTTTTTCTCCGATCGCCTACTACGACCACTTCACGATCGTAAGGGTTTTATGACTTTTTGATAGTCGTAAGCAACCTTCCCGACCAAGCAAATTCCGGTCAAAGTAGCACTCAAATGTCGAAGAGTTTTCCTTCGACCATGGTTCTCTGACGTTTTCATAGTCGTAAGTCCATTTACTAATCCTTCACCAAGTAAGTTACATTCACTTGAAGCTGGGGGGCTAGATGACGAGGATCTAATAATCCTCATTTTATCTTTTATCTATAATTCTTATTATAGGTGAATATGATGTCACATAGTCCCCAGAAGTACCCCTTATATTTATAAGGGGAAGACCTACCAAGTGATTGTAAGATCTTCTACAATCACCCCCATAGTCGTAAGTCTTACTACGACTGTGTCATGGTCGTAAGTCTTTCTACGACCATTACCTGGTCGTAAGTCCTTCTACGACCATTACCTGGTCGTAAGTCCTTCTACGACCAAGTAAACCACGACCACCTTATAATCAAACCTACAGGCGAGTGGGTCCAATTGATTAAGGAATCCGAATGGTCCACACACACTATTATTCCGCGTAGTAATGGTGCTTAAAATACCCCAATTACCTCTGGAAGATAACTGCCAGACGGCGTGAAGAAGCCAATGCGCTGGTAATTACTGCCATCATGCGCCCATTCTTTGGATTAATTAGGCGATCTTCCGCGGAGACAAAGCAGTTACTCCTTCACGACTATATAAGCGGCATCAAGAGGAGAGGGAGGAGATAGCTAATCGCGAAATAGAGCGGTCAAGGAGAAACACAATCTTGTTCTCTGTAATAGTCTTAGCTTCTTACTTGATCATCAAGAATACCATACACACACAGAGTAGGGTTATTATTCTCTCGGAGAAGGCTCGAACTCGTCTAAACATCCCGTGTCAACCACTCTGCGTGATTTCATCTTTAGGAGACCCCCCGAATCAAATAATCTTTACGTAAGATCGGTTCTAATACACCGACAACGTTCTACCTGAGGCTTCCCTTGTCTTCGCCGGGAGTTCACCAGAGCACCCACACCGTCTTCGACTGCTCCGCCGAGCCCCACTGCTAACCATCTCGCTGCTGCTCTCTTCGTCGCCATCGTTCACCATCTTTCGACTAGGTAGCCGAAACCTCCTGACCAGTCGAACCCTCCTTCCGACCAGTTAGTCGAATCTCCTTCCTACCACTTGTAGTCTAATATCTTTTCGAGGGCTCGTTCTTCTTCGTTCGAGCTCCGTTTGAGTGATTCAAATATTTAAAATTCATCTAAATTCAATACCTTTCCTTTGGTTCTACTTTGGTAATTTGTTGGATTTTATCAGGAGTTATTTTATTTATTTGATTCCTTTCGCATGTATAGATTCTGGCGTTTCCGAAGAGTTCTTGGACCCGACGACCGAAGCATATCAACACTTCAACGAAGGCAAGTCGTAGACCTTTGATCTTGTCGTACCTAGTTTATAAAGTTATATTGATTTATATCAACATGCATTGCTAGTTTTATAATACCTGCTTTCGTGTTCATCTTCGTCCTCAACTCCAGCACGCACCCGATCTCGCCAACACATTCCCATCACTACAGTGAGTTCGAGCTCCACACGAGAGCATCACAATGTGTTTCATACCCCATTGATGCTATTCCCACACTCAATGTAGGCAGATTCTCAAAAGACTCCAAGATTCACTACCATCTTCCTCTCTCATGGCCGCTGCCGCCATATTCATTCTCCTTTGAAGCCCGGTGAGCCTCGAACTCACTCCTTGCGCCTACACCATCTTTAGCACCTCAATGAGTTAACGCGACACTCCTTGTAGCTCATCCGTTGTTGTGGTGAGTTGCCGTCGTGAACCTTCTCTGCGCGCCGCTACTCGTCGTCGATAAGTCGCCTCAACCCTTCCCCGACCTGATTTTATTCACCCTCGTGGTCGTGGTGAGTCACTGATCCTCATGCGTGCATCAATTAACCAAAGGCGAGTCCCCAATACACCTTTCCTCTTAGCCACCCAAGGTGCCACCGCGATTGCATGCTGCTGGCTCGCCTTCGATGACCTTAGGTCCTCACTCCCGGTCCATTAGCATTGCCTGGACTCGCTGAGTCCAGTGCGCCACTCCTTTAGCTCGGGGGATGCCTCCTACGTGAAGTACATCGCGGACCCGAGGCATTCCGCTGCTCCTCGCCACCGCAATGCCACCTCCGGCCATATCTGTCAATTCCGCCACCACCACCACCCATACTTTCGCCTTACTTCCCTCTTTCAATTCCGCTGCTTAACGTCGCCGCTCATCGCGTCGTTCGTCGGCGGCAAGCTCGCTATGGCTCTCGGCCGAGCGCGCAGCTCTGGTCCTTCCCCGTCTCTCTCTGACCGGTGCGACCCACACGTGTTTAGGATTTATTTAACACTAATGACATATGTTAAGTGTAAAGAGTCTATGACAGCTGGGACTAGCCAAAAAAGCTAATGAAAATACAATTTTAAGCGTTTTTAGTAACTATGTCTATAACATGTGGGACCACGTCTATTTTATAAATAAAAATCTAGAAGATAAAACTATGAGTCACTGACAAGTCGGCCCCACATGTAAGATAACAAAATTTAGAAAAAAAATGAAAAAACCACTTTTAGTTCAGAGAAAAATACGCTTTCTCTAACGGAAGGCGTAAACCTCAGTAGAATTCAGAGGAAAATACGCTTTCATTGTTGGAAAGCATAAACCTCAGAGAATACGCTTTCGACGTTACCCTTTTTAATAATTTTGGAATTTCAAAACCGAAGTAAATTGAAATGCTAATAACTTTCGCATATAAACTCCAAATCAAATGAATTTTTTTCTTCTAAATTCATCCAAAATCATTCTATATTTGGATATGAAAAAATGGATTTTGTTGCTATTAAAATTATTTTTCTATTTTTAATTTGCTATCGGCTCTTTTGATTAGACACTGATTATTCGAGCGAAATTTATAGCGATCATCCATCCTCTTATTCACACCAACCAGAGCAAGGTAAGCACCGCCTTTAACAATGTTGATCCTAATATTTTTAATAATTGTACTTTTTTTGAAATTCTATTATGCATGCGTGTATGTTTGCTTAAAATTGCTATATTTGGGGGTAACAATAGTTATAGTCCTATTCGATGCATGATCCTTCTTGAAATATTGATATCCTTATTATTGTAGCCATTAGGGTATGGTTTAGACAATGAATGATGTTGAATTGGGTTTTTCGAATGCGAATATCGTATTAATATTTTGTCGGGCTTTAGTCTTTACTAAAATTGGAAAAATGGATGACATATTGAATATGAGTTTGGAAGATTTTGAAATGATTGTCCAGAGGGAGTTTACCTCTATTATTTTGTATAAAAATAAAAAACTTAGTTTGTGACGTGAACGAGTTATATTGTAATATGAGAAATGTGAGAGGTGTATCTTACAAGTAGATAGGGGGAGATCATCGCCCGGGTCAATTAAGAACCGAAGACTGGCGTAAACCCCCCCCCCCCCCCCCCCCCCCCCCCCCCCCCCCCCCCCCCCCCCCCCCCCCCCCCCCCCCCCCCCCCCCCCCCCCCCCCCCCCCCCCCCCCCCCCCCCCCCCCCCCCCCCCCCCCCCCCCCCCCCCCCCCCCCCCCCCCCCCCCCCCCCCCCCCCCCCCCCCCCCCCCCCCCCCCCCCCCCCCCCCCCCCCCCCCCCCCCCCCCCCCCCCCCCCCCCCCCCCCCCCCCCCCCCCCCCCCCCCCCCCCCCCCCCCCCCCCCCCCCCCCCCCCCCCCCCCCCCCCCCCCCCCCCCCCCCCCCCCCCCCCCCCCCCCCCCCCCCCCCCCCCCCCCCCCCCCCCCCCCCCCCCCCCCCCCCCCCCCCCCCCCCCCCCCCCCCCCCCCCCCCCCCCCCCCCCCCCCCCCCCCCCCCCCCCCCCCCCCCCCCCCCCCCCCCCCCCCCCCCCCCCCCCCCCCCCCCCCCCCCCCCCCCCCCCCCCCCCCCCCCCCCCCCCCCCCCCCCCCCCCCCCCCCCCCCCCCCCCCCCCCCCCCCCCCCCCCCCCCCCCCCCCCCCCCCCCCCCCCCCCCCCCCCCCCCCCCCCCCCCCCCCCCCCCCCCCCCCCCCCCCCCCCCCCCCCCCCCCCCCCCCCCCCCCCCCCCCCCCCCCCCCCCCCCCCCCCCCCCCCCCCCCCCCCCCCCCCCCCCCCCCCCCCCCCCCCCCCCCCCCCCCCCCCCCCCCCCCCCCCCCCCCCCCCCCCCCCCCCCCCCCCCCCCCCCCCCCCCCCCCCCCCCCCCCCCCCCCCCCCCCCCCCCCCCCCCCCCCCCCCCCCCCCCCCCCCCCCCCCCCCCCCCCCCCCCCCCCCCCCCCCCCCCCCCCCCCCCCCCCCCCCCCCCCCCCCCCCCCCCCCCCCCCCCCCCCCCCCCCCCCCCCCCCCCCCCCCCCCCCCCCCCCCCCCCCCCCCCCCCCCCCCCCCCCCCCCCCCCCCCCCCCCCCCCCCCCCCCCCCCCCCCCCCCCCCCCCCCCCCCCCCCCCCCCCCCCCCCCCCCCCCCCCCCCCCCCCCCCCCCCCCCCCCCCCCCCCCCCCCCCCCCCCCCCCCCCCCCCCCCCCCCCCCCCCCCCCCCCCCCCCCCCCCCCCCCCCCCCCCCCCCCCCCCTTTTTTTTTTTTTTTTTTTTTTTTTTTTTTTTTTTTTTTTTTTTTTTTTTTTTTTTTTTTTTTTTTTTTTTTTTTTTTTTTTTTTTTTTTTTTTTTTTTTTTTTTTTTTTTTTTTTTTTTTTTTTTTTTTTTTTTTTTTTTTTTTTTTTTTTTTTTTTTTTTTTTTTTTTTTTTTTTTTTTTTTTTTTTTTTTTTTTTTTTTTTTTTTTTTTTTTTTTTTTTTTTTTTTTTTTTTTTTTTTTTTTTTTTTTTTTTTTTTTTTTTTTTTTTTTTTTTTTTTTTTTTTTTTTTTTTTTTTTTTTTTTTTTTTTTTTTTTTTTTTTTTTTTTTTTTTTTTTTTTTTTTTTTTTTTTTTTTTTTTTTTTTTTTTTTTTTTTTTTTTTTTTTTTTTTTTTTTTTTTTTTTTTTTTTTTTTTTTTTTTTTTTTTTTTTTTTTTTTTTTTTTTTTTTTTTTTTTTTTTTTTTTTTTTTTTTTTTTTTTTTTTTTTTTTTTTTTTTTTTTTTTTTTTTTTTTTTTTTTTTTTTTTTTTTTTTTTTTTTTTTTTTTTTTTTTTTTTTTTTTTTTTTTTTTTTTTTTTTTTTTTTTTTTTTTTTTTTTTTTTTTTTTTTTTTTTTTTTTTTTTTTTTTTTTTTTTTTTTTTTTTTTTTTTTTTTTTTTTTTTTTTTTTTTTTTTTTTTTTTTTTTTTTTTTTTTTTTTTTTTTTTTTTTTTTTTTTTTTTTTTTTTTTTTTTTTTTTTTTTTTTTTTTTTTTTTTTTTTTTTTTTTTTTTTTTTTTTTTTTTTTTTTTTTTTTTTTTTTTTTTTTTTTTTTTTTTTTTTTTTTTTTTTTTTTTTTTTTTTTTTTTTTTTTTTTTTTTTTTTTTTTTTTTTTTTTTTTTTTTTTTTTTTTTTTTTTTTTTTTTTTTTTTTTTTTTTTTTTTTTTTTTTTTTTTTTTTTTTTTTTTTTTTTTTTTTTTTTTTTTTTTTTTTTTTTTTTTTTTTTTTTTTTTTTTTTTTTTTTTTTTTTTTTTTTTTTTTTTTTTTTTTTTTTTTTTTTTTTTTTTTTTTTTTTTTTTTTTTTTTTTTTTTTTTTTTTTTTTTTTTTTTTTTTTTTTTTTTTTTTTTTTTTTTTTTTTTTTTTTTTTTTTTTTTTTTTTTTTTTTTTTTTTTTTTTTTTTTTTTTTTTTTTTTTTTTTTTTTTTTTTTTTTTTTTTTTTTTTTTTTTTTTTTTTTTTTTTTTTTTTTTTTTTTTTTTTTTTTTTTTTTTTTTTTTTTTTTTTTTTTTTTTTTTTTTTTTTTTTTTTTTTTTTTTTTTTTTTTTTTTTTTTTTTTTTTTTTTTTTTTTTTTTTTTTTTTTTTTTTTTTTTTTTTTTTTTTTTTTTTTTTTTTTTTTTTTTTTTTTTTTTTTTTTTTTTTTTTTTTTTTTTTTTTTTTTTTTTTTTTTTTTTTTTTTTTTTTTTTTTTTTTTTTTTTTTTTTTTTTTTTTTTTTTTTTTTTTTTTTTTTTTTTTTTTTTTTTTTTTTTTTTTTTTTTTTTTTTTTTTTTTTTTTTTTTTTTTTTTTTTTTTTTTTTTTTTTTTTTTTTTTTTTTTTTTTTTTTTTTTTTTTTTTTTTTTTTTTTTTTTTTTTTTTTTTTTTTTTTTTTTTTTTTTTTTTTTTTTTTTTTTTTTTTTTTTTTTTTTTTTTTTTTTTTTTTTTTTTTTTTTTTTTTTTTTTTTTTTTTTTTTTTTTTTTTTTTTTTTTTTTTTTTTTTTTTTTTTTTTTTTTTTTTTTACAAGGAATCATAGCAGCTTTTTCTCTCAAAGAAGTTCTTCAGATGCCACAGTTGTAACCCTGCCACTGACAGGCAGATACCAAGTGAGAGGAAACTGAGCCAAGCCATCCGTGATACAACCACTTGTGCCGATATAGGATGACCTTAGTTAATTAAGTCATAAAAACAGGTAGGGTATGTTTGAAGCCTTGCATATAGGATGACCTTAGTTAATTAAGTCATAAAAAACTAGCCTTGCATGTTGGTAGCCATAGTGCGAGCGAGCACACAGCGTTGACCATAGTAGTGGGACATGAATGTTGAATATTCATTCCTCGAAGGCTAAGGTGTACCATATGTTTGAAGGGCTTCACTAAGGCGTAGGGAACAAAGCCTTCCGACACAACGTTGAATGCCTCAGGCATGTACCAAGTAAACGGATAATGCCGATATAGCCGATGACCTAAGAGTTAAATGATGTAAAAACCGAGAATTTGAGCATGTAAAATCTATGATAACGAACTCTCATGCGCGCATGGTATGAGCGTGCTTAGTGGTATCAGCATGCCAAATAATACGGAGAATTTGTATCGTGGGTAAAGTGGTTGCACAAAGCCTAGAAAATGACACAACGTTGAATGTAATGGTTTTGTTCTCGATATTTGAGTTGAGTGTCATATCTATGGCGGAAAGTAAGATGTTGATTGTAGTGAGGAGGGTGGTGTTTATTGTAAAGGATAGTGGCTTGATTTATGATTTATCAAGTACTTACTTGAATGCCTCATCGAGACTTGTGAAGTGATGATATTCATTCGCCAAAGCTAAGACTAGATGATGTAAAATCATCGATGGTTAAGACTAGATGAATGTAAAATCTTGATGCGAACTCTTAACCCTTTGTTTTTAACCAAATGATATTTGCGAACTCTAAACTGCTTACCAAATGATAGTGAGCGGTGGTATCAACGCATGCCAAATAAACCGGAGAATTTGTATGCCGTGGGTAAAGTTGTGCACCTTTGCAGAGTGTAAATCTTTTTAAATAGTCATGCTCGCGGTGATGAGCGTGCTTAGTAGAGTATTGCCGGTTATAGTCTTGGTTTTTGCAAAAAATGGTTCTCGTTAGAAAATGAGGTAATGTAAATCTTTTAAATAGTTTTGATATTTGCGTTGCTGTCATATCTATGCCGGAAAGTATAGTCTTGGTTTTGCAAAAATGGTTCTCGTTAGAAAATGAGGTAATGGTTTTGTTGTTGATATTTGAGTTGTTGTTCTTTATCTTTTAACCGCTTCTTTAAATTTTCTATTAATATTGCAAATAAAACTTGCTTAATGTCAAAATAACTTTGTAAGACATTGTAGGCGAGGTGGCGATTTATTATTTATCAAGTACTTACTTGTTGTTCTTTATCTTTTTAACCGCTCTTTAAATTTTCGTTGCAAAGTACTATGTATTAATATTGCAAATAAAACTTGCTTAATGCTGAAAATAACTTGCAGCATAGAGCCTCATCCCTTGTTAACCATGCATATATATAAATTTTGCGATACACCACAAGTCTAGCTGAATATGCAATGTACTCAATCTTGCTTAAATTGTTATTCAGAATTAGAGGACGAGTCTATACCGGACGACGCGTTCTTTGCACAGGTACCGGAGGGTTCGGTGACGGATCTTTCTAGATCTTATTTATTGTCGGTTGCCAGATGGTTTGGATGAGTATACCGCTAAACTTTTTCTTTATATATACATGTTATGCTTTTGCTGTTTAATTCACTATTTTTTTATTGTTATTTTATTTGGCCGGTCGGCCGTGTATCATACTCTGCAATGTAATCGTTTAAGTTAAATATCATATTTGTTTTATGTATATTGTATATGGATGTGTATACCAAAGTTGTGAATATGTGTACCAACCATTGATCATATATGGTATTGAAGCTTGGGCTCCACAATAGGTCTCTAAGATGTGACTTTTCTATTGTTTTTATAGCTTCGTATTGTAAACTGATAAAATTACAATGCTAGGAAAGTATTTCTCAAAGTTGTGAATATGTGTACCAACAAATTTGATCATGGGACTAGTATAGTACATACATGAGTGTTTCGGTATTCAAGCTTGGGCTCCACAATAGGTCTCTAAGATCATGGGACTAGTATAGTACATACATGAGTGCTTCAGGTATTCGAAGCTTGGGCTCCGACAATAGGTCTCTAAGATGTGACTTTTCTATTGTTTTTTATAGCTTCGTATTGTAAACTGATAAAATTACAATGCTAGGAAAGTATTTAACGAAGTAATCTACGACCACTTCAAGAAGGCCTACGACCGCTTCAAGAAGGTCCACGACCAGTTCGCAAGGCCTACGACCACTTCAAGAAGGCCTACGACCGGATGACTCTTGGGAGCACTCTACGACCGAGAGAGCGAGCAGCTTCTCGTGGACACAATCTATGACCAAAGATAGCATGGACTCTCAAGACCACCCTAGGACTAGTCCTACGACTAGATCTTTGACCGTAAATACGCGACACAAGGTGTCATGCCACCGCTTTGGAAACTAATAAGACTTTGTAAACGTGGACGAGATCGAGTCCGGTTGTGTACGCCTCATCCCACTGCGCACAACCCTAGGTCGACCTCCTCACGCCCCCTATATATATCAGAGCCGCCATAGTTTAGAGGCGGTTTTTCTTAGATTATTCGCCAATTGCGTTCGCGATTATCGGTTTGAGGAACCCCACTTGTAAACTTCATCCATATCCGCAATACAATTGATTGCATCTACCTTGTTCTTGTGAGTTAACGAAGTAATCTATATAGTTTTATTATTGACGATCAAGTTTTAAATAGCATCACCGCATGGATTCCAAAATGTGATATAAGAACAGAACGGAGACTGGTTTGTAAAAAGTTGCTAGAGAAACTCATGTGATATTTTGATCTGGGCCTTTGTGTTTACATGATTATACCATGAATTAAGTCTCTGCTCAAAACTAACTTGGGACATCTGCAATAATGTAAACCAGTTTGGCCCAGAACGACTGTACCGTGGTCCGTGCGTGTTGTCAGGGCGCCTGAATCGATCGAGCAGATTGCAGAAGCAGAGATGGTTGTATTGCATCTGAGATAGTCCAAACTCGAAACGCATGCATCCGACGAGTTAATGGCTAAAATGGTAATATTCTGAAGCAAAATAACAAAAATAATCTATCTCCCCTGCAATCTAGTGAACTGCTGCCGAGCGTTTGACACGTGTCTTACCGTGCCCCTGGACCGCAGTAGGTCATTTTCCGTGTATTTGAGCATGGCACCGATGATATTTTTGTCAATTCGTTTGTAAAAGATAATTTGTGCTATTTCATCGAGAAAAAGTGTTATTTTAATATAAACAATTCTGCATTTGACATCTCCTAACATCCATTTCTAACGCTACAGTCTTAGTACAAGTTAAATTCCCAATCACTGCCACCGCAAAGAAGCATAATACTGTAGACAGCAAGGGTAACAGGGGTACGCTCCACCAATCATCCGATCGAGATCCAAGAGCTCAGGCAAAATGCAGTGATCGTGGCGAGGTGCTGATAGAATTGGGTTCATTTGTGTAAAAGCTTATTCATTTCTAAAATTCTAAAGTATGTATAGTTTAATCTCATAGTGCCTAGTCTAGTGGTGGGAGAGTATTTATAAGATGAAGTCCTTACCACCTCTTGATACATGTGATACATATCATGGGGTGACGCGAGGAGGGCTATAGCTAAAGTCACACACATACGTACGCACGCGCGCACCTTTATTCACGTGGCAATCACGTGACTTGTGATGCACGACCGTGAACATGCCATGAACCTAGTCCACCTTTCTTTTGTTGACCGTGCATTTCTCTCTTTCTGGTCGTAATACACTGGTCGAAGGCATAGACCAGTATGGTTGAAACAATGTAGTCGAAATCAAATGACTAGTGAGAGTTATTCCTTAGACCACACTTGGAGCTCTTAGGGAGCTCTTCTAGGATCTCTCTTGGAGATTGCTTCGGATTAGTCCAAGAAAGTGTGGAGATTCTTTTGGACCTACTTTGGAGATTTCTTTCGATCGCTAAAAGAAAGTGTGGTCTGAACACTGTGATCCCCTTGGACTTCTTCGGGAGATCCTCTTGGATCTACCTTGGACAGTTCTTTGGATCGCTCCAAGATCTCGAAGCCACAGACCAGCGTGGTCGGAACACTGTGGTTAAAATAAAGTGATCAAATCATAGTGGTCAAAATAAAGTGATCAAAACACAGTGATCTAAATAATGTGGTTGAAGCTATAATCCAGTGGTCGAAGCTGTAGACCAACGTGTAATCAGGATCAATGAACACTGCTTAAATGACCATTAAATGATTTTGAATTGGCAGTTACTAGTGTTTTAATGTGTTCTTTATTGAGCAGTTACTAGAAAGTAATTGACTCGACCCTTTAAAACATCTGGAGACGTCCAGACATGCGATTTGATCAATCACTTCGATTTCTTCCTTCTTCTTCTTCTCTGCTATACTGGCTGGAGAGTTGTGTTGTTTGAACCAAACTGTTCCTTCTCCTCGCGTGCATCGGGAAGGAGGGTGAGCAGGTATCTTCGAACCATTGTCGCGGAGTTCACCTGCATGGGGGCGACAATAATGTTTCTAGGCAGCGCATCTGCGCGACCGTTCGCTACGCTGCATCATTCACGATCTGTACTGCTTTGACCATTACTTCGAGTCTGCACTAATACATGTTCTTCATCAAGTACGATCCCTGTTTTGAGCAGACGATCAATTTTTGTTGGAATCACGCACAAACTGCTCTGATTTCTACGAAATCCACGTGAATTTCATCAGTTCCTCACACAAAACCACCAACTGCGCCCTCCTGATCACAGCGACGACCGTCCCGCGCACCTGCACCGCTGAACCCGATGCATCCCCGGGCCTTGCAGAGCGCCACGAGGTAGTACACCACGGCTCCAGGGACCGTGAACGCGGTCACGTACACCTTCCACCCCGCGATGGCCATGATGAGCACCAGGAACACCGCCGGCATCGCGCACATCGCAACGGCCCCGCCGGTGCCCACGAGCACGCGGTAGGGGCGCGGCATCTCGGGGCGCCTGACGCGTAGCCAGACAAAGGCGGCGAGCTCGAGGAGCATGCCGAGGCTGTATGGCGGCGGCCACGATGCTGTTGAAGCTGAAGAAGGACATGCCGAGCGCGATGGCGCCGGTCACCGCGATGCTGGCCCAGTGGGTGTTAAAGACCGGGGAGCGCATGGCGAGGAAGGCCGGGAGGAGGCCCAGTTCGGCCATGCCGAGGAGGAGGAACACCGCGCTGCTCAGCGTCGCGGAGTAGAAGCCGACGGAGGAGAGAACCGCGCCCACCTCGATCCAGGACTTGAGCCACCGGCCAGCGATCAGACCTGCAAGCACACGTGCAGTCGCACAATTAAAACTTAATTTGTACTTGTGAATCTACCCCAGACAGACATGTCGCGTTCAGTGACCGTTCTCTGATGAAGTTGACGTGCACCAAATTTGCGGCTCAAAACCGGTCGATCCTCATCTTGTTTTTCTCCGGTGTCGCTACACGCCCATAGATAGCTTTCTGCGCCAGGCGCCAGGCGCCAGGCCGTACAAGTATGACTAGTATAATTTTCGGAATTGCTATATTACTGTCGATAGTTTTTGTTTTTTTGTGAGAAAATCCCTTAAATATGTTTTAAGATTCGTGTTGCGCATGTCCTCATCAGGTGGGTTCACATGGGATTCACCCGGTGGGAGAGGCATCGGATTTTGAGAGGCGGAGTCAATTCCCACGAGCTTGATTTTATGCAGTACGAAGCTTACATTTGTTCTTTTGTTTTCCTGATTGTGATTTGTCTCAATGCATGCTAGTCAAAGTGGATAACCCATAACAGGTTCACCACATTGTTGTATTTTGTTGGTATAAAATTTCACTTTTTTGCGTTTGTTTTTACTTGACCTCTCAAAGTATATGTTAGATTTTGAATCATGTGATGGAAATAAGAGTTATTAAAACTTTTGAGAATAATTACAATGACCAAAACAAAAATTACATAAATAATTTTCTGTAATTTATATATAGTAAAATTGTAAAATGAACTAAAATAATGTATTATATTTTTGAGACCAAGCCAACGCATTGTTCCATCCTGATGTAAGATCGAGGGGGCCGACTAGAGGGGGGTGAATAGACGGTTTTAAAAACTCTTTGACCAAAACCAATTTATAATGCGGAAGCTAATAACAATTTGATTTTACATAATTAAAGTTTATATCAACTAGTTTCCACTAATTGCGCCAACAATATATGACAATAGAAAACTAGCAATCATACAAAGATATATAAGCAATTTAATACAAGGAATATGAATTGCACAAAGTAAAGCACAATAAGGCAAACCACATTGACACAACGATGTTTTACCGTGGTGTTCGGAGACTTGCCGGTCTCCCCTAATCCACGTTGAGGTAAGCCCAAACGAATTGGACCGGCTCTACGAATTAAGCCAAACACCTCAATTTCACTAGTGGTAGCTCTTTCCCGCTCCGGGTAGGTGAGCTCCAACCTTCACAACACGCCGGGTCTTCTCACAACCTTCTTGAGAAGATCACCGATCCACGACGCCTCCACGCCGTCTAGGTGTCGGCAAACACCAAGAGTAATAAGACACGACTCTTGCTTAACTCTCACCACGTGCAACGAATGCACAAGCTCAAGTGGATACAAAATCCACCTCTAGATGCAACACATGCAACTAGAGACCTCTTTCCTTGCTCACAAGGTGCAACACATGCACAATTGAGAGGAGAAGCTCACACTAGCTCAAGTGAGTGAAATGTGATACCAAAAAACGTCTCTCAACCGGTCAAGGTAGGTATTTATAGCCCACACACAAAAACTAGCCGTTGGGAGCAGAAATCCTCAAAAATCAGGATTTGCGGTAGTTCCGCTGTACAAACTCAGGTACTACCATTTTCTACTGTTCATGGGTCGTACGGGTGCATAACGACTCAAAAACTAGCTGTTAAAACTTTTGGTGTAGTAGTTCCGCAGTACAAATGGCGGTACTACCTTTCTGCGCATGTCTTTACAGATTCGTGTTGCGCATGTCCTCATCAGGTGGGTTCACATGGGATTCACCCGGTGGGAGAGGCATCGGATTTTGAGAGGTGGGAGTCAATTCCCACGGGCTTGATTTTATTTAGTACAAAGCTTACATTTGTTCTTTTGTTTTCCTGATTGTGATTTGTCTCAATGCATGCTAATCAAAGTGGATAACCCATAACGGGTTCACTACATTGTTGTATTTTGTTGGTATAAAATTTCACTTTTTTGCGTTTGTTTTTACTCGACCTCTCAAAGTATATGTTAGATTTTGAATCATCACAAAAATAAGAGTTATTAAAACTTTTGAGAATAATTACAATGACCAAAACAAAAATTACATAAATAATTTTCTGTAATTTATATATAATAAAATTGTAAAATGAACTAAAATAATGTATTATATTTTTGAGACCAAACCAACGCATTGTTCCATCCTGAACCATGCATAAACCAACGCTTGCCGCACTTTACACCTGGATTGAACTCGTCCTTCCTTGCACACCTGTCTGGGCTGGGGCACCTGCTCCCACGACCGTCTGGGCTTCGCCATTATCTGAGCCTCTTACTCCTCTCTCTTGGACTAAGTCTGCTCGCTTTCCCGCGTACATCTCAGCTGAGGCTATACCGCCTCTCCCTCCTGCTGTGCCTGCATGGTGGGGTCCATGGGCTTGACCCGAGCCGCTGGTTCTTGCGCCCATATGTGCCTGGGCCCTGTCGCTTTGACTACTTGGGTGGTTGCCTTCTTGGCCTCCTACGTGCGGGCGTGCGCCTCCTGCACTGCTTTGCCCTGCTGTGCCACTGCCTCCAACAAGGTGTGCACCCGAGCAGCCGCTTGGACCACCTGTTGGTCCTCCCAAGTCGGCCCTCCCGCCGATAGTTTCATGCATGTGGGGATCGGACGCGACTCCCGCGCTACCATTTGTTGCGCCTCCTGCGCCAGCATGCACGTAGGATTTGCCTTCATAAGGTGTATACGTTGCATGCGCTTGGGATCCATGCGGCCTTCCTTGACTTCCAGAAGCTCCGTCTGCCACACCTGCATGCACGCTTCCTACACCTCCCGTGTTGCTGCCTTGCGAGCTGCTACCTCCTGCGCCAGCTTCGTGTAGGATTTGGGCACACAAAATTCTACCACGGCAGAGGATTGTGTGCCATGGCCGAGGATTGTGTGCGTAAACCCTACCGTGGCAGAGGATTGTGTGCTCAAATCCTACCTGGCAGAGGATTGGCTGCGAAAATCCTACCACGGCAGAGGATTGTGTGCCGCGGTAAAATCGAGAGTAAGAAAAATTCCAAGCCATGGTAAAATCCAAGCCATAGTAAAATCAAAGAGTAATTCCAAGCCATGGTGCACTTCAATCTGCACTGATAGTACATGAAACATCCTAATCTGCACTAACTTTTTCTTGAGATGTTATTCTACAGTACAACTCAAACAAACCATTTGTTCTTGTTAATTCCACTGGTGCACTTCAATTGATGTCTAAGTTACAATTGCAATCCATGATAACCCATTTTATTTTTACATTTTTTAAATTTTTTTGGCAGCAACTACTGCCGTGGGGATGGCAGCAGGTTGTTGCCGTCCCCAACGGCAGCAGCAAGGTGCTGTCGTGTGCTACGGCAGTACCTCAGCTGCTGCCATCCCACACGGCAGCACGTGCGGTGAGGTGACCATTTTTGAAATTTTGACGTTATAGGGTTACTTTTGAAATTTCAGTGGTCTAACAGGGTTAAATATGTCCAAAATTTTAGAGAACACACAAGAGGTCGATTGAGAGCCTCCGGATCTACTGGGAACCGGGACCGGCAGGGACTAACTACGGCACCAACGTCAGATCTGAGCACCAGGCTTCACAAGGAGAAAGAGAGGGGGAGAAAGAGAGAGTGATAGGAGCGAGCCTCGCTGCTGGCAGCACTTCGCTCCTGACCGCGACGGTCGCGAAATGCTGAGGGGAAGGCTAGATCCGATAGGAGGACAATGCGGCAGGTGCCTATCGCAATGTTTTCACGTGGTGATAAGGTGCTATTTTTGTTATTTTGCTTGCAGGAAAATGCTATTTTTGATATTTCACGTAAAAAACATGCTAAATGAGTAAAAATAATAGTCATCAGTACCAGAATCCGAATTTTACAGCACAAACCAACTGGAGGATAATTAGCCCTTTGCATGATGGATTTGATTGGGCCGACTACAGGCCGGACCAGGACACACCAGTTTCAAGAAAAGAACATTTCTCTTTTCTTTTTTGAGGTAGAGTATAACATAGTTCAGAAGTAATGAAGCAAAGGAAAACAAAACTTGACGTCGGCTGATTTTTTTATTTAGTTCTTTTTAAAAAATATTTTAAAGATAATCTCTCATAACTTTATTTTCAATTCTTTTCAATTCGATAACTTTTATCACATCACAACACACGGCATGACATCACACAATGTATCACAGCGTAATCAAACATACCACGATAGCCCTTTGAGTCAACACGTGTCTGTTTTTAGACTAAATCTGTCACACCAAGAAAAACAATATGACAACATTCGTTTACCACACCAAGGTCTGTGACGTGACAACGTGCTTTTGCCACGCCACGCGTTGTGGTATATCTTTAAAATGTTTTTAAAAAATGGATTAAATAATAAAAATTGCATTTTACATCTATTTAAGTTGGGCTAGGAGATTGAAAAGCAGTATTTCTCGACTGTGCTAACATCTTTGTCCCTCGCAGTAAAATCTACGCCGAGTAAGCATCAAAAGAGAAATTCGAACAAAGTTATGCCTAAATGGTCGTAGTCTTACAAGGAATCATAGCAGCTTCTTTCTCTCAAAGAAGTTCTTCAGATGCCACAGTTGTAACCCTGCCACTGACAGGCAGATACCAAGTGAGAGGAAACTGAGCCAAGCCATCCGTGAGTTTGTTCTCCTGTTCAGCTCCTGCATCTCCTCCTCCCTGAAGGAATGACAGACCAACAATTTGGATTTAAGAGTTCTCTTGAATTTCATAAAAAGAAAAGTAATTTTTATGTTTGCAAGGTAAACAAAAAATACCTTTCACGAAGATAGAACATTTCTTCATGGATAGATTTAATGGTATCCTCCAGCTTCTTGAGCTCAAGTTCCATCATCTACAACAAACCAAAGATGACTTATGAACGAAATCTGTACCTGTATTCCTTAAGTGTAGTACTACAATTTCTAAATAATTTTACTGCATATTGCTGCTTTATAATGCTCCATTCTTAAACACAAGTCCTTAAGGTGCACGTACAGTCAAACAATTTTAAGTTTTTCAGTGCCAACACGCTATGATAAAAATCAGCTATCAAAGTTGTATCGCGCCCCTCAGCATAGCTTGGCGTCGATGGAGTCGCCGTGGTATGGGCAACCGACGTGGGGCAGCATCAGCATACTTCTTGTCCCGGAACGCAATCTTGTGGGAGAGTTGCGACGAAGTCGTTGACCCCCACATGGCAACCGTTGCGCTCCACACCTTCAGAGGCACGGTGTTGGCTGGCCGTGTGGAGAAGGTGGCCGCTGGATGGCGGCGGACTTCTTCCTTGGCAAAAGCATCACTGGGGCCACAAAACTTCCTAATGATGTGCCGCAAGCAAACTTCCTGCTGTCCCCTTGGCGCACAGCCCATAAGGCTGGATTGGGCTGCACATGTATGGCCTCCGCGTCATAACAAAGTGTCCCTTCAAACAACCCAAAAAGAGGATAGTGGGAGTACTAATCTACTCAATGAAAAAATCTGAGCACTGACGACGAATTGTCCCTATAGTATTAGTTCTATTATGGGATGCTACAATCGTCAATTGCAGAGCATAGTAGTAATGCCAAAAGTTACAATCTGAGGTATTGTCTGTTTGTAATGAATGTAAAGACTGAGTAACTTTAGATATACTCTGAAGCAAAATGGCTATCATCACTAACAGCGCATGGTATTATTAGTTGTTTCATGACAATTCCATGACTAGTATAGTAAATTTGTTTCTTTGCACAATAATCATGCACTGTGCACAAAACAGTCATTCAGACACAGAAGGATTACCTACTATGCTAAAGGGCTGGCAACAAGTTGAGCCATGAAATATCTATCTTTAACCTCAACAAAATGACATGCAAAATAGAAAATAAAAAGAGCCCCAGTATTGCAAGCATAAGAATGATGCACATAGAATGTTTTGCAGCGGCACATATACAGTTATCTCTTCATTCTATTTAGGAAAGAGTGACAAATATTAAGAGCCCTTTAATCCTCACAGGACCATGGAAGCAAATGGCCAGGTCATAAGCCATCCATAGTACAATATTCTGCCAGTTGCCCAGCTTGTTTAAACCAACTATACCTCAAATTGCACTTATGACTTAAAATCTGCGCTTCTCTTTGTGCATGAGACTTGTGAAGATTATGCATCACATAATCAGCCTTTCTCACAAATACTAAGACACTATAAATAGTGAATTTTAAAAGCATGAAAGCACCCCCAAAAAAAACCCACTAAAAGAATTAAGTCGGGACATTCAACCAGCAGAAGGTACCAACATGGAGCGTTAACAGAAGTCGCCTAAATTCACAAATCTAATCTCTATGCAAGCTTCAAATAAATACGCAACAATTATTTGTGGACAACTATAATGATAAAGATTAATACTGGAAAGCTCTTATCTCTGTTCAGAAATTCTATATAAAAACTATCAAAACTTTAGCTTTCCACATAGATACAAAGCAAAACTCCTGTGGACCCAATTCTATCAAACTAATAACAGATTAATCTACGTGAACTGGTATCAGAATAGAACTTTAGAAGCATGCAGTAGCTGCAAAATAAGAAAATAGAACTTATAAAACATTGACAACTATGTGCACATAAACAAGACCAAGTTTCCGCAAATTGTTTTCAGCATAACCAAAAATCCTGCCATTCACTAAATCAGAAATATGCCTTTATGAAATATCTGACCTTTCTTTTCAATTGACACAACCAAGGATCAAGAAACGGGTACCGGGATCAATCCCGCTCGGAGGCCTTTTTCCAGTTACCGGCCGGTAACCGGAAATTCTGGGAAAAATTCGGTCGAAATTTGTTTGAATAAATTTGAATTTGGGATCTAACCGCCGGGATTTTGAATTTGAATTTTTTCAGCCGGGATTTTGAATTTGAATTTGAATTTGGTAAAACCGGTAACCGGTGGGATTTCGTTCCCTGGACACAACCAAACATACTGAAGATCTGCAATCCCTTATGCAGTGAATTCACTCTCCAATAAGGCACAAGCCTAAATCTACTTCTCCAAAAAGGATAAGTAACAAAGGTAGCACATATAGACTGGGATGATGCATACAAACCTGCATCAACCTCAGTCACCGGCTCACCACACAGGAGCACACTAACACCGCAAAATCCACAACTCATCCAACTAAATGAACTCTAGACAGACACCTCCAATTAAGATGCATCTAAACAAACAAGAACTGAAACATTCAATATCCAAATCCACACGCATACCACATGTTATCCTCACTTGGTCTTGCACGACACTGTTAGCGCCTTAGCGGGATCCCAGAGAAAACAATGGCAGAGGTGTCGAACCCGGAGCGGTGTGCTCAACTCTACAGAGGATCTTACGTGTTAGAATTTCCTGTTGCCTATTTTGATTACTGATTTCTACCCATCTCATTCAAGCAATCAATCCTAGCATCCTAGGTATCTAATTATTCAATGCAACAACATCATGCGGCGTGGGGTTAATCAACTACGCGAAGGAATCAAGTAAGGTTTGCGTTGGATCGAGGAGGACGAGGAGCACTCACATCGACCTGGCCCTTCTTGGCAACGGTGCTCCAGTCCTTGGCTGAGACGCCACTGAGCCAGTCGAACTCGAACCCGATGGTGGCGGGCGGGCGGTGGTCGGGCGCCCAGAAGCAGGCGAGGTAATCGCCGGCCTCGGACGCCGTGAAGGCGAAGTTGCCCGACTGCACGTTCTCCGCGTAGTGCAGACTGTTGCCGTAGGGCGACGTGACCCGCAGCGAGATGCGGTGGGAGTCCAGGAGCTGCGAGGAGGGGGAGCCGTCGGGAGCCACGATGTGGTACTTGCCGACGGTCATGGCGCCGACCTTGATGTCGTCGGAGATGCACTTGGTGTGGCCCAACTGCAGGTCGAATCGCAGGGCGCTGACGGAGAGAGCGCCGGCGAGGAGGTGGACAAGAGGCAGAAGGGATCTGATGACACGCGCGGCCATGGCAGACGGACGAGGCGGGGAGATCGGAGAAGCGCTGCGGTGTTCGTTCGAGGGGGACCGGAGGAGGCGTCGAGGCAGCGGAGTGGTACATTTTTTTTTTTTTAATAAAACAGTACTTTGGAACACTTAGCGTTGATCTTAACCATCCGGTTCGCCCCCTCACTGTGGGTTGCGTTTCCTTCGCACTCATCTCTCTCTCTCTCTCTCTCTCTCTCTCTCTCTCTCATCCCTCTCTCCTCGATCTGTATATACATCCGACTGGGGAGTACAGCCGGCGAGCTGATGAAAGCAAGCGCCAACCCCCCCTTTCACTTCAAGCACCACCCCTCCATCTCCTTCAACTCCGGCTCCATATTTTGCGCGGCGGTGCGATGCTTCACCTCTAACTACGGATCTGTCAATGGGCAGTAGCGGCGTGGCTCAAGACGGCTGGATTCGGCGTCGGCACGACTCGGGATGGTCGGATCCAACAACGGCATGGTACGGAGCTCAGGTCGGAGCTGGGGAAGAGAGAGAGATACTCGGCATGGGGCTCGAGCACGGATTCGGTGGCGGCGACGTCCGTCGGCGTCATGGCGGTGGCGGTAGTTGGGGCCGAAGCCAGAGAGGAGGGTGCATCGGCGGCGAACAGTGTCGAGTGGCTCCATAGCGGCGCAGTAGTGTCGTCGTAGCAGTGAGTTGGCCAAAATTTATTGAAACTTTTTGAAACTTTGATTGAAACTCGTTGAAACTTCTTGAAACTTTTATTTTGAAACTTGTTAAAACTCTTCGACCAAAACTTGTTGAAACTTGTGTTCAAAAATCTGAAACTCGTTGAAACATGGTTTGAAATCTTCTATAAACACATGAAACTTGTTGAAACTTGAAACTTTTAAAATATTCTCACGAAACTTCGTGAAACATCATGAAACTTGTTATTATACCGTTGCAACGTTGTAGCGTTCCCTAGTTGCTTCTTTTTTGTATTTGTTTACTTTGCTCCCCCTAGAATTTGTTTGGAGTTGGAAACTATTTGGAGGTAGTTTTGTTATTAAGCCTCTTTTAATCGTGTTGAATTACAAGGAAATACCAATGGTTTGACACTAGCCTCTAGTTTAACAAAATTAGTCATCGAGTTCAAGAAAAGAAGTTCCTTACTCCACCAAAACAAGATAGTCTTTTTGTAACATCCCAAAATATGGTCCAATTAAAAATTGCATGAATTTCAAAAAACTTGGTTGCATTTCAAAATTTTAAAAGCCTTGTCTTGCAAATTAAAATTTTAAAACAATTTTCCTTGTGTCAAGAATTTGGATTTATAAAAATCTAAAAGTTAATCGTGTGCGAAACCATTTCCAAGCTCTTACTTAGCTTGATGACTTGCTCTTTTAACTCATGATTTTCAACAATGAGCAAAGAATCATATGTGTTAATCATATTAGCAATTGAATCATCCTTGGAGCAACAAGGCATGGATAACAAATCATCACATGATGTAGAAGTGCTAGACATGGATATAACTTTTTAAGCAACTTCTACTCTAGTCCTCTCATTCAATAAATTGCAAGTGATTCCAACATTTGAATGAGATTTTTCAATATCATTTAGAAGAAGAGAGTCATGAGCTTCCTTTAGCTCCTCATAAGAGTCTTTTAGAGAGATATACTTTTTTAAGACTTTAAATTTTGACACCTCTTTTCCAAAATATTCATTTAATTCTTCAAGCATATCCATTAATTTATCATATGACGATTCACTATCATTAATTGATTTTACCTTATCTATTTGCCATGAGGCAAGTAGGAGTGGAGAATAGCGACGGCGCTTCCTTGATGGCGATGGCGACAAGTCCTCTTTTCTTGGAGGATCCTTCAACATTTGAATCAAAATCAGAATTCGAATACTCCTCATCGAAATCCCATTCTTTAATATGAGCTTCATTCTTGCCATCCTTATGAAGCTTTTTGAAAAGTTTCTTCTTGCTGTTGTATTCCTTTTTCTTTGATGATTTGCCCTTGTCATCCTTGTTTGTAGGACAATGAGAGGTAATGTGCCCCTTCTCATCACACTTATAGCAACGAATATTGCTATACAGCTTGTTGTCATTGGAGGATTGCTCTTGTAAAAGTTAAAGCTTCGATATGGGCGTCTTCTCATGAATTTCTTCATTCTCCTCACAATGAGAGCAAACTCTTCTTCAGGGTCTTCTTCTTCATCCTCTTCATCACTTGACTCCGCTTTCACCTTGAAAGCGGTAATCTTATTCTTAGAGAAAGATGACTCCAAAAGCTCTACCTTGTCCTTCTTGTATAACTCATTGGTGATGAGATTGGCCAAGAGACCAGTTGGCGTCATTCTTGGCAATTCGGGTGAGTTTAGAAATAGAGTCAACAATGTCTCATACTTCTTCAGCAAGGCCCTAAGCATTTTTCTCACAATATCAACATCGGTTAGCGACGTGCCTAGCCCTTTGAGTTCATTTACAATGTTGTTGCGGTGAGAGTACATTTCATTTATATCCTCATGAGGCAACATTATAAATATCTCGTACTTTATCCAGAGCCTGTACAATTTGGCCTTTTTGACCGTGGATGTTCCCTCATGGATTTTTGAGAGGGTAGTCCAGATATCATGAGCGGATTTCAAAATGCTCACTCTATTGAACTCATCCACTTTCAAAGCACCAAAGAAAGCATTCATTACTTGAGCATCTAAATGAGTATTACACCCCTCAAGTTTTGTGGGGTGTAGTGGATCAAGAGGCATAATGTAACCATCATTTACAATTTTTCATATGCTCGGACTCATGACCTTTAAATAAATAGACATCCTAATTTTTCAATATGCATAATTTGAGCCATCAAACAAATGAGTCTTTCCTATAGCAATTCCCTCACTAGACATTATTTTCTCTCTTAGACGGTTAAGTCTAAATAAATGAGAGACCAGGCTCTGATACCACTTGTAGGATCAATGATAACCGACTAGAGGGGGGTAAATAGGAGGTTTTTAAAACTAATCGACTATTTTATTGATGTCATATTCATCAATATTGTACTGCATGAGCTAGCTACTGATCATAAGACTAGCTCGGCATACACAGAGGGTATGGATACAAATCCAGTTCGACACTTTTTGGGGTCGCTGTCATTGTTGATACTAAGTCAGTAGCTGCTAGATACCCTAGCCACCAGCTGCAACTCCGTCAATCCCTATCTGGCTCCTCTCTCCTCTTCTATAATGTTCTCGATGGCATTAAGTGGGTGGGACTCGTTGATTTCCAAAATTAATTTTAGTTTTTTTCCTAGATCAAGTTATTCTATTTTTGTTCTGCTCCAACGAATTCTCAATCATATTTCCTTCACTTGTATGGGTTTTACCGGACTGACTCACCTAGAGGATGATGGCGACGCTGTAGGATCAAGGATAACCGACTAGAGGGGGGTGAATAGGAGGTTTTTAAAACTAATCAACTAGCTGCAACTCCGTCAATCCCTATCTGGCTCCTCTCTCCTCTTCTATAATGTTCTCGATGGCATTAAGTGGGTGGGACTCGTTGATTTCCAAAATTAATTTTAGTTTTTTTTCCTAGATCAAGTTATTCTATTTTTGTTCTGCTCCAACGAATTCTCAATCATATTTCCTTCACCTGTATGGGTTTTACCGGACTGACTCACCTAGAGGATGATGGCGACGCTGTAGGATCAAGGATAACCGACTAGAGGGGGGGTGAATAGGAGGTTTTTAAAACTAATCAACTATTTTAAAACTTTAAGTAAGATAGTTCTAACAAAGCTTTCTAGTGCAATTAAGATGATAGAACTACTCTACTACTTAAGACAAATAAGAGTTAATATCAATACTAGATACAATTCTAGCTAAGCAAATCAAGCACAAGAGAATTGCTATAAATGTAAATGCGGAATAGTAAAGATAAGAACTAACCACAATGAAGACAAATAAGTTTTTCCCATGGTATCGCAGACTTGTTGGTCTTCACTAGTCCACGTTGAGGAAGCTTGAACTAATCAAGCCGGCTCCACGAATTAAGCCTTCCTTGATTTCACTAGTGTTGTTCTTCCTCCGCTTCGGAGATGGTGAACACCAAAGCAATGACAATTTGGCACCGAGCCTCTTCACAATCTCCTTGAAGAAATCACCGCGCAAACTCCCGCTAAGCCGTCTAGGTGTCGACAAACACCAAGAGTAATGAATCACAATCTTCGCTTCACGGCAATCAAGTGCTAAGGATCAATCTAGAATGAATACACTTGAGTTTTGTTCAACTACCTCACAATGAATGCAACCAGTGTATATGAGGTGTGGAAAGAATGCTCTTGACTCAAAGATGTTAAATGAAGTCTCTCCATTCTGTCCTGGAGCTGGTAGGGGGTATTTATACCCCCCATAAACAAATACGACCGTTGGAGGCAAAACACAGAAATTTTTAGCACAAGCGATAGTACCGCCGTTCACTGGCGAGACTATCGTACCTCCAAAAGCGCACAGTAACAGCTAGTGCAGGAGCATTTAATGCGTCTGAAAGAGTCGTTGGAAATTTGGCACAGTACTACGACCATTGATCATGTGGTAGTTCCGTTTATCGGTCGTTCCGATCGAATAGGGCGATACGACCGCTTCATTTGAGGTCCGAAAATGGCCCTTACTAGAAATAATGTACCGCTTCATAAGTCTTAGTTATACCGGGTTCCGATAGTTCCGCGATAACCACTGCGGTACACCGCACTTCCAAGAGAGCAAACAACTTCAAAAATGCGTCATTCTGTAAAATATGTGCTGCTTCATAAACTCGGTCCGACCGGGTTGCGGTAGTACTGCACTACATCTCTCTTTTTGGCCGAAAAGAGCAAAACAACTCGAGATAAGGCCATATTTGAGTTTAACTAAAGGAAATGATATTTTAAGTATATTCAAATAATCTCCTTCTTGAAATATTCTCAAGAAATATTTTTTATATGAAGATATCATGCTCATTTTCTTAAGATCCAAATAGATGTGTGCCCTAAATTTCTTAATGCATTGGAAAAAAGTGGAAACAAGCTCGGAAAATTTCGAGATAAATAATGGAGCTACTCCATATAAATATACACACTTTTTATTCTAGAAGGCTCAACCAAATATCAACCATTTTGAATATAATAAAATCACAAAGTTTCACAAAACTGAAAGTTCCAGGTTTATCATATTTTGACATTCCATTTAAGCTTCAAAAGACAGCTGAAAAACTGGTTAAAATGGTTCCAATAAATCTTGAAAAATTTGGCATAGAAGATAAAGAGGATAAAATTTTATAATTATATCTTCCTTAATTCATAAACCTATTGTGAGAAACAAAAATCACAAATCAGCATAAAGTTATGCAAAACTCTGAATTTTTCAGCATTTGATCAAAGTGAGAAAAAGTCAAAACCTTTTCAAATCAAGTCAAAATACTTTCAAATTTTGCAAAAACACACTTTGAACTCCTAAGAAACTTTTACAAGAATAATTTTTAAAAAGGAGTTTTCATTCAAAATATATGTCAAATTGAGCTTTGAAGGCATGATTTTTTGTTCCACGAGTAGAAAAGTCAAAATATTTTCATATGAAGTCCAAATTCTTTGAAACTTTCCAGAATTTAGCTTTGGACTATTTAAAATGTTTAGAAAAAATAATTTTTTTCTTTCAAAAGATATGGTAAAATGCGCTTTGTAGGCACATAAAGAGAATGATTTTGCATTGAATGTTCAAAAAGCAAACCAATTCGAATTTCATGGATTTTTTTAACTTTCTTGGCTTTGTATGAGTTAGAAATACTATTTCAAGCCAAGAAACAGAAAAAAATAGATCAAATAGCTAACCTCACTGTATGTAAGAATATGTCATTTTATGTCAAAACTAATTTTTCGTTGAACTTCAAATGAATATAACATTCCAATGATTGGTCTTTTGTAAAAATTTTGAATTGGAGAAATGTTTGAAATTACCAATCCTTCGAATTTGGTGTTGACATCTTTTTCAAAAACTCAATAGATTTGATTTAAGGAAATGTCATTTAAATAAAAACAAGATCACTTTGAGGCCAAATTTGATATATTTTTTCAAAATAGGAATATTTACTCCAAAATCTTTGGAAAACATTTGAAATATATATTTAAGTACTCTTATCTAGTTTTTCATAAATTTGATCCTTTAAACAAAAATTTTGACTTTTGACCAAAGAGGATCTTTAAAAAATACAAAACTTGCATATCATTGACAATCTCACTCAAAAAAATACCAAATGAAGCAATCCATAAATCATTTTGGTAAATAGGTAAAATAGTTTTTCTAATACTAACACTTTACCCTCTTTTTAAGTATGCCTAAAATCTCTAATAAGTTTTTCACAAAGAGAAAAACTCCCCCTTACACAAAGGTTTCTCTTGGGATTCTTTTTTTCTCATTTGACACAAAGTATTCTCTACCATCTTGTCATCTTATCCTTTGTCATCTCTTTGACATATGTCCATCCAAAACTCATAATGACTTCAACCTCTTTCCTTTGATCAATATTCGCAACCACATTATCCTTTTTGACATTTAGCACTAAAAATATCTACATGTGGATCACACTTGAAGGATAGTCTTTAAACATCTCGTGTAGAAAACATGCATCGACGAGACTTGAAATTGCAAAGTGCTTGAACTTCTCTCGTGAAGATCCTCAAAGAAAGCATCCAAAGAGAAGAGGGAAAGAGAGAATCTACTTGTACATGAAGAGTACTTGAGCTTGGTCAAAAGAAATATGATCAGCAATGAATGAAATTAGATACCACTTTGAACGAATAAGATGATATCATGAAAAGATGAATCTCATGCCGAGGTCAAGATGATCAAGAGAAGCTACAACTTTTAGAAAGAATACCATTTTTATAATAAAAATATCACAATGCGATCAAAATGGCATATGGAATCAAGAAACTACTTGAGGGTAACTAGCAAATATAACAACGATCAACTTGACCAAAGGAAGCAGCCAAAGTAGGTTTAAAATTGAATGAAATGAAATGGTTGTTTTGTCAGAGAAATCGGTAGTACTGACGTGCAAATGACGGTAGTACCAAGATGCGGAAGTACCGCCTTTCAATGGCCGGTAGTACCGCAAAGAGGTCATACCTTTGTTAAGCCGCCAGTAGTTCTGATTTTTCTAGAACTTCAAGGATAGATCTTGGAATTGAGAAATATACAAATGATCCTTAGTTTTGTACTCAAATAAATGTCATTCATGATCATTATGCATTGAAGAGAATGAAGAGTATCTAAGAACATAGTTTTCATGACTTAAGCTTTTGTTTTCGCAAATAAAACTTACTTTGATGAAACATCTTCAAATGAGGAAAAAAAAGCATATGAAGGAATTTAAAGCGTCAAATTTCATGTATGAGTCATGAATACCATTGTGGACCTATTTATGTGAATAAATTTGGCTCAAATGGCAAAACTCACTTAAGTGCTAGAATGTAACATCCCAAAAATTTGGTTTGTTTTGAAGTTTAAAAAGGAAAAATAACCATTTGATTTTTTTACTAAAGTTAAAGCTTAATTGGAATTTTCAGAGATAAAAAATAATTTAATATGATTAATTCTAGCATCAACTATTGTCAAAATTATTTTATTTGGGTTATATGTGCTTGGATATATATTTTAGATTTTTCTATAATTTTTCTGAGCTCATTTGCTATTTTCTGATTGCTATTTGGATTTTCAGTATTTTTCTAAAAAGAAAAGCCTATTTAAAAGCCCAAAATAGTAACGGGCCGAAACCCATTCTTGTTTCGAGATGGCCCAACCCCGGCGGCCCAATTCCCGCGACGCATCCCAACCTCCCGATTCGCCTACGCCGTTGCTCGCCTTCTCCCGCTGCTGGTGGGCCCCGCGCCGAAGCCCTGCGCCTCGTCTCCTGTCGTCTTCAACCTGGACACCGAACTCGTGTCCGAGTGGAACTTGACAGCGCCGCCGTGCCCTCTGCATACTCCCGTCTCCCGAACCCTATTTAAGGAGGTCGAAAACCGCCGGCCACCGAAGCTCCTTCACCGCCGAAATTCGTCGCCATCAGACCACGTTCGCGTGCTTCCACCGCCGTTGGGTTCGCCTCAACGCAAACTTTGTGGTGCTCTCTACATCTTCACCCGAGGATCGCCACTTCGCCGTTGTCGGTTTCGTCATCAAACCGGCCACCGCCTCTCATCTCCGATCTACACTTTCGGTGAGCCCCATTGTTTTCCGTGTGCGTCATATGATGCACAATGTTATTCTCATCTAAATCCCCACCTTCTATTTGTCTCTTTGCCACCGATTTGTCACCGCCACCATCTTCCTTCTCTCCGGTCATCCTCGAATTGTCGCCGGTATGGTCGAGCTCCTGTTGTTCCGAGCCTCTCTCGGTGATCCTTGCATCGTCGCTGAGCTGGTGCTCATCTCCAATCTCATCAAGCACCACTCCTTCACCGATGTCGCCGCAGCCGTGGAGCTCGCCGCCGACGAACCGCTGCCGCCCTTGCCACGCTACCACCTCCCAGAGTCAAGTTCTCAGGGTTCCGTTTTGGCACTTCGCCGGAGCTAGTCATACATTTGCCTTGAGCATCTTTTTGAAGCTTGATGACATACATCTTCACTTCAAGTCTGGGTCATCGTCTTGACATGCATCAACTCATGATGCATCCTTTACTTGATCTCCATTAACACATGATGGGTCTTCTCTTGACTCGATGATCAGCTCATGATTATCTCCTCTTCGAGACCTTGATATGCATCAATACATGATGCATCCTCTTCTAGAACTTGATGAAGATCAACTCATGATGCAATCCAAAGTCTTCATCACCCTGGAACATAACCTATTCATCAAACTCATGAAAAATGTTAGTCCCACAATGATTAACATTAATTACCAAGATATGTTTGCAATAAATGCTTCTTAACAAGAAGTTGTAGAAAGGTGTGGTACTACCGCCGTTGATCATGCGGTAGTTCCGCTCTCCGGTAGTTCTTTTCACATAGAACGATACTACCGCTTCCCTTAGAGGTCCAAAACTGGCCCTCTCTGGAGATAACATACCACCAACTAAAGTTCAAAACTTTTGGTGTGCGGTAGTTCCTCTTAGAATATGAGGTCGTACCGCTTTCCATGGGAGCACTCAAACTCTAAAAACGTGTCAGTCTAGAAAACACGTACTGCCAACTAATCTTCGGTCCGGTCAGGTTGCTGTAGTACCGCACTACTTTCCCAGTCATATCGCTGTGCGGTAGTACCGTCAAAACAATATCGGTACTATCGACTTTCACTGAAGATCTTTCCAGAAGCAAAACAAATGCAATGCATAACAAAAATGATACAAAATAAACTTCAAACCACTAGCCATAATCTCTCTATTGTCTTTGCATTGTCATTTCCATGTTGTCTTACATAATTCGGGACTGAGCCTTTAAAACAACTTGACACACACATTAGTCTCATAAACACAATTACAAATAATTGAATATAAAGCGATATGAGTATATATGAACTACACAAGTTTTATACACTCAAATGATATATTTCAAAGTAGAGATCGCCAATATATGTGGATAAAGAAATATGTATCAATACTAATGAAACCAAAAACATAGAGTGAACTCCCCGTAAATGTATGCACACACAACTGTGTAATAAAAACATATGAACATGTTCAAATTAGACTTTTAGTGAAATTCAACTTATATTTTGGATTCGCGGAATACACCAATATATAAGAATATGATGTCGAGTACTTACCTTTATGATTTTCATTTTTTTTATCCAAATAATACTACACAATAGGTTTATCAATAAAAATAAAAATGTTAATCTCAATATAGATTTATCATTAATCATCAAAATACTTCATTAACTCGTAATAAGAGGTCTAAATTATTTACTAACCCACACACCCACAAGCCACCGAACAGTAGTAGGAAGAAACATCCCAGACCATCTATGGCATATGATCCGTTACAGCACCACATCTGGATTCGAGCCACAGAAACAATAGCTCACATAATGCAAAGCAACTTCTACTTGCTACCAGGGACAGCAATGATGGGTTTTCTGGATTTTGAAAAGCAATCGTGGAATTTCTGAAGACTCGTTATCATCGAATGGCGTGTAAAAAATGCCACTATAAAGATCACATCAACACTCTTCCCATGTAAATATTCGCCATTCGTGTCCCCAAACATATCTCTAATAATGACATTGGAATCTTCACGCAGAAGAAAGCAAGCATAGAACTATAAACTGAAATTCTGACACAACATCTTGCAATTTTGAGACAACCGGAGATTCCAACTTTATTGAAATTGACAGAATAGATGATAGAAACAAACGTAGAAATTTATTCAATCATCAGTTCAAAATATCAAACTTCTCTACATAGTCCCAAGACAAATATGATCAGATAGATTTCCATAATGGGGATGCATCAGGCGCTTAGATCTTGTCAAGGGCCTGAACAATGTCATTCTTCAGGTCCTCAAAATCCTCCACTCCAATGCTGAACCTGATCAGGTTGTCCTTGATCCCATAGATGTCTCTCTGCTCCTTTGAATCCCTATTTATGAATCACAGCTCAAAAGTAAGCACAACTGAACAATATCATTCGTTTTGAATGATTGAATGTGATAAATATATAGTTCATACCAGTAAGACATGATGGCAGGCTGATCAATTATGCTCTCACAACCCCCAAATGAAGGGGCGTGATAAGGTATCTTGACAGAATCAATAAATTTCCTAGTAGCATCGAAGTCTCCCGCGACCTTAAACATGCAAGGAAATTTAGAAATTAAAACATGTGATATTGTCAATAAATCAGTACAATGGTACAAAGACAACAAATTACCTCAAAACTGACAACACCACCAAAGCCAGTCATTTGACTCTTGGCGATGTGATGTTCTGGGTGACTTGGCAAGCCAGGATAGTAGACACGTGCAATCTAGGAATATGAAACAAGAGCTTCAGTTAAAACAACAAAAACATGGATGGCCAGTAGTTTGTACTATGAATAGAAGGAACACAGTTTACACACCTTTGGATGTTCCTCTAAAAACTGGGCCATCCGCAGTGCAGTATTATTCTGGCATTGTACACGGAGATGCAGTGTCTTCATGCCTCGAAGGATCAGGTACGCAGCATTCTGATATCACAATGAAAAGAAATATAACAGACAAAAAATCAGAACATTCAGCAATGGTATATAAGACAGAAATAGGATGACATAGAAGAACACAAAGTATATTTGTGACTACTACTCAAATTGCTTTCAACAGGTTCAAGTCAACAATGGTGTAGAACAAGGATAACAATGTCAATAAAGCTAGACGTTGAGTACCTGGTAGATCAAGCTTCTGAATATGTGGAATACCATACTAGTATATAATTAAGGAACACAAACTATAACAACAATCATTTCATTTTGACCCATGTAAAGCTTGACAATATCTAGGAGTGAAAAATAGAACTAGATGATTTTTACATATGTTGCAGTGAAGAGAACAGGATATCTTTGTTCTTTCCAGTTTAATTTGCTCTATGGAGGCTTGCAGGACACCACAATATGAGATGGCAACACACAGGCATGGCGAAAAAGATTATAAAAACTCCTGATAGATAGTAATTTAACTTGCTAGACAGAATTAAACAATTTTCTAAGTTCTAACAATAAAAAATAGAAGCTTGTCACTGCTGTGACTACCTATAATGAATGCAGACAAGGTGGAAGAGATGGAGAGAAATTTCACCAATCAAACTTACCGGATTTAGAACACCACCAACTACATGGTGATAAATGCGGACTTTGGAAACTAGTTCATCCCTGCCACTGATACAGCCTCCAATAACCTAAAAAAACTCTCGTTAATGCAAATCTATATCTGTAAAGAGAGTATAGTAAGTTTGGTCCATCAACTTACATCATTGTGCCCAGCAATGTACTTCGTTGCAGAATGAATAACTAGGTCAGCACCTAAAGTTAGTGCCTTCTGATTGATAGGGGAGGCAAAGGTACTATCAATACAAAGCAATGCTCCCTTGCTATGGCACATATTTGAGACAAGCTCAATATCAATGCATCTGAGAAATGGATTAGTAGGAGTCTCGGTGAAGAATAGAGATACCTGAACATAGATCATTAACAAATTAGGCTATTTGTTGATAAATAGATCTATGCCAACATTGGAGGTGTACGAATAGACAAATATCACACTCACATTATTATTATCCAGTGCATTTTGGAGAGCATCCATGTCAGCAGGTCTAATAACAGTCATCTGGACATAAAGTGTATCACAAGATAAGCAACACATGGTAAACATTGCTATAAAAACAGATGCAACAAAGTATTCTCGCAACATTTCGAGATTAGTTAGCATTGTGCGGATCATGATTAATTAGTATAGACATCTGAAATCCTAGATCTTGAATGCAGTTCACATTTCTGCGTAATGTTTAATCCTTCAGAGAGTATCCTATGATGTGCAGTACATTTTAGGCTTCTACAAATTGCTTGCAAGCCACATGCCCTGACAGCAGTTACAGGATCAAGTATTTGTATGCAATAGTACTGTTATGAATGTCTCTTATTGGCTCCCACACAACTAACTGGACTGTAAACAGACTATGTAATCATATTACTGAAACAACATGGGCATGAGGATAGCACAAATTACCGAAATTCCCCTCTTAGGGAGCTCAGTCTCCATGTAAATTCTCGTCTTGCGGTAGCAATCGGTGGTGGTCACAATGTGCCCACCCGCTGGAACAAGTGCACTGAGCATAGCCACACTTGCATACATCCCTGACGCCACAAAGACAGTGGACTCAGCTTTCTCCAGTGCACTGCAGCATCAAAACTCACAAATATCAAAATCCCCACCCAATGCAACCAACAAGGCATCAAACATTTCATCAACAAAGAGGCAGAATAAACACTTCACCTCATCTTCTTCTCCAATGCCTCCGTGGTCGGGTTCCCATACCTCCCGTACTCGAAGCTAGCATGCCTCCCCTCCTAACGAAAAGTAAGATTGGAATTTCCACAATAGATCTATCAAATTTGACAACTGCATCACTGAATATTTATCAAAGGCAGGATATTTCGAACCTTGAAGTCGATTAGCTCCTGCGAGTTGTTGAACCAGTAGGCGGATGTGTTCACTACTGGCGTGGTGATCGCGTCTGTAGCGATCCTTCTCCCCAGCCTCTCGCCTTTTTAAGATCAAATCAGCAAACGGATCAAAAACAAAAGCATGGCCGTAAGAAATAGTGCTAGATCTGACAGGAAAGAGGCGAGCGAGTGGGCTACCTGCGTGGACGGCGAGGCTGGCGTCGGAACCGAGCAGGGCACGCTCGGCGAATGCGGCGGCGGATGGCTGCGCGAGCTTGGCGTTGGGGATTGCGCCAACCTCGGCCGCCGCCGCCGCGGAGGCGGCGGCGGATGCAGCCGCGGCGTGGGAGGAGGCGCCGCGGGCGCGGCCGCCGCCGCCGGAGTGGGATGGGCCGGCCGGGCGGTCGGACCACGCGGCGGCGACGATCTGCGCGACGCCGATGTTGCTGCAGTTGCGGCGGGCCTTGGTGCTGAGCTGGCGGACGAAGTTGGGCGGGAAGCGGAGGATGGTGGTGGAGGCGAGGGCGCCGCCGGAGTCGGCGGCGAAGGAGGCCGGGGAGGAGAGGGAGACGGTGGCCATGGGGGGCTAGGGTTTGGGTGGCGGCGCGGGGCGCTTGGTCTCGGGCTTTCGGCGGCTCCGGGGTGGGTGGCGCTCGTGTGGCCTTTCGAAATGGGGAGCGGTGTATTTGTAGTGAAGCCAGGTCGACGGCATTCCTCGGTTTGGTAGGTGCACGTTTATCGCTACGTGCACCAAGAGAAAACGAAATTAATTAAGGGGAATTTGTCATTTTGCCACATGTTATATGTGGTTTCTATCGGTTGTCGTTAAGATCCCAGTAATAGATCAAATACCATATATTTTATGAGTCACTTAATAATTTACCCTTTTTGAAGAAAAAATACCAATTTTATTCATGTCTTTCCTCTTCCTCCTTTTCTTCCTTGCTCCGTCCCTCACCTCCTTAGTGACCATAGCTGGAGCTCGAGCCAACGTCGAGGGCGCCAACCACCACGTCAGTCTTCCTCTTTCTCTCCTCATGGATCGGGCAGCAAGGCTGCTACCATGGCGACGTAGGACCTAGCGAGGTAGCGGTATCGGCACAAGGTGGCCAAGGCCAGGCGACTAAGGCGAGGCTACGCCACCACCATTGTCAATCCAAGCACCCAAATCGGTGAATCGCCGCACCACCAAGGCTTCCCCCAACTTAATCGTGGTTTCTTAATGATGCTTGCTTACCTTGAGGGAGATACGGTGGGAGTCGGGGCAGCTAGGAGTTGGGGTTGGGCCGACGACGTGGTACTTGCTGATGGCCATGGAGCCGACCTTGATCTCGTTGGAGATGCACTTGGTGTGGCCGAACTCGAGGTCAAACCGGAGCGCGCACTCCAGCAGCGAGGCCGAGAAGAGGACGACTAGGAGGAGAAGCACGGATGGGGGTATGCATCTGGGGGCAGGCAATCTGGGGCGATGTGTAGCCATGGTTGTAGATCGGAGAGGAAGGCGAAGCGTGGTGCAAGGTCGGCTCACAGGGGTGATTTTAGCGTTGGAGTTTGGGCGAGGTGGCCCGGCCCAATAGCGGTAGCGACGCCTGGTGCACGACGGGGTTGCGGCTGGATCCGGCTCGGCCGGAAGGGAAGAGGGGAGTCAGGAGGAGATCTGGTGGAGGAGAAGAAGAGAGAAGGTGATGGATAAGATGAGAGTAAAATTGTCCAAAATGGCAAAAAAGCAAGAGATGCACGAAAGATGGTGCAAAATATTTATTACCAGAAGCTTAATGTCATTTTGTAGAAATATAAGGTGCGGCAAAATAGCAATTTTCCCATTAATTATTTGCAACGTCCATTTGTTCACAGATTTTTTCCGAAATATCATATGAAATAGTTCAATTCTAAGATGAATCGAGAATACTCCTGCATTCCAAACCAGCCGAGCTTCTCCCAGTTCTCACCTTTGTGTTCGGCAAGCGTCCCCTCTCCACTTTGGTTTGTAACGTGAACAATGTTTTTATTGATGTAGTATAAACGGTGCTCAACAATTAAACATATGAGATACCACCAAAGTATAACTAAACATATATAACATTTTTCTCGCAAAAAATATATATATATAGTGTTATTTGAATTATAAATATATGTGCATACATTAATAGAAATGCAAAATCATCCTCAAAATTCTAATATATTGAAACAGTCCCAAACGATGCATAGTAAGGTTGCTGGTATGTTTGGTTTGTAACTTCACCCTTCGCTCACTAAAATTGATCGTCCCAAAAGAAAACCTTAGTGAAATTGAGGCTATCGAATTTTGGCTATACAACCAAACTTAGCTAGTGTCCCTAATTTTAGTCTACGACGTTTACACCAAAGACTTAGCTTATTTCCTTACTAAAAGTTTTACTAAACTAAGGCCGTGAGTAATTGTCTAAAGTTTTTGCTAGTCACTCTTTAGCAGCCAGGGTAGGCAAATTTGGTAAAAAAACAAACGTGCAGAGCATCTGATGAAGTTTACGGGAGAAGAAGGTTGGTGTTGTAGCAATAAAGAGCCATTAGAGTGGCCAAACAATGGGATCCAACATTCCAATTGGCTGGCTAGTGGACTAAAACTACATGAACACGGCTACGCGGCGCGGCTTCAGGTTCCCTGCATTGAGTCTATGCACCATGGTTGTACAAAAGAAAAATGGTCTAAAATGCATGGGAGAGTTTTTGGTTAATACATCATTGTTTGCACGCGAAATGGCAAAGTGAAATGGCAAATCTAAATTCTTTTAGAGAGCAAAGCTCAAAATGACACCATGATCTCTCCAACAGTCAAAAAATTAATTATGGTTAATTAATTAAGAATATTTAACTACAACTAATTAACTACGCTAAGTAACCACAACTAATTAATTATAAAATTTACAACTACTTAATTATGATAAATTAATTATAACTAATTAATTGCAAATAAATTAATTACAACTAGATAATTACAATATGTGCCATCTGGGCTATGGGTGCGCGGACGAGGAAGTCCCCTCCTCTAAGGCATGGATTTGACGTATGTCGCCAACCGGTGAGTTTACTGTACTATTTTTAGCTTTAATCTTAGGAGAGGGATTAGATTTGCATTTCACGTACAAACGATACTTTATTAGCCAAACACAACGGATTTTTGCTTGATCCGCTTCTGCTTTGGCTCTAGTCAGGCGCTCAGGGTAGGGTGGATTAGAATCAACTAGGCAAACTATGCTATGTCCTGTTGAGTTGAGTTTTATGTTGGATGTATTCTCAAATATATATATAGAAAAAAAAACTCTTCACTAAATTTGATAGGTTGAGTTTTATGTTGGATGTATTCTCAAATATATATATAGAAATTAATGAACCGTAATTAGTTAGTTTAGAGATAGCTAATTAGTCGTAATTAGTTAGTTCACTAGTAATAAATTAGTTTAGTGCTAATTAATTAGTCGTAATTAGTTTAGTACTCATCGTTCTGACATATCAAGTAAGTGGAAATAAAATCTTTGGTATTTTGTAGTGGTAATTAATCAACCGTAATTAGTTAGTTTAGAGATAGTTAATTAGTCGTAATTAGTTAGTTCAGTAGTAATGAATTAGTTTAGTGCTAATTAATTAGTCGTAATTATTTAGTGGTTGTTGTGGGTTTAGGTATTTTCGAACATGCAAGACTTGATTGTGTTTTACGGCGATGGGCTTGTACGAGCCGGACACGATGGGTTGGACCTGTCGAGATGCCAGTACAAGGTGGTCCGGGCGGAGGGGCTCCACGCGATGAATATTCACGAGCTGCGAAGCTGCATCCGGAGGGAGTTCCTCACGGAGCCAAGGACGAAGAAAGTTATGATTGAGGCGATCACCTGCACCAATTATGTGTGGGAGCTCGTAAAGGTGGATGGAAGCATAGCATGGAGGCAGTACATGGAGATTGTCTCCCAGCCCGAGGCGGCCATTCACGGGAAGCCTATGGTGTACGTCAATTTCGTACATAGGGCGTCGGGAAACCCTGATGATGCCGAGGCCTGTACAAGCGGGCAAGCGCAGCCCGAGCCTGAAGATGGCAAAGACGAAATGTCTTGCCTCGGAGGAAGTCCGTGCCTAATTTTGTGCCAAATGAGGCGGAAACATGGTGGTCGGCCCGCATCGATCGCCACAGTATCTACCGGACGAGACTCGGGTTGGAGTCCGGCGAGGACACCGACCCAAGCTCGGATGGTACCGACGAGGGCGCACACCTGGCCGGTGGTCCTTACGCGGCATCGAGACTTGATGATATCGCGGTGCGTTCGCTCAATCTTGCCGCAAGAAGAAGGCTCCGGTGGGGTTTGAAGCCGACACCCTCTTAGTTAGGCGCTTCCCGAACAAGGTGGCCGTGCAACAAGCTATAGCGCGATGCGCTTTGTCCATCACCGTGTGTACGAAAGTGCACGGTCCAACCAGTGAAGCACGCAGTGAAGTGCATAGTAGAAGGCGCCCGGCAAGGTCGGGCTCTCCGAGCAAAGATCTTTGGCTCGGTCTTCACGATCAAGGAGCTGATCGACCACACTGCGAGCTCGGCGAGCCTGCGGCAAAGATCGAACGTGACTTCGCATATGTTGCAAACCTCATCACGCACCTAGTTGAGGCGACGTGTCTATCTCCCCTGCCGATGATGTCGGAAGTCGTCAATCGAGTTGGCTATCCGATTAGCTACTGACAAGGTTCGACGAGCCAAGCGAAAGTCATCGAGACTATGTACGGGACATACGAAGAGGCGTACAACCTTGTGCGAGATTGCTTCACCGATTGCGGATCAAACCCCGCACATTACATAAACAAGCCGGACCGTGAAGATCTTGAAAAAGGGCCCAACCACTTCATCTTGGATAGGGTGTTCGGGCTTTCGCTTTCAGCCATCGGGCTTCAAGTTATGCCGTCCGTGCTAACGATGGATGGCACTTTTCTCCTTGGGAAGTACAAGGGCACCATCCTCACGCGGTGGCGGCGATGCGAATGACCAACTTCTCCCGATTGCATTTGCCATTGTCGAGCGAGAACACATCCATTGGTGTGGTTCTTGGAGAACGTGAAGAGGGCCGTGGTGGGAGACCGCCAACGTCGCCTAGTCACGCAGATCGCAATCTTTGGGTTGTTGGCGGCCATCAACGACATGCGGCGTGGGATGGATCCATCTCACCGATGGAACGACGTGCAATCCAGTGGTGCATGAGGCATCTTGCATCTAACTTGTTCACGCGGTTCGCGATCGGGGAACTCATGAAGGCGTTCAAGGCATTGTGTATGCGAGAACCAATGACGGAAGTTTGAGTCTATTTGGAGAGACCTTGAACACCGGACTACGAGACATACAAGGAGTCCACTCCGGAGAGGAGCAACCTAGTAGCGCCATAAACTTCTCCCAGTGGATTAACGACCACGCTCCTGAATTGGAGAAATGGTCCCTCCTCTATGACACAGACGGTGCGAGGTACGGCGTTATGACGACCAACATGTCCGAGGTCTACAATAGCGTCCTGAAAGGTGTGCGCGGGCTCCCTATCACTGCGGTTGTCCAGGAGACATGGACTCGCACCGTTGGTTATTTCATGAATAGAGCCACCGCAGCCAAGCGACAGATGGACGAAGGCAAGCAGTGGTCCGAGAACATGCAGAGACACATGGATCGGAAGATGGAGAAGGCCCGAATGCACGACATCCGGTGATCGACGACCTCGGTAAAGTACGAGATCAAGCCGGCGTAAATCGTCAATAGTCATGCTAGGGGGGAAAGAAAACAGGCATGCACCCTGGGTGATGTGGCGACATGCACCTGCAACAAGCCAAAGCTCTTCCACAAACCATGCTCGCACGTGTACAAGGCATGTGCGCAAATGCGGCAGATGGCTACACCATACATCTCTGAGTACTACGACATGCAGCACCTATTCGGTACATGGAGCGGAGAGTTTCACTCGTATGGTTTGGAAATGAACTACAAGGATCTTTGGCCCGACATGGTGCACTGGGGTCCCAACAGGGACTTGAAGAGAATAGGGAAGGGGCGACGGCAGACGCGGCGTTTCCGGAATGATATAGATGCTAGTCAACGTACCAGTATTAGCCGCATAGTGAAGTGCAGGATATGCAAGACCCCTGGGCACTCAATGAAGGATTGTCCCAACAGACCTAGTTCGTCCGGTCGTCATTCAGTGTCGTAATTTAAAGTTTTTCTGTCTTGCTTGTTATGTACAACGCAAAATTATACGAGACCCGGCTATGGACTCTTCGGCAAACTTCTACAAGAGGATGTTGCAGAAGCACAAGCGCTTCTTGCAGAAGAGGAAAGCGGCTAAAATACGGATTTTTCAATGAAAGATGCTCCAGTGCCACCACGTTTGCCGGTCCCGAAGTGTGTGTGTGGTGAACCGGCAGAGATCATTCAGTCCACACACCCAGACACGGCCGCCCGGGCGTACTACATGTGCGGCCACTACATGGTAAGCGTTTCTTTCACAAGATCGATTTTCCTCCCAACGTTGAATTCCTTCAATTTTTAACTTCATCCCCACGTAATGCAGCCCGAGATGCGCTGCCACTTCTTCCAGTGGATTGACGGCCCGGAGATGTACGACAGGGCATTCATCCAGCAGGAGTACATGCTAAACTACTCGGTGCGGGCCGAGAACTTCTCACGGTGGAAACCTTACGCACGGATGAGGAGGCAGAAGGACCCGATAAACTCCCGAGCGTAATCCATATCGGCGACAAGGAAAGGCTCATGCAAACGTCAGTTATGAAGAAATTACATCCTTCTTATGATTTTCACTATACGGTGTACTTACATCATGCAAACGCAGGACATGGACGACTTCGACACACCAGCCCGACGTGGACATTCCCGTAACAAGGGCAAGGGAAAGGCTCATGAGGCTGAGCCCGGCCGCCACAGCGTATCCGGTCGCCCGGGCGCCATCCGTATCCATGGCGTCGATTATGAAGAAATTACATCCTTCTTATGATTTTCACTATACGGTGCACTTACATCATGCAAACGCAGGACATGGACGACTTCGAGACACCAGCCCGACGTGGACAGTCCCGTGACAAGGGCAAGGGAAAGGCTCATGCGGCTGAGCCCGGTCGCCACAGCGTATCCGGTCGTCCGGGAGCAATCTACATGGACGACGTGAGTTATGAAGAATTGACATTCTTGTTACGTTTTGTACTGTACGATGTACTTACATCATACAATCGCGAGGTGCGAGCGACCCGACATACCACCGACGTGGAGAGTCCGCGATAAGGGAAGGCTCCTTCGACCGAGACCCACCGACGCCGAGACAAGGCTCCTTGCTATGGCGCCGCGGAGACAAGTAGCACACATCGTTAAATAGTAGCTACCCACATGTTGTACGGCATCTTCATAATCACAACGAGTGTTCTCAGTCCCTTCGATTGCATTATGTATAAGCTTCATAAAGTAATTTGCTTTAACTCCACCATAGCCTCAGTAATGTGATTAAGAACCGTACGGGAGGTCTAGGGAGGTCACGAGAGGTCTCCGGAGGTCTAGGGAGGTCTCGGGAGGCCACGAGAAGTCTCGACAGGTCTCGAGGATGTGCGGTCTGGATAACCCGAGGAGCTACGCCACAGACGCTAAAAACCACGGCCGCCATTGTCCTTGCCACGGTGTCGTGTATCGCTCCTCGGTAGGAGCCGGGAGGCCCGTATCATCGCTATCGGTCGATGTGAATCGCCGTCACCCCACTCGCCAAGGTCGCAAGACGAAGCGATGTTAGTATAAATGAACACTCGGATGTAAACTAAGAACCTCGTACCTTCCGGATGTGCGGGTGCGGATAACCGAGGGGCGGCAGGTAGGTCACCGGTCCGACGACGTAGTGATTCATCCCGACGGACCTACGGCGAGAGAACGGCATGATGTTAGCGGAACGTAAGGCATAATTACAAAACTTAATGTAAATTTGTACATAGCGACTTACGTCGCGGCGGCGACCGCCCGCAGATGACCGACGGAACGCTACGACGCTGCCGGACTCGCTAGGTCGTGGTGACCTAGCGGGTGAGCACGCCCCACTTCGTGCCGTGCGCGCAAGACGTCGTCCCTCGAGCGACCACACTCAAGTTCTTTATTATCTTCTTCATCTCCACCGAGATGTACTTCAAAACTTTTTATATACCGCCGGTTCTATCTGGTTTGAGTTGGGCCTCGTCAATTGCGCTCTGACGCCGCACCGCCCGCCGAATCAGAGTGACATATGTGAGTTCATTAACAAAAATACGAATATCGTCAACAAAGCTGCGAACCGTAGGTTGTAAGTGTCGTGACGGTGTCGTCATGTCTTGAAGGCCGTGACGGCCGTGCGTGCGGCGGAGGCTCTCTTGGTGCGTCGAAAAAAACTCTTCACTAAATTTAATAGGTCATGGTCGACAACCCACATCCACCGGGAAGAAAATTATACGGCGCGGGTGCCACGTAGAATCATACGACACTACCTCTAGAATGAGGACATGTGGCAACCACGAATCATCAAGCATCCCACCCTCACTCCCATTCTTCCATGTTTTTCTTCCCACGTTGCCTCTATCGACTTCATTGCGTCTTGGCTGACAGGACAACAAGCGAACGGCGACAAGGAAGACGAAAGGAACCATGTTCGCGCAGCCCTTCGGTTGTCGTCTTGACCGCCAAGACACGATGAAGTCAATTGGTTTTACCCTAACGAGTAATGAGATGGGATCATAGGAGGGGAAAAAATATGGAAGAATGGGAGTTTGAGGGTGGAATGCTTGAGGATTCGTGGTTACCGTATGTCCTTGTTCTAGGGTGGTGCCAAGTCGATTTTTTTTAATAATTTATTTTTTTATTTAGAAATACAGAAATAATATTTCTTAATTTTTTTGTCATAAATAATCACGTATCGCTCCACGGTTGAGCGACTTGGGCTAGTCGCCCAACGGAGGAGCGACAGATGTAAGTCACTTAACCGTGAAGCGACTGGACCTTTTGCGTCCTAGTCGTCGTATGGTTGGGCAACTCGCTTCTAGTCGCCGTACTGTTGGGCGACTAGGACACCTGTCGCTCACCGCGGACCACCTAGTCGCCCAACCGTTGGGCGACTTGGGGTGATTATATACTGTGCGCGCGGCCAGCCGTGAGCAGTCGCCATTTGAGAAAGCGACAGCGGAAGAAACAAGAGAAAGAGAGGAGAGAAAAAGAGAGGAGAGGGAGAGGAGGAAAAAAAGTTTCTTCGCATCGACGACGATGACGGTGAGCCTCTTGTATTGTTTTGCATGCGTGTGTTTTTGAAACCATAGTAGGTTAGCAAGCAACATCATGTGTATTGACATATTGTTAGCAAATGAAATAATAGTAGGTTAATTAAAAAAATCTTAGTTTGGAGATAGCATGATTAATACAATTAGTTTGGAAGTTCGTATGGAGAATAAATTTGTCGGTGAAAAATAATTCAGATGTACTATTTCGAGTGTTGTGCTAATTGCGCTCGGGCTTGATAAACGATAACGTGTTACTTTTCTATTATATAAACATATCGATAACCCGTGAATTCGCAAATGCTAGTTTATAGAATGTTAAATACATGTATTTATTTGCACAATAAAGAATTGATAACATTTTATGTATAGTTTTGGTTGGATTAAGGAATGATAAAATACTAAGACAAAAATCACAGATACATGGTTCGCAATCAATAGTAGCATGTATAGGTGTTAACGTAATATAGCCTTTTGTAGGAAAAATTGTGTGTTTACCACTTCGTTTTCATGAAATTGTGTATTTATTACCACTGTGTTCGAGCAAAGTGTTTTGGTGCCACCAAGAACATACCAAATATGATTTATTTGCCATTGGAATATAATTTACATGCTCAATTAACATTAATGCTTTTAATTTCTTTGTTATTTATTTTATAACTGACATACCTATATAATATCTTGTTTAATTAGGACCTGTATTCGAGCAAAGTGTTTTGGTGCCACTAAGAACATACCAAATATGATTTATTTGCCATTTGAATATAATTTAAAAGCTCAATTAACATTAATGCCTTTTAATTTCTTTGTTATTTATTTTATAATTGACAAACCTATGTAATACCTCGTTTATTTTATAATTGATAGGGTCAATGCATATTGTTAATAGTTGTAAATAGGTTTTAATTGAACCCACTAATTGTGTCGTAATTGCTAGCTGAAAATTGATTTGCAGGTATGGCTCATGGCCTTCATGGTTCGGACTGGCATTTCGGCCTGCTGGACCGGCTGGTCGACGCGCAGCATTGCGTGAGCCGTCGTGTCCCGCATCCGGTTCGCGGGGACGATGTGGCTGACTTGGAGCTGGTTCGTACGCGTACAGCCGACGGGCTTGGAGACTGGATCCAAACTGGGTAGACAGGTTTGTTCGCACGCTGTGCCGCTTGTTTTGTGTCATATACCCGCTATGTAGTTACTTATTCGTGCTTTGTAGGCTGAGCCGTGCCGGCCTTCTACCTCTCACGCGGATGATGGAGGCTACCGAAGAGGACGGTGCTCCGGTGAGGACGATGGGGAGGTCCAGGCCAATTCAGAGCGGTCACGACGGTTCCCGTTCGACTGGTCGCTCCTGACAGTCCTGGTGGACTTGTGGCGGCCCGAGACGCACACCTTCCACCTCCCATTCGGGAAGATAGCCCATACTCTGCAGGATGTCGCGATGCTGCTCGGCCTGCCTATCGCGGGAGCCCCTTCATTCCCGCCGGATGCGCCTGTCAACTGGCGCGACACCCTGTTGGGCAGGTTTCAGGGGGTTCTTGCGGCGGAGGCCGCGCCACCGTACTACAATTTCTCGGAGCGACAGCGGCATGGCCCGCCCTTGCGGTGGCTTTTGCAGTTCTGGGTACGTATGCTACCTATTTTCCATGTGTAGTGATGCATTATCATAGCCATATGACGGGCTCACTAATTATTCGTTTGTGCGTAGGTCAAGCAGATGGTCCCACAACCCACCGACGACTAGGTGTCGCGGCACCTCGAGAGTACCGAGCTAAGAGGCTTCAGGGTTGTGGGCAACTTCGACTTGGATTCCGGATCTTGACCTGTTGAAGGGGGGAAGGGCCGCCGACAGAGTCGTCGCATTAGGAACGATATGGACGAAGGGGAAGCTGGAGCGGTGGGTAGACGTTGTGACTGCTGCCGTCAGGAAGGCCACACAGTGAGAACTTGCAAGGCGCTGCCGGCACGTAGGAACACCGGCATGTAGTGCAGCACCGCTTCTTGTTGGGTGCGTAGTGGTACAAAGATTAGAACTGCTAGCATATTGTAATTTGTACTTCAGTCAGTACTTTGGTTGTTGTAAGCACTGTGAAACTAATTGTATCGTAATTGCAAATTTTACCTTTATTTGAAGTGTTAATATCTCTTCTTAATTGAAATGCACGATGTGACCTCACTCGGCAGCGCACCACGCGACCACTCTCTGCAAAGCAGGACGACGTGACCCGACGAGTCATCTTTTCAGGACAACGTGACCCTACGAGTCAGCCTTTTAGGATGATGTGACCCGACGAGTCAGCTTTTCAGGACAACGTGACCCTACGAGTCAGCCTTTTAGGATGATGTGACCCGACGAGTCAGCTTTCCTTCAACTGAATTACAATTCAGTCGCGTAGCATATAAGTACTACCCCTTCCACGTCGAGTTCTCTTGCATCTAGACTTCAACACAATCTCGCTCAGATGGACAAGCACTTGGAGGAGATCCGCGAAATGCAAAGGGAGTATGCGGACCAGGAGGAACAAAAGGAGCGTGCCAAAAGGCCACCTCCCCGCAATGATGCTGTCCCCCGTAGCAGCAACCCCTTCTAGAACATCATAACCAAGTATTCGCCGCAACACCCGCCCGAGGGGGAGACGCCACCCCTCTGTTGGTGCAGGGACATGATGCAAGTTCTTCAAGTCCAAGCACTAGCTAGCCTGGGTATGCATTACTGGGGTTGCACGAACTACTCCAGAGACTATCTCGACCGCCGTTAGGATACAAGATGCTATCGGCAGCCTGTAAGGACAGGTAGCAGTATGTTACCCCTGCTATTTCTCTTTGAAAATCCGCACTAACAACCTCTCTCGTCTACTCATAGTCCCCGGATTCGCTATGTGGCAACCGCAAGTTGATCGACCTAGAGATCCACCCACACGACCAGTGGACTCTCAACTTCGAGGAGTGGGATGCCAACAGGGACCGCGAGAGGAGGGAGGAGGAGCACCGCACCGAAGAGCACAACCAGCGTATTCAGTGGGAGACGCAGGCCCATCTCGAGACGTGCAGACGCAGGGAGCGCGAGAAAAAGAGAGAAATTGCAGTCGAGGCCAAGGCGGTCGGCGAGGAGTACAACGCCGAGCTCGCAATGAATGGCAAATGACCTTGGTCCACGCAGTAGTGCGAGCCTCTTCATCCATCTATCCTATGTATTTCTAATTCCCTAAAGGCATGCTTGTACTATCCTTGGTTCGTTAGCTTGCTTACCATGTAACCCCTTGTCGAATCAAATAAAGTATTGTTATTGTTACACCATTTCTCTAAAGTTCTCCACTGTGTACGAATTTCCAACCGCATCGCAATATTACTTACCTTCGTACTTACAAATCATTGCTACCTCTATCGTTCTCAAAAATTATTTAGAAATTTAGCGCACTACAACAACATATGACGATCACAAAATGTTATTATGAGCCTGACAATTTTTGTACCTTTGAGATTCTACGAAAATCACAAACGGACCAACCAACCTTGTCACCAATCTTTTTTTTTTTAAAAAAATTACATCCTACAACAGGATCATCTCTGCAAAATAATTTATTTAAATATGATAATATTTATCATGAATAAATATATATTTTTTCCAAATTTTCATACCTTGATTCAACTTTGTAAAAATTTAAACCAAGTTCTAAAAGCCCTGCTATTAATGAATTAAAATAAGAAGAATAAGTCTCGAATAGCAATGTTACAAATTTTATTTGGGTACTACATCATCACAAGAACACCTTTGAATTTTTTATATATAATTTTAGGAATTTATTTCCTATTTTTTTTAAGCTCAGTCAAACTTGAGGAGTTTGAAGTCAAAACAGTTATCCTACTAACGTTCGAACCGTCTATTCAGATACTTCAAGTCGCTCACCGATTGGGCAACTTAATAAAGACGCTCAACCACCGGGCGACTCTAACTTTTATCGCGCATTCATTGAGCGACTTTGTGCAGTCGCCAGATGGTCGGGTGACCAACTCTAAGCCACCCAACGGTACGACGACCGATGATTATTTCTGATAAAAAAAGATAATATTATTTTTGTAATTCTGAATAAAAAATTATAAAAAAGTCGTGCCAAGTCTGCGGGCCAAAGCGAGTCATACTTTGGTTGGTGCGGCACATGGTGGTCTACGTAGGCATGTCCATAGGCTGCCCGGGTTGGTCCTAGTTTTCGGGCTGTAGACCTAAGATGAGACCGACAAAATAATTTGTAAAATGACCTTTTCATTATTTATTTTTCTTCTGTTTGGGCCTTCGGGTTAGACCCTGGCCCCCCGAACAAGCCTAACTCAATGTCTATGCACCTGGTGTATGTGATTTTCTTTTGTAGTTTGCTTGGACTTATCAGGTCGCTCAACTATTGGGCCCACGCTTACACATGCACAGTCGCACACAGAAAGGCATGAAGTGGGCAACAAAAAATGTCATTTTCCTCACACAACTCGTCGGCTGACTTGGACTAAATCATTTTGGTTTCTCTGTTTCTCTTCTGTTATATATAGATAGCCCCTCCTTGATCTTTGGTCCAGCTCCGCCGCTGTCCTGTAGGCCGCTGGCTGGGAGGACATAATTCTCTGGATGCACAGTAGTGTAGGCCGACATCACAAGCGTACCAGTGACTCGATGAGATAGATGGTCGGAGTGAGGGACCAGCAAGCCTTCTGGCGGACACGAATCAGACCGCGAAATGGTGATTAGGGAGCGCGCAACCTTATCAACTAATCGCGATTGTTTAGTGCCTGCTACGTCGTCTTGCAGGATAACGACGCTGCATGCGTGTAGATCCAAACAGCAACAAAATTGGTTTCTGATGTATTCGTTGAACACACACACCGATCATGCAGAAGGCCTGTAAAGAAAGAGGCCCTCGACGATCTGCTAACGGCCACAAAATCTTACGCTGTCGTGACCGTGGATTCTGCGGATCTTGTCGTGACTGTATGTGTTGGTCCGTCCGCAAGCGTGCTTCCATTTCAACGATGCCCCTCGCGCCAATCATATCCACCGAGAAGAAGGAGAGGAGATGACTGGCCTCTGCTTTGTTTATTATTGAATTGCTATCACCGTGCGCCATCGATTTGTCGGAGCGCATGAGCCAAATTATCGGTCAATCCTCGTGGTGATTTGTGAAAACTTTTTTTTTCACACGTACTGGGATTTGAACTAAATTTTTGATCCATCCACGGAGATAGACTGTGAATATGAGCTTCTAAACAAAGCCTTAGATTGCACGAGGATGTGTTGTGCACTAAGCTGTTTTTTTTGGAAGTGTGGTGATTTGTGAAAACTTTATTTTTTTTCGAGACGTGGAAGGATTTGTTTTCGTGTGTGTATATATATATATATATATATATATATATATATATATATATATATATATATATATATATATATATATATATATATATGGTAAAAAAGAGGACGTGTATCGCACACACACCAAAGGCAGGTACATGTGTCGGACTTTGTGAGGCTCTAGTACCTCGAATTTTCGGCAGATACAGTATCTTTCGACGTTGTATTTACAGGATTGACCACCGCAGCATCGTATTTGCACATTTAGCGATGTTGCCACACGGCTACAGTGCGGAAAGCGCTCCCTGCCCGCCACCTCATCCCATTGCCACACCCGTGCGGCGACCGTTGCCGTACGCAACACCGCCACCGCCACCGCCGCCACGTGCCCCTCCCCCCACTCGCCACGTTACCCGTTGCCGCACGGCGGCTGTGTGGCAATGCCCCACACGTCGCCACATGTCACCGTAGGGTTTAGTTAGGGTTCCTGAATTAGGGTTTCACAGCTGTTTGTACGGATTTTTAAATATAGTAAATGAGTTCCAAAAATTACAAAATTTTATGTGGAGCCTCGACATAGTGTAATTTTTTATAATTTTATTCCTTCATAATTTTTCTCTCAATTTCATATAAGTGTATTGTTTGTACGGATTTACAAATGTAGAAATTGGGCTCCAAAAATTATGAATTATATTTTGAAGGCTCCTCGCGCAGTTGATTTGAATGTGTATTGTTTGAACAATTTGATATGTGTTCTGGAATTATATTTTGAAGGCTCCTCGCGCAGTGGATTTGAATGTGTACTGTTTGAACAATTTGATATGTGTTATGGAATTATAACATTTATGATTTAGGTCGCGAAAATTTGGATTTTAGGTTTCAGAAATTAGGGTTTCATGGTTTCATGTGAATTGAAATGTATGGAAAAAAGCTGCATTGTAACTCCATTCGAGATGTCGATATACAATATGGCGTAGGAGTACACACATAATAACCAAAATACGCGTACAAATATAGGAAAAAATATATATGAATACAAATACACCCAAACGTAATGGCATAACACGGGATATACCAAAGTCTGGATAAGCTTGTGCATAAACCGGGATGAAGGAGGACAAGGTATTATCATATGTAACCCGACGAAATAAGATACTCTTTATTAATTTAGCAGTCTACTATGGATGATATTATTTAATACTATATTGTACCACAGTCTAGATAGGCTTGTGCATAAACCAACCGAGGAAAATACGTGGCATGTAGATCATATAACGATGTACCGTAACCTCCGACTCGTGTGCGTTTCGAAGGCTACGGTACATCGTTATATGATCTGCACGCCACACATTTCCCTCAGTTGGTTCATGTGCAATGTTATCTATCATGTGGTACAATACAGTATCAAAGAATATCATCCACATAAAACTAATAAATTAACAAAGAGCGTCCTATAGAATAAAAAAGTGTCTGCAATTAGTCTATGTGGCAATCTCTTTTCTTGGTGAGCTCACCTCATCACATAGTAGCACCTTCGATGCATGTAGATTGGTGTTTGCAGTCTTTTCAAGCCAGTAGCACATTTGTTGTCTTCCTACATTCCACGTTTTCTAGACACATTGCTTTCTCTACATGAATGCTGATGCAGTCCAGTGTTACTTAGGTTAATACCAGGAAATCAAACTCCAGTTGCATCTATAGGAATGCTGATGCAGTCCACGTTGGAGTTGGATTGGCTGCATGATATAAAGTCCAATAACGAGTTCCCCTTGTCTCGGTGCTGTTATTTAACGATGTGTGCAACTAGTCTCCGCGGCGCCATTGCGAATGCCCCATGTCTCGGGGCTGCCCACGGTGGCGGCAAGTGTCGAAGCTGCCCATGTCCTGCGACTCCATGATGTAAGTGGATTGTACAGTAAGAAACGTCACAAGGATGTAAACTGTATATAACTCACGTCTTCGATACGGAGTGCGCCCGATCAGCCGGATACGCTACAACGTCAGCCGGTCTCAGTCGAAGGAGCCTTCCCCTTGCAGCGGGACTCTCCACGTCGGGCTGGTATGTCGAAGTTGTCCATTTCTGTGATTCTATGATGTAAGTGCACTATACAGTAAAAAATGCAACAAGGATGTAAATTCTTCAAAACTTACGTCATCGATATGGATTACGCCGAGCGACCGGATACGCTATGGTGGCCGGGCTCAGCTGCATGAGCCTTTCCCTTCCCCTTGTCGTGGGGCTCTCCACGTCGAGCTGGTATATCGAAGTTGTCCATGCCCTACGATTCCATGATGTATGTGCACCGTACAGTGAAAAATGTAACAAAGATGTAAATTCTTCATAACTCACGTCGTCAATATAGATTAGGCCCGGCGAGTCCTAGGCTCCTTCGGTGCCTCCTCAATAGGGTCCGATACGTAAGGTTTCCACCACACGAAGGTCTCGGCCCGTATCGAGTAGTTCAACACGTATACGGTGGACGAATACCCTGTCAGACATCTCTGGGCCGTCGATCCACTGGAAGAAGTGGTAGCACATCTTGGGCTACCATTACATAGGGATGAAGTTAAAAATTTATGGAATTCAACGTAGGGAGAGGAAAATCGATACGTGCAAAAGAAACGCTTACGAGGTGGTGCCCGCACATGTAGTACACCCAGGCGAAGGTGTTTGGGTGTGTGGATTGAATGATTTCTGCTGGCTCGCCACACACACACTATGGGACCAAAAACCGTGGTGGTACCGGAGCATCTTTCATTGAATAATCTGGGTATTGTACATGTTTGACCATCTGCGCAAGCCACTTACGCTTATGCAGCATCCTCCGTAGAAGTTTACTGATGAGTCTGAAATATCTGGGTATCGTAGAAGTTTCACTGTACATCACAAAATAAGGTGGATAATACATTAAATTACAACATTGAATGACGACCAGACAGGCTCGGTCTGTTGGGACAATCCTTCATTAAGTGCCTTGGGGTCTTGCATATCCTATGCACTTGATTGTGCGGTTAATACTGGTACGTTGGCTGGTATCCATATTATTTCGGAAGCACCGCGTCTGCCGTAGCCCCTTCCCTATTCTCTTCAAGTCCCTATTGGGACCCCATTGCACTATGTTTGGTCGAAGATCCTTGTAGTTCATTTTCAAATCGTATGAGTGGAACTCTCCACTCCATGTACCAAAAGGTGCTGCATGTCGTAGTACTCAGAGATGTACATCGTAGACATCTACCTCATTTGCACACACGCCTTGTACACCTACGAGCATGGCTTGGGGAGGAGCTTCGGCTTGTTCCAGGTGCATATCGCCACATCACCCAGGGTGCATGCCTATTTCTTTTCCCCCTAGCATGACTATTGACGTATTTCTACTGAAGCCTAAGGTCGTCGATCACCCAGATGTCATGCATTCGGGCCTTCTCCATCTTCCGGTCTATGTGCCTCTGCATGTTGTCGGACCACTGCTTGCCTTCCTCTATCTGTCGCTTGGCTGCTGTAGCTCTATTGACGAAATAACCAACAGTGCGAGTCCATGTCTCCTCGACGATCGCGGTGATAGGGAGGCACCGTACACCTTTGAGGACACTGTTGTACACCTCAGACATGTTGGTCGTCATAATTCCGTACCTCGCACCGTTTGTGTTATAGAGGAGGGACCATTTCTCCAATTCAGGAGCGTGGCCATTAATCCACTCCAAGAAGCTTATGAACTGTTGGATTGCTCTCCCTCCGGAGTGGACTCCCTTGTATGCCTCGTAGTCCGGTGTTCCAGGTCTCTCCAAATGGAGTCAAACTTCTACCCCAGGTTCTGCAGATGCAATGCCTTGAACGTCTTCATAACCTCCTAACCACGGAACCACGTGAACAAGTTAGATGCAAGATGCCTCATGCATAGACGAATCCATCCCACGCTGCATGGTGTTGATGGCCGTCAACAACCCAGCATTGCGGTCCGTCATTAGGCAGACGTTGGGCCGGTCTCCCACCATCGCCCTCTTCACGTTCGTCAGAAACCACAGCCAGTTGGATGTGTTCTCGCTCTCCACAATGGCAAATTCCACCGGGAGAAGCTGGTCATTCGCGATGGCCGCCACCACGGTGAGGATGGTGCCCTTGTACTTCCCGTGAGGAAAGTTTCGTCCATCGTTAACACGGGAGGACATAACTAGAAGCCCCCGATGGCCTGAGCAAAAGTCCATATCTCATGAGCAATTTCAAGGTTGCTCACTCGAGTGAACTCATCCGCGTTTAAAGTTCCAAATAGAGCGTTCATCGCTTGAGCATTGAGGTGGGAGTTTCATTCCTCAAGATCCGTGAGGTGTGTAGGATCAAGTGTTATAACGAAACCCTCACTAACAATTCTCCATATGCTTGGGCTCAAGGCCTTTAAATAAATGGGACATTCTAATTTTCCAATAAGCATAATTTGATCTATCAAATAAAGGAGTCTTGTCTATTAACATTCCCTCACTAGCCATCCTTTCTCTTCTAGACAGTTAAGTCTAAAATTAGAGAGACCAAGCTCTGATAGCAGTTGTAGGATCAAGGATAACTGACTAGAGAGGGGTGAACAGGAGATTTTTAAAACTTTCAACTAATTTATGAAACTAAGCAAGATAATCTTAACAAAACTTCCTATCACAAGATAAATGCTACAATTGTAAATGCGAGAAGTAAGGGCAAGAATTAACCACAATGAAGATAAATGAGTTTTTCCCGTGGTATCGAAGATTTATCGATCTTCACTAGTCCACATTGAGGAAGCTTGAACTAATCAAGCTGGCTCCACAAATTAAGCCTTCCTCGATTTCACTTGTGGTTGTTCATCCCCTCTCCAGAGATGGTGAACACCAAACCAATCACAATTGGCGTCGGGGCCTTTTCACAATCTTCTTGCAGAGATCACTGCGCAAGCTCTCGCCAAGCCGTCTATTTGTCGACAAACACCAAGAGTAAAGAATCCCAAACTTCGCTTGACGGCAATCAAGTGCTATGGATCAATCTAGAATGAATGCACTTGATTTTGCTCAACTACCTCACAATGAATGCAACAAGAGTGTATGAGGTGTAGAGTGAATGCTCTAGGCTCAAAGATGTTCAATGAAGTCTTGACTACCTGTCCTAGAGCTGATGGGGGTGTATTTATACCCTCCATAAATAAATACGACCGTTGGAGGCAAGTTACAGAAAAATTCAGCACAATCGGTAGTACCGATGTGCAATGGCCGGTACTACCGCACCTCCGATGTCAGAACAGTAACGGCTAGCGTAGAAGTATTTAATGCGCCTGAAGAAGCCATTGGAAAATTGACACGGTACTACCACCAGTGAACATACGATAGTTCCGATTATCGGTCGTTTCGATTAACTCAGGCGGTACGACCGTTTTCCTTTGAGTTGCAAAAACACCGCATACTGGAAATAACGTACCGCTTGAATTCTTCGATTGCAATGGAATGCGGTAGTTCCGCTATGAACACAGCGGTAGTACCGCACAAGCATAAGAGCAAACAGCTTTGAAAAAACACCGTTCTGTAAAAAATGTACTGCTCTTTTGCTCGGTACAGCTGACTTGCGGTAGTTCCGCTCAAAGTACACGGTACTACTGCACTTCCAAGAGAGCAAAATAAACTCAAAAGGTGTCTCTCTGGAAAATACGTACCGTAAGTATTTTGGTTCATCCGTGTTGCGGTAGTTTCACCATAGGAAGGCCGGTCATACCGCAGCGCGGTAGTTCCGTCGATAACACGTCGGTACTACCGATTATTCTCAGAAAACAAGGTTGGCTTTTTAAAATAAGTTTTAGTGCATGCATGATCCTAGATTGATCCAAAGGCATAAGGACACGCTATCAAGCTACTAGTCGTGATCCCCTTAATAGTACAACATTTAACCTAAAATCTGGTCTTCCATCTTTTTCTCATGAGACCGGTAAAATATGAAAGGATCCTAGACTACTTGTACCTTGTTTTTGAACCATATTCATCTTCATGTTGACCTTTAGCATGCATCTCCAGGTTGTTGTATTCATCACTGGGACTAAACCTTTTAAATGCTTAATAAACATGTTAGTCTCATATTCACATATTGTCATTAATTACCAAAAGCATGTCCTAGCATTCCTACATGGAAAGGTAGAATTCTTAGATTGCCACACCATTGGATTGGATATTATGTAGGTACCAAAGAGAACACATTAGTACCAAGGACGCCATTCATAGGTGTTCTGATCTCATGTGATACAGTTGCCAGAAACTGCAAATAACAAAGCTGATACAAACATATAATCCATATGCATGCAAGAAACATTAGTAACTCAAAGCACCCAAATATGTATCAAACCTGAGACTTGGCAACGTAGCAGCTTCTGCTTGAGTTTTGAGCTTGTCGTAGGGGTGGCCCCACCGCCACAACGCCCAGGCGAAGCACCGGAGGTAAGGCTGGAAAAAAGCTCACGGCTCGCGAGCCGGCTCGAGCTCGTTATGAGCCGAGCTGGCTCGGCTCGAGCTTGTTTTTTTAGCCGAGCCGAGCCGGACTTCGAGCTCGGTGAAGATTCGAGTCGAGCTCGAGCCGGCTCGCGAGCCAAACGAGCCAGGCACAACCCCATATAATCACATTCTGCTTTTGTTTCTGGGCTTGGGGAGCCCCTATGAATCTATGTTGAATGCTTGTATGGATTATAGATTGTTATATTTCTCGCTTTGTTTATGATTATTGGATTTTGAATTGATGATAAATGACTCATATAATCATATTATTCTACCTTTGTTTTTGAGCTTGAGAAGCCCTGGCTTGAACGAGCCAAACGAGTCGGCTCGAGCTTTTTTTTCGAGCCGAGCCGAGCCGGCTCTCGAGCTCGTTTTCCAAACGAGCTGAGCCGAGCCTCAGACCGAGCCTGGGCAAGCTTGGCTCGAGCCAGCTCGGCTCGTTTCCAGCCCTACCCGGAGGGCCCCGAGGCCCCGGCGAGGCCGGGCAACAAGACCTCCAGCCACCCGGGCGGGCCAAGCACCTGGAGGGCCCGAGGCCCGGCGAGGCCGGGGCAACAAGACCTCGGGCCACCCGGGCGGGGCGAAGCACCCGGAGGACCCCGAAGCCCGCGAGGCCCGAGCAACAAGACCCGAGGCCACCCGGGGCGGGGCAAGCACCCGAGAACCCCGAAGCCCGCGCCTCGCGAGGCCCGGAGCAACAAGACCTTCGGGCCACCCCCGGGGCGGGGCCGAAGCACCCTAGAGCCCCGCGAGGCCTAGAGCTGCAAAACCTCTGGGCCACCCCAGGGGCGGGGCCGAGGTATGCTCGGAGGGCCCCGAAGCCCCGCGAGTCCCGGAGCAGAGAGACCCGCAGGGCGAACCCGAGGCCTCTGCTACCGCTCCTGGGCCCGAGGCTCTGTTAGAGTGAACCGAGTCCAAGAGCACGTACCATGGACCAAGGCCTAGGCGTAGGGGCGGGAAATTTCCCTGCAACCCCTACTAATATAGTACCATTGTAGGTTGAGAAGGGTAATGTACCAAACCCTCACAGGGGGCTATAAATAGGGGGTCAGCCCCCCTTGTGGGGGTGAAGAAAAAAAAGCAAGCGCAAATTCCTTAGCAATAACAATCTCGTTCTTGTCACTGGCTAGTCCCCTCTCTCGAGGATCCCTGGAGCCCTCTTGGGCTTGTCCGGGGTCCCCCCTCTTTTATTGTATAGCTCGTTTTGCTACTACAGTTGGCGCCGTCCGTGGGGACCGACAAGCCGAGCGCGTACCCAAATACAAGAATGGCACCTTGAAGAGCCGCCCCTCGCACGCGCGCGTCTGGGGCAGCGGTAGCGCCCGAGCCACCCAGCGCCCCGAGGGCCAAGCGGAGTAGAACCTCCCAGGCCGCGGAGCCCGCGGCTCGCCCCGAAGAGGAAATCGAGCACTCCACGCAGGACACCGTGGCTGGCGAGGCACCCCCCCAGACTTGGGCAGTTGGCCAACCGCTCACTCCGGTCACCGCCGGGGGCAGCGCAGCAAGTTTGCGATCTACACCAGGAGCTGGCAGATCTCTGCCAGAGTTCCTCCGTGTCTACGAAATCGCCATAGAGGCCACCGGGGGGGATGACACCACGAAAGCAAAAGCTTGACCCTGGCTTTGAGGGGGATAGCGTTAACATGGTTCTTTACCATCCCTCCGCGCTCCGTGTATGCGTGGGAGCAACTGCGGGACACGGTGCGCAACAGCTTCCAAGGAAACTACGCCGAACCTAAGGACGCAGGAGACTTATTCGCCATGAAACAGACCCCGGGCGAGCCCCTCCGTAGCTTCTTCAGAAGGTTTGCGGAGGTCAAATGCCAAGTGAAGGGGGTCAACGAGATGACCGTGATCAATGCCGCAACTTGCGGACTCCAGAAGGGGCCCCTGGCGGAGCGCCTCGCCCGCAAACCCGTCCGCTCAGTGGCAGAGCTCTTTGAAAAAATAGAAGAGTATGCCAGGGTGGAGGAAGACAGCACACGGTGGGGAGGTGCCTCGGGCCGCCTCGCGCCGGAAGCCACGATGGCGTGTCGGCCCCGAAGGAGCTCCTCGGCGGCGAAGAAGCCCGCCGACCCACGAGCAACGGCGGCCGCCCTAGGGGCGGGCGTATACAACGTTGAAGGATAGCAACAGCCAGGACCCCGTGCGGGGCGCGGCCGGGGGCGTGGTCACGACAGACAAGACGAAAGACACACCGAATCACGGCTGTTCTGTGACCTCCATGCACGAACCCTTCCCCAAGCCGCCACCCCCATCCTCTCCTCTCCCAAATCTGGTGCCTCCTCCCCTCCCCGGCGTCTCCTCCTCCCCTGGTTGCTGCCCCCAGTGATCCCCGAAGTCACCTCCTTTCGCAGGCGTCTCCGGTCATCCGTCGTCCCCATGGTGGCCGGCCATTGGAGAAGGAAAGGAGGAGAAAGGGGGAAGATCTCCAGGAGGTGGATCAACATCTCCCTGCAGGTATTCAAGGGTAACGAATGATCCAAGTCGTAGTTTGGTTCGATTTGATTGCTTAATGGTTGATTAGATTTAAATCGGTTTCTGTTCTGGAAATTCCAGAACATATCTGTCACCTTGCACGGCCAGTTTCGACCCTTTAGAGACCGAATCTCGGGTTTTTGTCTTCTAGAGTTTTGTTCCTCGGGTCGTTAGATTTCTTTTGGCACCAAGATCATGAGCTTCAGACTTACGGTTAGGGAGATATGAATTTTTAACCGCACACTGCTCTGTCTGTCTTGAATCTGGGGACTGTCGGTTTGTTCCTCCGTTTTGATCTAGTTAGAGTCAGATTCAGAACCTCCACCAAAATAGGTTATTGTATACCTTTAAATTATATTTCCAAGTTGGTAAAGATCACCTCAATTGGATCAGTAGATTGAAAGTTACATCATTTTCTTTGCTACTGTTCTGCAATCTGGACAGATGTCTATCAGTTGCTTTCACATGTTGTTTAAGCCATTGGTTTGGCCGAATCAAAGAACCCCACCAACTAGAGTTTCGTAGCCTAATACGTTAAGAGTATTTGAACACTGGTTTCAAGTCATTATGATTCACAGATATTTAATTACGATTTTTCTCGTACTGCTGATCAGAAGGGCTGAAATTAGGTTGATTAGTTAATTCATCATTTTGAATCTTTGGTTATGTTGGGGAGTTAGAGGGTTTTGGTAAGACACTTGTAGCCATGTCATGTCTTATTATTCTTATTTCCATTAAATATTTGTGTAGGCGGTGGGGCAGTGAGTGGAGAAACACCGTCGTTGCCTCCTAACACGTCACAGCGCGGAAGGCAAGTACCCTGTCCGTCATTATTCAATGACGTTATTGCTTGTGATTGTACCACTAGACTTGTTTTCATGAGTTTGTTTGTATGCCATGTGTTACTCTCTATTGATGTGTGATAGACATTCATTTCATGAAAATACATTATGTTCATGCATCGATTCAATTGAACCACGGGAGTGAAAAATTGTAAGCCCCATCAATTCCAGAATGGGCACGTGAGACCCACCATTCCAATGTGGACAATGTTGGACACCCGTATGAAACGTTCTTCATACGGTATTTGAGGTCCCCATACTTTGTTAAGGACGGGCTTAAGTGAACACCGACGGGTGTGTCACTCACTATACCGGTATAAGTTGTGAACAGTCCATTTCTTCATTGCATTATCCCATTTCATTCATATCCATACGTGTTCAGAGATGTTTTTCACAGGCAGATTGTGATTTGCTTTGTTCGCTTAATGTTTCTATTGTCTGTTAAAGTATTTGCTGAGTCTTTGGCTAATCCTTGCTTTCTGTGTTTTATTTAGGTAAATGAGGAGGAAGGCAAGGCCTTTTGAGGGGTAGTCCAGCACGCTGCACATCACCTTTATCAAATAAGAAATAATATTGTTATCTTTCATTCATGTCAACTATTTGTTAAATTTCCAAATTGTAATAATCCAATTTTGGTATCGCTTATCGTACATTTTATTATGAATGTTTCTATTCCTTCTCATGAAATTTTTATCGTTTATCGTTGATCCTTATGGAATTTAGTTATTTAAGCATGCTTAACCCGACTTTGTTGTACATACTTAGTATTTATTAGTTCTTTTAGGTGACATCTTGGCTCCGAATAGCCAGGGTGTTACACAAACTATTCGAATAGTTGTGTCCCCGGTTATGAAGAATGCTTAGTGATTTCACACGAGGGGTAGATTTTCTCAAAATTGCTGGAATGGTGGAATGGTTGGGAAGTGAGCGGGGTAGATCACTAGTTGTTTCAAAGAAATTGTCTATTTATTTATTTTTCTTTTTAAATATGCATTTCAATCTATTTATTGTATTTACTGTCAATATTGATTTCTGCAAAATAGCCATACAACTACTCTTATTCAAGGCTTGTACGAATACTATTTGCATACATTTCCCTACGACTTGCCGAGTACTTTATATACCCACGGCTTTGCGCCATTGTTGACCAGTCACAAAGGAAGAACCAGGAAACACAGAGTTCTGCGAGGAGTACTTTGAAGACCATTCGAACTAGATCGCATTCTCCACTCGATTACCTGTGTGCGTGTCGGATAGCTACTACGAGTGGTTTTATTCCGCTACAAGTTTATTTATTTGTCGTTAAGCCATGTATGGCAAATTTTGTAACCCTTGACCATAAGGTCCGTTGCTTCTATTAATATTATTTTGCTTCCTTCTTAGATTTTTTGTTGCATCGATATAATTTCATCTATGTTATCACTGTGTGAACTAGCTACTGATCATGAGACTAGTTTGGAATGCACAGAGGACTCAAATTCAGAGATCCGGGGTCCCGACATCGAGCCCACCATCAATAACTGTCGAGTAAATCATGTGTTAGTTGATGGTGGGAGTTCATTAAATATATTGTTTACAAGTGCCCTATATGAGATGCAACTACCTAGGACCAAGGTAAAGCCTGTATGATACTCATTCCATGGGATCGTACCGGGCGCTTTGGCCAAAGACATTGATCAAGTTTATATTCCTGTAACGTTTGGTTCCCCCAAATAATTTCAAGACAGAAAAAAACTCTTTTGATATAGCCGATTTTGACACGTCATACAATGCCATACTCGGACAACCAACTTTGGCACGATTCCTAATGGTGCTCATTATGGTTATCAATATCTTAATATGACAGGTCCCAAAGGAGTGATCACAGTCCGTTGTGATAAAAAGATGGCGCTTACGTGCGATCGAAAATCCCTCGAGATGGTTGGTCAGATACCAACTCAAGAAGGAAGCTAGGGTCAGTTTTCGACCAAGTAGTCGAAGCCTAAAGTTGCACCAAAGCCGAATGATCAAGTCAAAGAGGTTCCACTGAACACAAAGCAGCCTTCAAAGACTTTTCGCATTGATGTTACTTCCGACCATAAATAGGAAGACACCCTCGTCACCTTCCTCCTAGCTAACACAGATATCTTCGCGTGGCAACCATCCGACATGCCCAGAGTCCCTAGGGATGTGATTGAGCACACGCTAGCTCTACGACCTCACAAGAAACCCGTAAAATAAAAATTATAGAGATTTGCATCTGATCGATGAGATGCTATCAGATCAGAATTGGACATGCTACCTCAACAGGCTTTATAAGAGAAGTCGACCCCCAGAGTGGTTGGCTTACCTGTAATGGTTAGAAAGCCTAATGGTAAGTGGCGTATATGTGTAGACTTTACCGATCTCAATAAAGCTTGTCCAAAAGATGAGTATCATCTTCCTCATATTGATCAGTTGGTTGATTCTACAGCTGGTTGTGAAATATTAAGTTTCCTAGATGCATATTCTGGTTATCATCAGATTAGTATGTGTTTAGATGATGAAGAAAAGACCACGTTTATTACACCATTTGGAATATTTTGCTATGTTAAAATATCATTTGGTCTAAAAAATATTGGCGCTTCTTTTGAATGCTTGGTGCAAACGACTTTTTCTATCCAACTAGGCTGAAATTTAGAAGCGTGTGTGAACGATTTGGTCGTAAAAAGCATTAAGCGCATTAATCATATTTCTGATTTGCAGCAAACTTTTGGCAACCTCGGAAAACACCGTTTGAAACTCAATCCTGAGAAGTGTATGTTTAGAGTCTCTTCAGGAAAATTAGTTAGATTCCTTTGTTTCTGCACGAGGAATCAAAGTAAATCTTGAAAAGATAAAGACCATTAAACAAATGCACACTCCGACCACGAAGAAAGAAGTACAAAAACTCACAGGTTGTATGGTGGCCTTAAGTCGTTTCATCGCACGACTGGGAGAAAAATAACTTCCGTTCTTTAAACTTCTAAGGAAACATGAGGGTTTCGAATTGTCAGAGGAGACCAACAATTCCTTCGAGGATGTCAAGAGGAATCTTACGAGTGCTCATATTCTAGTTTCTCTGAAACCAGAAGAGATGGTCTTAATATATCTAATTGCCACACCATAGGCAGTGAGCACAGTTGAAGAATCTAGACCCACCATTATGAGTTAATGGAGTATTTTAGTGATTAATGATAAATCTATTTGTGAGACTAACACTTCTATTGTTATATCTATTGTTTAGTCTCATTTGGATATAAATGTGAAAATCATGGAGGTATGCATTCAACATCTTATTCTTATATATTGTTGCATTCCTCGGATCCAAAATATAGGTTGAACTCCTCCATAAGTTTAACTTGAATATGTGCATATATTCTTATTACACATTCGTGTATGCACACATATAGGGGGATTCACTCTCTATTTTGTGGTTTCATTAGTATTGATCCATATTTTATTCTCCACACATATTTGGGATCTCTACTTTGAAACATATTATTTGAGTATATAAAACTTGTGTAGTTCATGCATACTCATGTTTCTTTATGTTTATTTATCTACATTCAATTTATGTGCAATTGAAGTGGTTACCATCAATTACCAAAAGGGAAAGATTAAAGTATCTTGTCCTACCATTATGAGTTAATGGTATGGTGTGGTAATTAACGATAATCATATTGTGGAACTAACATTTTCCATGAGTTGGATGATTAGGTTATGTTCTAGGATGATGAAGACTTTGGATGACATCATGAGTTGATCATCATCATGTGAAGACTCGGGATGAAAGAAATCATCATGTGTTGATGATGTTCAAGTCAAGATCCCGAAGTGAAGAAGATCATCATATGTTGATGATATTGAAGTTAAGAGCTTGGAGTAAAGGATGCATCATGTGTTGATGCGCATCAAGATCTCGAAGAAAAGAAATCATCATGTGTCGATGATGTTCAAGGAGGGGAGATGATCATGAGTTGATCATCAAGTCAAAAGGAAATCATCATGTATTGATGATTATCAAGTAAATGATCCGGACTTAAAGTGAAGATGTGCGTCATCAAGCTTCAAGAAGATGCAAGGTAAAGGTATGACTAGCTACGGCTAAGGATGTGTTCCTAGTCTTTTACCGATCTTGGTGTTTGGTTGGAAGACCAGATTGCTAGTATAGGTTGTCGTACTATTAAGAGGGGTTTTGACTAGTAGCTTGAATTAGTCATGTGTTGATAGCCCATTGTGCCTGCTCTAGCTCATATATGCATAATGCTATTATTTGCGAATATCTTTTGCAAATAGTTGAAGCTCATGCATTAAATCTTTGTAGTATGAGACTATAATTTGCAAATGTGTTTTGCAAATAGTTGAAGTCCATGCACCTTCTCCTTGTGGCACAATGCTATTATTTGCGAATGTGTTTTGTAAATAGTCGAGGCTCATGCATGATCCTTGTAGCATGTGACTTTAGTTTGCGAATGTCTTTTGCAAATAGTTTAAGTCCATGTAACTTATTCCTTGTGATATTGATTCTAAAAGTTAGCAAATATGTTTTGCAACTTGTTGAGAATCTTGCTTTAACCTTTGTTGGCATTGCTCATCAATTGGCAAATATGTTTTGCAATTGAGTTTGTTTTGAATGCCAACTTTTGTTTTTCTTAGGGAGATCGGTAGTACTGGTGTTATTTTGGCGGTACTACCGCTCTACGGTATGACCGGGGGTTTGGTGCGGAACTACCGCAATCCGGTTTAACTGAGGGTTTGTTTGCGGTATATGACCGGGAGAGACGCCTTTTCGAGTTTGTTTTGCTCTCTTGGACGTACGGTAGTAACGGAGTGTTGAGAGCGGAACTACCGCAGCTTGGTATTTCCGGAAGATGAACGGCGGTACGTTATTTTCAGTAGGTGCCATGTGTTGGACCTAAGTGGAAGCGGTAGTACCACCCTTGTGATCGAAAGTACTGGAGTGCGGAACTACCGCATGATCAACGACGGTAGTACAACGTCAAATTTCCAATGGCTAGTTCAGAGGCAAATTATAGCCACTACAGTGCTACAGTTGAGGTGAGGTAGTACCGCTCGTGCTATTTTTTCGACAACTTTTGTTTCCAACGGCTAGTTTTTGTGTGTGGGCTATAAATGCCCACCTTGGCTAGTTGGGAAAGTATTCTCTCAACATTTGGAACCTCATTTCATCCCTTTGAGCTAGTGTGAGCTTCTCATCTCAATTGTGCTTGTGTTGCACCTTGTGAGCAAGGAGAGAGGTCTCTAGTTTGCATGTGTTGCATCTAGAGTTTGGATTATGTATCCATTGAGCTTAGACACTTGATTCGTTCAAGTGAAAGTTGTAGACTTGTTACTCTTGGAGTTTGCTGATTCCTAGACGGCGTGGAGGTGTCGTGTCTGGTGATCTCCTCAAAGAAGATTGTGAAGAGGCCTGGTGTGGTTGTAAGTGGTTTGGTGCTCGCCATCTCCAAAGTGGAGGAAGAGCAACCCCGAATGGATCGAGGTGTTGGTTCGTGTTTGAACCGGTCCAAGTGGTTGGACTTACATCGGAGGTGTTGGCTTAATTTGTGGAGCTGGTCCAATTCGTTTGGGCTTACCTCAACGTGGATTAGGGGAGACCGGCAAATCTCCGAACACCACGGTAAAACATCATAGTGTCATTGTGGTTTGCATTCTTGTACTTTACTCTATTGCAATTTATATTCTAAGAATTAAATTGCTTACATGTCTTTATATGATTGCTAGTTTATCAATAGTCTAATATTGTCGGTGTACTTAGTCAAACATAGTTGATTTAGGTTTAAATTGTGCAAAACCAAATTGCTATTAGCTTCCGCATCATAAATTGGTTTTAGCCAAAAGAATTTTTAAAACTGACTATTCACCCCCCTCTAGCCGGCCTCCTCGATCTTACATCAGTGCTGGTTGCCAAACATGAAAACGTTAAACAACTAGTTTACTACGTAAGTGAATTTTTACACGGGTCTAAGGAGCGATACCCTTAGGTCCAAAAACTTATATATGCCCTCCTCATGTATTCGAGGATATTGAGGCATAATTTTCAAGCGTACAAGATAATTGTGTCGTCTGAGTTTCCCTTAGGAGAGGTCCTCCAGAACAAGGAAGCAGTGGAACGCATGGCAAAATTGTCAGTTGAACTTGGGGAGTTCGACATCCGTTCCGTGTCCCAAACAACCATTAAATCATAGATCTTGGTAGACTTTGTCGTCGAATGGATAAATCCTGAACCTGTTCAGGATCCCCATTACGAATCCCACGACTAGTGGGCAATGTACTTTGATGGATCGCTTTCGCTAAGCGGCTCAGGGGCTGGGGTGGTCCTAGAATCTTCTACAAGAGAGACCTTAAATATGTTATTCAATTAAACTTTTCTACCACTAATAACGTGGCAGAATACGAAGGTCTATTGGCTAGCATATGAGCAACGAAAGCGCTCGGGATTCGACGACTGCTCGTGAGAGGAGACTCTCAACTAGTCGTGAATCAGGTTGAAAAAGAGTACCAATGCTCTAATCCAACTATGTCTCGATACTTATCGAAAGTCACGATGCTTGAAAAGTATTTTTTTTAGTTTCGAGGTACAATATATCTTTCGAAAGGATAACTTTCTCGCTGACCAGTTAGCTTGAATGGCTTCTTCCCGATCACAAGTACCAAAAGGACTCTTCTTGGAACAGCTCCAGAAGTCACCTCTGGTCGAAACACCAGAGATATCTCCTATTAAGACAATCCCTCTAGAATATGAGGATACCTGGATGAATCCCATCTACGAATATCTTTAGAAATGTACAATACCCAATGACAATTTTGAAGCTGATCGTTTATCCCGTAAGGCTAAAATGTATACTTTGGTCGGGGGAGTCCTCTACAAATGAGGTACTCAAGAGGTTCTCATTCGATGCATATCACAAAGAGAAGGATTGAATCTCCTTCTCTAAATACACGGAGGCATCAGTGGAACTCATGCTTCTTACTGAACGCTGGTCGGAAAAGCCTTTCAACAAGATTTTTACTGGCCAACAGCCCTCTATGATATTAAAGAGTTGGTTAAGAAGTGTGTACAATACCAGTTTCATAGCAGGAAAATACACCGACCAGCTCAAAGCATTGCAAACCATACCTCTCTCTTGGCCTTTTGTAATCTAGGGTCTTGATATCCTAGGACCGTTCCCAAAAGCACCAGGAGGCTTCGAGTTCCTTTTTGTGGTTATTGATACGTTCACAAAATGGATTGAAGTCGAACCTGTGACTGGATAACAATAGAAGCAGCCAAGAGGTTTATGATAAAAGTGTGCTTACTTGATTTGGCATCCCAAGTTGAATAATTACAGATAATTTTATACAATTTTGAGTGCAAAATTCCAAGAATTTGTCGAAGAGTTGTGTACTAAATTGTGTTATACCTCTGTCGCCTACCCACAAAGTAATGGGGCAGTTGAAAGAGCGAATGGTCAAATTATACAGGGAATTAAAAACATAGTCTTCAACCAGCTTATAAAGTGCTTGGGGCTTCGGTAAAATAATTAGCCTTAGTGTTATAGGCAATTCGAACGACTGCTAGTCGAGCTACGAGTGAAACACCTTTTTCTAATTTTTGTGGCTGAAGCCGTGCTTCCGCCAGAACTAAAGATTCGGTTGACAAGGGTCAAAAATTATAACGACTCTGGCCAGGAACAACTTCGAGCAGATGATATCAACCTACTCGAAGAGAAGATGAATCAAGCCTTAATCCATTCGGCAGTCTACCAACAAGTCCTGCGCAACTACTATGATCGTGAGGTCCAGCCTCACAGCTTTTCTTTAGGTGACTTGGTATTGAAAAATATTCAATCTCAGTTTAATCGGAACAAACTTTCTCCAAAGTGGGAAGGTCCTTACACTGTGGTTGAAGTTATGCAACCAGGCCCGATATGACTTGCAATGGAAGATGGCTAAATTATTTCTAAGTTTTGGAATATCGACCAATTACGCAAATTCTATATGTAACTTCTTACTTTCTCAATAAAGTTTATGTTTTCTTTAATCTTTATTGTTTTACATTGAGCAATGCTTCGATGATTTTTTTTACCATTTAAAAACACTTGGTTTTCTTTACACTTGTTGAACGAAAGTAACATCACCTAGTTGAAGTCTTTCCTCTCTGCACATGGTCCTACCCACTAGAAGGAACTTCCTAGTGTCAATTTGTTCCTTACTTTTGCTGCCAACACAAGGAAACTAGGTTCAATAAAATCTGGTCGAAATAATTTCAAGCAAGCTATTTTCGACTTAGTTTATTTCTTTATTTTTTTCCAAAAAATTCCCTAAGTGGAGTAAGTTTCTATAATTTGTCGGGCTACTTTTGGTAAACTTGATTCGTTTAACCAGGTCGGAGGAAGACACACCACCTAGTAAAAGTCCTTTCTCTCTACACGTGGTCCTGCCCACTAGAAGAAACTTCCTATCGTCATGTTGTTTCTAACTCTTACTATCAGTATAACACAATTGAACTCACTAAGAAAGTTCTAACATATTTTTAAGCACTCTTATCGTTTGTCCAACTAGTGTTGATGCCCTTGATTTCATTAACTTGGTCGCAGAAAGCAACTCACCTAGTCGAAGTCTTTCCTTTCTGCATATGGTCATGCCCACTATAAGGAACTTGCTAGTGTCGATCTGTTACTAACTCTTGCAACCAGTACATGATAATCGAGACTGACAACAAAAGTCAGACAAACCCCTTTTAAGCAAACCCTTTTCTCACTATTTACTTAGTTTATATGAATAAACTAAGCAAATAGTCGGGGGATAGAATAAAGTTATAAATATGACTTCAATTCTTAGTCTTAAAGGTTCAATTTTATGTTTTTGTTCATCGTCTTATGAGTTACTAACTACTCGATGAGACAATTCGCAAGAAAAAAAGGTTTATATTCATAATCAAAGGATTGTCTTTACAATAATATTCCCGATTACAAACTACTCTGACAAAGGAGATCCAATTTGCATCTCCTCCGCGACCTTCTTGCTGACTGGCTGCACTTCTTCAATCAATCGTACTGTCTTTGCTTCAGGGTAATCAAAATCAACTTCGATTGGTTGAAGGCTAAGATTACGGTCATGTGCTATAAGCTTTGGCAAGGTATAACTTGCTGCACTTTCGACCGCCTCTCTTATTGAGTCAGCTTGGTTCATCTTCATAGTCATTATTAACTCCTCCGAGTTCCGACTTGTTCTCCAATAGTACTCTTATGGGCAATCAGGGTGTCTTCAAGAGGAGTGACATTTTTAGCACCAAGTCCTCTAAGCACATTGTTAAGGAGGGAATGATGCCTTGAAGGTTGATCTTCGTCGACTTCATCTCCTCCTGACTACGAGTCGAAGCTTCTTGGAGTCATTTTATTTCAACTGCTTGCTCTGAAAATAGAGTACGACAATCAGAAAAATGCTTCGTAAGTACCAGTACACAAAACTGATTGTAGGCAAAGTGTTTCTTACCTACAAGTCGAGAATCAAGTTTCTTGACCTCGTTGTTGTGGGAGGCAGCATTCTTTTTGCACTGCTCTTTTCATGACTTTATGCTCTTGTCTTTTTCTTTGTTGATCCGGTGAGCTCACTGACTACCAAGGCCTTTGAATCGACTTCGGTTTTGAGCTTACCCATATCAACCTTTTTTCTAAAAAGAAGAAAGAGTTAGAGAAAGAAAAGAAAGTCATTAAGATAAACAGTCTTAAGTTCAAAACTTACTATTTATTTAATTATGTAACTCGCAAGCTGCAGAATTTGCCTCCTGTAGGTTCTTCAGCAGGTCTCCTTTTTCATCCCTTAGCTTCTGCGCTTCAGCTTTTACATAGTTGAGTGCATAAGTTAAGGTCCTTTCGTCATCTCTAGACCTACAGAAGGTTAAAAGAAGACATGAGTATTGACTGGTTGGTCGAAACAAAATAAGACACCTCATTTCAAGTACTTACGATCTTACTACTAGTTGGCAGAGCTCGGCTTACTGCTTCTTCAGCAAAACATGTTGCCTGTGGTATTCACCAACAATGTCAACTTGTTCAAGAACTCTCTAAACAAAGAAAGACACTGAGGAATAGGAAAAATCCAAATATGAAGATGCTTGGTATGAGTACTTATAAAAATTGTTGACCGAGCAAAATTGGCATACACCCTCTCAGAATCTTGAAGTTCATCGAGTCCATCGACTTGATCCTACCATACTTTTTGAAGACGCTCGTCATAAAAAATATATCCCCTATTCAAAATACCCTTAGGGTGTGGGACTTGGTCACGAGACCTGAACGAGGAAGATCTGATGGTTGGTGGGCCGAAAAACTCATGGAAGAGGTCGACGAAGTCTTCACCTTCTTCTTCTTCATTGTAGGCAACAACGACAACTCCTTCTTGAGAACCAGGAGGAACGTCCTCTTCGACTTCCTTCCCGGCACGGCGATCGAAGGTTCCTCCATCTTGAACGGATGTTTCTGGTGATCGTAAGACCAAGTCCCTTATACGATTATTGATATCCTCAATAACTAGCTCACTTACCATACAACCAGTTCATTCGCCATCTTCACCTCTGTTTCCACAACAACCTCGGTGGTCGTAGCTGCTCCAGCAGCAACGACTTCATCTATTATCACCACAGGGATAGGGATCAATTCCTCGACCACCTCCACTGTTGTCTCTTCGACTCCAGGAGAAATAATTGTTGTCTCTACGACTGCACGAGAAATAACAGCGGGCCTGTAGACGGAAGCATCAATTGGGACTGGAGAAGTAGGACTAAAATTGCGAGAATAAAATATGTCAAACTGTAGAAACAAAAGGTAAATGCTACTTTTATGATTTTCATTTTTACATACTGTAGCTTTCTAGACACTATCTTTAATCCAGAAGAAACCTTCCCCAAGGAAGATTTATATTTCTTCTTCTCTTCGACTGCCTCAATTCTCGTGACACCTTCAGCCTCTGGAAGGCCTTCAGTGCCATGAGATTGAGAGGCCGAAGCTTCTTCGACCATGTTTGGTTGAAAGTCTTGTTGGGGGATTGGGATCTCCACGACCACATCTGGTCATAGATCTTGATCGAGAGCAACAGTTCCCGAATCTTCTTGCTCTTCTTGGTGATTGAAACTTGTTTCGACCACCTGCGGGACAGCACTCACCTCGACCATATGTTCTGCTGCTGCAGATGTATCCTTCACAAAAGACACAAAGCTTTTCTACCTCTCCTTTTCTAATTGCTTGATAAAGCTACGAGAAGCGGAAACTAAAAGGTCTTGTTGTCATAACAGAATGATACCTTGGCCTTAGGGGCTTTATTCTTAACACTTCGACCACCCCTTTTTCTCTGCAGCGACCAAGTCTGCAAAGAATTTACTGAATGGGCTGGTTGGAGGAGGAGCGGAGCTTGAGCCTTCGCCATCTTGTCGGTGGCCTTCACAAGGCGACGCCTTTTGGCCAGAGTAACTCTGTCTTCCTCTGGCCCTGTTTTGACAGCCCTCAATTCGACCTCTTGGTCGTCTTGACGGTCTGCTATGCCTACTTTCAGTAAAAATCAGAAGAAAAAACATTACTTAATGGTCAAATTCTACGACTACAGAGCCCTAAAGATTAAATCGATTTTCCATTACCTTTAGGTGTTCTTTCTTTTCCTCTACATACACGACCGCCAAGATTCGAGGAACCCTCGTAGTGGGTGTTGGAGCTTTTTCACAAACGAGTTTAACCCGGGCGTCAATCTCTTTTTGTAAGAGATCTACAATGGTAAAGAAAATATTCAACAATTAAAGTCGAAATTAATCAAAAAGAGCTAAGTTGAATGTTTATTTACCTTCCTCAAAATCTTTGGTTGGGTCAGTAGTCCCCGAGTACATCAATTTTGGGTATGCTCGATTCTTCAAAAGACTGATGCAGCACGTGATGAAGTATCTCACCACGTGCCATTTGATAAGCCCCTCTTCCTTCAAGTCTTTAATGGCTTGAATTTAGGGGTCATCCGGTTGAGGTTGCTTGGAGTCGAGTCCTAGGAGGCACTCTTCTCTGTAGACTTCCCCGTGAAGAAGAGTCTTCTTTGGATGTTTCCCAGTAAAACCACCTCTTTGTCCATCCCAGACATGACGACCGGGTGAACATCTGAATGTACTCCCTCGACTTCCTGTCATGAAGCTTTAGACCACAGCTACCTGGAATTCCGCCATACTTGCTCATCCCATTGTAATACTGGAAGAGTTCCAAATCTGGTAAAATTCCTAGATAGGCTTCGCACAGGTAGACGAACACACACAACATTGTGATAGAATTAGGAACAAGATTCACCAATTCCACCCCAAAGTGTTGAAGTACGAGTGTGAAGAAAGGGTGAATGGGCAATCGCAAACCACATTCACAGTATGATTGGAATACTGGAATGGTGCCCTCTTCACCCGAGGGCCAATGCTGTCTCACAGCTTCGGTCCACTTCACATAGGCTCCTTTCGGGATCTTCTCGGTCGCGACCAGAGCCTTCATCTTCTCCACATCCATCTCTGATTTCTCCCATTTAGAAGTGGTTTTGGTCATCTCTTCTAAGTGAGATTGATTTGGATTTGGAAATGTTTAGGGAAAGATTGTGATTTGGTTGGCGGCGGAAAGAGCAAGAACTCGAAGAACAGTCGAAACAAATGGGAAAGTAAAAACCCTCAATCACACCCGTGGTAGATTTTTATAGCTGCACGATTGAGTTGGAGATCGTGGGAACTCAACAGTTGCTACCTCTTCGAAACCGCTCCCACAGACAGGTCTGTGAGAATCGATTGGGATTCTTTAATCTGTCTATTCGGGAAAAGTGCTTTTATCTTTACAACTCAAGTGAAATTACCTTCTTGACCAAGTCTATTTCTGGTCAAATAAAATAACAGTCGGGAAGACTTTGCTTCCGACTACAGTTCGACGACCTCCTTTCCAAGTAAGTTATTTTCACTTGAAGTTGGGGGCTAGATGACGAGGATCTAATAATCCTCAATTAACTAAATGGTTTATTTGTAATTGTTATTATAGATAATAATATCTTAATGATAGGCTTGAGTATACCCCTTATTGTTCATAAGGGAGAAGTTTAAGATAATCGGTTGTTAACCATCCTACGACCACCATGTATGGTCGTAAGATGTTCTACGACCACCTCATGATCGTAGGCTTTTCTATGACCACTTCATGGTTGTAAGCCTTTCTACGACTAGGTCGACTACGACTATCCTACAGTCACCAAAGTCTACAAACATGTGGGCCCATATGACTAGGATAATTGCATGTATTACGCCTCTGCCTCTGATGATAACTGTCAGGCAACGTGGGGTGTCATCTCTCTGACAATAACTTCCATCAACGTGCGCATTATATCAAACGTTGAGGCGCCTCTTAGCCTGGAATAACTGCCGCCCCTTCATGCGCTATATAAAGGGAAAAGTCAGTGGGCATGGGGGCGAAAGAGATCAGAAGGAGAAGACATTAGGCATTAATTTTCTTCCTGATTGTAATCAGCATAGCCAATACAACAACATACGAGTAGGGTTGTTATTTTCTCCGAAGAAGACTTGAACATGTCTAAATCTCTGTGTCATTATTTGCATGGTTCTAATTCTAGGAGACCTCCGAATATTCATTCGTAAGATTGATACTAAATCATTGACAAAAGTATTGACCACGACACTTCTTTCTTTTCTTTCTTTCTTACTTACTTCTTTTCTATTTCTTCTTGTTTTTAATCGTTTTCTCTCTACTTTTATTTTTCTTTTCTTTTTTTGCACCAAGGTCAACAACTATATCAAGAGCTCAAAAGATATCCACTAATTCGGTTTCTAACTTAAAGAATGGTATCAAGTATGCAAAACCCTAGCAATACTCAAAAGCTAGTCTTCAATTGGGACCAAAGTATTCGCAAAGGATAGCTGTGGCTCACAAAAGATACAAGTGAAGTTCAACTAACTCACTTCCAGAAATGTACCTACGGTAGGACCGACAAAGGTTTTGTGGTCAAACCGAGTAGAACAGATTCGAAACCTTGATTAATTGGCTCAAATAAAAGCAACACAAATAAAGATTTTGGATCAGCAAGTAAGCAAGGCTCTAATAGATCAGAACCTAGCAAAACTCACCAAAATTTTCAATTGAACTACAACAAAAAACAATATTTTTGTATGGCTTTTTCTGGATTGGAATGAAAAAAACAAATATAATAGCTAAGGGTAAAATCCTATAGTGTCAACCTGGCTCTGATACCAACTGATGCGGGGCGGGGTTGGCCCAATCTTCACGATGTAAGCTTTGAGATAACAGGACTCGTGCAACCTGATAAATGACACCGCCAACTACCGTCTCTATTACGGCAACATGTGGCACTCGATTCACTCAACCACACGCTTCGATCCTTGTCTACTCACTCATGTGGAGTAAATGTGTTCTAGCAATCATCGAGGCAACCACAAGAACGATGGAGACAAGAACTCTCAGATAATTCCCAATTCTAAGGGGTGGAATTTTATCTCACCCAAACCCTGAAACAATAATTTTATTTTTGAAAATTTCAACTCTAATTTACATGGGAGGAGTACCCTCCTTATATAGCATTTTGAGTTGATGCTATAGTACTGACGCTACAGTGCGTCTATTGCTACAATGTTCTGGAAGGATGCAATGTATATTTTGTGTAGCAAACAAGCTAGTTGATTGCACGCCTTTTGACAATAATTAAATTAGGATTGATTTCCTCACGTTCAGTCGGTGTTTACTTCTTTCTGTGCTGATCTTCGGCTATTTTCTTCGTCTTGATTCCTTTGTTTGTGAAGTTGTAGTTGCATATTTTCCTTTGCCTCTAAATTTTCTTCTTCATGAAACCTTATAACAAGTAAATTAGAGGCATTAGGTAGCAATTCATCCTTAAGGAAATCGATGCATAGCTCATTGAGAAAAAGATTCACCCTTTAATTAATTTGTTGTGTGTTCTAGGGATGTCCACATGGTAGGTTGCTTGCAATTTGACTTATAACCCAATTCAAATTGTAAAGTTTAACTTTACAACTCATTACTTGATGTTGAAGAAAGACGATGACCTAAGCGCTGATATTGTATATTTGCTGACATAAACGATAACATCATATACTTCTTGGTTAAGTATGCTGACACGTGCAATGACATCATCTGGTTGCTAATACTTGTGATGACATCATATACTTCTTGGCTAAGTATGCTGATACGTGTGATAATCTCACCATGATATTGACATGTGTAAAAATATTTTATATTTGTTCACACAAGCGATGACATAAACCATGATTTCTTGATTAAGTATGTTGACGTGGCGAAACCATCCACCAAGCCGTGTGGGTATTAATGCCGCCCAAGATTTAGTCCTTGATACAATTCGCCAACAACCCATACAATTCGCCAACAACAATCGCAGAGCAGCAACTCTGCCCAGGCTGGGCCGCTGCCATTGCGATCGCGAGCAGGGAAGGAGAATAGGAGATGGTGCTGGAACTGCCGGTGCTACCCGACGACGTCCTCGCGTACGCCCTCCGGCGTCTCGCACCGCGCGACCTGGCCGCGTCCCGGTGCGTCTGCAAGGCGTGGCGCGACATCGTCGACGGCCGCCGTCTGCTGCGCCCCGACCTCCTCCCGCACACGGTGCGCGGCATCTTCATCAACTACGCAGTGCTAGATTTGTCGGATTTCTTCTCCCGCCCGTCGACAGGCCCCGCGATCAGCAGCAGGCTCGACTTCTTGCCCGATAAGGGTGCCGTGCTCATGGATCACTGCAACGGCCTCTTGCTTTGCAGTTGGAGGGACTACTATGTCGTCAACCCCGCGACGCGGCGGTGGGCACGCTTGCCCCCGCACCCACTGCCGCAGATGCGTAAGGACTTCCACCGGACCGCACACCTCGTGTTTGACCCCACGGCGTCGTCGCACTACGAGGTGCTCCAAACCCCCCTCGCGCCAGAGGACAAATTAGACCCTGCAGCGACGGAATCGGAGTGGCCACCCGCATTGTACATACTGCATGTGTTCTCGTCGACCACTGGGCGGTGGGAGGAGAGGCCATTTGTTCGGGAAGGGGACGCCATGGGATCGGGTTCATTATATGAGTGCCACGCCGTCTACTGGAGAGGAGCGCTTTACGTCCATTGCCAACCTTTTGTTGTTATAAGGTATTCCCTCCGTCCGTTCAAAAAAAACGTGTAGTCAGAGAATCTCTAATCTTTACTAATAATATACGAGAAACTATTTAGATTCGTCGCGAAAGAATAATATCATTAGATTAGTTATGATTAATATTTTTATAATATAATAGTTTTGTAATTCTTTACTAAGGTAATCATATAAAAAATAATGGTAAAAGTTGGACATTAAAGACTGCTGATACCCAAAACATCATACATTTTTTTAACATAATGAGTGGGTAGGAACTCCTTAAATATCATTTGTTTTTTTTGTTGCAGGATATCCATGTCAAATGATAAGTACCGAGTAATTAAAGCGCCTCCAGGTATTGATCAACTGGATGGACATCCTAATCTTGATCTAGGAAGATCACAGAAGGGGGTGTATTGCGCGGTAGCTAATTGGTGGAATGGACTTCATGTTTGGTTCCTTGATGAATCTTGCAGTAAAATGGAGTTGATCTTAAAACCTTCTTACGCAAGTTCCATGCACGTGAGGACGTTGATCAACAAATGGACGGATGTTGGATCTTACATGATATAAACTATCATAACTTACAGGATACAAACTATCATAACTTACAGGATATAAACTATCATATAGATATCGATTATGACCACGAGCTACCAGTGGAAGAGAAATATGAATGGAACTCTGACGATGATAATGTTATTGACATTGAAGATAGAGCTGAAGGGTACTACAGCGGATCTATTCAATTCCTTGGATTTCATCCTTTTAAAGAGATTGTCTTCTTGGATGCATCATTGAGTAGAGGAGTGGCCTATCATTGGAATAACTCCAAGTTTCAGGACTTGGGTAACTTATGCCCAAAAGATTACTGTCAAATAGCCGGCCATGTGGCACAAATAGATGCGTCTTTCCCATACACGCCTTGCTGGATGGAAGAGTTCCCTGGAGACTATGACTATTTGGATGTTCAACTTGAAGGTTAGCATGGAACAATGGAACGGATAGCATACTCGTGTTTGAGGCCCTGTTATTTTAATTTGTATACAGATTGATTTCTATTGCGAAATAATTTGAGTGGCCATCTCCAAAAAAAAAAAAATTATGAGTATTGTCAATCATGAAGATCTTATCAGTTCTTTTCTTAATAGCGAGAATCCTATCAGTTAGTTTGTCATATGAGTCCAGTTTATTATTCCTCCATTTGAATAAAGTAGCTCTGGATATTACCCCGTATAGCTCGAACTTGTAAGAAAAGTTTAACTAACCTGGCCAACCCATATCATATATATTATTATATCTCTATTACTATTGTATCCAAGAGGTAATAGAACTTCGAATTATTCATGCCCATATCATATATATTATTATATCTCTATTACTATTGTATCCAAGAGGTAATAGAACTTCGAATTATTCATGGTTAGCACAGGTGTCTACATATTGGCATGAAGCGACATGGCCGGTTTCTCTGTCTACTTGATGATTATTATCTCCGTTGGTTCTTGGTTGCCTCTATGGTTAGCATAGCTGTCTACATATTGGCATGAAGCGACATGGTTAGCATTTGGCAACCTCTACCCTGAGTAGTAGAGATAAGAACATTGATAGCTTCTCGTTTTTACCTGAAACAAAATCATGCACATCAGCAAGCATGTCATGAAAAAGGCTTAACATGATATGGAATCAGCGAGATTATCTTCACTGCCATGTCTAAGTTAACAAGGATGCAAGTCCTCGGCCCCTGCCAAAAAATGATTGCGTTGACGATGGTAGGTACTCAAGAGAGTAGTGATACACGCGACATAATCAAGAGGAATCTGACTTACAGATGCAATGGAAAATACAAGAACCAGGCATCCAGTGAATCAAATTGCCATCTTGACGAACTAACCTGCAGTCTGCAGATAAAAGAACCAGGACAGAAGAGCAAACCTGCAAGCTTCCCCCGTCGAATCTGTTCCGTGGCACACCAAAGAGCTCATCGAAAGCATCCGGTTCCACCATGCAGAAGAAAGGCCAGTGATCTACAGTCGCCACAAATCAGTCAGAATGGCAGCAAGCGAATAAAATTGCGCACAAAGTAAAAGATGATTCCTGAGTCTGTGACTGCTTTGGTCGATGTTGCAGGCGCGGGTGGACTTGTCGTAGCTGCTGCACCATCCATCCATCAGCGCCAATCAATCGTATACTCTTGTAAAGCAGCAGACATGAACCATCGCCATGATCAACATCAGTTTCTTGATTTACGCGTTTACAGTAAAGTGCTATGTGGTACGAACCAATATTTTGCATATTTGTTTTTTCACATTGCGAAATGCTGTCTGCCGCTATCGTTACCTGGAGCTGGGAGTGATCGGGGGTGGTCGGCGAAGATCTCGTCGGAGCCCCTGTCCAGCCTGCATCGCCTCCCCGCGCTGCTGCTTCTTCCACCAGGCGATCCACCTTGCCTTATTCTTGCTAAGGATCTCACTGTGCCGGGGCTGGAGCTGGGGCCTAGCTTGGCCCTTTCACCTCCTTCCACCCGATGATGACGAGAAGCCGGCGGGAGTCGACTGGGCTTCCTCCATTTGAGTATTGAGTCCAGTTTATTATTCCTCCATTTTAATAAAGTAGCTAGATCTGGATATTACCCCGTATAGCTCAAACTTGTTAGAAAAGTTTAACTAACCTGGCCAACCCATATCATATATATTATTATATCCCTATTACTATTGTATCCACAGTTCGCTCTGTTTGACTATGGTAAACAAAACAGGGTCAACAGTTCACCATTGTCTCTTTGCTAAAGAAATGAAAACTGAAAATCTGAAACCATCAAACCAAATTCAACATACATAAGCAGGTGTTCAAACCGTAATGTGCACTGTGAGGCTAGCCTTCTTCTACACACATAGCACAAACACTACAACTCAGTCAATTGTTTGTCGCTCTACATCCTTCGCTGCCAGGGTTTCATACTAGGCTGGCTCAAAAGACAGTAGGTTTCCTCACCTCAGTGTTTAAAAAGGGGCTTCAGAGGTTTAGGGGGCCCCCAAAATATAATTTTCTAACAACGCTGTGGAAAGTCCTGATGAATGCTGCTCCATCATCGTCACTGTTGTCGCCTAGTTTATAGAAGTACCAAATTCAAGTTGGTCAAAATACACAATATTCTAGTTCGTACATTCCGCGGTGCAGCCAAGTTAGAAATGAGGGCAGCAGAATCTGGAAACCCAGACGTACAAATAAAAATCAATGAGCCATACATGAGAAGATCAGAAGAACTCTGAAGGTTAAAAGTTAAAACCAAATCATATTTTATATCTCATTACCAAACCAATCCTTTATAACCATATGGTGGAGAAATTACAACTAGAATTCCATCAACACTGAAGAACAATCATGACGATAGTACACTGCTATCATTCATATTTGGGGGCCTGGGGCTAACCGTAGGCTCAAAAGCATCTAAAACAACGAATTTCAATATTGTCTCCTAGGTTGTCTGGATTCTGCTACTGTAACACGGATCTGTCTGCCATCCAAGTCCTGCAGAGCAGTAATAAATTCACTTAGCACACACTAAAAGAACAATAATGTTCAAAGGCACAGGAGTGTAAGCAAGCAGCTGGAATGTGTGAAGAACTCACAGTGCCATCAAGATTTGATACCGCATTCTCAACCTCTTCAGTGGAACCATATGTGACAAAACCAAACCCCCTTGACCTGCCACTCTCCCTGTCATAGATGACCCTAGCTTCCAAAACCTTTCCTTGCTCATTGAACAGGTTTGCAAGAACTGAGTTGTCAACACCCCAAGAAAGGTTACCCACATAGACCCTGTTGGCTTCACCCCTGGGTGCTCTTGGTGAAGATTGCTCCCTGGGTGGTGCTGGCCCTGAGTTCACCCTCAAAGTTCTCCCATCAAGTACCTGTTTTTGGAGATGAGATCAGCCACAAGCATACAGCTCCACAACCCAGTATATAGTATTATACAACTTAAGTCCGTCAACACAAGCTCAAACGACTAACAAATACTCTTATCTAAAACTCTAAATTGTACTCTGGAAGAAGCTAAAGTTTAGCAATGAACTACCAAGTAGACAAGGAGCAGCCTCAACCAAATCAGTAAAACCTCTAAAACATCTAGATCATAGCTTATAAACAACAGAGAATGAAATATGAGAGTATAACATGTCTAGCTGATTCATCTACCAAAATGGAACATACAGATGTGTAAACAATGCTTTATAGGCATGCAAGCGTACTCACATAGCCATTGAATTGCTCAACAGCAGCTTCGACTTCTTCCACAGTAGACATTGTCACAAACCCGAATCCACGGCTTCTTCCGGTCAATTTGTCATAGATGACCTGTGACAATACAGAAATACAGTTTAACATGACACAATTTTGAGAAAATCAATCAAAACTGGATGTAACTGTTAGCCCAGAAAAATAAACAAGCAAAAACAATACACACGCGAGAAGAAGATTGGCTATGCTGTTGCGGCCAACAGAAATATTCTGAGTTCTTACTCCATTTCTTCTCGCGTGTGTATTGTTTTTGCTTGTTTATTTTTCTGGGCTAACAATTGGTATCAGAGCTTGTGTTCGTGTACACCTTAATCCATGTCGCGTCCGAGCTCGCCGAGAAGTGTCACCGGCAATGGGGGCGCTTTGAAGATCGGCGATGGGAGTGTGCCGAAAGCGTCGGCGCGCGAGGGCAGTATCTCCCTCCCGTATCCCATGCTCACAAGGAGCAACTACACGACTTGGGCCGTGAAGATGAAGGTGTTCATGCGCGCTCAAGGCGTGTGGAACGCAATCGTGGATGAAGAGGTGAATGAGCGGCAAGATCAAATGGCGCTCGCGGCAATCTTCCTCGCGGTGCCGGAAGACGTGCTGCTGCTCCTAGCTGAGAAGGAGACCGCAAAGGAGGCCTGGAACACCCTGAAGGTGATGCATCTCGGTGCCGATCGCGTTAAGGAGGCGCGTGTACAAAACCTCAAAAGCGAGTTTGAGAACTTGCGCATGAGGGACACCGAACAGATCGATGACTTCGCGATGAGGTTGACGACAATCGTCAGCAAGATACGAGGTCTAGGCGAAAAGATGGAAGAGGCCTACATCGTGCGGAAGTTTCTTCGTGCAGTGCCTAAGAAGTTCTCTCCCGTCGTCACCACGATTGAGCAATTCGGTGACATAAAAAATATGTCGATCGAAGAGCTAATCGGGCGCTTGAAGACGCAGGAAGAGGGAGAACGTCGCTACGGCAACAACGACGGAGACGAGGAGCACTTGCTCTTGACGCGCGCAGAGTGGGAGGCCCGATCGTCGAAGCGTGAAGGTGAAGACTCCTCAGGTGGTTTTGGTGGCGGCGGTGGACGTCGATACCGAAGAATTGATAAGGCAAAAGTAAGGTGTTTCAATTGTAACGATTATGGACACTTTGCTTCAGAATGCCAGAAGGCCAACAAGAGGGAGAAAGCGCAGGCATATCTCATCGAGGCGGATGCCGACGAAGAACCGGCGCTACTTTGAGGCTTGGCGAGATGGCACTCAAATAACGACAACAAGATTAAGGGGGTGATTGTTGGGTTTAATCTTGTTGTCTAATGTTTTATTTGTGTTTGCATGGTACTATGCATACAAGGCATTGTGGGTGCGTGTGTTAGCATGCATGAGGTATTGGCTATCTGTTAGTGGCCATGCAATGTGTTAGTGGCCATGCATGGATCCGCATGCATGCAGTCTGTTATGGTGGCATGTATTGACTTAGTAGGATTGTTTGCATGGTACTATGCATACAAGGCATTGTGGGTGCGTGTGTTAGCATGCATGAGGTATTGGCTATCTGTTAGTGGCCATGCAATGTGTTAGTGGCCATGCATGGATCCGCATGCATGCAGTCTGTTATGGTGGCATGTATTGACTTAGTAGGATCTATGCATGGCCACTAACACATTGCATGGCCACTAACAGATAGCCAATACCTCATGCATGCTAACACACGCACCCACAATGCCTTGTATGCATAGTACCATGCAAACACAAATAAAACATTAGACAACAAGATTAAACCCAACAGTAACTCTAATAATTAGCCAGAAAATGTCACTATTTCGCAAGCCACAACTTATTGATACCAACTTATGAGCACCTTCTTGTGTTTTTACCCATCTTTATTGCCTAGCACAATGAATATTACCAAGATTTCGTTTAGCATGAACTTGTATATGCCACAGTGCCACACGCTAGTCTCAGTTTATTGGAATAAAAGGAAGCCTTGAGGACTGAACACTGAAGAGCCCCAACCTTTTCCCCTCAGGTACGCCCATAGTCCATCTATGCGACCTCGTGAACTCCATGTAAACGATAACATAATAAGTAACCAAATGGATTACTCTACCGACACATCACCAAGCCATTTCGGACCCCAACTTGCCCGAAGTAGGAACATATAAGAGAAATCACTACCCAGAATGCAAAGAGGAGGACCAAGAAACGGGCTTCTCAATGTATATACCTCGACCATCTCGACGGAGCCGGCCCGCTCGAACAGTCCGGCGAGCTGGGCGCTGTCGACGCTGAAGGGGAGGTTGCCGACGAACACCCTCAGGTCCTCGGAGAACTCCGCCTCGGAGTCCTCCCCGCCAGACCCCTCCACGTCCTCCGTCTCAACCTCGGACGAGACGGCCACGGGCACGGGCACGAGCGGGTGCCTCCAGCCCGCGGCGGCGAGCACGCTGATCTGCGGCGGCTTAGAGGGGAAGGGGAAGGAGGCGGGCTTGGAGGAGGAGGAGAGGGAGAGGAACTGAGGGGAGAGGGAGGTGGAGAAGAGCGTGACCGCCATAGGTGGGGGATAGGAACTCAGGAAGGATTGGGATTGATAGGGAGGGTTTTCGCCTGGGTTCGGGTCGGAGACTTGGAGGCGAATGGGGCGAGAAGTTGTGGGGATGGAAAATTGTAATTTTGGACTTTTTTTTGTATAATATATAGTTCAGGATTACATTAATGTATACAGTATATTCACACAAGATGATTAATAAAATAAAGAATTAATTTGAATAAAAAGTAATAGTTTTGACCTTATGATCAAGTTTACATTTATTACGTCTCGCAAGTCTAGCAATGAATAAAATAGCAGCATCGGAACAAAATAAACTCCAGCGCAATCACGTCAATTCATCACACGCAATCGACTGAGATTAAGATCCGAACGATCAACACCTTCATAGAACTAGTATTGAACCAACTAGGCAATGGCGGACGACGCTCACGGCTCCGCGATGACGAAGGCGACGCGAAGACGAAGACCTGACGCGTGGGCCCCACGCGTCAACGAGTGCAAGCGAACGCACGCGCGTGGTGGGCTATGCATGGAGAGACCCCGACATGTCAGTCGGAGCGGGGCGCGGGTAAGCTGGGCCGCACAATGTTGGGCTAGGGGCGGAATAGGGGTGGGTTTCGGCTCCCAAACACTGTTCTGAGATTTTAAATTAGTTTTTTGTTTTAGGAAATACCAGCAAATTCAAATAGCAATTAAAAAAATAGCAAACGAACTCAAAAAAATTCTAGAAAAACTAAAAAAATATATCCAACCACATAGAACCCAAATAAAATAGTTTTGATAGTTGTTGATATTCGGATTAATCATATTAAATTATTTTGATGCTAAAAGTCCATATTAACCTTTAATTAAAAATTCAAATAAAATCCAAATAGTGAATTTTCCAACTACTAACTAATAAAATATTTTTAAACGCTTAGAAAATTAGGATGTTACAACCCCCCTTAAAGGAATCTCGACCAGCTAGAGAAAAGGCTAGGGAACTTAGCTTTCAAGTCTTCTTCACGCTCCCATGTTGCTTTTTCTTTTGAGTGGTTGCTCCACTGAACTTTACAAAAATGAACTGTCTTACTTCTAGTATGACGCTCTGCGACATCCAAAATCTTGACTGACTGCTCTTTGTAAGTGAAGTCTTCTTTTAACTCAATTACATCCAACGGGGTTTGTTCATCTGGCACACGAAGACACTTCTTCAATTGCGAGACATGAAAGGCACCATGCACTCCTGCTAACGACTACGGTAGCTCTAACTGATAGGCAACTTCTCCACGGCGTTTCAAAATCTTGAACGAACCAACATATATAGGGGCAAACTTCCCTTTGGCATGAAAGTTTTTTACACTTCTGAGTGGAGTAACCCGAAGATAAACAAAATCTTCTGGTTCAAAGCTGAGGTCACGATGGTGGTTATCAACACAGCTCTTCTGTCTGGACTGAGCTATCTTTAATCTTTCCCTGATCATAGATACTTGTTCTTCTGCCTCCTGAATAATATCTGGTCAAAATACCAAACGTTCAACTGTTTCTGACCAATGCAAAGGGGCTCTACAAGCACGACCATACAAAGCTTTAAATGGTGACATTTGCAGACTGGCTTGATAACTGTTGTTATACGAGAATTCTGCATTCGGCAAACTCTTGTCTCAACTAGTAGCATTAGCTAAAGTACAAGCTCTCAACATATCTTTCCATATCTGATTGACTCCCTTCGTCTGTCCATTTGTCTAAGGATGACAAGCAGTACTGAAATTCAGATGAGTTCCCAATGCTTCATGCAAACTTTGACAAAACTAAGAGGTGAACTGAGATCCTCGATCTGATACTATCTTCTTAGGAACATCGAGCAAACTAACGATTCTTGACATATATAACTCTGCAATGCGATCTCCTGAGTAAGTGGTTTTGACTGGCAAGAAATGGGCAAATTTGATCAAATAATCAACTATTACCCAAATCAAATTGTAACCCGATTGAGTCCTAGGTAAACCGGTAATAAAATCTATTCCGATCTCTTCCCACTTCCACTTTGGAATCTTCAGTGGTTGTAACAAACCTGCTGGTCTCTGATGTTCTGCTTTTACTTTCTGACATACGTCACACAAGGCAACGAACTATGTTACTTTTGCTTCAAATTTGGCCACCAAAACTTATTCTTAACATTTTGATACATCTTGGTACTACCAGGATGAATCGAATACTTTAAGTCATGGGCTTTTTCAAGATTAGCTGCCTCAAACCATCAATGTCTGGTACGCAGATACATCCATTGATCCACAATATGTCTTGATCATCTCGGTGAAGTCCTTGAATTTTCCTTCTGCCATCTTTTTCTTGATGTCAAAAATGCTTGTGTCATTTGGTTGGGCTTTATGAATCTGCTTCTCCAAAGTGGACTATACTTTTAGATTAGCCACAAATCCTTCGGATACAACTTCTAGCTTCAGCTTCTGAAATTCCTCTTAAAGTTCTAAACAAATTTCTTTCACTTCCAAAGAATTGAAGTAACTCTTACAGGCTCAAAACATCTGCAACGACATTGGCCTTATCAGGATGGTAGTGGATTCCAAGATTATAATATTTTATTAACTCCAACCATCTTCTCTGTCTCATGTTCAAATCAAACTGAGTGAAAATATACTTTAGCCTCTTATGATCTGTATATACTTCACAGCGATTACCAATGAGGTAATGACGCCAAATCTTCAAAGCATGCACTACGGCAGCTAATTCCAGATCATGGGTAGGATAATTATCCTCGTGGGGTCTCAATTACCTTGATGCATAAGCGACAACTCTTCCTTCTTGCATTAGGACGCATCCTAATCCTTGACGCGAAGCATCACAGTAGATATCAAAATCTTTCTGAATATCTAGCAAGATCAGCACTAGGGCTGAAGTCAAACGTTTCTTCAATTTCTGAAAACTTTCTTCACAAGCTGGGGTCCAAGTGAACTTTTCTCCTTCTTCAACAATTGTGTAAGAGGCTTAGCAATCGTTAAGAATCCCTCGATGAAACGGCGATAATATCCCGACATTTATAAGAAACTGTGAATCTGAGTTACGATCTTGGACTGCTCCCAATGTAATACTGCCTTAACTTTATCGGGGTTGACTGCTACTCCTTCAACTATCATCATATGACCAAGGAAATCAACTTCCTTCTTTCAGAAATCACACTTGCTGAACTTAGCATACAACTGATGCTCTCTAAGTTTCTCCAAAATTATCCTCGGTGTTCAACGTGTTCTTCCTCTAACTTAGAGTAAATCAATATATCATCAATGAATACAACTACAAACTTGTCCAAATATTTTCATAAATACTTTATTCATTATGTTCATAAAATAGGCAGTGTATTAGTCAAACCAAAGGACATGACTAGGAACTCATAATGTCGGTACCGCGTTGAGAAAGCAGTCTTTGGTATATCTTTTGGACATATCTTCAACTGATGGTAACCTGATCGCAGGTCGATCTTTGAAAACACTCTGGCTCCTTTCATCTGATCAAACAAAACATCAATGCGGGGCAATGGGTACTTGTTCTTGATAGTAACTTCATTCAGAGAACGATAATAAATGCATATTCTCATGCTTCCATCCTTCTTTTTGACGAACAAGACTAGCGCTCCCCATGGAGATGAACTAGGTCTCACGAAACCTTTCTTAAGAAGTTCTTCTATCTGCTTCTTCATTTCTACTAACTCATCGGCTGGCATCTGAAAGAGTCTCTTTGAAATTGGTGTTGTCCCTGGTACTAGATCAATGACAAACTCGATGTCACGGTCTGGTGGTATTCCTGGTGACTCTTTAGGAAACACATTTGGATATTCTCTGACAATAGGCACATCCTCCAAAGATACGATCTTCAGACTGTTGACTAACAGATATCCATCACGGATGGATGTGGCTAGAAACTCCACTTTCTTTCCTTTGGTATCATCGATTATTACGGCTCTTTGGCCACAATCTAGCACAGCTTTGTACTTTGTTAATCAATACATGCCAAGAATGACATCTAAGGTTTAGGTATCTATAACAATTAGGTTGGCGAGAAACTCAGCTCCAGCTATGAGTAACTTAGCTCCTAAACATCTCACTTTAGAGCTTAGTTCTGCTCCAGACGACTGGACTAACAGAATATGCATAAGATGCCTAATTTTTCAAATTATTCTTGGTTGCAAATACTCCAAAAAAACAAATGCTTCCAAAAAAAACAAATGCTTCCAAAAAACAAATGTGAAGCTTAAGAATCAAACAAAACTGATGTAGATATTGAGTTTTCCAAAATTTACCTAGTATGACGTCGGGTGCTCCCGAGGCTCCTTTCAGAGTGATGTGGTTGACACAACCTCTGACCATGGATTACGGTGCTCCTCCAAATTGGCCGACAACTTGAGATGCTCCCTGATTGTTGCTCTGCACTGGTGTCTTGGCTGGTGTAGCTCCAAGGTTGAAGCGTACTGGAGTTATTGTTCCCTTTTGCGGACATTGGCTGGCGAAGTGTCCTGGCTGACGGCAGAAAAAACAAACTCTTGGTACACTCTGCGGGTTGCTCCCTAGAATGGGGCTAGCTGGTGCCGGGTTGCGAAAATTTTGAACCACTTGACGAGGTGCTGAAGTTGGTGCAGGCGTCCTGAAAGAGTTCTGTGGCGGAAAATGGTTAAACTACTGCGGAACTTTTCTTGCCTTCTGCTGTAACTGGTGACTCCCTTATTGAGTCATCCTGTGTTTGCGGCTGTCTTCCAATTCTTTGCGCTTGTCTTCTAGAATAAAAGCTTTGTTGACTAGCTCTTGTAAGTCTGGGAAAGTATGGGCAATCAAGTTAACTTGCAATCCAGAATCCAGTCCCTTCAGAAAATGACTCTGATGGACCTTATCTGTGGCGACATCCTTCACAACATAGCGGCCATGCTGAGAAAATTTATTGAGATAGTTAGTTATTGACATCCCTCCTTGCTTGAGAGCGTGGAACTCATCCTTCTTCAGATCCATGATTCCTTCGGGTACATGGTACCGACGAAAAGTAGTTGAAAACTCTTCTCAGGTAATGTTTTGTGATGTCTCATGCGCTGCACAGAAGTTTTCCCACCATTCATCAGCTATGTCTTCCATCTGGTGAGTGGCATATATAACCTTTTCATGGTCGCTGCATTGGGTGATCAGCAGCTTCCTCTCAATGACACGAAGCCAATCATCGGCTTCAACCAATGAGGCATGCCTAGGAAACATTGCTGGACGAGTTCTCATAAACTCAGCTAGCTTTGATGGTCCATGGTGACCATGAGCGACTGGGGCTCCATTATGGTGATTATTGTTGCTGTTATGATTGTTCATATTCTGAATCTGATTCATCATGGTGTACATCATTTGGGTCTGAGCTGCCATAAACGCTTCAAAATTTTGTAGGTCGATTGGAGGTGCTTACGGTGGAATTGCTCCTGTGGGGGGTCTGCTCATTTCTTTCTGACACGGGTGTGTCAGAACCACTTGCAGCAGCATGACGAGTTTGAACCATCTGGTGAAGCTCCATGGGTTAGATAAGGTAGCAAGAACAAGATGAGTTAGGAACTAGGCAGAGGTAGGTTAAATCCAACAACACAGCTCAAGAAAGCTCAACTGAAATACTTATATTAATTAAGATCTTAGCATGGCTGCAACAATTGCCTAAGGGCCTTTATAGCTTATACTTGCACACAAGAAAATACGAACAAAACTAAACACACAGTCTACCACCTAAAGGGCAACTCTTCTAACCTTAAAACTGGTAAGCCTAAAAACTCAAGCGGACTACTCAATGAGATAGCCTCCATAGCCTTGACGGTGCTCCTACCTGCTATAGACCTAGAACTACGCTGGCATCCTTGCGAACTGGTCTTGGTGCCCCGGGACTGATGCAACAGGAACAGGTGTCCCTTGTCCAGGCACAGCTGGCTCCTCCAGCTCTGCGGCCTCCGCCGGCTCTTCAGCTTCTTTTGGATCTTCTTTTGGTTCTTCTGGCTCTTCGGATCTTCATGGTCTTCCTCAAGCTTGTGCTGGCCATAGAGAGTCTCTTCTAGAATGACGATCATTTCTTCTGCCCTCTATAAGGTCTCATAGATGCACTACAGCTCTGTGGTGGCCAACTCTAGTGACTCCTCCTGAGCAGTGGCGAACTGGGCAAGATGCACCACAGTAGCGTTGCTCTCTCCATTTGTAGACGAGTAACATGCAGGAAAATCCACTGCAGAGGTACGAGGGTGGTAGCGGAAGACGGTATCTTGAAGCTCGTGAGCGTAGATATTGCGGATCTTAGGATAGTGAGGCGCGAAAACTCTTGAATTGCTTCGATCCAAACCATCTTTCGCGCTGAGATGTTCAGGGGTTGGCTTGCTTTGGTGTCCCTCTTGTTGCAGATAGTCAAACAGCAAATCACTCCACGGGCTTGGCTATTCACTACCTAGTTGTTGCTACGGTACATCGGACGATCGAATCCTCTAAGCACTTGCAACAGCTTCCAGAGCTCAGCGGCAAGTCCTCCCTTGCGCTCACAATAGTTATGAAGATGATGCATCTGACAAGATAGACAAGAGGGTAAAAACAACTTAGAAACTGCGGGGATAAGAAAAATTCCAGCAATAGTTTAGTCAAGAAAGACATGAGAGGAGCTCAGTAGTTCAATTAATCTTGCAGGTTAATTTTTGTTTTAGAAAATAGTTTGAACATTCTAAGATGGCCGATCTAACTAAGGTCAAGACCTACAGTCAGTATGGCTCTGATACCACCCCTGTCGAGATCCAAAAATACAATTCTGGACCCTTTGTGTATAATACACTAGTCCAGGATCACGCTAGTGCACAGAGTATCAAAATAGTTGAATATCGATCCACACAAGATGATTAATAGAATAAACAACTAATTTGAATAGCAAGTAATGGTTTTGACCTTATGGCCGAGTTTACATTTATTAAGCCTCGCAGGCTGGTAATGAATAAAATAGCAGCAGCGAAATAAAATAAACTCCAGCGGAATCCCGTCAATTCACCACAGGCAACCGACTGGGATCAAGACCCTAACGATCAGCACCTTCGTAGAACTCCTCCTCAAATGCCGACGAAGACTCCTCCACTTCTGTTGAATGTTTGAAGCAAGCATTAGTACACAACCGTACTCGCAAGTCATACTATAGAATGCAATTTATAGATGATAGTTTATTCCAAGTGAATGGCTTATGTGGTTATTTTGCATAAAGCAACATTTGCAATTGAATATGAATAATAGATTGAAAATAATATTTAAAACAAATAAACAACAATAATTTAACATTTGTTTTCACAAATGACACACAGTCTAAACAAGTTATTCACACAGCCATATGACTTAGATCACACAGCTCCATTCCCAAATGTTTTATGAAAATCTACCCCTCGTGTGAAATTTTCGAGCATGTCCATGATCGCGGACGCGGCTATTCGAATAGATTGATTAACACTCTGCAGAGGTTGTACACTTTACCCACACGATATAATTAGTATAGCTAACACTAATCATAACAAAATCTTTTAGAAACTTCATCTCAAGTATTGACACTCTCGATGTGCTTTACCGCCATCCAATCAATACACACAACGCTTGGCACGGCACACACCGTTGGACAGGGAAGCGGCGAACCGTCCCGCGATGTGAGAATCACTCCTCCAGCCCGGCACACAGCCTAACCTATCGGCTGTGTAATCAATGTCAAGACTCCATAACCTACTATGTTAGGCTCGTCCCATACCAGGCATGTGGTCGTACAGTAAAGCTCAGTTCAATAACGCACAAAGTTAAGTCCTTAATCGACAAAGGCAAGACTTCCAATTTCTAACTAAATGGCACATAGACCAATATTCCTATACACGCAGCTTCTACCATATCACAAAGTATCCACTACTTTCCTCAGTCTAAATCTTTTCTCACCCTGTTGGTTAAGTGCAACACATACCATAAATGAGTAATAGCACACAACACACACAGTTTTATCACATAGTTCCATAATCACTTAGTCAAGTTTATGTCTGCAACTCACATGAGATGATGACTCGTAGCATGGCTAATCAATCTACTCGTATCTAACCAACCCACGTTGGTGCTACGTTAATACCAACTAGTATTGAACCAACATAGGGTGACAAATGATCATGGTATAACAATAGACGAGGTGGAGGTAACAAATTGGATTAATAACTGAACCCAAAAGCATTTAAATAAATACTTAAAGTAAAATACAATAATTTGAATCAAAGCATTTTGAAAACTGGGTGCAATATGATCAAAGGTATAACTTACCTTGGAATAGGTTTAGGTACTGGTCTTGATCTTGGTGCACACCTTCTTCTTCAAAAGTCCCCGAAAATTTAACATCTACTCGTAAACAAAACAAATAAAATAAATAACATAGATAAAACAAACTCTGAAAATTAAACAAAAACCTTAGATAAATAGATCTCGAATTTAGATGAATTTAGAAATTTGAATGAGCTCAATCGAAGTTCGGATGAAGAAGATATGGCCTTTGGAAGATCAAAAATAAAGAAAATACCCTAAATTAGAATTTCTGGAATTTTCAAATTCTTTTTCTATTAAAAAATCCAGAATATGACGTCAGCCCTCAAAATTTTAGATTTAAAAGAAATAAAGGAAAATATGACATGTAGGATCCACAAGTTGGTGAAACGGCTCATAGTAGACCAAGTCCACCGAGCAACTGGATCGGGGCTGGGCTGGACCGTGCCATGCACGCACTGACGGGCAACCACATGGGCGACACATCGGATGACACACTAGCAAGGCGCTGATGTGGCTGCCAACGTGGACATCCATGTCAGATCGGCGGCGGTGGAGCTCGGGAACTAAGGGTCGACGGCGAACGGCGGCGGCTCGCCGGCAGTGAGTGGTGCCAGCAGATAGCCAATGCTATTGTGAACCTGATGATGCCCTTACCGACGCTTGGGAACCACAGCAGCGGCCGACGGTGAGCTTTAGGCGGTGGAGATGAAATGGGTTTTGTCGGACAGAGCCTCCGGTGACGCTCTAACGACACCGAAAGGTTCTTGAGGGAGCTACGGTGACGACGGACCTGGCGGCGTGCTCAACGTCGATGAGGCGGTGGAGGAATCGGCAAAAGAAGAAGCTCGGCCAAAACCCTAATTCTCGAATTGTGGCGGCGCTAGGGCTCGAGAGGGGAGAGAGTTGGGGCTTTGGGTTGTGGAGGACCAGGTGATCCTCGGGGTGGCTTTTATAGAGGCTCAGGTGAGGCTAGGGTGACGTATTGGCGGCGGAGTTCAAAAGAGTCCGAAATGAAAACATGAAGAACTCGGGGATAGAAACCGATTGGAGATTTGATTTGACCGGATTTGGATGCAGGGAGATAAGGGGTTTAAAATGGCAAGGTCAGTGCGAAAAATCGGGGCGGATTCGGCTGTTGTCGGATGAAGCTCCGAGCTCGGCAATGGCGGACGACGTGCACGGCTCAGCGAGGACGAAGGCGACGCAGAGATGAAGACCTAACGCGTGGGACCCACGCGTCAATGGGTGCAAGCACACGCACGCACGGCTGGCTTGCAGATCCAGCGGATCTAAGCTATGGGCGTTGGATCCAATCATGGCGATGTCGTGGCCTTGGTCTTCTCTACCATTGTGGTCGAGGTTGCGGTGAGGTCGTCGTCGTTTTCTCTGCCGACACCAGCGCCATGGAGTTTTCTCCACCTTTGCCTCCGCCTCCGCCGACGCCAGCGCCAGCTACAGCAACCCTCCAACAATGCGTGAGGTTGTCGCTTAGCACTTGGGGTCTTTACCCAGGTCATCCGTTCGATAAGCGACAGAGTTTCTCTGTCTATTCGCTCTCTCTCCTGCAGCTCAGAAAAATCCAACGTGATATCTCTTAGAGACAGCTGAAGTGGACTATTTGACATACCCTTATAATACTTACATTACCATTTCCGAGGATATACATGTTTGACTCTTGAAATTGTATATTTTGGTATCAATTCATACGAGTGTACCGTTTCGAAGTTTATATTAATAATATATATTTTATAAGTATATATATATTTAATTGTATGTACACTAAATCTCACTTGTAGTATTACTCTAAATATATAGTAGTAGGATCAAATATAACAGATACTCAATTCAACCGGTAAAGCCGGCATGGTCCGATATCAAAGCTGGTATGAGTAGTATTAAGCTAGTATAACTGGTATTGACCGATATCGACGTCGATACGAAAAAAAATGACTACTGTGTACCGTTTTATACGGCGGAACGATACAAACCAACCTATCCTTCAGTACCGGAACGGCATTGATACGTTGGTTTTCTACTCATTACGGTGCAATGAGCTGCGTGGCAAGAATCCGATATTTTTGTCAGTGGACATGTATGACTATATAAAATATGTATGTATCAACGTGCACCCTACAAATGCAACAGTATGTACACAAATATCTTTCTTGATATTTTTCCACTAAGAAACTAAAATTGATGCTGTCAATAGCCTGTTTTACTTAACAAGTGGTCTTACCACCTCGTATCTCCACGAGTGACGACGCTCCTGTGATATGTTTACTCAAATTTCATCGCCTTTTTTAGTGGCATTAGTCCCATCTCTCATGCCAGGAGGTTGCCTCCAGTTAGAGGCCTTGATGTGGGTAATTGACAACGGTTTTGTCTGCTCGTTGAAAAACTTAATCCAATATTATGAATATGAGCAAGGATAATTCAGAAGGGAGAGGGACGCTCTAACCAACCGAGCTAGTAGGCCGGTTGCGCGTATTCGTCCTGTTTTTCATTAGGCAATTCATGAGAAATTAGACGCAAATCGGATGGATCACCAATGGTGTACTCCAACTTCAGAGAATAGCTTACCTGTTGTATGAACGATCCAAGTCGTGGCACTCCACATTCTCAGTTGGCGATTTTTTTAAAATAATTATTATTTTATTCTGAAATACGGTAATATATCTGTCTTTTTTATTTTACAGAAATAATACTATGTCGCTACACCGTTGGGCGACTTGTACCTGGTCGCCCAACCATTAGGCGACTGGTCCAAGTCGCCCAACCATTAGACGACTAGTCCAAGTCGCCTAACCGTTGAGCGACACGTGGCGTAGTCGTCCAACACTGAAGCGACTGTCACTTCGGCTAATAGTTGCTAAATCATTGAGCGACATACTGCCCCTAGTTGCTCAACGGTTGAGCGACTTGGGGCTATATACACGCGCGCACGCGACCGCGTGGCCATCGCCATTTGCGTTCGTCGGGTAGAACCAGAGGCGGGGAGGGGGAAAAGAGAGGAAGGGAAAGAGGAGAGGAGAGAGGAAGAGAAAGAGAGGGAAAGAAAGGGGAGAGGGAGGGAAAGAGAGGAGGAGAGATTTGCACATTTACAACGGTGAGTCTTCTGGACTTCTTTGTAGATTTGTTTTAAAACCATAGTAGGCTAGCAAATAGTGTGATCGTAAATAGGTTACCATATAGTGCAATCATAAATAGGTTAGCATATATTGTAGTCATAAATAGTGTATGTTAGTAAATAGTGTAGGTTGGCAACTAAAGTTGTGGTAGGTTAGCAACTAAAATCATTAGATGTATAGTGGTATTTTATTAATAAGTGAAAATAGTGTAGTCGTATGTTAGCAACTAAAACCATAGTGGTTAGCAAATAAAATCATGGTAGGTAGGTCGCATATTTTAAAAATTGTAAATAGTGTAGTCGTAGAACTAACACAAATTTAGTTGTTTATAGTCGTAATGCAAACCCTAACATATTAACCCCATATCCTAACCCGAACCCTAACATCTTAACCTATACCCTAACCCTAACCCCTAAACCCTAAAACCAAAATGCGGCTATGGTGATATATGTTGAGGATTATGCAGTTTATGCAAGAATGCAGATAAAGTTTTGGAATTTTTAGAGCTACGCTATAAATAATTAAACCACTAATTGTGTTGCAATTAGTAACTTGAAAATGATTTGCAGGTATGGCTCGTGACCTTGGTGGTTCCGACTGGCCTTTAGGCCTGCTGGAGCAGCGCGTCGACGCATAGCACCGCGCCAGTCATCGTGTCGCGCATCCTGAGGGCGGGACAAGGCGACTGCGCTGGGGGTGGTCCGTACGCGGACACCCCGATGGGCTTGATCCTGGACCCATGATGGATAGACAGGTTTGTCTGCACTGGACCCACGATGGATAGACAGGTTTGTCTGGATATTGTGGCACTTCTTTTTATCATGTGTACAAGCTATGTACTTACTTCTTTCGTGCTTTTGTAGGCTGAGCGATGTCGGCCTTTTACCTCTCGCGCGGATGGTGGAGGCCACCAACAAGGACGACGCTCTGGTCGAGGACGACGGGGAGGTCTAGGCCGGCCTGGAGCGGTCACAATGGTTCCCGTTCGACCGGTCGCTGCTGACAGCTGTGGTGGACCAGTGGCGGCCTGAGATGCATACCTTCCACCTCACATTCGGGGAGATGGCCCCCACACCGGAGGACGTCGTGGTGCTGCTTGGCTTGCCTATCATGGGATCCGCTGCCTCCCCACCGGACGTGCCTGCCAACTAGCGCGACGACTTGCTGGGCTGGTTTCAGGGGGTTCTTCCGGCCGAGGCCGCGATAGCGTACTATGTCTTCCCAGCGTGATAGATACATGGGCTGCCCCTGCGGTGGCTTTCACAGTTCTGGATACGTATACTATCCATATCTCCTATGTAGCGACACACTATCCTCGTCATATGACAGGCTTACTAATGAGGCGTTTGTGCGCAGGTCGAGCGGATGGTCCCAGAGCCCACCGAGTACCAGGTGTCGTGGTATCTCGAGGCGTACTTGATGTGGCTGTTTGGTTGGGTACTTTTTACTAGCAGCCATGGTGACTCTGTCGACGCCCGCTTTGTGGGTACGTGAGGGCTATCGCCGACAGGGAGGAGGTGTAGATCAATTGGGGATCAGCCGTACTTGCCGCGACGTACCACAGCATGTGTGAGGCATGCTACAGGACGAGGCCGACCTCTATCCTCACAGGCTGCCCCCTCCTGCTGCAACTGTGGTCGTTCGAGCGCTTCCTCCTCGGACGGCCTGCGCTGCTTGACACCAGTCCGTACCTCGCAGACATGTACCACCGGGCGCGGTGGACCAGCCGACCGCAGGTCCCTTTGGTGTCGTAGACGAGTACGTACTCTCATGTATCTTAACTTTAGTCATTTTACGAGTCATCCTTTGTAATATTGTTCTGACTCGCAGTGCACAGTTTGTGCATGTGCAGGTCTCACGTGTATACGAGCTCTTCGTCACGTAGCTCCCGTCGGGCTGTCCTCACTGCGCTGGTGCAACCAGACGTACTGGATGACGCGGAAGAAGCTGGTCTTCGACGTGTTCATCGAGGACTACACGGTGCACAGGGTGATGCGTCAGTTTGGGCTCCGCCAAGTTGTTCCAGTCCCCATCAGGCGTCGGGTGCTCGACTCGGTCCACGCTTAAGTTACACATAACACATGTCCCTATTTTTTTCTCAGTTCTGCTACGATGGCTTCTAAATGCAAGTGGTATGTTTCGCAGGCATAGTAGGAGAGGTGGCAACAGGACGAGTTGAGCAACGAAGATGGCGCCATGGCTGGCGGAGTGGGTGAACGCCCTCGAGGACTACGTGCAGGAGTGCACCTCGTACGACCCCAGCGCGTACGATGAGTACCTATGCTGGTACGCTCTGCAAACATGCACCAGGCTGGTGCATGTTGTCGACCCTCCCCGCTAACATACCAGCACTGACCGACACGCACCCTGCACACTTTGTGCCGAAAGGTGCACCTCGCGGTACGTACTCCCATTTTTCAAAATGTCCGAATACGTTTACCACAATTACAAGCTTGAAGCTCTCATGTACTCATCGTAGACAGACATCGCCACCGGGTTAGCGGGGGGCGTCGAGTCGATCCTGGAGAGGGTCGCCGGTGCGGAGGTGACACACGACGAGCTGCTGCAGCTTGCCTATCGAGTCTACAGTGGGACGAGGCGTGTCGTGACCCTCACGTGCAGCAGGCCGGTCCAGGAGGTGGCCACGTCGACGCGTACACTGAATCCACCGCATCTTGCAGTCCAGCCAGGAGGGCCCGGAGGGCCACATGCACGTGCTCTGTTAGTGTGGGCACGTGCCCCACCTCCGCCGCCACCAGGCCAGGCCGGAGTGTTGGGGTGGGCACGTGGCTACGCACCCCCACCGCTATTGTTCCTAGACCCCTTTGACCTATTCGGGCAGGGCGGGTACAGCTGCTACGACACTTGGATGCACGCCATGGCCCACGATGAGGGTACGTTTCCTCTCTTCAGGTTTGTTCGAGTCGATATATTGCACAAATAAATAATATTTGTCCTACAGGTTTTGTGTGGATATCGTGAGGATATGTGCACGATCTCAGGATGATGAGTCAATTGGCAATGGCTTTGTTGGTTTGCAAAATCTCGCGTTTTCGGGGTTTGCTTCATCTTTGTCGGAGCGGTGATCGGACCGTGGTGTGGGTGGTCGGACCGCTTGTGGGAATGATCGGGCCGGCGGTGGTGGCTTGGTCGGACCGGCCTGACCTAAAGTTGGATTTTGGGGCTAATCCAAAAATAGGTTGTGTAGGCAGGTGAGGGGAGTCTCCTAGATGTGGTTTCATCATTTTTGGTGCACCCAGTCAAAAGTTCTATTCGTTTGAAAATTCCAGAAGGTTTCGGAATTTTGAGTTGAAAATATGGCTAAGTCCTTTGGACCGGTCCGACCCGCCGTTGTGGGAGCGGTCCGACCAAGATGAAATCGGTCGGACCGCCTTTGTGGGGCGATCGGCCGTGATGACTGGAGGTTAGCCAAGTTCGCATTGATGCATGTTGATTGTGTTTAATGTTTGGTTATCAATGCTTTATTGATGTATATTGCATTGTGGAACTAACGTGGGTCAAGTTGTGAAGAACTTGTTCCTAAAGCGGTTTGTTTGTCTATTGTTGTGGGGTGCTTGCGAGTCAACGGCGTCAGCGGTGAGTGGATCGGGACTACTACGCTTGGAGAGCCGAGGTCGAGCGATCAAGGATACCGGGTGAGGTCGTGTGACTCAAGCATGGTGCAGGATGGGCAAGATGGATCGAACGGGTGGTTCGGTGCAGCTGGTTGGATCAGGCGGTGCGGATATCGGTGCGAGTCTCTGGGAGGTTCCGATGGGATTCGGACAAGAGAGGCTTGGCGACGCGATGAGAACCGCCGATCAACCTACGTGGTGAAGGTGCGATTGCTTCAATGGTTATGTTGTGTGTGGGTCCCATGTGTGAGTGGGTCCCAAAAGTGTAACCCTAGTCCTCTCCTATAAATAGAAAGGGGGAGATGTAAAACCCTTGAGGCATTCATTTGGTTTTCCCCTTGCTTTTCTAGGGTTAGGGTTTGGAGAGGAAGAGAGGGAGAGATTGTATGCTCCTTGGGTGAGCTCTTGTCCTCCTTGTTGGAGTGGCTTTGTAAGCATCTTGTGAGATCAATCAATCTTGTGATGCTTGCTTGAGAGATCATTTGTCTCCTCTTTGTGTTCTTCTCTCATTTGGATGAATTTGGTGCTTCCTTGATTCAAGGGTTTATGCTTGGTCTCTTGACCCATTTTGTCTTGCTTTGATGTGTGGGAATACTCCTAGAATCATCTAGACCATCAATCCCCACAAGCAAGTCTTGAATCAAAGATTTTCATATTTCTAGGGTTTGTGCACTTCTTTGTTTAATCCTTGAGAGATCGATTCTGCGAAGTGGATCTGAAGGATCGTCGCTAGAAATAGGTCTCTAATATCATTAGGGAGGTGTGCTCGAAATTTGGTCAAGTTTCATTGGTTGAATCAAAAGTTGGATCAAATTTCGTTTTGGATTTGGGTTCATTTTTACATCTTGGGTCAGATCGGTCCGCCGGTTTTATAACGGCGGTCCGACCGCCCAGATATTCAAACCATTTGCTCGCCGGTCGAACGCTGCCCACCGTCCGACCTTGATTAGTTGCCGGCCGATCATTGGTTGAGCGTCGGTCCGCCCCGCTCGTAGCCGGTCGACCTTTGTGCCTGTGATCAACCCTTTGAGATTGAGTCTCCACATTTGTGTCGTGTGGTTGTCGGAGGTTATCGAATTCAGCACAAGGCTTCCGCTGTGTGCTTACCGATCTTCTTAGCTTTCATAGCTCAAGGAGTAAAGTTCGTGTTGGTTTTTGATTTAGGCGAGAAAGTTTTGAAAGCGCCTATTCACCCCCTAATCGCCTTTCCGGTCCTACAAGTGGTATCGAGCCGGTTAGCTCTTCTCTATGGATCTTAACCGGTCTTTGGAGCCATGGCGATCGAGCGATATTCAATCAAAGCCACATGTTTTTGATGGAGTTGATTTTGCATATTGGAAGGCGAATGGAGGCCTACATCGAGGCTCAAGGGCACGCGATTTGGCTTAAGGTGAAAAACCCTTATGTCGTGCGGTAGATGACAATTTGATCACTCGGATGTGGAGAACAACGTGAGGCTCGAATTTCTTGATTCAAGGCCTTAGTTGATCGGAGTTTGAGCGTGTTGCTCACTTGTCGTCGCTCATGAGATCTGGCGGACTCTTTGTGATTATCACGAGGGTCCATCTGCGATCAAGGAAGTGAGGCAGAACCCACTAAAGAAAGCATACTCCAAGATCGAGCAAAGACACGTGAATCTTTAGATGAGTGTGGGGAGATTTTCTAAAATTCTTCATGATCTCCAGGCTGTTGATCTTATCTTTTAGTCCGAAAATGCACGCCGACTCTTAGGTGCTTTGGATGTGAAGGTGCGGGAGATGAAGATCACGCCATCAATGACAATCTTGTCATGAGTGAGCTTACCATGGATAAGCTTTACTCGAGGTTGAAGACGCATGAGATTGATTTTATCTCGCGTCTCCCACGATGCAGCCGATGGCTTTAGTGGTTGACAACTCTAAGGGTAGATATCTTCGATTCTTTTAATGTTAGCTCATCTGGATTTTCTTTATGCTTTGCATTCCTTGAGCGATGAGCAACTTGAGAGACTACCCGAGGATGACTTAGCCTCCTATCCACAAAATTCACGAGCCTACAATAATGTGAGGAGTAGGAGGAGAGGTGGACCTATCACATGCTTTGAATGTGGTGAGCCAAACCACATTCGCTCTAGATGCCCCAAGCTGAAGGGCAAGGAGGAGAAGGAGTCACAAAGGCATCCTCAAGCGAGGGATGCTAAGTCCAAGAAGACAAACTATCGCAAGTTTGTCAGCCGAGTCCTTGAAGCTCTAGAGGATGTGAGCATGGAAGATGTGGACTCGGAGTCGGAGGACGACAAGAGTGACTCCTGTGGTAAGAAGAAGGCACGTGATTTCACTAGCATGTGCTTTATGGCTAAAACACCACGACGGCGACTTCTCCAACAAATGAGGATCCTTTTAGTGATCCCGATGAGGTATGCCCTTCACTTCGACATGAAAAGGGCTTTGGTGCTTGCCGAACAAAAATTGCATAAGCAAGCTAAATTGATTAAGAAACAGGATACTATGATTGATAATTTGAACCTAGAAGTGGTTAGGCTCAAATCCATTAATCCTGATGAATTATGTGATTCATGCTCTAGCTTGCTTAATGAATTGTCAAGCTTGAATAATGCTCATTCCTCTGTTGAAAACAATTGGAAAATGCTCTTTCGAACTAGAATCTCTCAAGTCTAGTTACATTTGCATGAATGTCATTCCGCTTGATGTGATCGCTTTAGATGCTATTCCGTTAACTTGCTCAAAGCGTGCTTTGCTAGAATTAAAACTGGATAGCTCTTTAAAAGAATTGGAAAAATTTGATGCTAGTCACACTTGTTCTCATTGTAAGAATAATCGAATTAAAATGCAAGAGATGGTGAAATGGTTGTTTATTCTAGAATTGCCTCTTGTGAAAATTGCCCTAAGCTTACAATTGAGATTGAAGCTTTAAACAAGACTCTGAAGAGAAAGCTAAAATTGAAAGATCCATGTCTCTTATTGCTTCCAAGAAAGTTATTGATTCTTCCTCTTGTATGTTGCATGTCAAATTGAAGCGCTATTGGTAAGATACAAGAGGCTTTTAGAGTCAAATTTAAGGAGCAGATTGAATAGGATTGAGAGTCCTATTGTGTGTCTTGTGAGGCTCTGAAAGTGGAAGTGGATCTTCTTAAGAGCAAACATGTTGAGGCAATCGATTCTAAAAAGTGCTCCAATTGTGGAGTTTTGGCAAAAGAGAACGATTACCTCAAAATGACTCTTGAGAGGTTTTCTAGTGGGAAAAAGAAACTCAACTTGATTCTAGACCAATCCAAGGTGAGTGTGAAAAACAGTGGCCTAGGTTTTAAGTCCCTAGAGTTTTCCAAGAATCTCCCACCAAAGATTGCTAGAGTTGTGAAAAGTGGTTTGGTTGAGCAAGAATCTTCTTTGACTTCAAAGGTTGTTCCTAAAGCTGTAGGTTCTGCTCAATCTCTTTCTAGCAAGAATGGTGCTTCTGTCTCACCAGTACGGACCCCTCAAAAGGTCAAGTACCATTGCACCTTCTGCAAGAAAGAGGGCCACACGGTTGAGTTTTGCTTCCGGAGAGCAAAAATTGAGAGGAAAGAGAGGATGAGCACCTTGAGATCCATTAGAGGAGTCTCTTCTTCAGCTGTAGTCTCTAGAGCCGGGCAGCCTATTCAGCGTACCACATATAGGCCTAGGTTCGTAGAGAATTTTGTTGACTCTTTTGGTGGGTCCAAGCAGCAGGTTGGTCTTGGATATCGTGAGGATAGACCACGGGTAGCACCTAGACAGGGGGAGTATCGGTCTTTTAGTAGATCGTTTTGGAGAGGTCCCGGTGGTGCTCATGGGCATTCTTATGATTTTGTGCCTAATCATTTCTTTGCTGCTTCTTTTTGTTGGACCATAAAGGCGACTAGAGGGGGGGTGAATAGGAGCACACTCACTTTTTCACAAATTATGAACTCAATACAATTTCACTCCAGTAGCTATTAGAAAGCTATGAAGATCAATATACCAAGACAAATGGAAGACTAGTATTGAATCCAATTAAACCCTAAGCGATGCTACAAAAATCAACTAAGATTGCAAAGACTCACAAGACAGGCGGTCGATCACTGGACCCAATCGGTCGGACCGATTGCTGGGTGATCGACCGGCGAAGTCAAGCGGTCGGACCGCTCAAAATCGGTCGGCCGGTGATAACAGGCGGTCGACCGCCGACTCGAACCGATCGCAACAGATAAAATCGGCCGATGACGAAGTTGCAATTAGGTGAAACTTTGATTCTCAACTCTAATCTTTATAAAACTTTGCACACACCTTCTATATGCTATTGAGGACCTATTCCAATCGAATATTATGCTAATTCTTGGAACGATCTTGAGCAATTGCCAATTGATTAACAGAAGGTCTAAAACCGGGCAAGAACGAAAACTTGATCCTAAAGCTTGTTCGTGAAGGATTGATGATCAAGATGATGCTAGATAGATTCACACATATCACAGCAAGCTAATTCACGTGAAAGAATCAATCGCAAACTCGCGGATCAAAGAAAGCCCTAAAAACACGAAATTGAAAGCAAGAACCTTCATAGATTGATTTCGTGATTGTTGCTGGATTACATCCACACCATCATGGATCAGTGGACAATCAAAGATCACGAAATTCACCACAAACCATCAAGAGCCCTTGCCTCCACCTCAACTCCCCTAAAGACAATTAGGGTTTTGAAACATAAAAAGGCGAGAGAGAGAGAGAGAGGTGCAGCCACCATCTCCTCCTATTTATAGTGGAGGCCTAAAACTCTTAGGGTTTGACTCTCTTGGGCTCCCGTTAAGGCCCACTAACAAACGGGTCACACACGCACGCTTCGCGAAGCGCCGTCTTTAACTTTTGACCTAAACCGCTTCACCATGCGTCATGGATTTGCCAATAGGTCACCATTGTCCATCTTGTGACACACTTGAGTCGTTGACCTCACCCGCATCGCCAATCGCTCGACCTCAACTCTCCGAGTCTAGTCCCGATCCTCCTCGCCGCTGACCGTCGTTGACCACCAAGCAACTCGCACAACCACGGACAAGCAAACACGAATTCGGGAACAAGTTCTTCACAACTTGACCCATGTTAGTCAAAACATGCATCATGCAAATCATATGCCACGATACCAATGACTTTGACCTAACAAACCAACATCGCCACGGTTGGCCGACGTTCAAGTAGAAACCGGTCGACCGCTCCAGTGAGCGGTCGGACCGCCCCATGGCGGTCGGACCGCTCCACAATGAGCGGTCGGACCGCCTTGGGACTTAGCCAAATTCATACTCCCAAATTCAAACCTTCCGAAATTAAAAGCGAATAGAACTTCTTCTGGAGACTCCAAAATTATGAGACCAAGTGCATTGGGATCCCCTCACTTGCCTACAACACCTATTTTTGGCCCGGCTCATTTTGACCACTTTGTCATCGCCGGTCCGACCGCCCCACATGGCCGGTCCCGACCGATTTAGGACCGGTCGGACCGACCGTGCAAGCACCGGTCGGACCGCCCCCGTAAAGCCCGACACTTTGTCGAAAACGCGTGAAACGACAAACCGTAAACGCCATTGCCAATTGTCACATCATCCTAAGATCTGGAGCATATCCCCATGAAATCCACAATCTCCCCTTGATGAACACATTGGCAATTATCCGAAAAATGTAAGTAAGAGGTTTGAAAACGAGTTTACTCGCGGTTTTAGCACAAAGGCACAACTTGGTCCATAAGCAAGAAAAAGCAATGTAAGTGACCAAGCTGGCATCAGAATAGTATATGCATGTGAGACAAGGAAAAAGTAAGCATAAAAACTTTGATTTCCAGAAAAAGGTCAAAAATCTCACATAAGGTCCATATGAAAGAACAATTGTTCAATTGACCTATGATCATTGTGAGGATAAAAGAATGCAATTCAAGTTCAGAATATTCAATAAAACAATAAGAATGCAACTCAATAACTCCCCCTCACTATGATCCTCAAATTTCAAATTTTCAGTTTCTCCCCTTTGTACAAACTTCTCCCCAACAACTTCTCCCCCAGCAAAGAAATATATTCTCATTAACACATCTTCTCCAAATAAAAATAGCAAAGAGATATAACACATCTTCTCCCAAAGAAATATCTTCTCATTAATTAACACATCTTCTCCCCCTTTGACAATGGATTCATCAAGGAATCACGCCTTCCTCTCATCCAGAGATAACCAATAGATGATAAAGAAAGAAGCAGAAATAAAAGAAGCATAAACAGGAGTATGCATGAAGTGCAATGGAGTGGCTTCAATTTTTTTATTTTTCAATTTTTGATTACAAGAAGCTTTGGAGATTACCCAAAAGAACACGATATTATCTCTAATATTGCACAAACAAAGATATCAAGCCCGACAAAGCGCTTAGCAAGATCATGGTAAGACATATATATCAAAGCTAAGCACAAAGGCTCAAAAGTAAAGCGAGAGATTTGATCAATTTAAGCAACGCTTCAAATTCAAAGAAGTTCATCAACAGGATCCTAAAGTGAAATTGGCCATGTCAAAATGTCAAAGTGAGATCAAAATCTAACAAAGACCACATTAAGAGTCAATCAAGTCCCGTATTGAATCATTTTGCTCAATTTTTGTAAACGCCCATTTGTCAACATTTTTCTCATTTGCATTGAATATTGAAGTTGACTAATGATCTAACTTAGTGACAAGATCCTGGACTAGGAGCCATCCACAAACTCATCCTAAGCTTGACCAAAAGTTGATTAAAGGTATATCTTAGTAAAGAAGATCCGGACTAGGAGCCATCCACAAACTCTTTCTAAGCTTCTACAAGGCGACAAATTTTGAGGTTCATGTCATTTCGACAAGCGGTCCCCATGAGATCATCCGTTCATCAAACTATCTCCAAGTTCATGTCATTTGACAAGCAGTCTCGTAAGAATAGTTTGGCACAATTTAAGCATAAGACAATCTTGATTTTCATTTTTTACATGAGCAGTTTTAGAATCTCAAGAACACAAAAGCTCAAGTAATGGTCAATTTTAGATCAAAGAGCTAACAAAGCAATTCTGACAGGGCCAATGTCACAAGAGGAGCACTAATTGCGCAACTCGCTAAAACATCCACAAATTGCAATTTCTTAGTTTGAGTTGTTTAAAAGGTTCTAGCTCATATAGCAAAGACTTAGCTACACATGTAAAAGCATGATAATTCTAGCAAGTCAAAGAACTAGACAAGACATTGAGCAAGAATTGAAATACAAAAGCTCTAAAGGGTAATAGGCAAAGCTTCATCAATTTTTTAAAAATAAGCAGAAAACCTTATATTACAATGCATCTTTTTGGATTTTTCATACCATTTGTTGTAACCACTTGTTGAAGTTTTCATATGAATGCAATATGACACAATGAGATGCAATTAAAAAGCCTAAAAACCTAAAAAATTCGAAAAGATCACTAAGTTCAGAAAAAGAACAAGGAAAGATAAGAAAAAGATCAAACTCCCCCTCAAACCAACCCATAAGGATAAATTACGCCTAACTCGCTTCTTAAGGAGGAAAATCTGGTTTGATCTAAAGGCTTGGTAAGAATATCTGCCAATTGAGCTTGGACTCTCTGAAGTGCATCACAATATCACCTTTTTCAACATGATCTTTAAGGAAGTGAAAGCGAATGTCTATGTGTTTAGTCCTAGAATGTTGCCTTTGGGTTTTAGCAATATTAATAGCGTAGTGTTATCACGTAAAAGAGGAACACTAGCAAAGTTTAACCCATAATCTTTCAAAGTGGACGTCATCCACAAAATCAAGCTACAAAGAACTAGCGCAGCCTACATACTCCGCCTCAAGATGGATTGTGCAATGTAAGACCGCTTCCTAGAAGACCAAGATACAAGAGAAGTGCCTAGAAAGTGACAGGTGCCTGAGGTATCTTTCTATCTAACAAACTGACCGCAAAATCGAATCGAAAAACCTCTAATGGACAAAGATGAAGAGCGGGAATACCAAATGCCATATAAGAGGGTAGAGTGTAAATACGAATATGCGCTTAACGGCTTGGCGATGGGAAGTTCTCGAGACGCTGAAATCTTGCACAAAGGCATACCGTGAAGTGAATGTCGGTCTCGAGGTCAAATCTGTAGGAGCCGATCATGTTTGCGGTACTCGCGTTGATCCACGACTTCTCCTTCCTCATCCGGATCCAAAATAAATGGTTGCCATGGGAGTGGAAATTGGCTTGCGATCACCCATGTTGAAGCGTTTGAGTAGATCTTTAGTGTACTTCGTCGATGGATGAAAGTTCCTTCCTTGCATTGCTTGATTTGAAGTCCCAAAAAGTAATTAAGCTCTCCCATCATACTCATCTCGAATTCCACGGACATAGTGTCGGAAAAGCCGAAACAAGAGCATTAGAGGAACCACCAAAATAATATCATCCACGTAAATTTGAGCAAGCGAGAAGTCATTGTCACGCCTAAGAATAAATAGAGTTTTATCCACTTTACCCATCTCAAAATTATTTTTAAGCAAGAAGGTCTTAAGTCTATCATACTGTGCTCTAGGGGCTTGTTTAAGACCATATAATGCTTTAGATAGCTTGAAAACACGATTTGGATATTTAGGATCCTCAAAACCAGGGGTTGCTTAACATACACTTCCTCATCTATGAAACCATTTAAAAGGCACTTTTAACATCCATCCGATATAATTTAAAACCTTTTGATGCAAACAAATGCAAGCGAGAATGCGAATGGCTTCTAGTCTAGCAACAGAGCAAATGTCTCATCAAAATCTAACCCCACAACTTGGTGAAACCACGAGCTACCAATCGGCTTTATTTCTAACCACGTAACCATCCTCACTTTGTTTATTCTTAAACACCCAACGGGTTCCTATAACATTATGACCACTAGGAGGTTCTACTAGGTTCCAAACTTTGTTTCTTTCAAAATTCTCTAACTCCTCATGCATGGCATTTACCCGGCTAGAATCGATAAAGCATGTGATATATCGCGGGGTTCAAAAGAAGCAACAAAAGCCGAATGAGAGTAGAGATTTGGATCATTATACCGAGCGAGTGACTCGCTCATGTAGATTACCTATTATACATTAGGAGGATCTTTGTCTCTGAATGCGAAGTGAGCGCCGGGTGAGATGTCGTTTCTTCGACCTCGCAGTATCTGCGATGATGATGATGCACGGCAGAGTCTCAAGCGAAGGTGAAGTAGACGAAAGCGTGTTCTTGTATCAATATGGGCGCCTCGGCAGCAGATGAGGGAATGACATTAGCCGTCCTCATCTTCCTCCACAAAAATGCTCTCTGTCACTGTAAATCATCTCAGAGCAATTGATCTAGCTCCAGGGCTAGTCTCATCAAAAGTGACATTACAAGTCTCCTGAATAATGTTAGTCTCAGTATTAAAAACTCGAAAACCCCTCGAATGAGCAGGATAACCTAGAAATACCCCATCAAAAGTTCTTGATTCAAATTTATCTAAGTTACCTGTCTTAAGGATAAAACATTTTGATCCAAAACTCAAAATGCGAAAGCAGAGGGTTTTCTACCAAAACGAAGCTCATAAGGAGTCTTGCCTAAAGAAGGTCTCAAAAAGACACGATTGGCAATATGGCAAGCAGTAGCAATAGCTTCGGCCCAAAATCTCCTCGGTGTGTTATACTCATCTAGCATCGTCCTAGCCATTTCGACCAAGGTCCTATTCTTCCTTTCCACCACGCCATTTTGTTGAGGGACGTGTGGAGAGGAGAAGCGATGCTCAATACCACGCCAAGACAAAAAGAAGCAAAAGAAGCATTTTTGAACTCCGTGCCATTATCACTGCGAATCGCTCTCAAAGCACCAGGAAGCTCAGAAGCCAAACGAAGAACAAGGTCATGAAAATAACCAAAAGCTTCATCTTTTGAAGTAAGAAAGAACACCCAAGTATATCTTGAAAGATCATCGACTATGACTAGAATATACCATTTTCCACCAATCGATCGGACTCTAGCAGGGAACAAGATCCATATGAAGCAACCGTCCCGTCCGCTACCATAACCATAGTCATAGAAGGGTGTGAGGCAGCAACTTGTTTGCCATGCCTACAGGGCGCACATACTGCATCTTTGACAGCTTTGAGTTTGGGCAAACCTCTCATAAGATCAAGGTTGCTAACTCGCGTCAGATGATCAAAACCAATGTGCCCCAAACGTCGATGCCAAAACCAGAAATCAGAAGAAGATGTAAGCAAACATTTAAGAGATCCAGCAAGAGATTCTGAAAAATCAGCTCCAAAAATTCTACAAACTCTAGAGATTCCAAACACAAGCTCACCAGTAGAATCAAGCACACGACAAGCATTTTTCTTAAAAACCGCCTCATAGCCATCATCAAGAAGTCGAGAAATGAAAGGAGATTATACCTAAGCTTGTCCACAAGAGCGACATCCTTTAGAATGAATTTGTTGTTCACCCTAATTGATCATGTTCCTTCAATTCGCCCTTGTGTATCATCTCCAAAGGTGATGAAGTCATCACCTGTTGCTCGCGTGAAAGAGGTGAACCATTTTGAGTTCCGGTCATGTGGCGTGAACATCCGAGTCAACGAACCACGTGTTCTTCCCCTTTCGCGATAATCCACGAAAATCAAGGAACAAAAGAACGATGTGTCTCAACATCAAGGGTTAGATAAACATGATTTAGGAATCCAAGATCGAGACACACGTCTGCAAGGAGTATACAAACCGAAGTACTATCCTTGATTTCATCTAACATTCGGTTATGAGCAATGTTTAAATTAAAATGAGACTTGAAGCTGTCCATGGGCGGCTCGATGGCGTTAAGGTGGCGGTCGAACCGCGACCAAAGCAGTCGAGACCGGTGACCACCAATGATCGGACCGCATGATCGATAAACATTAAAATTAGGATATTTAGGAACATAATGATTTGCATGAGAGAAAAATCCTAATCCGAGTTTATTCTTTTCAATGTTACCATGTCTCATAGAAGCTCTAGGTTGCATGAATGAAATTCTATCAAAATGTTTTCTATCATTTTTCAACCTCATGTAATTCAATCAAATGTCCACCTTTTTGCAATAAGTGCAATGGTACTTGGTACCACTAGAAGAAGCACCATTTGAATTAATACAAGGTTGGGCAAAGCTTGCAGATTTAAAAGATGTTTTTGCGAGGTTGGGTTTTGAATTCAATTAAACCTTTTCCAAGACTTGAATGACTTTTGGGTTTGAATTGTCTTGAAAAGAATTGAATCCTAAACCTTGCTTCTTATAAGGAGTTTTAGACTTGTCAAGAATCATGTTTAATTGTTTCTTACCTTTAGAAAATTTCTCTAATGTATCATGAAGGTAAGCATTTTCTTTTCTCAAGTTAACACAAGCATTACAAGTTTTATTCATAGATTTTTCCTTATACAAAGCAATTTCAAGCTTAAGAGTGGAACAAGAAGCACAAGTAGTATTTTCAATATTGTCCTTAAGCTTAGCATATTTGACTCTAGCAGCTTCTAAGATATCTTTGATTTCACCTTCTTTTTCTAAACATGAAGTGCAAGGGCTAGAATCAAATACATCAAAAGCAATCAATTTACTAGATTCTAAACATTTTTCACAAGGAGCACTTTTAATTCCATTTAGTTCAGATCTAGCATTCTCAAGTTGTTTTACAGAAATGTTATGAGCAGATTGTAACTTGGTAATCTCTGAATGCATAGCATGACAAGATAAACATTCATCAGGTTCAAGAGTCTTAGCAGTTTTAAGCTCTACTTTCAGTTTGCTAATCTTTGACTCTAATTTCTTATTTTTTGTCATAACAAATTCTAGCGCTTCATCTTGACTAAGCAATTGTTCAACTATAGAATCATATTTAGCGTAAAGCTCATCATAAGAAAAAGATACCTCATTATCATCAATGTCGTCCGTGTCGACCATGAAGCACATGCCGTGAAGTCTTTGGCCTTCCTTTCTTTTTGCCTTGAGGATCTCCTCCTCCTTGTCCTCCTCACTCCCGGTATCCACATCGCTCAAGGATTGATCCTCAAAGCGGCAAGGACCCGGTGGAGGCCTTCACAAGCTTATTAGCCTCATACCTTGATTTGTTGAAAGGAGGCTTCTTCCAAGTGGCTTTCCTTCCTTATGATTGCTCTTACCTTTCGACTTGGGGTAATTTGCGGATATGATTGAGCTCACCACATTCATAGCATGTCAGGACCACCTCTCTTTTGTTTCTCACATTATTGTAGGCCGTGTGAATTTTTTAGCTAGAAGAGCTAACTCTGCTTTGAGAATACTTTCAAGCTCCTCTTCATGAATAGCAGATAAACAAGCAAATGAAAATCCGTAAGAAGATTCAAAAGAGTCATCAAAAGCCTTTTGAGAGGATCGCTACCAAAGCTAAATTATCTTTCTTGTGATGATCAACTCTTTTAATTTCATGAGTCTTGAGTTTACTATAAAGCAATTCTAAAGTAAGACTTGAAAGATCAACATTTTCCTCTATAGCGGTAGCCTTCATCTCCCACTCCTTGGTGTTGATTGCACCAAGAGATGTGTGGCATTTTCAGATTGAGAATATTCAATATCAACAACTTTCATTTGATTAATTACTTTATTAAAGCGATGAAAATGTCATCGATGCTCTCTCCAGACGCATCTCGAATTTATTGTATTCACGCTTGTAAGCAGTTTGGCCCACCTTTTTGATTTGGGACGAACCCTCATGATATGTTTCGAGAGTGTTCCAAATTTCATGCGCAGTTGAAAGATTACAAATTCGATCATATTCTTGTCTACCAAGTGCACCATATAAAAGATTCTTAGCCTTATTGTTGTTAGCCAAAAGAATTACGTAAGTGTGTAGCAATTTCAGAATAACCGGTGGGCTCTAACAACATCCCAAATAGCTTGTCCCTCGCTCTCAAGAAAGACGCGCATGCGATTCTTCCAATAGGCATAGTCGTGCCCATCGAAGATATGCGGTTTAGTAGAAAACTTATCCATCGCCAAAGTTCAGTGACCGGTTAAGATCAAGATTGAACTAACCGGGCTCTGATACCACTTGTTGGACCGTAAAGGCGACTAGAGGGGGGGCGAATAGGAGCACACTCACTTTTCACAAATTATGAACTCAATACAATTTCACTCCGGTAGCTATTAGAAAGCTATGAAGATCAATATACCGATCTGTGGAAGACTAGTATTGAATCCAATTAAACCCTAAGTGATGCTACAAAATCAACTAAGATTGCAAAGACTCACAAGACGGGCGGTCGATCAGCTGGACCCAATCGGTCGGACCGATTGCGGGCGATCGACCGGCGTTGTCAAGGCGGATCGGACCGCTCAAAATCGGTCGGACCGGTGATGACGGCGGTCCGACCGGCCGACTCGAACCAATCTGCAATGATAAAATCACCGATGACGAAGTTGCAATTAGGTGAAACTTTTGATTCTCAACTCTAATCTTTATGAAACTTTGCACACACCTTCTATATGCTATTGAGGACCTATTCCAATCGAATATTATGATAATTCTTGGAACGATCTTGAGCAATTGCCAATTGATTAACAGAAGGTCTAAACCGCGGGCAAACGAAAACTTGATCCTAAAGCTTGTTCGTGAAGGATTGATGATCAAGATGATGCTAGATAGATTCACACATATCACCATCTCCTCCTATTTATAGTGGAGGCCTAAAACTCTTAGGGTTTGACTCTCTTGGGCTCCCGTTAAGGCCCACTAACAAACGGGTCACACACGCACGCTTCGCGAAGCGCCGTCTTTAACTTTTGACCTAAACCGCTTCACCATGCGTCATGGATTTGCCAATAGGTCACCATTGTCCATCTTGTGACACACTTGAGTCGTTGACCTCACCCGGCATCGTCAATCGTTCTGGACCTCAACTCTCCGAGTCTAGTCCCGATCCTCCTCGCCGTTGACCGTCGTTGACCACCAAGCAACCTGCACAACCACAGACAAGCAAACACGAATTCGGGAACAAGTTCTTCACAACTTGACCCATGTTAGTCAAAACATGCATCATGCAAATCATATGCCACGATACCAATGACTTTGACCTAACAAACCAACATCGCCACGAAGTTGGCCGACGTTCAAGTAGAAACCGGTCTGACCGCTCCGGTGAGCGGTCGGACCGCCCATGGCGGTCGGACCGCTCTCGTGGAGCGGTCGGACCGCTTTGGGACTTAGCCGAAATTCATACTCCCAAATTCAAACCTTCGAAATTAAAACGAATAGAACTTCTTATGGAGACTCCAAAATTATGAGACCAAGTGCATTGGGATCCTCACTTGCCTACAACACCTATTTTTGGCCCGACTCATTTTGACCACTTTGGTCACCGCGGTCCGATCCTTACATGGCCGGTCCGACCGATTTGGGACCGGTCGGACCGCTGCAAGCAACTGGCCGGATCGCCTCGCCCGTAAAAGCGACATTTTGTTTAAAAACGCGTGAAACGACAAACCGTAAACGTCATTGCCAATTGTCACATCATCCTAAGATCTGGAGCATATCCCCATGAAATCCACACTTTTGCTATTCCCAGGCCTCATCCATCTCAGTACTAGACACCCAGATCATTTATCTCAAATCCCAGTACTGAGGCATGGATGTTTTGAGGGAATTTTGCTTCTTTTTGCTTTCATTGTATCATAATGCATTTTTATTTCAAATGTCGTGCATTGCATAATAAAATCTGTGGAGCCTTGAGTATTATCCTTGTATGGCTTGATTTCATACTCTATACCTTGTCATATCAAGTGATAGTCTGCTAGACTTCTTTTATGGCTCTTCATGTTTGGCTTAGCTTTTGCCTTGCTAGCTTTGTATCTGTGAGCAAATTGAATCGAATCATGTCTTGTTGGATCTTGTGACTAGTTTTGCTCTAGTGATCCTTTTATGATTCTTGCCATGTCAAATAGGCTGATTTGAGTCTTGAACTTATTTTGAGATGAAAAATGAGCTTTTTATCTTCTTAAGTCAAGCAAATGAAAAATGAGATTTTACGTGCGAAAAAGCGATCTCACCAATCCTTTCTCATGAGACGGCTTGCCATTGCACTAGGCATGAACTCAGGGGGAGTTTTGGATGACCTAGACCACTCTTTTAAGCTTATCGCTTGAGATGGTCGCGGCAAGGCTTGAGATCTAGCACAGAGGAAAAATCCTTTTAGGAAATGCTCAAAATGCTAAGTGCTTGAGTTTTGCTTCAAAAGAATACTCTTATTGCTCAAAATGCCTCAGTTCTTGTGTTGAGTCTCTTTTTACTTATAGACATGGCTTGACTCATTATTGGTTGCTTCTAGTGAAACTTTGACATTGAGCAACCTTTCATGATTTTAATTCTGTTAATCTCAGATTGTCGCTTATCTGGTTTTAGCTTGCAAGACATGTTTTTGCCATGATTGAATATAGCGTCTTCTCTTTATATGGCTTGGTATATGTCTTGTACTGTCTACATAGATAATGGTCATGGCTCCTTTTGTTAAATTTCAAAAATAAAATCATTTCTTCATGCTCGTTCTTGTCCCATGCATCTTGATGAATTCATTGTCAAAGGGGGAGAAGGATTGAAGAAAATGCTGCTTTGGAGCTTTTGGTTTACAGAAGGTTTCATACATAAAAGAACACACACACACAAAAAAAATATTTTGTGAACCTTTTGAAAATTTGTGATCATAGTGAGTTGAGTCTCTGGGTTTTATTGCCTTTTTCTGATTTGAATTGCAATTCAAGAAGACTCACAATGATCAAAGGTCAAATAGAACATATTGTCTTTCATATGGATCTTAGTGAGATTTTTGGCCATCTTCTGGAAATTGAAGTCCTTTTGTGCGTTCATTGCCTTATCTCACTTGCCTGTACTATTATGAAGCCAGCTTGGTCGGTTCCTAAGCTTTTTCTTGCTTATGGACCAAGTTGTGCCTTTATGCGAAAACGGCGATTTTTACTTTTCAATTTGAAAAACCACATTTTCTTGGGAATTGCCAATGTGTTCATCAAGGGGGAGATTGTGGATATCGTGAGGATATGTGCACGATCTCAGGATGATGAGTCAATTGGCAATGGCTTTGTTGGTTTGCAAAATCTCACGTTTTCCGGGTTTGCTTCATCTTTGTCGGACCACGGCGGTCGACCGGTGGTGTGGGCGGTCGGACCGCTGACTGGGCCGGATCGGACGGCGGTGGTGGCGGTCGGACCGGCTGACCTAAAGTTGGATTTTGGGGCTAATCCAAAAATAGGTTGTGTAGGCAGGTGAGGGGAGTCTCCTAGATGTGGTTTCATCATTTTTGGTGCTCCCAGTCAAAAGTTCTATTCGTTTGAAAATTCCAGAAGGTTTCGGAATTTTGAGTTGAAAATTTGGCTAAGTCCTTTGGACCGGTCCGACCGCCGTTGTGGGAGCGGTCCGATCAAGATGAAATCGGGCCTGACCGGCCTTGTGAAATGATCGGGCCGGCAGATGACTTGGAGGTTAGCCAAGTTCGCATTGATGCATGTTGATTGTGTTTAATGTTTGGTTATCAATGCTTTATTGATGTATATTGCATTGTGGAACTAACGTGGGTCAAGTTGTGAAGAACTTGTTCCCGGAAACGGTTTGTTTGTCTATTGCTGTGCAGGTGGCTTGCAGGTCAACGACGTCAACGGTGAGTGGATCGGGACTACGCTTGGAGAGTGAGGTCCGAGCGATCAAGGATACGGGCGAGGTCGTGTGACTCAAGCATGGTGCAGGATGGGCAAGATGGATCGAACGGGTGGTTCGGTGCAGCTGGTTGGATCAGGCGGTGCGGATATCGGTGCGAGTCTCTGGGAGGTTCCGATGGGATTCGGACAAGAGAGGCTTGGCGACGCGATGAGAACCGCTGATCAACCTACACGTGGTGAAGTATGCGATTGCTTCAATGGTTATGTTGTGTGTGGGTCCCATGTGTGAGTGGGTCCCAAAAGTGTAACCCTAGTCCTCTCCTATAAATAGAAAGGGGGAGATGTAAAACCCTTGAGGCATTCATTTGGTTTCCCCCCTTGCTTTTCTAGGGTTAGGGTTTGGAGAGGAAGAGAGGGAGAGATTGTATGCTCCTTGGGTGAGCTCTTGTCCTCCTTGTTGGAGTGGCTTTGTAAGCATCTTGTGAGATCAATCAATCTTGTGATGCTTGCTTGAGAGATCATTTGTCTCCTCTTTGTGTTCTTCTCTCATTTGGATGAATTTGGTGCTTCCTTGATTCAAGGGTTTATGCTTGGTCTCTTGACCCATTTTGTCTTGCTTTGATGTGTGGGAATACTCCTAGAATCATCTAGACCATCAATCCCCACAAGCAAGTCTTGAATCAAAGATTTTCATATTTCTAGGGTTTGTGCACTTCTTTGTTTAATCCTTGAGAGATCGATTCTGAAGTGGATCCAAGGATCGTCGCTAGAAATAGGTCTCTAATATCATTAGGGAGGTGTGCTCGAAATTTGGTCAAGTTTCATTGGTTGAATCAAAAGTTGGATCAAATTTCGTTTTGGATTTGGGTTCATTTTTCAGTACTGGACTGTACCGGTCTGACCGGTTTTATAACGGCGGTCCGACCGCCGTATATTCGATCATTGCTCACGGGTCGAATTGTTGCCCACCGGTCCGACCGCCGATTAGTTGCTTGGTCGATCATTGGTTGAACGTCGGTCCGACCGCCTCGTAGCCGGCCCGACCGCTGTGCCTGATCAACCCTTTGAGATTGAGTCTCCACATTTGTGTCGTGTGGTTGTCGGAGGTTATCGAATTCAGCACAAGGCTTCCGCTGTGTGCTTACCGATCTTCTTAGCTTTCATAGCTCAAGGAGTAAAGTTCGTGTTGGTTTTTGATTTAGGCGAGAAAGTTTTGAAAGCGCCTATTCACCCCCCCCCCCCTAGTCGCCTTTTCGGTCCTACATTTTGCGCCCTGCGACGTCGATGGCTTCTTTGCGGATGACCCAGGGGAGCACCTGAGGTCGCACTTGTCGATGTTCTTTCTAGGTCGCAGCTCAGCGGTGCCCCAGTGGGTATGCAGGCACAAGTGGAGTCGCCCCCCCCCTGGGGCATTGAGACCATAGGTCAGTAGGGCTCCTGACTGCCTCTCCCTATCGAGCCCTGGCCCTGGCACCCCGCGCTGAGGAAGCCCAAGCGGGGCTGTACAAGCGGGCTAGGACCGGTGTAAGATGGAGAAGGCCGACTAGAGGTTGAGCATTCTTCTCCCGACGTCCATTCTACTATGCAATCATCACTATGAGAGGTGGACATTTCGTAATGAACTAGAAGATATGTCCACATCTCATGAGCGCTCTCGAGATTGCATACCTCATCGAACACTTCTACACTCAAAGCACTAAATAAAGCATTAATTGCTTGAGCGTCAAGATGTAAGCATTTATCTTCCTCAATAGTTGGAGCAAGATGATCTAATGGAGGAGAAAAGTCTACATCTACAATTTACCATATTTTTAGGCTCATGGCCTTAAAATGACATGACATGTAGATTTTCCAATGAGTATAGTTTGTGCCATCAAATAGAGGTGCTTCACCTAGGTGCACTATATCACTAGTGACAATCATTTAGTTTCTAGATGGTTAAGTCTAATAAAATAAGAGAACAAGCTCTGATACCACTTGTAGATACCACGTATTGACAAGACTTAAGATTGCAAGGTGCTTGAACTTCTCTTGCAAAGATCTTCAATGAAAGCATCCAAAGAGAAAAGGGAAAGAGAGAATCCACTCATACACAGAGAGTACATGAGCTTGGTCAATGAAAGTATGATCGGCAAGGAATGATATTAGATATCACTTTGAAGGAATAAGATGATATCACGTGTAAGGATGAATCTCATGCCAAAATCAAGATGATTAAGAGAAGCTACCATTTGAAATAATATCACTTGAATGACACAATTGTATTTGTAATCAAGTAAAAATAGTAGTAGGTAGCTTGCAAGAATAGCAAGGATCATCTTGACTTTGGGGAGTAAAGAGAATGCCTAAGGAAATTTAAAATCAACAAATTTGACAAAATCAGGCAAGTCTCTCTATATCCGGTCAAACCGACGGCAAGAGTGCGGTTAGACCGGGGCATTGATCGATCGGATGGGGTCGCCGGTCGACCTATTGAGGCCGAAATTGTCACCAATTGATTCAATTTGAAGAAAAGAGGGAATTGTTATATTTTACTCCAAACTTTTACACAATCAACCAAATAAACATATTTGGAGTATTTTCAACTTATATAACCCTTGAAAATCAAAATCTTAAATAGTTTTTATAAATTAAGCTTTTGGTTTTCGCAAATAAAACATATTTTGATGAAACTTCTTCAAAAGATCCAAATTGAGCAAAATATAAATTTTAAAGCATCCAGTTGCATGTATGAGTCATTAATACCATTAAGGACCTATTCATGTGAATAATTCTAGCTTATATGGAAAAACTCACTTAAGTGCTAGAAAGTGACCACTTAAGTCAAAATAGGATTTTGGACGAGTTTCCTTTTGGGAAGATTTTCAAATTCCTTTTAGAATAGATTTTACACAAAAATCTAGTTTAGGTCAAAAACAAGATACTATGATCTAGAATTTTGGCTAGAAACTCATTTTCACTTGAAATATATTTTTCATGAACCAAAACCTTAGGAAAACCTTTGAAAATCATTTGTATACATTTTACAACTAGTTTTTCAAAGAATTACTAATAGTTATGAAATTTTTAACTTTTGGCTAAAAGGCTCAATTTTGAAAAACAATACTAGCACTTAGTTTATCTGGGCACACTTAGGGATGTGATATACATGAATATGACTTAGCACTCCCCCTTAATATGTCACTTACCATCTTACTCAAGATTTTAATAATGAAGATTATGAACAAGAGCAAGAATACCCTTTTTAATATGATTTTCATGAAATGCAACCTACACAAGGTAAAAGGGCTAGATACTTCTATGTAAATACTTGTTACCGAGATGACATTAGTTTTTGATATGACATGATCATCCTTAAGCTTGTCTCCAATTTTGCACATGGTGGAATCCACCTCTTCATGTGAGTCAAACCTCCAATGCCTCTCCAAGTACCTATTAAGCATTAAAGCGCATTTTAGTACCCAATACTTGGTTAGGTCCATGAATGTTAGTCACAAGACATAGAGAGAATAGAAGCATCCAATATTGAGCAACAAATCATATCAAATAAATCATCACATGAGGTGGATATGCTAACCTTAGATGAAATGCAAGAGCCGGAGCTGTACATGGCATATCATCTAGTAAATTGCAAGCAATGCCTATATACACCTTAGACTTATACATCGTATTTAGGAGGAGACTTTCATGTTCATCCTTTAGAACATCATAATTATTTTGAAGTGAGACATACTCTTTCTTCAAAACTTTGAATTTTAATTTCTCATTTCCTAAATATTCATTAAGATTTTCTAGCATGTCCATCAACTTATCATAAGTAGGCTTATCATTATTTACCCCTTTATTACCTTTAGCCATAAAGTAATAAGGTGATGTGGATGGAGTTGAGGACTCGTCATTGTCGGAATTGAGTGATCTTGGACTCTATGAAAATCTTATTTAGAAGGCTACACAACCCATCTGTTTGATTGATGTCAAACACATTTGATCAAATCAAGAAGCACAACTCCAAAGAACAACTACCATGGTCTAAATCCAAAGAAATAGCAACAAGCAATCTTAGACCATGCCAAGGAAAAATGCATGAATCCCAACAATTTACAAAACACATTTGCAAACTTAGATCATGCCACAAGGAGTAGGTACATGGACTTCAACCATTTGCAAAACACATTTGCAAAGTATAGTCACATGTTACAAGGATTAAATGCATGAGCATCGACTATTTGTAAAATACATTCGCAAATAATAGCACCATGCATAGATGAGCTAGAGCAAGCACAACGAGCTATCAACACATGACTAACTCATGCTACTAGTCAAGACCCCTCTTAATAGTACGGCAACATATACTAGCAATCCGGTCTTCCAACCAAACACCAAGACCGGTAAAAGGCTATGAACACATCCTTAGCCCTAGCTAGTCATACCTAGCACATAAATGAGAGAACAAATGAGTATATACGAACTACACAAGTTATATATACTCAAGGATATGTTTCAAAGTAGAGATTCTAAATATATGTGGAGAACGGAATATGAATCAATACTAATGAAACCACAAAACATAGAGTGAACTCCCCCTAAATGTGTGCATACACAAATGTGTAATAAAAACATATGCACATGTTCAAGTTAAACTTATGGTGGAGTTCAACCTATATTTTGGATCCGATGAATGCAACAATATAAAAGAACATAAAGTCGAATGCATACCTCCATGGTTTTCATATTTCTATATCCAAATGAGACTACACAAAATTATATTAGACAAGAAAGTTAGTCCCACAAATAGATTTGTCATTAATCAATAAAAGGTGTTAGTCTCATATTTAGATTTGTCATTAATCACCAAAATACTATATTAACAAATAATTCTTCAACCGGGGGTGGGACGTGGCAACGATGGAGGAGGTGCTGCGGGTGGCCAGTAAGGGGTCTTGGGTGTGTTTTTCTGTACGTGTATTCGTTATATACGTATTTTACTTCGTAGTTACTATAACATGGTTGTGTATGCATTCCCTCGTGTATTGTGATATAACTTACCTTAGTACTTACCAATTGTTCCAAATCTTCGTCGCTTAACCGTTGGACGAAGTAGTGTTCCGACGTGTATGAATTCCCTAGCACATCTCGATATCACTTACCTTCCTACTTATGAATTATTTCCCGGTGGTCATTGGGCGACTGATCCAAGTCGCTCAACCACCGGGCGACTTAACAGCAAGTATAGTCCCAGTGTCGCTGAACCATTGGGACACTATATGCAAAGCAAAACGTGACCATGCTCTGCAAAGCAGGACATGGCCCAACGAGACAGCTTTGCGCAGCGACGTGACCCAACGAGGCAGCTTTACGCAGCGACGTGACCCAACGAGGCAGCTTTACGCAACGACTTGACCCAACGCTGCAACCGAATTCCTCCTCGCGAACACGAATTTGCTTGAACCGGATTGCACTTCGGCCGCTATAGAGCCGCTACAGCTGTGTCCGCTCCCGCTATAAATAGAGTGCTACTCATCCGAGAATTCCACACCAACAACACTACCTACATAACATGGACAAGGAGAAAGAATGTGAGAACATCCGCGAGTTTTTGAAGGATTGGGTGTCTCCCCAGGAGACCGACGCTCGCCACAGGGCGTTTAGTCATCAGCCTCACACTCAACACCCACCTCCGGAGCTCGTCGATCTAAGGAGGCTGACAATTCAGTGTCGAGCCACGCCTCCCTCCTATGCTTGCTGAACGCCCTCCAGGAGGGCCCCCGCAAGAGGTGGTGCCACCTATTTGCTGGTGTTGGGACGCCTGCAAGTGTGTCAAATCAACCGATGAGTGGACCATTGGGCAACGCTATTGGTGCTACCCAAACTTCTCCGCGGACTACCCCGACCGCAGGATTGACACGCCGACTATACTACCCCGACCGCAGGATTGACACGCCGAACCACAAGCAGCCGAAAATGAAATCGTATTTCAGTGCACGCCACTATTTTGCTTCCCGTTACGCCGTAACCACGTCTCTCTTCCCACCGTAGTCTCCGCCGCATCTATGCAACTTCAGCCAGTGGATCGACGACAAGATCCACCCCTACAACATGTGGATGCTGCTAACACGGAAGAGCTAGGCCAGGGATGATTGCGAGGGCCGTGAAAAGCGCCTCAAAGAGCTGCTGGCTGAGATGGACGAGAAGAAGAGGCGGGAGAGGCTGGACAAGAAGCAGGAGCGCGAGCATACCCGGCGACGCGAGGCCGAGAGAGTTCGGAAAAGGGCCATCACGGTGAAAGCTAAGGAGCAAGATGAGAAGTACAACAATGAGCTAGGCCGCAAGGGCAAATGGTCACGTTCCACGCAGTAGTTCGACCATCTTCATCCATATGTACTATGTATTTCTAATTCCCTCGAGGCGTGCATGTACTGTATTTGATTCGTTAGCCTGCATGTCATGTAACCTCCTTATCAGATCAACCATCGTGGTGTTATCTTTGCACCATTTCTTCAAAATTCTTCACTGTGTATTATTTCCTAGCGCATTGTAAGAATCACTTACCTTCGTACTTACGACTCATTGCTACCTCTATTGTCTTCACAAAATGCTTCAAAAGATTTACTGTACTACAACAACATATGACGATCACAAAATGTTATTACGAGTCTAACAGATTTTGTACCCTTGGAACTCTACGACAATCACAAATAGACCAACCAACCTTGTTAACACCTTTTTATTTCCAAAAAAATTAACCTACAAACAACATTTGCTAAATGTATTACCTACAAGAATTTACATTTATTCCTACACAAATATTTCCAGCAGATTAATAATATAATATTGTTATATTTAAAATCATCCGACGATCAAGCAACTACTATAAGTCGCTCAACCACCAGATGACTCGAGTATGTTCACTCCACCGTTGAGCGACAAGGCCACGTGTTGCTCGACGATTGGACAACTTGTACCAGTCGCCTAATGGTTATACAACTAAGTCCAAGTCGTCTAACAGGGGAGCGACAAAATATTATTTCTGTAAAATAAAAAAAAGTATATCACTGTATTTCATAATAAAATAATTATTATTTAAAAAAAAATCCTCAGTTGGCACATTATGATGCGGACAATTACGACAATCGATTACAAGCAAGCCTTGTAATGATCTCAACATCAAAAGGAAAAAAAGAATGGTGAATTCCTTATATATCACCAAAAATTTTCCACATCTTTTATATACCACTCATTATTTCACTGACAGGTAGACCTTGAGATTTTGCAAAATTCCAATAGCACAGCTTGACGATGCTCATCGCATACCCATTCGCAGTTGTCACATGATAGTGTGGACACATGAATATCAAACCATAAACAATATGTGGATAATGTCACGTTATCGAGGGCTTAAAAGGAGCGTAGAAACTCATTACATTATTCTGACCGTCAGCAATGACAAAAATATATTTAAAAAAACAATGAGCAACATCAACGACAACGCTCATCCAGGTAAATCACGTACAAACGAATTTAAGAATGTTCAGCTTCACCATAGCCCAAGTGATCAAATCGAATGGAACTAATTCTACCAAAAGACACTTTCCTGGTCAAAATATAATACCGGTACATTGCATTTACATACATAGACTAGCAGAAACATAAAAGAATCACAATACAACAGCTGTCCTTCTACTGCGCCTACTGTACTTCGAAGATAGATACTAAATATTTGACCGATGCAAAGTACGGCAGCAACGGTCTGCAACTCCAGGGATAGTTCCCTTTAGCCGCAAATAAATTCTGCAATAGCAGCGTATTTTGTATGCTCCTGCATCTTCCTGGTTAATAAGGTTAAAGAGAAGACTCCAAACACAAACGAACTCAAACTTGATAAGAATCTAGATCCTGTAAACTTAAGAACCTCTATGTACAACCTGGAAAAGTTGGGACTGCAGCTGCATTGTCATCAACACACTGCAGGCAAAATTGGGCATACAGTTTATCCGACATGATAATGCACCAGCACATGCATATCGGGTCAAAGGGTATAGCAAGATGATGTGAATGCCTATGGCATGCTAAGGCATGCTAAGGCATGCTAAGGCATTTGTGATCTAAAACAACAAAAGCAAAAGCTTCCAAGTAACTATAGATTATGATCCCAGTTACCCAAGTGCAAATAACAGGTTAACACTTTAGAACATGAAGCCTAAATTGGTTTATAGGAAAACTAGACTTTATGCTAGCACATTTTGAGCTCATTGAGGATATTCAGTATTCCAAATTGTAAGTTGTGGTGGTACAGTTGTCCCGGGAGAACTATTTGCAGATAGGAACAAGTATTGGTATACGTGATCTCAGGTGAACTTTTTCCAAAAATGGCAATTATGTGTACCATTGATGAAGCAAGCCGCATCTTTCAAGCAAGGGCAAGTAACATCTTACTAGTTTTTGGATGGAGAATAGGGAACCAAGTCTTTCAACACAAACTACTAAGCTGAAGCAGGTTTCAAGATAACACATACACGCAGTCTCGAATGTGACCTTTCAATACATAGGTTCAGAACATTTACGGCAGGGCTTCAAACACAGGCCCAAAGGAAAATATAAGTAAATGTAGTATGTGAGGGAAATCAGATGGTCTATGGCATCCAGACAGGTCATCTTAAACAAAGCTTCCAGGTTGGGCCATACTCTTTGGTCATCTGGTTTGGGTAGGGGCTCCAATAAGCAGGCACCAACTTCATTTGTCTTGGCTGTTTTAAAGTAAGGGAGGGGCAGGGGGGCAAAGGTGAAAAGAACAGGTTCATCAGAAGATAGCTGAGCTGGGTTAAATGTGTTTAAAAGGCAGAGATGTGGTAGGAAGCAACGATTTGATCACGTAATCATTCTGTACATGTCAATACAAAGGTGGAAGAACCATACCTGTTGTATTCGAAAGTCTAAATGCTAATAACCATGGCGCTTCCCATAGGAAAGAGAACTAGGACCATATAACCTGATAAAAATTATTTTCAATTAGAAAGTGCTAAATGAGCTATATATATATATATCAATGAAATATTAAGTACACTTGAACTGCACAAAAGTTGACACAAATTGATTTCTAGGGAGCATGATACCCCAAGGTAAAGAAACATTAAAATTGCTATAATGAATTATGATCATCACAGCGAAATATCTATGCTGGTGACTAAAAAAATATTGCCATCCTTACCCACTGCTCCCAGAACGACCACTGTACGCACTATAAGCCCCATAGCCTCCTCCAGAGACCTAGAGAAAGTTTTCAGTTTATGTTATGGAATAAAAATCTTGACATGAAGCTGTAGCCAGGATTTGCAAAGAACACAAAGTGAAGGGGAAGCTATACCTGGGGTCTACCATAATTAGCATAACTGTCAACAGGAACCATATCATCCGAAGGACGATATCCACCTGAATATGGATAATCATGCCCAGCAGGCTTAGTGTCTCTGCCTAGATACTTTGGCCCATCAGAAACACTAGCAGGCAAAGGATGGTAGGGGATCACAGGTGGAAAACCTGATAAAGCACCCTCTCTTTCAAAGAAATTGGCTTTCAGCCTTGTAGTTATTTGCACAAGAGCATGCCTTGCAACATCAAGGTCTCCACTGATCTGTTGTACAGGCAAATTACAATGTTGAATATTCGTTGCAGTGACAGACTCGTAAAAAAAACAATCTCAAGTCGAAATTGTTACCTGAACCATCTCTTCGTCTTCAGCAGCAACTTTTGGAACATTCTCCTTCGAAAGGATACGTATGTTTGCTCTTGATGTTCTCCGTATCTCAGTAATGATTGAACCACCTTTACCGATCAGACACCCAATACGTGATGTTGACACCAACAAGCGTGTTGTATATGATGGCTCCCCCGATTCTGCATCAATTTTCTCACTGCATCTTGGCTGTAAATGAACTGAAGCATTAATTGTTGGAGAGACAGGATCTTCAAAGAACTGCATGGCAAAAAGAAGCAGAATTGATCAGGATATATAACCAAATATATGTATGGAAGCTTACTAAACAAGAACCAAAGAAGAAAGAAATTACCTCCTTTGCCGAAACAGTAATTATGCAGTCATCTTCAGCACTTGAACTATCCACTTTGATAAAAGCTCCGGATTCCTGCCTAATCTGTCTAATAACTCCACCACCCTTTCCAATTACACCTCCCACATTTGACGCAGCACAAAGCAGCCGCAAGCTAAACTCCTTTGCAGAGCTCTCCTCCCTCCGTGGTTGGTATATAGAAGGCCAATCTCCTGCCACATCACCTTTGTATCCTCCATAAGGACTAATCATAGGAGTAATCCCTACAACCGGTGCAGCTGAGGATCTACCAAGGTGGGAGCCCACTGGATAAGGCTGGGTCAAGCTGGACACAAGAAGATGCTGTGACCTAGATGGGTTGTCATGGAGGCGAGATGACACTTGAAGAAGAGCTTTTCTGACAACTATCGGGTCCCCAGATATCTAGTTCCAAAAGATGAAAGCATTATCAATATTAATATTGACAATTTCGCAGATGACAATGCAAAACAATCCAGTATATATTAAACTAAACTGAAGAAAAACATTTTTTTATTCAAGGGCCACCCCCATCTCCATTTAACTGAGAAACAGAAACATCGTTCTTACATCCAGAACCACAGGAAATAACCTACTGTGCCTAAAGAAAACAAGTTTTTTTGTTGTTGTTTTAGACATCTAATAAAGCTACAGATACCACCTGTACTATACAAAAAGACAGAATAGAGACATATATGCCTTTAGGAATACAGCATGTACATGTAATGCACGAAATAGATGGGGGAAAATGACAACTGACCAACCTGGAGAAGTTCATCACCGCTAATGGCACATGCAGGGATATGTTCATTACTAAGCACACGTATTTGTGCACCAGTGTCACTGCGGATTCCCTGAATGATATGCCCACCTTTTCCAATAATGCATCCAATCTGATCTGATGGCACAAGCAAGAGAACAGTAACTTGACCTAAACCTTGTTCATTTTCTTCATTCCCAGGACCATCATCAGTGGCAAGCTTCTCATGAACCCTGAAGAGAGCATCTTGAGAAGGGCAAACCTTATCTTCAGTATCTTCGAGGGTATTAGTTTCCCTGCTTGAGCTAAATATTGTGATGACTCGCTCATCGCAGCCAGGGACACTCTCACCAATCCTTATCTTAGCTTGAGTATCGGCCCTCAACTGCTTCACAATTTCTCCACCCCTCCCAATGATACTCCCTATTTTTCTAGAAGGGCAGAGGTAGCGATAGACAGTATCATCTGGACCAGGAGCATAGGTATCATCACCAGGATTTCTTCTCTTGCCACCACCATTTTCAGCATAATCAGAGTGCCGCTTTCCATGACTGTTTCGGTGTCCAGGCCCAACCATTATCTAAAGCAGAGATAAAATAGTCAACAATACAGAATATAGCACCAAATAGATGCAAACTTCAATAACAAAATGTAATGCCAATAATAGCAGAGCATGTTAAGTGGTACGATTAGAACCCTTCAAGGCAGTCTTTTACATTTCAAAAAAGCTTTTCCAAATCAAATCCCTCATGAAATACCTCATCTACCAAACCATCAACTATGACCTCCAATACCATCCAACAGAGAGAAAAAACGTTATCTTTCATAACAAAAGCACACATTAACTATCCCTACATTTGTTATGGATGCACGATAGCGGATAGCCTATAAAATTGCGGCAAACACTTAATTAATCCACATGAGCATGGCAACATTAATCCCAGCCAAAAATCCTTAATAAATCCAATATAAAACCAAACACATGGTTCGGACCAGAGAACAGACGTTTCAAAAGGAAAATAAAACTTTTTGTCCTCTTCAATTCATGATCTGCTCATAAGAAAACCTCTTTATGGACAGCTCAATTAACTGAAAATATATCATCTTTCCATAAATCTAAACAAAATAACTCTAACCACGCGCATCCCACAGCGAAACACGCAAGCGTCTACCCAAAATTAAGCCTAAAACAGTCATCTCCCCAAGAGTTAAACCTCGCGCAATACAGGAGCACCTACCTTGAGCGAGAATCACCCAATTAGCTGCCCCAAACCCTCACCTCGCCGAACTACATCTAAAAGAACCGAACTTTTCGCACGAAACGTCAACGTGTCTCCATCAAGTATCCCCGGATGCGGCCATCCCCCGCGTCAAGAACCCACCAAACCCGCAGCAAGGCGCAAACTTGGCACGAAACGGGGCGCCTCGGGAGGGCGCGGATCTGGGCGTGACACACGTCGAATTGGTACGCGCGGATCGGGGAATTCGCCGGGGAGTGTGGGGACGCGAGGACTAGGAAGGTTGGGAGGAGGCACTGACCTTGGCGCTGCGGATTCGGCGAACCCTAGGCACGAGGGTGGTGAGGGGACGGGGGCTTCGCGTTCGGCTTTGGCGCCGCGTGAAGACGAACCGATGGTGAAGTCACGATCCACGAAACAAAGGCGGCGAGATGTTGAGAACAACAGGGGAGGAAACGAGATTTTATATAGCCCGTGGGTTTCCGAGTTGATATCTATCCCACGTGGCGCGTGCGCTGGGAGGGCCGGGCCGGGCCGGGCCTGGACCCGAAGGCCCAGGCTGAATCAAGCAAGAGGGCTTCCTCTTGTCAGTGCCGCGCCCCTCGCCCTAAAACAATTTTTCAAAAAAATATTTTTAAAAAAATTATTATAAGAAATGGTCGATCTAAAAAATAACAAAAATAAACTTCTGTCGTCAGTCGCCAGTTCAACCGGCAACAGGTACCCTACCCCTACCCACACCGACGACAGATCACAGCTTTATTTAGCTCCATAGGGTAGGTAGAGCGTAATCGCGGCTTTATGACTTGTCACATAAATTTGATTTGTATTTGCAGTTGGTAATTATTTTGCTAATGTCGTTTCCTGTTATCTTATTACATATTTCGTAGTCTTTACAATGTATACACTGAATTTCAGGTATGGCAGACCTCGACCACATTGCCGAGTGGTTGTACAAGTTGCTTGACCCGGTAATTGACCTACATCACTGTATCCGTCTCGGTACCATCCTACCCCAAGATGGTAAGGCGTCGATCGAGCTTGGCGCGTTGCGGCTGCGCAAGCCCATCAGGGCATGGAGGTTGCACCCAAGCTGGGTGCTGAGGTACGTGCTATTGTGATCTTTGCGTACTCATTTGTGGTCTAATTACTACGTGTGAACTAACGTTCGTTCGTAACCTCACCCGACACAGGTTGAGGGTGGCAAGCCTTCTTCCACTGGCATAGATGGTGGAGACGACGTGGGAGGAGGACCTCGGTCCTGTTTCGTACGTCCAGGCGTTTTCCATATGATCGGGCCCTACTGACGGCGTTGGTCGATGAGTGGAAGCCGGAGACGCACACATTTCACCTTCCGTGCGGAGAGATAGTGTCGACGCTGCAGTACGTGAGCTTTCTGACTGGGTTGCCCTGCACAGGCCTCCCCATGGCGGCGTATGAGATCTCGCCCACATGGCGCACGGAGTTCCTAGCGATGTTCCAGGATGTGCTGCCATCAGGCAGTGATTACCACGAGTTTAGTAGCCCACATGGGCCGACGCTGAGGTGGATTTGTCAGTTCTGCATATTTTCGTAACTATTGTCCCCTCGCATCAATTCATTTGTGAACCTTACTGACGTGTATATGTCTTCTTGCAGCCCGAGTGTATAGCGGAGGACACACCCGACGAGACGGTGAGGGGGCACTTCGAGGCCTACCTGTTGTGGCTATTTGGGTGAGCCATGTTCTCGGGGTCTCACGACGACAGCGTCGACAAGCACTACATCTGCTACGCACGTGAGCTCGTAGACTAGTCGGTGGAGGAGATCCAGCCCTACGCCTAGGGTCCGGCCCTGCTGTGCGCGACGTACCGCGCACTGTGCGATGCGTGTCGCTGGTCCTAGGACAGCTCCATTCTCTCCAGATGCCCGCTACTTCTGCAGTTATGGTTGTAGGATCAAGGATAACCGACTAGAGGGGGTGAATAGGATATTTTTAAAACTAATTGACAATTTTAAATTTTAATCAAGATAGTTCTAACAAAACTTCCTCGCACAATAAAGATGGTAAAATAATTGTGCTACTAGAGACACAAAGAGCTAATGACAACACTAGATACACTCCTAGCCAAGCTAAACAAGCACACTAGAAAAGCTATAAAAGTAAATGCAAGATAGCAAAGATAAAAATTAACCACAATGAAAACAAGAAAGTTTTTTTCGTGGTATCGAAGACTTATCGGTCTTCACTAGTCTACGTTGAGGAAGCTTGAGCTAATCAAGCCGGCTCCACGAATTAACCCTTCCCTCGATATCACTAGTGGTTGTCCTTCCTCCACTCCGGAGATGGCGAACACCGAACCAATCACAATTTTGGCATTGGACCTCTTCACAATTTTCTTGAAGAGATCACCGCGCAAACTCCAGCCAAACCGTCTAGGTGTTGACAAACACCTAGAGTAATAAATCGTAATATTTGCTTGACAGCAATCAAGTGCTAAGGGTCAATTTAAAATGAATGCACTTGAGTTTTGCTTAACTAACTCATAATAAATGCAAAGAGAGTGTATGAGGTGTAGAGTGAAAGCACTTGGCTCAAAAGATGTTAAATGAAATCTCTTATTTTTGTTGTTGAGCAGGTGGGGAAGTATTTATACCCTCTACAACCAAATACGACTGTTGGAGGCAAAAATACAAATTTTTAGCACATGCGGTAGTACCGCCTGTTATATGACCGGTACTACCACACTTCTTGAAATGCACAGTAACGGCTAGCGCAGACACATTAATTACTTCTGAAAGAGCTGTTGGAAATTCGGTGTGGTACTACCACCGTTGATCAAGCGGTAGTTTCGCTTATCGGTCATACCGAAGTACAGGGGCGATACTACCGCTTCAATTTGCGGTCCAAAAGGGGTGTTTTCTGGAGAAAAAATGTACCGCTGTATAAACTTTATAATATCTGAGTTATGTTAGTTCCGCTCAAGATGTGGTCATACCGCGATGCAGTAGTTCCCCCAAGAAAACTTCGGAACTACCATTCACCAGGTGAGCAACCGAGATAAAAATGTGTTGTTCTGTAAAAAACGTATCGCCAACAAGATTTAGGTACGACCGGGTTGCGGTAGTACCACACCACTATCTCGGTCATACCGTAGTGCGGTAGTACCACCAACAAAACGTCGATACTACCAAATTTTCTGAAAAAAATATAGTTTGCTTTAAAATAAACTCTAAATGTATGCATGATCCTAGATTAATCCAGATTGCACAAGAATATGTTATCAAGCTACTAGACACGACCCCTCTTAATAGTACGACATTTAACCTAAAATTCGATCTTCCACCCTTTTCTCCTTAGACCGGTAAAAGCAAAAATGATTCTAGACTACTTGTACATTGTCTTTGAACTGCATTGATCTTAATGTTGACCTTTGTAAGATCGATGAGACCGACTAGAGGGGGGTGAATATGCAGTTTTAAAAATACTCTCGGTTAAAATCAATATCTAATATGGAAGCTAATAACAAATTGGTTTTGCATAATTAAAACCTAAATCAACTAGGTTCCCCTGAGTGCACCAACAATATATGACAATTGATAAGGATTGCAATTACACGAATGTACAAGCAATTAATACAAGGAATGTAAATTGCAATAATAAAGTACAAGAGGATCAAACCACAATAGACACGACAATGTTTTACCATGGTGTTCGGAGACTTGCCGGTCTCCCCTAATCCACGTTGAGGTAAGCCCAACCGCGTTGGACCGGCTCCTAAAATGAGCCAACACCTCCGAGGTAAGTCCAACCACTTAGACCGGTTCCAACACGAATCAACACCTCGCTCCACTAGGGTTGCTCTTCCCCTACTCCGGAGATGGCGAGCACCAAACCACTCACAACACGCCGGTCCTTCTCACAAGCTTCTTGAGAAGATCACCGAACACGACGCCTCCACACCGTCTAGGTGTCGGCAAACACCAAGAGTAACAAGACTCAACTCTCACTTGAACTAATCAAGTGTCAAAGCTCTGTGGATACTCAATCCACAACCTAAGGCAACACATGCACTTAGGGTTTGCTCTCAAATCTCACTAAGTGCAACACATGCACAAAAGAGAAGAGAGAGTTTGCTCTTAGCTCAAAATAATGTCTAACAACACTAGCAACCTTTGCAATAGCAGCAACAACTTCCTCCAACCAGTCAAGGTGGGTATTTATACCCCACATATAAAAACTAGCAGTTGGAGGAAAGATTCCATCGAATCTGACAAGGGCCGGTCTGACCGCCAACTAATGGCCGGTCGGACTGCCCATGCGTCAACGGCTATAAAACTAGTCGTTGGACTCACGGCCGGTCGGACCGCCAACACCAACCGGTCGAACCGCCGCAATATTGGTCAGACAGCCAAGGGTGGGGGTTCCAACCAAAGGAAAAATTGCAGCATTCGAAAAGGTGCTTCTCTAGAAAAAAAATATATCACGAAAACTCTGGTACTTCCGCTCTCCGGTAGTACCGTTTATTTAACGGCGGTACTACCGCACAGAGAATTGGCACAAAAGGCTACCGGTCTGACCGCCCAACACATGACGGTCCGACCGATTTACCACCAGTCAGACCGGTCCTCACCGGGGGTCTGACCGCCAGACCACAGAAGCTTTGCACTTTTACTTTGCTCAAATGGTAAAACACATTTGCCTATTTGAGTGCAAATTCAACAAGGGATATAGGTGATATTCTCAACAAGTTGCAAAACACATTTACCAACTTTTAGAATCAATACCACAAGGAATAAGGTACATGACTTACGCCATTTGCAAAACACATTTGCAAACTAAAGTCACATGCTACAAGGGCTATGCATGAGCCTCGACTATTTGCAAAACACATTCGCAAATAATAGCATCATGCCTAGATGAGCTAGAGCAAATACAATGAGTTATCAACACATGACTAACTCAACCTACTAGTTAAGACCCCTCTTAATAGTACGACAACCTATGCTAGCAATCTGGTCTTCCAACCAAACACCAAGACCGGTAAAAGACTAGGAACACATCCTTAGCCCTAGCTAGTCATACCTTTGCCTTGCATCTTCTTAAAGCTTGATGACGCATATCATTACTTCAAGTCCGGGATATTTACTTTACATGCATCAACTTATGATGCATCCTTTGCTTGACCTCCATCAACACATGATGAGTCTTCTCTTGTCTTGACGATCAACTCATGATCATCTCCTCTTCTTGATAAGCATCAACTCATGATGCATTCTTTACACCAAACTCTTGACTTTAATGTCATTGACACATGATGACATCTAAAGTCTTCATCACCTTGGAACATAACATATTCATCAAACTCATGGAAAATGTTAGTTCCACAATGTGATTACCATTATTTACCATAACAAACTATTATCACATAATGGTGGGACAAGATATTTCAATCTTTCCCTTATTGGTAATTAATGATAACCTCTTCAATTGCACATAAATTGAATGTAGATGATTTAATGTAACATAACATGAATATATATGAACTACATAAGTTATATATATACTCCAACATGAGTATACAAGAACTACACAAGTTTTGTATACTCAAAAGGATATGTTTCAAAGTAAAGATCCTTAATATATGTGGAGAATGGAATATGGATCAATACTAATGAAACCACAAAATAGAGAGTGAATCCCCCTAAATGTGTGCATACACAAATGTGTAATAAGATTATATGCACATATTCAAGTTAAATTTATGGTTGAGTTCAACCTATATTTTGGATCCGATGAATGCAACAATATATAATATTAAGATGTCGATTGCATACCTCGTTGATTTTCACCTTTATATCCAAATGAGACTACACAAAATAATACTAGACAAGAGAGTTAGTCTCATATTTGGATTTGTCATTAATCACCAAAATATTTTATTAACTCATAATAGTGGGTCTAGATCCTTCAACCTTTAGCATGCATATCCAGATTGTTGTATTCATCACTCAGATCAAACCTTGTAAATACTCAATAAACATGTTAGTCCCATATTCATATATTATCATTAATTACCAAAATAATTTTTAGGGGCCTAGATGCTTTCAGTGGTCCTACGATCACTTTCAGATCGGACGTATACAGCTGGACTTAGGAGCATACATGGTCAGCCTGTATGCTGAGGACGACGACGTGACCCAACGAGTCAACTTTGCATAGAGACGTGACCCAACGAGATAGCTTTGCATAGCGACGTGACCAAACGAGTCAGCTTTGCGCAGAGACGTGACCCAACGAGCCAGCTTTGTGCAGCGCTGCCTCGCAGACGTGAATTTCCATCAATCGAATTACAATTCAACCGTGTACACAGGCCCGCCTCGGCCTATAACTTGTTGATCTTTTTGATCTTATTAGGCTTTTAGGTTTTTCTTGCATCTCATTGTACATATTACATTCATATGAAAATCTCAAAAAGATGCATGGTAATATAAGCTTTACTTTTCGTCTTTTAAAATTGATGAAGCTTTGCTTATTACCCTCTTGAGCTTTAGTATTTCAATTTTTGCTCATCATGTCTTGTTCTTTGACTTGCTAGAATTATCATGCTTTCACATGTGTAGTTTAGTCTTTGCTAAATGAGCTAGAACTTTAAGATAACTTGAACTAAAAATTACAGTTTGTGGATCTTTTAGCTATGTTGCACAATTAGTGATCCTCTTGTGATATTGGCCCTGTCAAAATTGCTTTGTTAGATCTTGAATCTAGGATTGAACATCTCTTGAGCTTTTTGTTCCCTTGCGAATCTAAAACTGCTCTTGTGCAAATTGAAAAATCAAATTTCAAAATCTGTGCCAAACTATTCTCACGAGACTGCTTGTCAAAGACATAAACTTGGAGATAGTTTGATGATCTAGACAATCTCATGGGGATTGCTTGTCAAAATTGACATGAACCTCAATATTTGTCGCCCTGGTTGAAGCTTAGGAAGAAATTGTGGATGGCACCTAGTCCATGATTTTCTTCACTAAGATAGATTGTTAAATTGCCTTGGTTGAAGCTTAGGATGAGTTTGTGGATGGCTTCTAGTCCACGATCTTCTTCACTAAGATGGACCTTTAATCAACATCAATATTCATTGCAAATGAAAAACTGTTGTAAAAATGAGTCACTGAAGCTCTTTGAGCAAAATAATTCAATTTCGGACTTTCTGTCTCTAGGATGGTTATTGTTAGCTTCTTGATCTCACATTGACATTATGACATGGCCATTATCATTTTAGAATATCTGTTGATGAACTTGCTAGTTTTGACGCTTTGCTTAAACTGTGACAATTCATCGCTTTTACTTTGAGCCTTCTAGTTTAGCTTTGATATATATGTCTTAACATGATTTTGCTAGCGCTTTCAAGCTTGATATGTATTGTGTGATTATAGAAATGCTAGCCTGTTCTTTTGGGTAATCTTCAAAGCTTCTTGTACCAAAATATGCAAAACTTGAAAAAAAAATGAAGCCACTTTATTGCATTTCATGCATGCTCTTTCTTATGCTTCTTCCTCATTTCTGCGTTTATTATATCTGGATAAGAGGAAGGCGTGATTCCTTAATGACTCCATTGTCAAAGGGGGAGAAGAAGTAGCAAAAATGTTGAGGGGGGGGGGGCAATTTGGAGAAAATGCAATTTTCTGAAAAAATAATAATCAAAGTGAGGGGGGAGCTTTTAATTTGCATTCTTATCCTCTTATTGTCATTTCTGAACTTGAATTGCAAATCTTGGAACCTCACAATGATCAAAGGTCAATTTGAACAATTGTTCTTCATATGGACCTTAAGTGAGATTTTTTTACTATTCTTTAGAAATTGAAGATTTCTTACTTTCTTTTGACTTATCTCGCTTGCCTATACTAATCTGAAGTCAACTTGGTCATTTCCATTGCTTTCTCTTGCTCTTGGACCAAGTTGTGCATTTATACGAAAACGTTAAGTAGTTACTTTTCAAATCTTAAAACTTACATTTTTAGAAAATTGCCAATGTGTGCATCAAGGGGGAGATTGTGAATATCATGAGGATATGCTCATGATCTTAGGATAATGTTACAATTGGCAATGGCATTGAAGGTTTATCGAATCACACATTTTCGGCAAAAATATGTGCTATCTGGTCACTGGTGGTCTTACCGGCCAGGGCGGCGGTCCGACCGGCCAACCATGGCAGTCCGACCGGCCATGGGCGGCGGTCGGACCGGCCAATACAAAAAGTGGATTTTTGAGCTGGGCCAAAAATAGAGGGTGTAGGCAAGAGAAGGGATTCTAATGCACTTGGTCTCATAATTTTTGGAGTCTCCAGTCAAAAGTTCTATTCGTTTGAAATTTTCAGAGAGCTTTTGGTTTCAGGAACTGAAAATTGGCTAAGTCCCTACTGGGCGGTCTGACCGGCCAGGGCGGCGGTCAGACCGGTTTTCACTTGTATCATCGGCCCTTGTAGTGACGATGTTAGTTTGTTGAGTCAAGTTCATGAGTTTCAGTGTATATGTGTTGCATGATGCATGTTTTGACTAACGTGGGTCAAGTTGCGAAGAACTTGTTCTCGGAATCGATTTCTTGGTCTATTGTTGTGCAGGTTGCTTGGAGGTCAACGACGGTCAACGGTGAGGATGATCGGGACTAGGCTTGGAGAGCTGAGGTTTAGAACGATCGACGATGCCGGATGAAGTCATTGGATTCGAGCGTGGCACAAAATGGATGAGGATGACCGAACGGGAAGTTCGGTACGACGGGTTGCATCAAGCGGTGCGGGGGTCGGTGCAAGTGCCATGGTGGTTTCGGTGGGAGCCGGATGGGAGAGACTTACCGACATGATGAGAGCCGCTGATCAACCTACACGTGGAGAAGCATGGAACTGCTTCATGAAGTTTGAACTCGGTCTTCGGAGAAGGATCGAGAAGGGGTATTTTGGTAATATCACTAAAATACCGCCTTGTTTGCTTTTGGCTAAACCGCAACGCAAGACGACGCAAGGAGAAGCGGTTTAGATCAAGAGAAGATGAAGACGGTGCTTTAAAATACGTGCGTGAGCTAAACCCGTTTGTGTGTGGGCTTAACGGGTGCCCAATAGGAACTCTTCTAGAAGGTTATCCTCCACTATAAATATGGGAGGGTGCTGTACACCTCCCGCGATCCTTTTGCTTATTTGGAAGCCCTAGTTTTGTTTTTGAGATTAGGAAGTGGAGAGGTTAGGATTCTTGAAGAGGAGATTGATTGTGTGCTCGTGTATTGAGTTTTGTCCTCCATGTTGGAGTGGCTGTAAACCAGCAACAATCACAAATCAATCTATGCAAGTTTTCTTGAGATTAGTCTCTTTTCGTTCTTGCTCTCTATTTTGTGATTTTGGGGCCGTCTTTGATTCTCAGGTTTTCCTTTGGTTTATGCCCCTGATCTTGCTTGCTGTGACATGTGGGATATCATCTAGGATCATCTTGATCATCTCTAACCCACGAGCAAGGTTTTTGATCTAGTTTTCGTTTTGACTCGGTTTTGAACCATCCTTCACTCAAACGGGAAAAGATCAGAACTTTGCCAATGATCTTCACAATATTTGATTGGAATAGGTTCCTGATATCCTAGAGAAGATGTGTTCCAAGTTTCATCGAGTTTGGAGTTGTAGATCAAAAGTTACATCTATTTATAACTTCATTTTTCGGGTCAATTTCACTGTTCATCAGGCTGGAGGTTTGATCGCCCAAGGTGACCGGTCCGACCGCCATTGACATAGAGGTCAAACCGCCCAACACTTAGTATTTTAGCCTTTGTTAATTTTGGTTGTTTTGCTCCGGGGTTTGTATTGGATTCAATACAAGACTTCTGCTGTGCTTAGATATTGATCTTCATAGCTCTCATAGCTATTGGAGAGAAAATCGTGTTGAATCCGATCTTTATGAAAAAGAGATCGTGCTCCTATTCACCCCCCCTCTAGTCGCCGTTTCGGTCCAACAATTCCCCTACCATTACTCTTTCAAAGTACGCAGTAACAACCTCTCCCGTCTACCCGTAGTCCCCGAATCTGCTGTGTGGCTACCGCAAGTGGATCGATCAAGAGATCCACTCACGCGACCAGTGGCGTATGGACTACGAGGAGTGGGATACCAAAAGGACCCACTAGATCCGGGAGGAGCGTTGTAACAATGAGCAAAGCGAGCGTATCCGTTAGGAGACGAAAGCTCATCTCGAGGCGTGCAGCCGCAGGGAGCGCAAGAAAAAGAGGAAAATGGTGGCCAAGGCGAAGTAGGCCGATGAGGAGTACAACGACGAGCTCATAAGGAAGGGTAAATAGCCCCGGTCCACACAGTAGGTTGGGCCATTCCGTAGTAGTCTCCTGTCTTATCCACCATATTTTTTACTATCTCCTAAAGGCGTGTATACTTACATGATCTGGATGCTTGTGTTCTAGTGTACCGTAGTAGTAGCGATAATGACTAAAGCAATTAATCGAACCATCATGCCATGTGATCACGTGTAACGTTCTTCTGTCCACGGACTCTAATGTATTTCTCGTTCTTTGCCTCGCATTTTCCCTTCGATCCATGCATTAAATTTCCTAGTAATAAAAAGTCAAGATCATGTAAATGTGAACAGAAGATAGAGGGGCAAGCAAAAACCCCTAATGTCATAACACTCAGTTTTTTACAAATGAAAGTGATATTCCGGAGCATTGACAATCACATATTACAACTATCCGTACTTTCCTGTGGTAGTGGGCTCAACGTCCCCCATGTGGACTGCATCGAGTCAGGTGGCCGGATGAGGTCCCCGAGGCGATATCCGGAATGACGGAGTCTCCTTCATCCTGATTATTCCTTCGGCTAGATTGATTGTCCTGACACCATATCGAGCACCGCCCCTATCATGCAGTAGCGACCACTTCTCCTTAGGCTCGTGGGCTCATGCTCAATCCAGTTCGAGAAGCATTTCACCTACGCCCCCGTCCTCCTTGTCAGACTGGGACCATCTGTGGATAGCCGTGGCAATGCTTTGAGGGCCTGGTCAGCGCTTGGCCGGCTTTTTTCGCTGCCTCCCTTCTATGCGACCGGGTCCGCTCATCTAGAATATTCCAGAGTGCTTCAAACTTTCGCAGCTGGTTCTGATTGCATAGCCGCTTGAACAGGTTCATCAGGTCCTTGTTGCGGAACTAATTGTAGAAGTTTGCCCCCAAGTGCCTCATGCATCTCCTACTCTGCAGATCCGCTGATGCAAATGGTTCATTATTTCCTTATTGTAACTGGGTTATTGCACTGAGCAGGTCGGTATGTTGATCATGAATGATGCATATGTTTGGACAGCCCTGTATAACAAAAATCCTCACATTCTTCAGGAACCACAACCAGCTGTTCGTGTTCTTGCTTTCAACGAAAGCGAGTGCTATAGGAAGAACTTGATTGTTGTCGTCCATCGCTATTGTGGTCAGTATCTGGCCCGTGTACTTTCCAGTCAGGAATGTGCCATCTACGCACAAGATTGGACGGTAGTGCCAGAATGCATTGATGCATGGACTAAAAGTCCACTTCGGATGTGTGGCGTCTTAAATGTCAACATGAGTGCCCGGATTTCTATCTTATATGACTCGAAGTATCCCGAGGAGGTTGTGGTAGGAATACTCGAACGTGTCGAATCTTGATTCCACTGCCTTCTATTTTGCCCTCTAAGCCTTGGCATAGTTGATTGTGTACTGAAACTATACCTCAATCACACAAGTGATGGATCATGGATCAAAACCAAGATTATCCACAATCTCACTGTACATGAAGTTGGTGATGAAGCCTGATGGCAGGTTCCTGTGAGACTACACCGACTCAGCGACGACATATGTGTGCGAGACCACTATAGAGCACTTCTAATAGGTGTCCCACTTAGGCTGAAATGCATACACTCGCTAAGGGCATCTCTCTTTTTCGCACTTCACGTCATAGCATCTTGGGTTAAATTTGACGACTATGAATGTGCGCCGTACCGACAAGGTCTAGAATTTGACCACCTCCTACACAACCTCCTTGCATTTGTACACAACTCCTTGCCTGACCTCGTTCTGGTTGTACTCCCACGACACGGAGCCTTCGTCGACGACGAGATTATCGAACTGGTATGTGTTCCTCTCGGATGGAACCGCCAGCTGGTCCACATCATCCTCATCGTCAGATTCTTCATCTTCTGACAATGCATTGTAGTCCCGTGATTCGTGATCTATCATTTCCACTATGGCTTCCAGCTCCTCACCCCGCTACCTAGCCCACCGACCGCTTAATCAAGGAGCTATTTCTCCGTGGTCTTCGTCGTGATGACAAGAACTCCGGAGCTTGGGCATTGTGTGTACCGCGCTATGGCTGGAGTCACCGACTTCTTCTTCGGCGTCACCACCCCTTCTTGTTCATCCGTGGATGCATGAGTGAGCTTAGCATATGCTTGAGCCAAAAGGACCAAATCCCACCATCTTTCCTTCGCCATGCGTATATATGACTGCCATGACTTTATTTCCTTCAGCTGAACTAACTCTCAATATGTGGGCTATGTTGCTCGGGAGGCAAGCCAACTCAATATTAGATGATGCACACTACGGTCTACTGGGAATGTGTGAAACAACCACCGCATCATATCGCCCTATATACGCCCCTCTGCTCTTGGCAGCGGCACAGTCACCAATTGAAAATAATACATATCAACCACCTCGGGACCCTGCATAATAGTCCCTGAACCGTAGTAATTTTTGAAATTAGTGACGTTCGATATAATTGACGAACTGCACTATGAAGAATATTTTCACGATTAACCACATATCCAAAATAAGACTACACATCGAAAAAAATTATGTACATCATACTGCACTACACAACTGTACATCCAAAACTATGTAATCCATTCGGTTCAAAAAATTACCTCACAAGTGGGCAACCTGACGGCAACGCTTCGCTAGTTTCTCACCTCCCCTCTACTCCTCTCCATTCCGAGCATCGCTTCGCTAGCTTCTCACCTCTCATCTACTCCTTTCCTTTCCTTTTTTTTCCCTTTTTTTTTGAATACAAATAAATCATGTGACGAATTTTAGAGTTTTATAGAGATTTTATAGGGAAAGATCGTTCCTATCATCAGTTCAAATGACGACAACTGACAATAGGAAATTGGATCGACGACATGAATTTATTTTTGTTATTTTTTGGATCGTGTATTTATTTTTGTAATTTTTTAAAATATTATTTTTGTAAAAAAATTCGCCGAAGAACACCGTACGCACACAGTACAGTGCAATCAGCTAAAAGGAAACATACATACATTGCAAAAACACATCACATCATTTTTTTTGCCATGGATCGGAGAACATGTTTACTAGAAAAGAAAGTTCCCATCTTAATATTCATAACAAAACCCAAAGATCACGGATGAACTAAAATCAAGATCCAAAAGACCAGATTCAAATCACGAACATTACGAGTAACCAAAATATTCAATCCAAGCAAGACAGGTGAGAAGCAAGAGGTCAAAGAACCATCCGGAGCAAACCATTTTAGGGAGCATACCACACCAGCCGTGAAGGACGTAGATCCGTGACGGACTATAAAAAAGAAGCGGGGCATCGCTCACGAGATCTAGCACCATAAAGCATGCGGCGTAGTGAACAACACCACTGCGAAATTGAATGTTTCTATCTTCCATGCACACAAATCACATGAGAATCCCCGCTTCCGCACCTCCCACCGGAGTTTGATGTTGTGAGAACGTAGACATACAGACCAAAGATGAGAGAAGGCAAGACATGTGAGGATGGCTAAGAGGAGGCAGGCGGCGGCGCATGCGAGGGAGAGTAGCGTAGGGCTAGGGTAAAACGGGGGTAGGCAGCTACAATTTTCACGAGTAAAAATAGGATTAGACCATAACGTAGAAAAGGAAATATTCAAGTGGGAAGAGTGATTTAGTCGAAAAAGAGATGGCACTGATTTAATTCAACCCACCTGTCGGCACCGATTTTAGGAGGGAGGGGTATTTGCTTGGGGAGGATATTGGTGAAATAAAGAATAAGCTCTTATTAGAGCTAGTCAAATGGGTCGTGTTTGTTGGGCTGATCCGAGGTATGACATTACTGATCCGGTCCAAGTATGGTATGACACGTACTATTTACGGGCTGAGCTGGCACGATACGATAGCCCGGTCAACGCACGATGGGTCGGTACGGTACGACCTAAGCACAACACGACCCGTTAGGTACGATACTATTTTAATATACATATATGATTTTATTTTTATTATTAATATTTTTATTATTTTCTTTTCTATTTTTTTAATACTTATATGGTTTTATTTTGTAGTTTCTAAATTTTATATAGTTCATTTTATAAGTATATATAAATTTATTTTGGTTTTCCAATATATATATATATATATATAATTTTTGAATTCTACATATTTTATAATTTTTTTGGATTTTTCTTGTTCGATGGCGGCCTTGGCGGTGGTAATAAATGAGCTCAGATTAACTCAAGATTTAAGACGAAACTCAAACGAATCGTGTCTGAAATGCCTCTCCAATATGTGGGCCGACTCTGCACGATTCATCTTGGAACGGGCCATATTTAGATGGGCGTTGCTTGGTTGTGCCCGTGCCAAGGCCTGGAGCTACTAGGAAGAGTGGTCAAACTTCATGCCATAGCTTCTCTAAAGCTTGACTAGAGCTATATATAAACTGGTTGAGGCTACAATTGAGTAGCTTCGATGGCTTTAGGGTCCACGAGGAAGGAAAGGTACTAGAATGCTTTAGGAGCTGCACGTGAGGCGTGCAATGCTTGCAGAGGACATCCAAAGCAATCAAACAGATAAACCGTCTCGTCATAATCGCACCGGTGTGCCTTGCCGTTGTCAAATTATCAATGTCGTCACTCAACTCGCACAACTATAACTGAATTCAAATTGCCACAAATGCGAAGGGAGGGGCCAGAGCTCCCTTATGATCCAAATTTTATCGATATACAAAATACCTTTTGTGATCTTTGAATTTTTATTTGTATTCCTACTGTTTAATCATATCGTAATAAAATATAATTTCACTACGTAATTTGTCCTGTTCCCTTATCTCTGGTTCCTGCTCCGCCGCTGATAGATACGGTACGGCACCGCGGCGTGGCATACAATATCCCTAAAGCGCACGCACCCCTACAAGGCCACGAGCGCCTCCGAACCTAACTTCGCCTCTCGCCCCCCCAAGTTATAGCTTCGCCTCTGCGACCTCTACCCTCGGCTTGCCGTAGACCTAGCGAGATGTCGTCGTCGGCCGGCGCCGGTGGCGGCGGGCAGCAGTTCCGGTACACGCAGACGCCGTCCAAGGTGTTGCACCTGCGGAACCTGCCGTGGGAGTGCGCCGAGGAGGAGCTCGTCGAGCTCTGCAAGCCCTTCGGTCGCATCGTCAACACCAAGTGCGGCGTCGGCGCCAACCGCAACCAGGCCTTCGTCGAGTTCGTAAGCGCTCATCCCCCTACCCCTCAACCCCTTTCCCCCCGTCGATCTCCGCGATCCGGTCGGGAATTCGGGATGAACTGGCCGCTGGGTGATCTATTTAGTTTAATTGACACGATCATCCATGCAGTTGCTGGTGAATCACCGGATCTAGCTAGCTTTTAGTTGTGCAATTTTTTTTAAAAGTTCTGCGGATATGGATTTGATGTTGCGGAGGGTCGAAAAGCCTCTCATGTATCCACGTGTAGCTTAGATGGGTAGATAGATCACATCTGTTTGGTTTATTTGTCCTGCGCGTCAAGCATCACCGGATTTAACCTGGTGTGGGATTGGTCAATATATGAGGTTGTATGGTAATGGTTTGTTGAGTTGTATGGATCAGGCATATGAGGGGGTTTGGTGTCTCACATACCATTCGGACATCTACTTGGTTTAGTCTGGTTCTCTGTGGGACTGGTGAAGAAAGAGTTGCTATAGGATTCAGATGGATTGATAGGTTGGGGCTGTGGGAGTTTATCCGAGATTGGATCCTGAATTTTTTTAACAGTGTTTGATGGATTTTGAGGTGGTTGATTGGGTGTTCTGATTGGAGTTAATGGAAGTTGGTTGTATAGTAGTGGAATGTTGTATCGTATCAATCTGTTGGGGATTGATGTGTAGCATACTAGCATATCAGTATCACCAAGCAACTGCAGCTAGGTTCTTTTGTGGTTGTAAAATTCCGTCTGCCACTATTCAATTTGTTTTATGGTAGGATGCTCTGCAGGATTTAGTGATTTATATGGCTGGTAGGAAGTTTTTTTTTGTGTGCAATTTGAATGTGTAGTAGTGGGGACTGTATAGTTACTGGAGCAAAGTGCTATTTTTGTATGATTGGTTAGCTACTTAGCTTGTAAAAGTATGTGTATCTTCTAACTTCTAAGGCCGGCATAGTTTGGTAACTTTCTCTGGTTAGAAATCAATTCACTGTGTACATTTAATCATTTTTTGTTTGATTGTACTAGCACTAAATGTTATATATATTGAAACAGATGATGCCAGGATTACTTATGCGAAGCCATTTATTCTTTGCAGACCGACACCAATCAAGCTATCTCAATGGTTTCTTACTTTGCATCATCTTCAGAACCAGCGCAAATCCGAGGCAAAACTGTTTACATTCAGTATTCAAATAGACAAGAAATAATTAACAACAAGAGCCCTGGAGAGACTGCTGGAAATGTGCTGCTTGTTACCATAGAAGGTGTTCAAGCTAGTGATGTCACCATTGATGTGATCCATTTGGTGAGTTCTAAATTTTATTTTATTTTTTCTGATTTAAAAATACTTTGATGGTTGAGTTAGTAAGATAACAACAAATTGAAGTGTGCCTGTTGCTATATTGATTGTCATTGACCGAAGAGATCCAAGGGAGTCTACCTGACCTGATCCTTGTAAATCAAAGATTTTACAAAGTTGTTCATCTCGTAGTAACGTATTCTGCATGAATCAGCAGGCCCATGTTAACACGGAGAAAATGTCGTTATCAACACCTGCAATTGGAGAGATACCATGTTTGTTTTGCTGCCTCTATCTTGTAACTATTACATTTGAAGTTTTTATGAACTCTCATCTTGAGGATGCCATTTTCTAATTATCCTTCATCATCACGCCTATCTCCAGTGTAGGGCACCTCCCTGTTTATCCAAGTTATTGATGAAAGGTTAAATCCCCAACCTTTAGAAAATTAGTATATCTTTGGTGCTTCTTTTGAGATCATTTTGTGGTCGTTTATTTCCAGCCAGTTGTTAGCACTTAACAGTACAGTTTAATTCTCATTCATTGGCTGATGTGTTTCTTTCTCTAAGACCTTTCCCCTTTGTTTTGTTGTTGAAAAGGGATAGGCTTCAAGAGTTATTTTCATTTGTTACGAAATGTGGTTCATGCATCATTCCATCATGGCAAATAGAATATTCAATGATTGTCTGTACTGCAGATTTTTTACATGTGCCATTTGTTTACAGTAGATTGGCCTGTGGTTCCTGGACTAGTTTTCTTCTTTTACTCCTATATATGACCCTTTTCTCCTGTTGTATTTCAGGTTTTCTCGGCTTTTGGATATGTTCACAAAATAGCCACTTTTGAGAAGGCTGCGGGTTTTCAGGTCAGTTAGAATTTTATCTTGTTTCAAATACTTGATTCATTACAAAAGGCAAAGTCCCCATCTTAATTTTTCCCACAGGCATTGATCCAGTACACTGATTCACCCACTGCTTCATCAGCAAGAGAAGCCTTAGATGGAAGAAGCATTCCAAGGTGACATCTCTTAAGTCTTTCCTTGTATAATCCATTGTTGAATAATGTTTCTTTCCTTGTATAATTCATCGTTGAATAATGTTTATACTTTCTTGTGCCTCTTATAAACTGAATTTCTTTGAGACTTGACTGTAATGTAGGTACTTGCTTCCGGAGCATGTAACATCCTGCTACCTGCGAATTTCTTTCTCTGCACATAAGGATTTGAACATCAAGTTCCAATCACACCGCAGCAGGTATCATTTATAATTTTTTTGCCCTGAGTTAATTGGTCATTGCTATTTCTGATAAAGGATTTATCCCTATAAGTCATTTCCTCCAAGTCATTTGATCATTCACTGGTTTGTGGTGTTGCTAAATGAGCAGACTCCTATTGTTAATGTCCTTTTATTTTCAGTCCGCAGTTGTTAACGGTTTATTTTTGTTTTTATTTTGCAGAGATTACACCAACCCTTACCTTCCAGTTAATTCTTCTGCTATAGATAGTACGTTCCAGGTATTGCTTCTGCAAAGGATCACAAACATATTAATCTTTTGATTCCGTCTGTTTTGCCATGTTATATGACCCTTCTGTGTTTGAACAAATTGCCCTTTGATGTGCCTTGGCAGCCTGCTGTTGGAGCCGATGGAAGGAAAGTGGAGGCTGAGGGCAATGTTCTTCTTGCGTCGATTGAGAATATGCGATATGCTGTTACAGTGGATGTTCTCCATACCGTAAGTAAAATTGGGAAAACACTTATTCAAAGATGCTCCAAGGTTTTGTGCCATGCAATTAATTTGTGCTGACCATGATTAATTAAATTCCAGGTGTTCTCTGCATTTGGCACAGTCCAGAAAATTGCTATTTTTGAGAAGAACGGTGGAACACAAGCTTTGATTCAGTACCCTGGTACGAACCTAAGAATAGATCATCTTAGGTGTTAAATTACCAAGTACTCCGTCAGTTTTGTGTTGAACTAGTGTTTTCATTTCTTTGCCTTGTGAGCTAGCAGTGCACCCCTCGAAAGCTCGAAATCCTTATTCCCAATTTTTATCATCAAAATCCTTAGATTTCAGTACATATTGTATTAAGTTCTGCAAACTAATCAATGCAAACACACTTTTCCTGTACTGTACCCTGAATTAAGAGGCTTTGCATATGCTGCGACCCTGCAATGAAATCAATTAGTCTGGTAATGCTGCTATTCATTCTATGTTGGCTAAACATGTGACTGATTCTGTTTATGATTCATTGTGCTTTTATGTAGAAATAGTTCTTCATCACCTGATTCTTTCATCACATTGCCATTCAGATGTAACTACAACTGCAGTTGCGAAGCAAGCATTGGAAGGGCATTGCATCTACGATGGTGGCTACTGTAAGCTTCGCCTGTCATACTCTCGTCATACTGATCTCAATGTAAAGGTATAATAGGTTCATTTTCTTTAGTGTGTTTTGGCATGAAAACCATTTAGACGACACGAATTACTGCCTTTATAAAACCCTCCGTTTTTGTAACACAAACTCCTATTTTGATTTGCCTGCCATATGAAAGTGTATATCTCTTTGTCCTTCAGGCACATAGTGACAAGAGCAGGGATTACACGATCCCAGAAGGAACAATCCAAGCAGTACTGCAAACACCTGGTGTACCAGCTACATCTGCTGGGTGGCAAGGTAACCCACAAGCAGCTGGAGCATACGCACCACCTGGTGTCGCTGCCCAAAACCACAGCACAAATGGGCAAGTGCCAAATTGGAATCCCGGCAACTCAGGGTACCCACCAGCTCCAGGAGCATATCCAGGCCAGATGTACTCAAACCGGATGCAGTACACAGCATCAGGGGCCTCTGCCCCTCTGCTCCTCACGAGTTGCATGCATCGCAGCAGATGCCGCCTCCGCACCATGGAAATCAGCCGAGACCAGCTGGTGCACCTGGAAGCGGCCAACTGCCTCCACACTACCGTTAAGTTAAATGTGCTCTCATAACTGGGCCGTTTCTAGTTCAGTTATGGCGTTATGTAATGCAATACCGCTGTCCGAGTTACGTTTTTCCTTCTGCCTTCCCATGAGACATTATTTTCATCGTACCCACCCTTCTGTTTTCATCAGTACTAGAAAATGAAGGAAAGCTGTTTGCGTCAAAATGCAAAAGAGGATTTATTTATCGTCAATTTGTCGCTTTCTTTTCTTGGTAGCCAGTGGCAATTTATTTGTTACTACTCATTTACTATTGGCCAACACATAATTTCTTGTCGATTTTGTCTGTCGGCAATGAAGGTGGAAAGAACAGTAGAGCTCAGTGCATGCACTGACCAATATTTTGTTCTTTTACTGATTTTCAGGACAGATTTACAAGACATGGAATCAGGGTAGAAACAACAGTAGATCCTACCATACACCGATCAAGATTTCTTTTAAAAATAATATTATTTTAAAAAGATAATTACAAAAATAAATAGTCGATTTTTTTTTTTACAAAAGTGTTTGTCGAAATTTAGAATGACGATATGTTCTTGTTATTATTTCAATTGGTAACAGAGATCATGTTTACTGTCTGTCAGTAGTCCAGTTTCCTGTTGCTATTTTAACTGACGATAGAAAGTGAACAGTGTTTCTATCGTCATTTGAAATGGTGACAGTCAAACTCCAAAAATAGGTAGAAATATTATTTTAATTCCAGGAAAAAAAAGAAGAGATGGAGAGAGAAGGGGGTAGAAGAGACGTAGCGAAGCCCTGACAGTTCGTAGCGGGGGAGAGACAAACGAAGCATCAGATCTGGTCGACTATTTTACAGGTACTTGTTTTTGCAACTTTGTACATTATTTTGAAACCTTGTCGAGTTCAATAGATTAGATAATTTTAGTTGTTTTATGTAGTACATCATTTGAGCTGTGTATAGTTTAGTTCATCGTGCAGATATTATTTATGTTGCAGTACTCGAACGATTAAGAATAAGTCTAAAAATAGGAAGACACATATTAAAAATCTATAAAAATTACCAAAAATACTTTTTAAACTAGAAAAATAGCATGATATATTTTAAAATTGTAAAGAAAATCTGGAGTTGCTACATAGGTTATGTAGAGCTGAATTAAAATATTATTAACTTTATTTATTGTTTTTATTGGCACACGGTAAATATTTAAAAAATATTGGGGACACTTTTTAAACAATGGAAGTAGCAAGATACCTATTAAAAATATGTTAAAATTATAGAGCAGTTTAGTAGGGTTTTTAAAGCCTAATCAAAATAATCCCAACATAATTATGATTGTCGTTTGTGCGCGGTAATTATTCTATTAGTGCCAAAAATAATTTTTAAACTAGGAAAATATCAATATTCCTATAAAATGCCTATAAAAATTATAGAGTAGGTTAGTAGGGTTTGTATAACTTAATCAAAATAATCCCAACTTAAATTTGGTTTCTATTTGTGAACGGTGATTATTTTGTTAATTCTGTTTCTTATTACTTTATGTATATGTTTCGGAGTTTTTACAACGTATGAACTGAATTTTCAGGTATGACGGACCCAGGATACGCTGCACAATGGCCATACGAGTTACTTGATCTGGTCATTGACGCGCATCATCGTAGCTGTCTCAGTACCATTCTCCCCCAGGAGGGTGAGGCGGCGATTGAGCTTGGTGTGCTGTGGCTGCGCACGCCCATGAGAGCGTGGAGGGTGGACCCATGTTGGGTTCCAAGGTACGTGCAGTTGCAACTTTCCTGTACTCATTTGCAGCTTGACTACTTTGGGTGGACTAACGTTTGTTCTTAACAATTTTTGATGCAGTTTGAGGGCAGCAGGTCTCCTTCCACTAGCGAGGATGGTCGAGGCGACGTGGGAGGACGACCAGGACCGCACGGGCAGTGGTCGTACATCCAGGCGATTTTCGTACGGCCGGTGCCTCCTGACAGCAGCTTGTTGACCAGTGGAGGTCGGAGACGCACACGTTTCACCTCCTATGCGGGGAGATGGCGCCGACATTTCAGGACTGGCTTTCCTGACCGTGTTGCCCTGCGCTGGCTTCCCCCTGCGGCGTACGACATCCCAGCCACGTGGTGCACGGAGTTCCTGGCGAGGTTCCAGGGGGTGCTGCCGCCGAACAGCTGCTACAGGGAGTTTAGCAGTTCCACGGGCCGACGCTGAAGTGGATCTGCCGGTTCTATGTAAGTCTTTGTAATTCTTGTCCTCTCGCATCAATTGATTTGTGAACCTTGCTTACGTGCATTTGTCTTTTTGCAGCCTGAGCGTATGGCAGAGGACGCACCCGACCACACAGTGAGGAGGCACTTCGAGGTCTACTTGCTGTGGTTGTTCGGGTGGGTGATATTCGTGGGGTTCCACGGCGACAGCGTCGACAAGCACTACATCTGGTACGAACAACAACTGGCGGACTAGGGGGTGGTGGACATCCAGCCGTACGCCTAGGGCCCGGCGGTGCTATGCGCGATGTACCGTGGACTATGCAACGCGTGCCACCGGGTTCAGGACAGCTCCGTCCTCTCTGGATGCCCGCTGCTCCTTCAGCTGTGGTCCTTCGAGCTCTTTCAAATCGGACAACCACAGCTGGACCTGGGAGCATACACAGCCAACATGTACGCTAAGGACAACGACATGGACCAGCCGACCATGGGTACGGTGTGGTGCTGCCGACGGGTAAGTTTTCTGAACATTTATTCTTTTTCGTAATGTAATTCAATTTCGTGTGCTAAGTTCCCGTTGTTCTATTCCATAGGTTGCCTACACGTCGATCACCACGCACGCGTCCTACTAGGACTACATTGCGATGTTTGATCAGCTGATGCATGGCCGCGTCATCTGGACACCGTATAGTCCTAAAAGGGTGTATGCGTGCGTGCCCCGAGGCCTGTCGAGCCTATGCACGTGAGACCACGGGTTGTGGTACACGCGGAGGTGCTTGGTGCAGGACGTCTTCGTAGAGGCATACCAGGTGCAGCGAGTCATGCGCCAGTTCGGTTTGCGATAGGAGGTCCCAGCCCCCTGGGGGCAGCGGGAGGCGCCGAACATTCATGCGTAAGTTCATGTTTTACTTCTTTCGTACAATTTGTGTTACATACCTACGAAACAATCATTTTGCCTTCCATAGCTACACTAGGAAGGGAGTACCTGCTATGACTTCTTGGGCGGATAGGATGTTCACTTGGGTTTAGGGTTGGATCAACGCCTTTGCTGACATCGTCCAGGAGGATGCTCTCTTCGACCCCGGGATGTACGCGGAGTACATCGAGTGGTACTCCAGTCGGACGAGGGTTCGCTGCGTTAGGGTCGTGGACGAGCCCCAACGACACGAGGTTGCAACATTCGACACGTACCCCACCCAGCACGACTCTACATTCCATCGCATGGTACGTACTGAGCGGTCCATACTTCTTATTTGCTTCACAAGATTTTGGTTTCTAACATGTTAATTATGTGTACAGGTCGATTTGCACTGGGAGGTGCCCGAGTTGGCGGCATTTGTGCATCAGTTGACACTCGAGGAGCGCTTCATCATGACAGCGTAGGACATTAGAGCGGTCATGGAGCAGTTCCTCGGTAAGACGAGATGAGGGATCCAGATCGCGACTTATCGTACGCCGAGGGACCTGGTGGACCCACCTGCACGTGGACGGGGGGTGAGCCACGGTGTGTCACACCCTAGGACTAGGGCTCCTCACCCGGATGTGGCGAGCGGGTCCTCGTGGCACCGTGCTGGGAGTACCCTGGCACAGTTTGCAGGTTAGCTTGAAACACTGACGTCCGGTTCTTTATTTAAAACTCCACTAGTTACTAACGATAATTTTCTCTTATAGGTCTTGAGTTCCACCCGTACATGGGGTAGGTGTACGTGGAGCCATCCTCTGGCTTCGTGCGACCATGTATGACTCTCTTGCTTGCTTACATAATGTACTATTTCCTAGTTTTTGCCATGTTTACATGCACAACGTAATGTTTCACAGGTCGTACACTACTTTGGGACGAGCCGGACGTGTCACAATAGGACTCACGCTCTAGGGACTTCTACTTCAACCAGTGTGGCAGCCAAGTCTCCGTGGGGGCTTCACAGCTGCACAATGCACCCAGACCGAGCCAACAGATGCAGAACCCCCTCGCAATACCCCCTTAGGCTACTCGCACCAGTCGGATACCTCAGTTGCCTGAGCCTTGACATACTCGCACCAGCGTCCGCACCCGCCCTAGACGAGGCCAGGGGCGACACGCGGGGTACGCCCCAAGAGGAACCGTGAGTAGATATTTGTTCTTATAAATATCAGTCATGCCATGTAAATATTAATTTTTGTATAACTATTATTACGTTAGTCTTGTGTTTCTTTTTTTTTGCGTGCACACCACAACCATGTGAGGGAGTCAGCATCGGGACACCCCACACCACCCTGTTTCTAGCCTTTACTCCACCACACAACCTTTTCAGACCGATATGACAACCACTACGATACTTACTTTTCATACCGTGAAGATCACACTCGCCTCGCCACCTTTTCATACCGAAAAGAGCAACCCCTATCACGCCACACGCTGCCACTTTTGCAGATATATATGACAACACACTACGACGCTAACTTTTCATAACGATAAGACAACGCTCCGCCACGACACCTTTTCAGACCTAAAAGACCACACCCTGTCATGCCACACGCTGCCACTTTTGCAGACTGAGATGACAACACACTGCCACCCCTTTTAGGCTAAAAAACCATGTATAAAAGGAGAGAGAAGAGAAGTGGAGGAGAAGAGAGCTGCAGGATAACACTACACTACCACACCCAACACTACACTGAAACTTGGTTCACACAACTGAGAGGAATGAGATGGAGAATTCAGCGAACTTCTACAAGAGGATATTACAGAAGTGCAAGTAGCTTGCCGAGATGGCTAAACCCTACCCGGATAATTATATGAAGGATGCACCGATACCACCGGAGTTTCCACGCCCGCAATGTGTGCATGAAGAACCAGTAAAGATCATCCAGTCCACACACCCGACGACATCCGCTCGGGCGTACTACACGTGCGGCCACCACCTCATAAGCGTATCTTGCACACACAAAGATTTTTCACGTCATACGTTCCATTTCACAAATCCATGATTACACACGCGCATAATGGCAGCCGGAGATGCAATGCAATTTCTTCCAATGGATCGACGGCCCAGAGATGTACGATAGGGCGTTCATCCAGCAGGAGTACGCGTTGAACTTTCCATGGCGAGCCGAGACCTTCAAGTGCTGGACACCTTACGTACCCGACCTCGACCCAATTAAAAAGGCATCAGACAAGCCCAAGAAAGAAGATGAGTACGACAAGGCCAAGCGGGTGACAGACAAGGGGAAGGCTCCTGCAAGTGAGACCATCGGCCGTACTACCGCCCCTGTCGCCTGGGCGCACTTCGGATCCAAGAGGTAAGTTATGTTCAGTATGCATCATAATTATTAATTTGGCCCGACGTTGTGTTATCCTAACATTATTTAACTGTCCAGCCTGTCTCGCAGGACATGAATGACTTTGAGACTGGTCGTGAACCGTCGCGGGCAGCAAGGTGTAACATCCCAATTTTCTGAGTCTTAAAAAACCTTTTTAATAGTTAGTAGTTGGAAAATTCACCCTTGGATTTTATTTGAATTTGAATAAAGCTTAACATAGACTTTTAGTATCAAAATAATTTAATATGATTAATGCCAACATCAACAATTGTCAAAACTATTTTATTTGGGTTCTATGTGCTTGGATATATTTTCTAGAATTTTTCCGAGTTCATTTGCTATTTTCTATTTGCTACTTGCATTTTCTGTATTTTCTAAAAATGGAAATCTATTTATAATATCATAAACAGTCTTGGGCAAAAACCCATTGTGGATATCATGGGGATATGCTCCAGATCTTAGGATGATGTGACAATTGGTAGTGGCATTTATGGTTTGTCGTTTCACAGGGTTTTCGACAAAGTTCAGGCATTCTGGACAGGGGCGGTCCGACCGGCCATAGCATGGCGGTCCGACCGGTCCCAAATCAGTCGGACCGACCATGTGCGGCGATCGGACCGGCTGTGACAAAAAAATGTTCAGAACTGGCTGGGCCAAAAATAGGTGTTGTAGGCAAGTGAGGGGATCCCAATGCACTTGGTCTCATAATTTTTGGAGTTCCCAAGCAAAAGTTCTATTCGTTTTAAGTTTCCAGAAGGTTTTGGAATTTCAGGGCTTGAATTTCGGCTAAGTCCCTGGTGGCGGTCCGACCGGCTCACAGGGAGCGGTCCGACCGGTTTCCACTTTGAACGTCAGCCAACTTCGTGGTGATGTTGTTTTGTTAGGTCAAGTTCATTGGTATCATGGCATATGTATTGCATGATGCATGTTTTGACTAACATGGGTCAAGTTGTGAAGAACTTGTTCCGAATTCGTGTTTATTTGTCTATGGTTGTGCAGGTTGCTTGGTGGTCAACGACGGTCAACGGCGAGGATGATCGGGACTAGACTTGGAGAGTTGAGGTCCAGAACGATCGACGATGCCGGGTGAGGTCAATGGACTCAAGCGTGACACAAGATGGACAAGGGTGACCTATTGGCGAATCCATGGCGCATGAAGCAGTTTAGGTCAAAAGGATAAAGACGGCGCTTTGCGAAGCGTGCGTGTGTGACCCGTTTGTTAGTGGGTCTTAACGGGAGCCCAATTGAGTCAAACCCTAGAGGTTCTAGGCCTCTACTATAAATAGGAGGAGGTGGTGGCTGCACCACCTCTCTCTCTCTCTCGCCTCTTTTATGTTTCAAAACCCTAATTGGCTTAGGGGGAGTTGAGGTGGAGGCTAGAGCGCTTGACGGTTTGAGGTGAATTTCGTGATCTTGGATTGACCACTGATCCATGATGGTGTGGGTGTAATCCAATAGCAATCACGTTCTTAATATATGCAAGGTTGCTTGAGATAAGTCTCTTTTCGTTCTTGCTTTCAATTTCGTAATTTTAGGGCTTTCTTTGATCCGCGAGTTTGTGATTGATTCTTTTACATGAATTAGCTTGCTGTGATTTGTGTGAATCTATCTAGGATCATCTTGATTATCAATCACTCACGAACAAGCATTTGGATCAAGTTTTCGTTCTTGCTCGGTTTTAGACCTTCTGTTACTCAATTGACAACTGTTCAGGATCTATCCAAGAATTATCATTATATTCGATTGGAATAGGTCCTCAATAGCATAGAGAAGGTGTGTGCCAAGTTTCGCAAAGTTTGGAGTTGAGAATCAAAAGTTAGACCTAATTGCAACTTCGTCATCGGGCTATTTTTACTGTTTCAGATCGGTTCTGGAGCCTGCCGGTCAGACCGCCCATCATCACCGGTCCGACCGATTTGGCAGCGGTCCGACCGCCAGTATAACAGCGGTCCGACCTCCGGCAATCGGTTGGACCGGTTGGGTCCAGAGGTCGACCGCTTGATTACCTTCGTGTTGCTTTAATCTTAGTTGATTTTGTCATATTGCTTAGGGGATTAATTTGAATTCAATACTAGTCTTCCGCTGTACTGGTATATTGATCTTCATAGCTTCCTAATAGCTATTGGAGTGAAATCTTGTTGAATTCATAATTTGTGAAAAAGTGAGCGTGCTCCTATTCACCCCCCCTCTAGTCGCCTTTTCGGTCCAACACCCATTTCCTATTCCTTCCCGGCCCATCTTGCTAGCCCGCGCCGCGAGCTGTGCCTTTGTCCCTCTACTAGGTGGGCCCCGCCCATCAGGTGGTCGTGGTCACCTTTCCGTCGTCTTCCTCGTGCCGCGTCTCGTCCGTGTTCGCCATTATTGGAGCTTTGAGCTCGTAACGACAAGATCGAATCTCCAACAAGAAAATCATGCTTCGACCTTATCCTTTTAATCCCCGTATCCTCTCGCACCTGAATCCAATCCAATCGTATCCCGTATCCCCTTCAAACTCGGAATCGACCTCGTAATCGAAACGAACTCGATTTGTGGATTTCCAAATCCGGTACGCCCGAGGCCTATAAATAGGACCCCTGGGTTTGCCTTCTCACCCTAATCCCGAAACCCAAGCCACTGCAAACCACAAGCTTTAGTGCCGCCGCATTGGAACTTTTAGGGTTCCGCCGCCCTTGCTCATTTTCTTCAGATTGCTCCGTCGTCTTCGTCGCCCCGTCGTCGTCGACCACGCCGTCATCTTCACCATCACCAGAGCTATCTCCGGCACCCCTTCACGACCATAAGACGTCACTAGTGTTCGTTGTCGACAAAAGCCGCGCCTGCTCCGCCGCTTCGTCACCAATTTCGGCCAACTCCGACGACATTCAGTGCTAATACCAGTACCGGTATGTGCACAAAAACCTGTCTGAATTTCCCTTAGGAGATGTCCACCATAACAGAGAAGCAGTGGGGTGCATGGCAAAGTGGCTGGTTGAACTTGGGGAGTTCAACCGATATTTCACGTCCCAAACGACCATTAAATCCTAGATCTTGGTAGACCTTATCGTCGAATGGACAAATCCTGAACCTGTTCAGGGACCCCAGTACTAATCCCACGACCAATGGACAATGTACTTTGATGGGTCACTTACGCTAAGTGGCTTGGGGGCTGGGTGGTCTTGGTATCTCCTGCAAGAGAAACCTTAAAATATGTTATTCAATTAAAATTTACTACTTCTAATAATGTGACAAAATATGAAGGTTTATTGGTTGGCATACGAGCAGCGAAAGCACTCGGAATTCAACAACTACTGGTGAGAGGAGACTCTCAACTGGTCATGCATCAAGTCGAAAAAGAGTACCATTGCTCTAATCCGACCATGTCTCAGTACTTATCGGAAGTCAGGAAGCTTGAAAAACATTTTTTTAGTTTCAAGGTACAATATATCCCTCAAAAGGACAATTTTATCGTTGACCAGTTAGCTCGAATAAGTTCTTCCCCATCATAGGTACCACAAGGAGTCTTCTTGGAACAGCTCCAGAAGACGTCCCTGGTTGAAACACCAGAGACTTATCCTATTGAGATAACCTCCCTAGAATACGAGGGATAATTGGGTGAATTCTATCTACGAGTATCTTCAAAAGGGTACTGTACCAAATGACGATCTTGAGGCTGATCGTTTATCCCATATGATGAACCACAGAGGTCCTGATTTGGCTCGATCTTTCGATGAAAAGATAAATTCGGTATCAACTGTGCACGAATACCCGGAGGACCTGACCACGAAGATCAACTCCTGCATAAACCGAAGAAGCACGTAAGAATAAGGTAAAACGCAATCTGATGTATTGCAAATATGAATGAAATTGGTATTGATAAGTGGGGTTTCAAAAATGATGTCGTTGTTGTTCTCGCCGAACAAGAGGATAAAGTATAAAGTAGCAAAGCTAAACTTCAATCAACAAAATCTGCCAAACCCTAAGGGTGGCGGCCACTATGTAAAGGAGAGAGAGGGGAGGCTGCTGTGGGTACTGTTCATGTATGAACAGTACTACATGAACAGTGCTGAACCCTAGGTGTCCAGCCCAAATTACAAGGCCCATGGCACACTAGCATAGATGACGCAACACCAAGTTCATTTACTCAAATATTGCTAAGTGTTGGCCTAAACAACTTGATATATAGTCTTCGTGCTAGATTCTGCTAAGCCTCAGTATAGAAATATACATTCCTCGTATGATCATCTCCATGCTTGGTGCTGCCATCATCTCCATTTAGCTTACCTCTCGATCCTTGATTCCTAAGTAAAATAATATCACATGCTTTAGGCAGCATCATAGAGTTCATAGAATATGGATGCACTCCGAGAAACGAAGTCACCTGATAATTTAGTTGACAAGCACGTGCTCTAGTAATTGGCCCTTGCACATTAGAAGCAGTAGGGATGGTTGTATCAATGGAAGGGATGTCCTTATCATCCCCCTTCTTGAATTGGAGTCGTACTCGACTCAAGGTCATCTTCTGCTCCCAAGTATGGATTCAAATCTGCAATACTAAATGTGGGACTAACCCCAAAATCTGCGTAGATCAACCTTATATGTATTATCATTAATATTTTCTAACACTTTAAAAGGACTATCTGCTCTAGTCATCAATTTGGACTTTCTCAAGTCAGGAAACCTATCTTTGTGCAAATGCGACCAAACAAGATATCCAGGTTCGAATGTTATTTATTTTCTACCTTGACTACACGCAAGTTTATATTTTGCGTTCATTCGCTCTATATTCTCTTTAGTTGTCTCGTGTATCTTTAGAATCAATTCAGCACGTTGTGTAGCATTAATGTTTACCTTTTCTAAAGATGGTAGAGGTAATAAATCAATAGGAGCACGAGGAATAAATCCATATACTACCTGAAAAGGGCACATCTTTGTGGTTGAATGAGGCGAACGGTTGTAAGAAAACTCCACATGAGGTAAGCATTCTTCCCACATCTTCAAGTTCTTCAAAACAGCCCTCAACATAGTGGACAATGTCCGGTTAACAACTCAGGTTTGTCCATCTATTTGGGGATGACATGTAGTAGAAAACAACAACTTTGTCCCCAATTTAGACCATAGTGTCCTCCAAAAGTGACTAAGAAACTTCATATCATGATCAGACATAATTGTATTGGGTACTCCATGTAGTCAAACAATTTCTCTGAAAAATAATACAACAACATTTGTAGCATCATCACTCTTATGATAAGGTATGAAATGCGTCATCTTCGAAAATCTATCCACAACAACAAAAATATTATCCCTCCCCCTCTTTGTTGGCAGTCCTAAAACAAAATCCATAGAAATATCTTCCCAATGTATGCTAGGAACAGGAAGAGGCATATATAAACCATGTGGATTAAGACATAACTTAGCTTTGTGGCATGTAGTGCAGCGAAACACATAGGACTCAATGCCGTGCCTCAACTTAGGCCAATAGAAGTGATCGGTCAAAACATACTCCGTCTTCTTGACACTAAAATGTCCCATGAGTCCTCCTCCATGCGCCTCCTGTAATAACAAAAGACGAACAAGTTAGGTTGAATGCATAGCTTGTTAGCACGAAATAAAAATCCATCATTCACAACAAATTTATTCTAGCTTTTGCCTTATTTACAATTCTGAAAGATATCTTTAAAATCATCATCATGCACATATTGCTCTTTAATTGTCTCTAAACCAAAAATTCGAAATCAAGTTGAGATAACATGGTATAACGACGAGATAGAGCATCAGCAATAACATTATCCTTTCCTTTCTTGTGTTTAATGACATATGGAAACGATTCAATGAACTCAGCCCATTTAGCATGTCTACGGTTCAGATTTTATTGACTACGAATGTGCTCTAATGATTCATGATCAAAATGTATAAAAAATTTTGGACCATAAATAATGTTGTCATGTCTCTAATGTCTAAACTAAAGCATATAATTCCTTATCATAACTAGAATAATTCAGACTAGACCCACTAATTTTTCACTGAAATATGCAACATGTTTACCTTCTTGAATAAGCACACCTCCAAGTCCAATTCCACTAGCATCACATTCAAGCTCAAAAGTCTTACGAAAATCAAGAAGTTGGAGAAGTGGTGCATGTGTAAGCTTATCTTTCAAAATCTGAAACGATTGTTCTTGTTTAGGGTCACAAATAAAAGGAACACTTTTCTTTGTAAGCTCATTCATCGGTGCGGCAATAGTGCTAAAATCTTTGACAAAGCGTCGATAAAATCCTACAAGTCTGAGAAAACTCCGCACTTGTGTGACCGTGTTAGGATTCGGCCAACTCTGTACAACTTCGATCTGGTTTGATCAACCTCAATACCCTGTGCAGTAACAACATAGCCAAAAAACGATACTCGATCGGTGCAAAAGGCACACTACTCAAGGTTACCAAACAAATGTGTATCACGTAGAGCATTAAAAACAGTATGCAAGTTTTCAAGATGTTTCTCTAATGTTTTGCTATAGATCAATATGTCATCAAAATATACCACCACAAATTGTCCTATGAAAGCACGCAAAACTTCATTCATTAATCTCATGAAAGTACTAGGTGCATTAGTTAACCCAAAATGCATCACTAACCACTCATATAATCCAAACTTAGTTTTGAATGTTGTTTTCCATTCATCGCCTAACCGCATGCAAATTTGGTGATATCCACTACACAAATCAACTTTAGAACACATAGTAGAGCCACTTAATTCATCAAGCATATCATCCAGCCTAGGAATAGGATGATGTGGATATCATGGGGATATGTGCATGATCTTAAGATGATGAGTCAATTGGCAATGACGTTGTTGGTTTGTCGAATCTCGCATTTTTGGGAAAACTCCTGTGCTATTCAGACCTCAGGCGGTCAGACCGGCAGCATTGGCGGTCAGACCGCCCGTGGATCGGTTCGACCAGCAGCATCGTCGGTCCGACCGGCCGTGGGGCAGTCCGACCGGCTATGTGCAGCGGTCCGATCAGCCAAAACCTTTGGTGGAGTTTGGGGCTAGGCCAAAAATAGGTTGTGTAGGCATGAGAGGGGAGTCTCCTGGATGTGGTCACATAATTTTTGAAGCTCCCAGTCAAAAGTTCTATTCAAATGAAAATTTCAGAGAGTTTCGGTTTTTCACGATGGAATTTTGGCTAAGTCATTTTGGGCGGTCTGACCGGCGTTATAAAATCGGTTAGGCCGGTTGGAAATCAGTCCGACCGGCCAGGTACGACGGTCAGACCGGTTTCCACTTATTCTTCGGCCAACTTGGCATTGTTGTGTTTCGATTGTGTCTAGTGCATGAGTTTCAATGCTTTAATGTTGCATATTGCATGATTGAGCTACCGTGGGTCAAGTTGTGAAGAACTTGTTCCGGAACGATCTCTTTGTCTATTGCTGTGCAGGTGGCTTGCAGGTCAACGACGTCAACAGCGAGGAGGATCGAGACTCAGCTTAGAGAGCTAAGGTCCAGAACGATCATGGATGCCGGGTGGAGTCGTGTGACTCAAGCATGGTGCAGAATGGACAAGATGGTTCGAACGGGTAGTTTGTTGTAGCTGGTTGGATCAAGCGGTGCGGGGGTCGGTGCAAGTGCCTTAGAGGTTCCGATGGGATTCGGACGGGAGAGACTTGCCGACATGATGAGAGGCGCTGATCAACCTACACGTGGTGAAGCAGGCGATTGCTTCAACTGAAATGTGTGTGTTTGTGTCCCGTGTGTTTTGGGCCTTAACGGAGCCCATTAAGTGAACTCTCTCTCTAAACCCTAGGCCCTACTATAAATAGAGAGGGGGAGTTGGAAAACCCCCAAGCACTTCATTTGTAAAAACCCTAGTTAGGGTTATGGTTTGGATAGGAGAGGAGAGGAGAGGAGAGGAAATTTGTGTGTGTGCTCTTGGATTGAGCTCTTGTCCTCCTTGTGGGAGTGGCTTTGTAAGCAACATCTTGAATCAATCAATGGATGCTTGTTCTAAGATGAGATCTCATGTGTTTTCCTCTCTCTTTTGGTGATTTTTGTGCTTCCTTGATCCGATTATTTTTGGTTGGTCTCTTGACCTCTTTTACCTTGCTATGATGTGTGGGAATACTCCTACGACCATCTAAATCATCAATTCCTCACTAGCAAGATTTGGATCAAGTTTTTCATTTTGCTAGGTTTTGGATACTCCCTTGGTAAAACCTAAAAAGATCAATTCTTTGACGTGGATCTGGACGATCGTCGCTAGAAATAGGTTTCAGATATCCTTAGGGAGGTGTGTTCCAATTTTGGTCAAGTTTCATCGGTTGAATCAAAAGTTGGACCAATTCTTGATTTGGTTTCGGGTGGTCTGCAGTGGTTCTGGACTGAATCGGTCCGACCGATTCTACAACGCGGTCAGACCAACAGCTATTCGGACCGCCAGTTTGCTGTCAGTCAGACCGTTAGCGTTCAGACCGCCAATTGGCCGTCGGTCAGACCGGTCCAGTGAGATCAATTCTCCATTATTGAATCTTGTGTTTAAGGGGGTAATCGGATTCAGCACAAGGCTTTCTCGGTGCATTTACTGATCTTCTTAGCTTTCATAGCTATTGAAGAAAAGTGCGTGTTGAATTTGATTAAAGTCAAAAATTAAGAAAACATATATTCACCCCCCTCTAGTCGCATTTCCGGTCCTACAGATGACGATATCGAATATTAATATTATTGATAGCTCTACAGTCAACACACATACGCGATGATCTATCTTTCCTAGGTACCAAAATCACAAGGACAACACAAGGACTAAGACTTTTGCGTACATACCCTTTGTCAAGCAAGTCTTGCACTTGACGTTGAATTTCCTTGGTCTCTTCGGGATTGGTTCTATATGGCACACGGTTGGGAAGCGAGGCTCTTGGAATTAAATCAATTTGATGCTCAATCCCCCTAATTGGAGCCAGCCCTAGGGTATGTCACTTGGAAACATATCAGCAAACTCCTGCAAAATGTTAGCAACAACAGGAGGCAAAGAAGGAGGCATTCTCAGAAAGGAAAATAAGGCTTCTTTGCACACTAAAGCATAGCAATCAGATTTGCAATCTTCCTTCTCATAAATATCAGATTTAGTAGCAAGTAAAATAGAACCTTTCAATTTAATTTCATCTTTCCTAACACTAGGTTCTTTCTTCTTCGGGTGCACAAGTTCTTTAGCAACAATCTGATTTTTACTTTTGCTAATCTTCTTTTCTCTATTAGCTCTCTCTAATTCATCCTTTAAAATAACTTCAGGAGACATGAGCAGCAAAGTCATCTTCTTTTCATTAAACATGAGAGTATACTTATTTGTTCTATCATGATGCACTGTATCTCTATCATATTGACAAGGCCTACCTAATAACAAAGAACATACTTGCATAGGTACTATATCGCAATTAGCATAATCATGATAAGAACCAATAAAAAAATGTACTTTCACAATGCGAGTTACCTTCAACTTGACACAATTGTTAAATATGGGCGAGGGTGCTGTTGTGTGGTCAATGCAAGCTTCTCAACTATGTCCATGCTCGTCAAATTGTTGAAACTTCCGCCATCAATGATCACTCGAGATGAACAGTCTCTATGTAATACTCTGGAAAATAATATTAATATTAACAAAAGCGTCTTAAGGGTCGGAGTGTAATTAAATTAATTAGTTAAAGAATTAAGGTCTGTGTGCAATTAAATAAAAAAAAAGAATTTGTGAAATTAGAAATTTTAGAATTTTTGAGAGGTATATAAATAGAATTTGGGGTCTCCAGAACCCTAGCTCTTTTCTTTTTTCCACCCCAGCCGCGCCGTCATTTTTTCTTCCCGGCCAATTCTCGCGGCGCGTGCTCTTCTTTGTCTGCCGCCGTCTGGCGTTTTGCTTCGCCGCCGCCCGCGGCGCATGTCTGCGCCGCGCCAGGCGCATGTGTTGCTGCGCTTGATTTTCTTTTTCCACCGGCTCGCACGTGGTCGCGCCAGATGCCGGATCTCGCGCCGAGCGAGGCCGCCGGCCGTGCATGTCCCGCCGTCCGCCGACTTTTCTTTGTCGCTTCGCTGACCGATGCACGCGCTGAGCCTCCGAAGCCTTCATTGTCGTCGTCTTCTTATTCTTTGGCGCCTCGTGTCGAAATCTTTCATTGTCTGCTTTGCACCGCCATTGAACTCTGGCCTGAGCCGGGTTGCATCGCTCCCCCATCACGCCGCACGTCATCCGTTTCCTTGACGTGTTTTGGTTGGTAATTCTTTTACCGATTATTAGATCTATAATTTCGTTTCGTCTCTGTTTTGCTGTGTTAATTAGAGATTATAGTTGAGGTTAATTAGAGAAGGTTCTATAGTTTTAGTAAGAGGGCCGATTAATAGATCTGATTAACTCGCTTTCTCATTGTATACGATTTGTTCGGACACCTTAATGGCGAATGTTGAAAATCTCATCTACTAGTTAATTGTAGATAATTTCGATATCTTTCTATAGCATATTTAATCATGTCAATCGGACAAGTAGATTTCGAGATACGATTTTCGGAAGACTGCTGTTTTTACGGTTATCGTCTTTCGGCGCTGTTTTGGTAGACTGTAGATTAAAAATAGTAAACAGATTAATTAGAGTTTTTGATCTACATGAAAGTCGTAGATAATTGTCCAATGGTTCTGTAGAATCTGAGAACGCGCATTTTGGTTGAGTAAAACAAAAGTTATGAATTTAGTAAGACTGCTGTTCCGAAGCGGACAGATCGGTTTTCCGGGCTATATACGGAGGGTTAGATGATTTAATTAGAAGTCTTCGTAATCTAAGAAAATGTGGATAATCTTGTGAAGAATCCAGAATGGGGTGGTTTGTTGTGATCGGACTTTCGAGTCAAAAGTTACGCTCTTTTTAGTAACCGGACAGCTATGGGTAACTATTCGGTACCGGCGTAACGTGGTAAATTTGGGGACGTGTAGGAGCGATGTTGATTGGTTGCTATTCTTGTTGCTGTAATTTGTATTGAAGTTGGTGTATTTAATGTAGGAGAGGTGTCGTACTTGTTGCCATCTTCTAGCCAAATCGTGCGTCGCTGCTAGTAAAGGCAAGTACATGGTAGACAGCGATCAATGATTGATCACTGTTTTCTTTATCTTCTATTACCATTATTGTTGTGCTTTTATTTTGTTTAATTGCAAGCAATGAAATGGTATGGATTTATATTGTTAATGGACATGATGAAAAGTTGGATATGATGTTTATGATGGAGTTTGCATGTTTGCATTCATAAGCATCTTTGCATAAGAGAAGGTGATCATGATTGATCACAACTCCACGGGAGTGGAGGAGGTCCCCGATCCTTATGGAGGAGCGGGCTTGAGAGTGAATGTTGTCGCGAGCATTCACTCACGCTATACCCAGATATCGTGAAAGAAGTGCATGTGGACATGTAGATTAGAGTTGCATTCATAAATGAGATTAATGTGTGAATCAAAGAGAAGATAACTGCATGAGAATGTTAATAGAAGTACCTTTGATGATAATGAAGTTATGGAATGATGTTGATTGATTATTGTTCGTTGTTTATGGATGTATTTGCTGAGTCGTGGACTCACCCTTGCTCTATTGTTGTCTTTAGGTGATCTTCGAGGATGCCGAATCGAGAGTAGTAGAGCACATGGACAACACATGATCATTTGCCATAAGAACCTTTCCATTCACTATTGGTTTACACTTGGACATGTTAGAGGTTGAATAAAGTTTAGGACATCATTTGGACTAGACTATTTGCTTTATTAAATTGGATTCATTGGTTGATGCTACTTTGGATTATTTTACCTGGTTAAAATTCCCAATGTTTATTTATTGTCGCTGATTCATATTTATGCATGTCCTTCTTGTGGTCCATTGATATGTTTATCGTTGATTCCTTGCTGTAATTTTATAGTGTGTCGATAATTATTAGTTTAGAGAGTAGTGTGGTGACATTCCAGGCTCAGTGTTGGGCTAGGGTGTTACAGTTGGTATCACAAGAGTCTCAAATATATCTTCACTCAGAAGGATCTGAATTTGAGGCAAAGGAGGTGGTTGGAGTTGATCAAGGATTATGATCTTACTATTCAAGATCATCCGTGCAAGGCCAATGTTGTTGCGGATGCTCTTAGTCGCAAGGCGACTCTGCTACTCTAGATTGCCTCATTTCGATTTTGATCGCATGGGAATATCTTATTGTTATGCGGGCACGCCACATGTTGAGACACGCTTGATTCTTGAGTCACTATTCCGCATCGCAAAGGGAAGCACAACAGAGTGACCGGTTACTACAGGAGGTTAGGAAGCGCCGGATGAAGGCAAAGAGGGTGATTTTAGTATGGATGATTCTCGTACTTTGAGGTTTAAAGGCCGTCTTTGCGTGCGCAAAAAGGCGAGGTCAAAGATGATATTTTGAGGAGGCACATCGCACTGTACACTATTCATCCTGGTGAGACTAAGATGTATCGAGATCTGAAACAAAATTTTTGGTGGAAAAGAATGAAGGTGGACATTGCTAATTATGTGGCTTCTGTGGTGTTTGTCGACAAGTGAAAGCCGAGCACAAGCGCCCCGCAGATTGTTGCGACCTTTGGAGGTACCCAGTGGCCTTAGGATGATATCTCTATGGACTTTGTGGTGGCGTTGCCTCGCTCGCCGCGAGGAAGGATGCATTTGGGTAGTGGTGGATCGATCAAAGCAAATCACAAGACTTCATTCCTATTCGCACGACAAATTCAATGAGTGATCTAGCTCCTATTTATGTGCGTGAAATAGTAAGACCGCATGGTGTGCCAAAGACCATCATTTACGATGTGGACGCCAAGTTTGTCTCCAAGTTCGGGAGAGTCTGCAGAGTGCATTGGGCACACACTTCGCCTTAGTACAGCTGCGTTTCACCCACTGCATGATGGGCAATGAGCGCACTATTCGGACTTTGGAGGATATGTTGCGATCTTGTGTTTTATCTTGGAAGGGTAGTTGGGAGGACCATTGCCACTTGCGAGTTTGCTTATAATAATAGTTACCATTCGAAGATTAGAGCCGCGCCATTTGAGGTTCTCTATGGGCGGAAGTGCGATCGCCGCTTTGTTGGGATGCGCTGGAGAGAAGGCGCTTTGGGTCCGGACCGATTCAAGACCGTTGAGCGTGTGGCCATGGTGAGGCGTAACTGCTGGCGGCTGAGTAGATGTAAAGTTATGCCGATATGAGGAGGCGTGACTTGGAGTTTGCGGTGGGTGACCAGTGCTCTTGAGAGTGTCTCCCACTAAAGGCATTGTCCGATTCTTGTACCAAAGGGAAGCTTAGCCCGAGGTACGTTGGACCGCTCCCGATTATTGCAAGAATTGGGAAGTTAGCTTACCGCTTGGATCTTCCGAGTCCATGCGTGGAGTTCACAATGTGTTTCACGCCTCGAGGCCTTTGAGAAAGTTTTTGAGAGATCCGAGCATAAGATTTCATTAGAGCCGCCGACTATTGAGCAAGACCTCACAGGTTGAGTCGCGTCCCCGCGCGATTCGGAGAGGTCTGAGCGAGCTCGAGGCACAAGACGTTGGTATACGTTAAGGTCTTGTGGGACGATCACCGAGAGAGAGGCGACTTGGGAGTTGGAGTCTCGCATGCGCGAGCAATATCCGAGTTGTTCACGTCTGCACGTGTTGTTTTATTGTTTAATTTCAAAGATGGAGTTTTTATTTGAGTAGAACGGCGATTAGAATTCGGGGTCGAATTCTATTAAGGGGGGTAGAATGTAATACTCTGGAAAATAATATTAATATTAACAAAAGCGTCTTAAGGGTCGGAGTGTAATTAAATTAATTAGTTAAAGAATTAAGGTCTGTGTGCAATTAAATAAAAAAAAAGAATTTGTGAAATTAGAAATTTTAGAATTTTGAGAGGTATATAAATAGAATTTGGGGTCTCGTAACCCTAGCTCTTTTCTTTTTCCACCCCCCATTGGCCGCCATTTTTTTTCTTCCGGCCAATTCGTGCGCGTGCTCTTCTTGTGTCTGCCGCCGTCTGTGCGTTTGCACTCGTTTGCCGCCGCGGCGCATGTCCTGCGCCTGCAGGCGCATGTGTTGCTGCGCTTGATTTTCTTTTTCCACCGGCTCGCACGTGGTCGCGCCAGAGGCCGGATCTGCGCCGAGTGAGGTCGGCCACGTGCATGCATGCCCTCGCCGTCACGCTTACTTTTCTTGTCGCTTCGCTGACCGATGGCACGCGCTGAGCCGCCGAATGGCTGGCCAGGTCGTCTGGCTTATTGCTTGGTGCGCCTCTGGCTTTGAAAAGTCTTTCTTTGTCACATTGCATCCGCCATTGAACTCGCCGAGCCGAAGCCGTGCATCGCTTCCCATCACGCCGCACGTCATCCGTTTCCTTGACGTGTTTTGGTTGGTAATTCTTTTACCGATTATTAGATCTATAATTTCGTTTCGTCTCTGTTTTGCTGTGTTAATTAGAGATTATAGTTGAGGTTAATTAGAGAAGGTTCTATAGTTTTAGTAAGAGGGCCGATTAATAGATCTGATTAACCTGCTGTCTGTTGTACGATTTGTTCGGACACCTTAATGGCGAATGTTGAAAATCTCATCTACTAGTTAATTGTAGATAATTTCGATATCTTTCTATAGCATATTTAATCATGTCAATCGGACAAGTAGATTTCGAGATACGATTTTCGGAAGACTGCTGTTTTTACGGTTGTCGTCTTTCGGCGCTGTTTTGGTAGACTGTAGATTAAAAATAGTAAACAGATTAATTAGAGTTTTTGATCTACATGAAAGTCGTAGATAATTGTCCAATGGTTCTGTAGAATCTGAGAACGCGCATTTTGGTTGAGTAAAACAAAAGTTATGAATTTAGTAAGACTGCTGTTCCGAAGCGGACAGATCGGTTTTCCGGGCTATATACGGAGGGTTAGATGATTTAATTAGAAGTCTTCGTAATCTAAGAAAATGTGGATAATCTTGTGAAGAATCCAGAATGGGGTGGTTTGTTGTGATCGGACTTTCGAGTCAAAAGTTACGCTCTTTTTAGTAACCGGACAGCTATGGGTAACTATTCGGTACCGGCGTAACGTGGTAAATTTGGGGACGTGTAGGAGCGATGTTGATTGGTTGCTATTCTTGTTGCTGTAATTTGTATTGAAGTTGGTGTATTTAATGTAGGAGAGGTGTCGTACTTGTTGCCATCTTCTAGCCAAATCGCAAGGCCGCTAGTAAAGGCAAGTACATGGTAGACAGCGATCAATGATTGATCACTGTTTTCTTTATCTTCTATTACCATTATTGTTGTGCTTTTATTTTGTTTAATTGCAAGCAATGAAATGGTATGGATTTATATTGTTAATGGACATGATGAAAAGTTGGATATGATGTTTATGATGGAGTTTGCATGTTTGCATTCATAAGCATCTTTGCATAAGAGAAGGTGATCATGATTGATCACAACTCCACGGGAGTGGAGGAGGTCCCCGATCCTTATGGAGGAGCGGGCTTGAGAGTGAATGTTGTCGCGAGCATTCACTCACGCTATACCGGTATACGCGAAAGAAGTGCATGTGGACATGTAGATTAGAGTTGCATTCATAAATGAGATTAATGTGTGAATCAAAGAGAAGATAACTGCATGAGAATGTTAATAGAAGTACCTTTGATGATAATGAAGTTATGGAATGATGTTGATTGATTATTGTTCGTTGTTTATGGATGTATTTGCTGAGTCGTGGACTCACCCTTGCTCTATTGTTGTCTTTAGGTGATCTTCGAGGATGCCGTAACTGAGAGCGAGTAGAGCACATGGACAACACATGATCATTTGCCATAAGAACCTTTCCATTCACTATTGGTTTACACTTGGACATGTTAGAGGTTGAATAAAGTTTAGGACATCATTTGGACTAGACTATTTGCTTTATTAAATTGGATTCATTGGTTGATGCTACTTTGGATTATTTTACCTGGTTAAAATTCCCAATGTTTATTTATTATCGCTTGATTCATATTTATGCATGTCCTTCTTGTGGTCCATTGATATGTTTATCGTTGATTCCTTGCTGTAATTTTATAGTGTGTCGATAATTATTAGTTTAGAGAGTAGTGTGGTGACATTCCAGGCTCAGTGTTGGGCTGGGGTGTTACACTCTAACGACAAGCTTTGTTTGGAACAGATTGTGGTGTTGATTATGCTCAGCACGCTCCATTTGTGCACTAAGTATACACTTCACTATAAGGCTTAAATACTTATCTAAAAATTTAAGCATCGTATTGTTCCTCGTCGCGCTCAGATTCTTGGTCATCACCTGCAAGGTCAGTTGCAAGCATAGCATATTCATCCTCAATGTCACTAGCTGAAGTATACTCACTATTATCCTTTATCAAGAGAGCCTGCTTGTTAGAGAAATCGTGAATATTGTGTCCATAGCCCTTGCAGCGATGGTATTGTGTTTCTCGTGCTCTACCCGTTGAAGCAATCGAAGATGAACTTTGTGCAGGGACTTGTACCATGCTCTTACTCGTTTTCGGTGCGCATGATGGTGTAGTGGAAGTAGATGGACGCCGGCTGTTGGAGGAGTTCGTAGGTGCAGGTGTTCGGCTGGAGAGAGTACATGGTGCTCTTGATTGCCCTTGAGTTGTGCGACCTGCAAAAGAACCTACAAAATTTTCTTTGTTTCTGGATTGACGTCTTTGTACCTCTCTCTCAGCTTTACAAGCAAGATGAAACAAGCGAGTGGTAGAATTATATTCTTTATAGTCAAGTATGTCCTGAATTTTACGATGTAAACCTCCCAAAAATCTAGTCATCTTAGCATCTTCAATTTCTTCTAAACCACAACACAACAAACCAGTTTACAATTCTTGATAATAATTCTCTACAGAACTACTACCTTGTCTTAAGCATTACAATTTATTAAGCAAATCATGAGAATAATATGAAGGTACAAATCTATGCCTCAGTGCTCTCTTCAAAGCATTCTATGTTCTAGGTATGTTTTGATTAGTACGATAATATTCGCTTAACCAAATAGACGCAAAATCAGCAAACTCACTAGTAGCAGCCTAAACTTTCTTATCTTTAGGGAATTCATGACAAGCAAATTTTTATTCTACGGTAAGCTCCCATATGAGATAAGAATCAGGATCACATTTTCCAATAAAAGGAGGCATAGTGAATTTAATTTTACCAAATGCATCATTATGGTCACATACCTCATGTTGATTTTTTTTTCCATATCTTGACGAATTTGACGAAGTCGACGATGGTTGTGATCATTATGAACATTGAATCCTGTGGTTGTTCACGTCTTCTTGTTCCACTCATCTGCCAAAGAGCGGGCAACAAGTGGTGTGCGGCGAGTAGGAGGCTCCTCCACTCTCGGCTCACCCTGGGCCGTGGTTTCAGCAAGTGGCAGACGTTCGAGGAGCGCAACACGTGTGTGGAGCGCCGCGAGGTTGTCGTTGAACTTATCCAAGGCATTGCGTATGCTCTCACCGAGCGAGTGCTCAATGTGCCACACGAGCTCTCTCGTGCGAGGTGTGAGAGACCCTTCACCCACATTCTCCAAAGAGCGGTTGTTGTTTCCACCATGTGTAAATTCACGTGACCCTACCATTGTTAGTAGAAAATAAAGAACGAATCACAATGTATATGTCCCTATGGACTACTTGGTTTTGGAGTTTCACAACTCACTCTCTCACAACACCTTACCGAGTTCTTACAAGCTCTTACCAATGCAGCAAGGAGGTGGTACAACTGGTGGCTGGTTCATGATACTCTCACTTGTGATAGCCCAATGATTGCGAGGAAACAGTACCTGCTGAGTTAGTAGGAAGTGGAGATCAGAAGGCTAGTATGTAGTAAAGGAGTAGCAATTGTTCAAATCAGTATGCAAAGTTCAAAAGTAGTTCAAAGTACTAGTCACAAGTGCTGGTCCTAGTCTAAACCAAGCTTAGTTAGTGAAACTTACAAGAACGATTAGGAGCAACAACGGAAAGGCTAGCACAAGAACTATCAAAGCAAGCGAGCAATGGATGAACTATGCCGATCTAAATAAGGAAAAAATTCAAGAAAGGAGCCAGCTCTGAATTTCTTTTTTTTTCCTTATGTTTTTCTTCTTCTCTTTCCTTTTTTTTGCTCTCTGTTTTTTTTCCTCTGTTTTTTTGCGAATCCGCACCTAACTCAAATCTCTTCGAATTCCACTTTCGAGCCTAGGGAGGTATATGGGTCTCTCTCTCTCTCTCTAAACTCTGATTTTTTTTATCACGTTGTCGTAGTCATATGAATATTAGGTTTCCTTCTGGCAACACGAAACAACCTCTTTTATCCCGTGGCGGTAGGGTGGCTGGTGGTCGCAGCAACAAGATGACCGAACAGTGATAGAGCGAGTTGGTGTCGCGGTAGTGATTAGCAATGGCGGCAGGCGCTGTGGTGGCCGGTCGATTACCGCGACAAGCTTTTTGGTGTCTATGGCAAAGATCGGTAGGCAGCGGTGGGGCAGGGGGTGATGAGTGCCGCGACAGCGAAGGCAACGGGGCTGCAAGGTGTGATGAGTGCTGCAATAGCAAAGGTAACAGCGGCAGGGGACGGTGGCAGGAGTGCGGCAGCCAGGAGTTGTCACGTCAGCACTGAGGTGGCTGAAAAAAATTGCTGTGGCAGAACTAGATGACTTGCGAGAGACTCCAAACTAGACCAATCTAGACAGAAACCAACACAATACTCAATAATGTAACGAAAATTCAACAACATGAACTAATAGAAATAAATTGCAATGGCTCAAGGGGCTCGGTATGGATGATAGATGTAATATTTTTTAGCAATTTTCTAGACTCTAGGTATAAAAAATGAATCTACTACTAGAAAACTGGAAAATCTCACCAATCAACTGTAGATCTGATACCACTTGATGAACCACGGAGGTCCTAATTTGGCCCGATCTCTCGATGAGAAGATAAATTTGGTAGAAGTCGCTCAACTCTCACGATCCTAGCTACGAACTCGCAAGGCTCAAAACCACACAATCGCTGAACTGCTCGACAAGTCGTTATCAACCGTGCACAAATACCCGGATGACCTGATCACGAAGATCAACTCCTACATACACCGAAGAAGCACATAAGAACAAGGTAAAAACACAATCTGATGTATTGCAAATATGAATGAAATTGGTATTGATAAGTGGGGTTTCAAAAACGATGTCACTATTGTTCTCGTCGAACAAGAGGACAAAGTATAAAGTAGCAAAGCTAAACTTCAATCAACAAAACTAGCCAAACCCTAAGGGTGGCGGCCACTATGTAAAGGAGGAAGAGAGGGGCGGCGGCCGTGGGTACTGTTCACACATGAACAGTACCATATGAACAGTGGCAAACCCTAGGTGTCCAACCCAAATTACAAGGCCAATGGCCCATTAGCATAGGTGGCGCAGTACCAAGTTCCTTTATTCAAATATTGCTAAGTATTGGCCTAAACAACTTGATATATAGTCTTCATGTTAGATTATGCTTAACCTCAGTATAGAAATATACATTCATTGTATAATCATCTCCATGCTTGGTGCTGCCATCATCTCCATTCAGCTTGCCTCCCGATCCTTGATTCCTAAGTAAAATAATATCACGTGCTTTAGGCAGCATCATAGAGTTCATAGAATATGGATGCACTCCGAGAAACGAAGTCATCTGATAATTTAGTTGGTGAGCACGTGCTCTAGTAATTGATCCTTGCACATCAGAAGTAGTAGGAATGGTTGTATCCGTGTAAGGGATATCCTCATCACCATAAGGCCAAAATGTACACTTTGGTTAAAGGAGTTCTCCATAAATGAGGTACTCAAGAGGTTCTCATGCGATGCAAATCGCATAAAGAATGATTAAACCTCCTTCAAGAAATACATGGAGGCATCTGTGGGGCTCATGTTCCTACAGAATGTTTGTCGAAAAAGCTTTTCGATAAGGTTTTTACTGGCCAACAACCCTTCATGCTGCTAAAGAGCTCATTAAGAAGTGTGTACAATGCCATTTTTATAGTAGGCAAATACACCAACCGGCTCAAGCATTACAAACCGTACCTCTTTCTTGGTCTTTTACGACCTGGGGTCCCGATATCCTAGGACCGTTCCCAAAAGCTCCCGGAGGTTTTGAGTTCCTTTTTGTGGTTATTGATACATTCATAAAATTGATTGAAGCCGAACCTGTGACTGGGATAACAACATAAACAACCAATAAATTTATTATGAAAAATGTGATCACTCGATTTGGTCTGCCAAGTCGAATCATAACAGATAATGGTACATAATTTTTTAGCGTAAAATTCCAAGAATTTTGTGAAGAATTGGGTACGAAGCTATGTTATGCCTCTATCGCCCATCCACAAAGCAATGGAACAGTCGAAAGGGAAAATGATCAAATTATGCAGGGAATCAAAACTTGAGTTTTTGACCAGCTTATAAAGCACTCGGGGGCTTTAGTAAAAGACTTACCTTCAATATTATAGGCAATTCGCACAACTGCTAGTAGGTCTACAGGTGAAACACCATTTTTCTTAGTTTTTGGTGTTGATGTCGTGCTTCCACCTGGATTAAAGATTCGATCGACAAGAGTCGAAACCTGTAACAACTCTGACCAAGAACAAGTTTGAGCTAATAACATCAATATACTTGAGGAAAAGATGAACCAAGCCTTAATCCGTTCTGCAGTCTACCAACAAGCCCTACAGAAATACTACGATCGTAAGGTCGAACCTCGCAGCCTTGCTGTAGGTAACTTGGTATTGAAAAATATTCAATCCCAGTTTAATCGAAACAAACTTTCCCCTAAATGGGAAGGTCCTTAGGTCCTTACACAGTGGTCGAAGTCAAGCGATCAAGCTCGGTACGACTAGCAATGGAAGATGATAGAGTTATTTCTCATTCATGAAATATCGACCAGTTGTGAAAATTCTATGTGTAACCTCCAACATTCTCAATAAAGTTTATGTTTTTTTTTCAATCTTTAATGTCTTCAAATTTCCATTAACCAACACTTCAATAAATTTTTGATCACCCTTTACAACACTTTTTTTCCCTTACACTAGTGGAAGGAAGGTAACATCACCTAGTCGAAGCTTTTCCTCTCTACATGTGGTCCTGCCCACTAGAACGAACTTCCTATCGTCGATCTATTCCTTACTTTAGCTGCCAATACAAGGAAAATGAGTTCAAAAAATATGGTCGAAATAATTTTGAGCAAGCTCTTTTTAATTTACTTAATTTCTTTACTTCATTTTACATAAAGATTTCTAAGTGAGTTGGGATTTTATAGTTTGTTCGACTACTTTTGATACACTTGATTTGATTAACCTGGTCAGAGGAAAAAACATCACCTAGTCGAAGTCTTTCTCTCTCTGCACGTGACCTTGTCCACTAGAAGAAACTTTCTAGCGTCGACCTGTTCCTAACTCTAGCTACAAGTGCAAGAAAATCGAGATCAAAAGCAAAGGTCAAACAAAATTTTTAAGCGGGCTCTTTTTCCACTATTTACTTAGTTTATCTAACTAAACTAAGCAAATAGTAGGGGGCTAGGATAAAGTTATAATTACGACTTTAATTCTTAGTCTTAAAATTTTAATTCTTTTTTTGTCTTGTCTTATGAGTTACTGACTACTCGAAAAGACATATTGCAGAAAATGAATTATATATACATAAACAAAAAATTGTTTATATCAAGGAAATACTATCACAAACTACTCTCATGAAGGAGATCAAATTTCAGGTGGAGGATCCAAAGATCTTTCGAAACTAATTTCTCTGTTTTGCATTCCTATAGTATTGCACTATCATTCTTATGCAATTCTTATGTTTTTTTTTTCATTTTCTATGTTCCAAAAGAGGCTGATTGGATGGATACACGAGCTTTTAGAGGATTTGCTTTGCATTCTACTAATTTTGCGTGAGATTTCAACAGTCAAAACACCCTCAAATTGGAATAAGTATGAATTGTCCCCTTTTGTTTTACTTCAACCGACGTTTACTTGTGTTTATTTCGTTTGTTTATGTTGTTGCAAATTTCAAAATAGAAAAAACGAGAACACCAAATTTCAATTTTAACCAGCTGATAGGTCGTTCGCTTTGTCGTGTCGTTCTCTGTCTCTGTAGCTAACATGTGGGCCACATTTCTTGTGTCATTCTATGTCTTTGTAGCTGACATGTGGGCCAGTGAGCTTTTAGGATTTCATGATTTCCACATTTTATACGTTTTGAAATTATCTTGAAAGTTAGGGTTTCATGATTTCCACATTTATTCAAATGAAATTAGGGTTTTAGGTTTCAGAAATCAAGGTTTCATGTACTTGGATACTGTTTGTATGCAAAGAAAATAATCGATTTGAGGAAAATTTCAAAAATATGCTCAAAATACTTTCCACATTTATTCTCAGTATAATTATCCTAAGTTTACATTTTTTTTTGAAATTTGCTAACCCCGGGGGCTAGATTTGTCTCATCCTAACCCCTGGTGCCCCAGGGGTGCAGTAGCCCCTCACCTTAAAAAAACAAAACCAAAATCTTGCTTTCGGCACCCCAGATCCTCGCTAAAATCTAAAAAGTATTGTTTGATATTATTTTTATCACATGTGATAATACCCCCTTCCTCTACAACGAAATTTTGATATGATCAATAAGGGCGGGCCACGCGGCTCGACCACGTGAAATTTTTTTTTGTAAAATGAAAATTTTGGTACATATGATAATATTTAGTTCTTCTTTTTTTTACCTCCATAAAGAAGATAAAAACCATGATATATATGCAAAGCAATCGTCATTGTACTGCATGCACATATGCAATGCAATTGTCATTGTACTGCATGCACAATCATATATATATATATAATGCAATCGTCATTACCACTCTTTTCTCTAATCACTTAATGATGTCCAATATCCAAAGCGTACCTGAGCTGCTCCAAAGTCCAAAGTAGCTAGGCATACCGTCGTTGTCATCATGTTGACAAACGAGTAGCCCTTGTTGCACTTGGATCCTAATTTACAAAACCCTAAAACACCTGATAACCGTTCACATGAAATCATGAAACCAAAAGAGAAGATGAAGATCACGAAGAGATGGATTCGATAGATCCGGTTCGTCATCCGCTTTGAGAAGTGTGCATGAGTGTAGACCCGTTTGGGTGTGGTCTTAACGGATGTCTAGTAAAGTTTTCTCTCTAGACCTAGCCTCCACTGTAAAATGGAGGAGTGCAGGATTTGCACTCATCAACTCAATACTAAGGAACCCTAATTTGTGATTTAGGAAAAGTGGAGAGATAGAGGAGGCTATGGTTTAAGAGAGATGGATTAATTGAGTGCTCAAGTGTCGAGCTTTTGCCCTCCATAGTGGAGTGGTTGTAAACCTACAATCCATCTAATCAATCCAAGCAAGTTTGCCCCAAGATGAGTTCTATCTTGTTCTTGTTCTCTCTTTGATGCTTTTAGGATTTTAGTGTTCCAAGGGTTTTTGGTTGGGTCTTTTGCTATGATCTAGTTTGCTAGGACTCGTGGGATCTGATTTAAGGTCATCTTAAGTATCATCCAATCATGAGCAAACTTTTGGATCAAGTTTTAATTTTCCCTGATTTTTGTGCCTTGTTTACCCCATCTAAGAAATCCGTGGAACTTTCGCTTCGATCGTCCCGATCATCGATTGGAATGTGTTTCTGACCTTCTTGATGAGCTATGTTTGAAATGTCAGGCGATTTGGATCTCAGAATCAATATCCAGTTGGTGAATAAGATTCGTACTGCTTCTATTCAACCCCTCTTGTCGGCTAATCGGGTCCATTATGTTGTGCCATTCGGAGCGGAGGTACTGCAAGTCTGCAAGGGCCTACGCTGCTCATACAACTAGCAAAATGAACAGCGAAAGCTACGCGTGAAGCATGGGCCGAAAGGATCGTGCTGAGATTTACGAGCGCGCAGGTTGCGAAATTACAATTCGTTGATCCAAACATGGTAATGGACATGTAACACTTTCGGTGCTCGACTGGGAACAATCTGGTGAGGAGTTGCACACTGTTTCGCTTTGTGCCATTGAGGAAATCCCTTCTTTTCTCGTTCGTTTTGTTGTCAAGGAGATCTCAACAAAAGCCCGCACACCAGACGGGTTACATGGGCACATGCCAATGCCAAGAAGGTTATTTGGTGATGTCTTACCGTGAGAACCACACATCAAAGTGGCTAACTGACAACAGTAAGTCATCAACGCGTGTGTTTTGGTTGCCTCAGTAAACTGCTAAATGTGGCACTTAACCTAGAGGACAAATCATTTGCAACTACTGTGACAAGTTTTGGTAAAAACATGTAAGGCCCGGTGTTAAAGAAAGTGTGGCACACTACGGTGGTGACCATGTACCAAACACCAAGCCGGATTTGGTCAAAATTGCCTAAGCACCCCTGAATCTACTGGAAAAGGTATATAAGTATTTTTGCTACGGTGGCACTACAGCATGACACTGTTTACTCTAGGTTACAACAAGAGAAGAAAAGATGGTGAGCCGGTCACTTCGTTTCATTTGAACGGTAAGCACACGAAAAAGAGGGTTGGCTGGTTAAAGAGCGGTCTGCTACGCTGCTAGGAGGAATCACTGTAAAGAGTGGTTCTGGAGAAGTCTCTCCTCCAGTCCTCCTTCAGAAACAACGCGGTTGGATCAAATCATCCGATGCACTTGCGTGCCATGCTGCGAAAGCCAATGTGTGCTTAATTCTATCTTTTCCCCAATGCTGCTATTCTACTGTGCATTTTGTCAATCTGTGCAACCTCTTCAGTTTTGGAAGAGCAATGATTAAACGAAGAACTCGAGCCCATCGATCTCCCTCATGTATGAAGTGGACTCACCGTGAAAAGAGCCTGAAGACCGCACTTGGGAGCAGCCAACAACCGGCCTGCCATGGAGTGGCAAGCACTGGATAGAATCTTGTGACACTAACCATATGGATCAACCAATTCGATGTGGACGTTCTATCTGCCATGTCACCAAACTCAGCTTTAGTCAAAGACCAGAGGTTTTTTACAATACATTTTTCTTTTTTTGCTGACAAAATATCTGTTCTCCACACTCAAGCAGGAGTCATCACAGACAGGGTCCAAGAAAATCTCAGCATGAGAGCTAGAAAGGTCGTAAGCAAATGTTCCTTGCAACTTTTTGAAAATGTCTGTATCCAAAGATATTTTTCAGCAATTGAACATAGTACTAACAAAACTTGTCCTTTGTAATTCAGACATTAGGTGGCTATGAAAAAAAAAAATCTGAAATCATGATTGGGAAGAACGGCCGGCTTCTTTAATGGACAGTAGATGAAGAAAAAGGTAAAAAAGCGGGAAAAGTAGAAGCTGAGGTGGTTAGCCATTGGCATCTAAAGTTACAACAAAGTGACAAAGTCGGTCGCACACGGTTGGAGCTGTACATTTGCTCAAGAAAACAAAAAGGGAAACTGTTTTCATGCCAAATTATCAAGGTATATGACTTCTGAAGTCTTGCATGCAGAAGGCACTTAACAAAAAGGAAATGTATATAAGATAATCAGTCAATCACACTTCAAAAAGATAAAGATTTCGGTTGTCTGATATTAAATCCATAATCCATCTGCCTGAACTTCTCTGATGAGTTAGCTGCCAACAAGAAAATTGTCTGCAAATCTGGCCTCAGTTGGATTCTGTTTGTTGTGACAAGACAGCAGAAATGTCAACACTGAAACAGCACACGATGTACCAATTACCAAACCATAACAGCAGAAATCTCCATGAGCACTTCTAAGATCTAGCGCACAGAGATTCTATTAATGAAGATGTTGTGCGTGTACCCGGAGATGCTGTTCTTTTATTTGTCTTGTATCTTCATAGTCCCCTCTCCTTGATGCCAACAGGACATGATCTGAATCCATGGGCTATCTCTGTTCATAAATATGCCTACAGATCTTGGTTTCATCAGTTCTTTTTTTTTAAGTCTTGGCTTCATCCACCAAATTATTGGTTACTGGTTTCCACTTACAACCAAATGTAACAACTAGGCTGGAGAAGAACAGTAACTACCAGAGGCATTGGCATCAAACTGAACATAGTTTACAACTTACATAGCAGATTACTGAAAAGAGAAGACAAGATGAGGACTGCAACTTCAGAACAACACAGAAGTATATCAAGTAGTTGTGATGGATTAAAGACTTGTCTTGCCCGCACATTTAGTTCCCCCACATGCAGCCTCCTTTGCAATCTTGTTGGAGCTGGTCTAGAGATCTTGACATCATGGGATATGTCACGATGCTAGTCCTATATGGCTTGCAGCTAGCATTCAATTTGGCCTCAGGCCTTCAACCACAGGGGAGCTACTAACCGGCTGTCATACATGTTGGCACATTAATGGATCTCATGTCTAGCACAAGACCAGTGTACCATTGCATCCAGTGTTTTAAGTTAGGGAAGATATATAGTGGACAAACATAATTTGGTGCACATATACATATCAAATTAGCATACAAACTTCTGAAACAAAAATTGTAGATGTAAGTACTCTACTTATATATGATACTTCAAGTTCAAAATCATTCCACGTTGAGAGTAAACATAATTTGGTTCACATGTACACAAACTTTTAGTTTAGGTATCATAAAAATTTGTGAAACAAAAATTGTAGATGTACTTATGAAATTACTCATCTTATATATAAAACTTCAAGTTCAAAATCATTCCACGTTGAGAGTAAACATAATTTGGTGCACATATACACAAACTTTTAGTTTAGGTATCAAATTAGCATAACAATTTCTGAAACAAAAATTGTAGATGTACTTATGAACTTACTCTACTTATATATAAAACTTCAAGTTCAAAATCATTCCACGTTGAGAGTAAAAAAATAAGTACTTTCTGTCAAATGATAAATCAAAACAAAAGGAAAAAAGAGACAGATGTTACTATTCATAACAAACTTATTTCTTTTGTTTCTTCTAACATACTTTGAGTTTAAACTTCAAATTTTAAAGGGTGGTACACCACACCATAGATTACATCCAGATTTTTTTTTTTTTGATTTTTGGTATGCTAATTTGACGCACAAACCAAAAATTTGTGCACATGTGCACCAAACGGTGCTTGTGCGCTAGATATCTGGCCTTTAAGTTAATGGTTAGAATTAAGTTGCATGAGGTCAATAAGTTCAGTGACAAATGCAAACATTGACATAGCACAATTTATAAGGGTGAGAGTGTACCCATCTATCAGGCTAGTCTTTTGAAGAGAGATGGTTTAATACCCCTTGGTTGTTGCTCTGTGCTTATGCTTGTAGGTATAGAAGCCCAACGACTTAGGGCCGGGACGCTAGTTTAGTGGGCCTGGTTGGACGCATATATAGCGGTCTAAAGGTGTTGTGTAACAATTAGTATCAGAGCTCAGGTATCCTAGATACATCTTAGACCTCACAGTTGCCGGGGGAGCACACCCAATGTATGAGGACGGGATTTGTTAGGATAATCCTACATCAGTTGTGGATGAGACAGCGCACGATTTATAAGGATGATGTTGTACACACCTATCATGCTAGTCATTTGGGGGGAGATGATGCAAGACACTTGGGTTGTTGCTTTGTGGTTAGGCTTGCAGATATAACAGCCCAACGACCTAGGGCCGGGGTGTTGGTTTAGCATGCCCGGTTCGGACACGGGTATAGCGGTCTGAAGGCGCTGTGCAACATATGAACTGAAACAAATGCAAATCACAAGAGTTGAGGCTAATCTGTTAAGGGGAACAACTGCATACGGCCATGAAAAACTTACACTTGCAGGCTGAAACGTGCACCATTGTTCTCTTCATACAAGAAGTTACCTGCTCTAGCTTTCTGAAAGGGAGTAAATCTTCAATTAATTTGCATGCCTTGAGTTACCAAGTAAGCGTGCATCACAATGAAATGAACAGAGCTGGGACCATGCATGTGCTGTTCTGCTGTAGCCTTGGCCCCTCGCAGGCAAATGCACAACCTTGTTGTCCGATTTACCCCTTGTGCTTAATTATAAAAATGGTCTAAAAGACTTTTCCAGCTAAGCTCGTGGATACACGTGCTTCAAAATTTATATTCATTTTATAGTTGTATTATTGTGCATTTAACAACCAATATAATATTGTCATATTGATCCTTTCCCCTGCCGCAGTGTTCTTATCTCTGCCTTGTTCACGAAAAGTCTGAAATCTGAATGGCTTTGAGCCAACAAAGTTGGGGAGAGAGAGAGATTGCTTAACAAAAGGCAGCAGTTAATCAGTAGCATTACAAATTACTAGTGTGTCAATTGAGCAGTTCTTGAGATTTACTTTGTCCAAGCATCTATTTATAGGCCCTTTCCTGCACTCTCGAAGTAGGCTAGAGTTCACTTGCACGTGCTACGTACGGTCAGAAATGGCTTTGCTAGCGATGCTCTTTTTGTTTGCCCTGCTATCGCTGTCCTCTTCAGCTGACGGCTATGGCCCCGGCGGCTGGATCAACGCCCACGCCACCTTCTACGGCGGCGGCGACGCCTCCGGCACCATGGGTAATGTCTGAAAGCAGAAGTAGTGTCCATGAGCAGCATAAGCATTATGCACTGCAGATTAATTTAGATGCGTGCATTTGCGTTTCTCGATCTGTGCGTGCTGCAATGTATATACATACGTACGTGCTGGTGATGCAGGAGGCGCGTGCGGGTATGGCAACCTGTACAGCCAGGGGTACGGCACCGACACGGCAGCGCTGAGCACGGCGCTGTTCGGCAACGGGCTGAGCTGCGGCGCGTGCTTCGAGCTGCGGTGCGCCGGCGAGCCGCGGTGGTGCCTGCCGGGCTCCATCGTGGTGACGGCCACCAACTTCTGCCCGCCAAACTACGCGCTGCCCAACGACAACGGCGGCTGGTGCAACCCGCCGCTCCGCCACTTCGACCTCTCGCAGCCGGCCTTCCTCCGCATCGCAAGGTATCGCGCCGGCATCGTCCCCGTCTCCTACCGCCGGTGAGCAACCAACCATGCACCAACTCGCTCAATGCACACACGTGCTCTGCTCCAGACACACTCGCTAAGCTAGTCTTCTGGCAATGCAGGGTGGCGTGCAGGAGGAGGGGCGGCATCCGGTTCACCATCAACGGCCACTCCTACTTCAACCTGGTGCTGGTGAGCAACGTGGGCGGCGCCGGCGACGTGCACGCGGTGGCCGTGAAGGGCGCCCGGACGCGGTGGCAGGCCATGTCCCGGAACTGGGGCCAGAACTGGCAGAGCGGCGCGCTCCTCAACGGGAAGGCGCTGTCCTTCATGGTGACGGCCAGCGACCGCCGCTCCGTCGTGTCGTACAACGTCGCACCGGCCGGCTGGGCCTTCGGCCAGACCTTCACCGGCGGCCAGTTCCGTTGAGAGAGACCAGACCAGATCAGACAAAAACCGCTGCTATTCATGCTGGGGCAGGTATATAAACAGCACAAGTACGGCGTGCTTTAGTGGGATACATACGCCGAAATCTATGTGTAACGTTCTAGTCCATGTCCGTTTCGAACGCAAGAATTTCATAAGAGGTTCTCCTGTTCCAAATAAAGATGTAGGATGTGATTGGCAGTGGTAGGCGCGCAACTCGGGCCCGCCGCCCGCCGCCCGCCGCCGGTGTGCGTGTGTGTCGGTGCTGGTATTTTCTTCTCTGTTTGGTGTCAAGGATAGCCAAGGTGACGAGGAGCTCAGCTCGTCGAGTACTACCGTGTGATGAGTACCGTGGTTTTTCATTGTATCGAGTTTCCGCTGAGTACTCTTTCCTCTGTTTTTGCTATATTTGTCTATATAACTTACTATGCGTAGACTCAAGTATACTAAATCTAAAAAAATATTTAATAATAAATAACCATACATGCTCATATTGAACGACGGTCGCCTCTTTCAATGCATTTAAGTAAGGGTGAAGAGAATAAAAATTACAATAATTGCACTCCATATTCTGTACATGACCACAGTGAAACCAAGTGAGCAGTGACCGGTGTATTAATCTGTCGTGTTAAATAGCTATCAGGAGTAATGTAATTTTTATTACCACTATTTTTGTACGAGTTTGATCGACGGTAGCTGCTACAACTTTGTTTTTGCGTGAAGCGAACTACTAAAATTTGATCGCTACAAAGTTTGTAGGGCACTAGTACTAAATTGAACTAGCAAAGCACAGGAGAGCATACATCTCACTCTGATTTACTACTCCACCAAGCTGCGGCGTCAACCATTGTTCTGCTGGGGATTATGAATTAAGGCCAGGTTTTCCCTGGTTTGCTATGTACCCTTCTCCTCAATTCAGATGAAATAGTTAGTGGTGTTAAGCACTTTAGCTAGCCTAGCTACTACTTGATTTGCACATTGAACTGCATGATCATTAACAGAAGAACCGAAGTATAAATACAACTTGCAAATTAGTCCTATAAATTAATGAACTGATTTGGCAAATTCTTCTAGTAGTACCAGTAGTGCCTAATGGCAGAGGAAAAGAGAAGAAGACAGTCAAGAGACAATTCATTCTCTAAGTTTTCCCCCAAATTGTGATTTGTACAGCGCAATTTCTTGACTAACTAATCTCTAACAACTCGCAGTTAATGAATGAATGATCGACCGTTCAAAAGCCGCTCTCGAGAAACCGGACGAACTGGGAGAGGCTCATCCTCCCACCATCGCCAGTACTGCTGCTCTCCCCGCAGCTCGCGACGTCGATGGGTCTATGCCTTGCACGGTAAGACACAGATCGCATCCAAATCAGCGTCAAATCAGTTTATTTCCTTCTTTTAAGTTATTCCATAGATAGATCCATGTATGTAATATAAATACCAATCTCAAGGCAAAGATGAATAAACTCGAGAAAATTGTCACAAAGCTTTTATGTGTTTCTCGCGTGTGTTTCTTTGATCTGGTAGTGCTGGGTATGCATTTCTAGGGTCGAAACTATCAAGTGGTATCAGAACTCAAGGAGTATGCCAAAGCAGATGCTGAGGCACACGAGGTCTGCGTCGCTAGCTCTATTTCTCGGCGGAGGTGCAGTCAACCGGGTGATGGCAAAGTAGGATAGCAACATTTTCATATTTTTCTAATACTCGCGGAGTACTTTATGTGTTGGAGCTTCTTTGGATCCCCTAGGGGAGATCTGGGTGGTTTTCTTTTCGGGTTCATGAGAGAAAGCAGAGAGAGAGATCATTAGGGTTTCGGATCTACCGTCCGATGTAGAGGAGGAAGAGTTGGCCATGGCGGTTTGTCGGTGAGGGGAGTCTTCCCGGTGGCGGCGTCTCCCGGACGGCGGCGGTGGCGTAGATCCGGTGACGGAGACGGCGATGGAGCTTCCCGTCGCCTACTGCGCCTCCCTCTTAGATCGGTCTAGGGTTTGTAGGTATGGTTTGTGGCGGCGCGGTGAATCTCGGTTCTTGTGCCACCGGCCCCTACCCCTCTTCTTTATAGCGCAGCGCGACGGGGGCCCATCAGCCATTGTTGGGCTGGGCGCCCCCAATCAGGGCGCGAACAAGGGGTGGGCATTTGGCCGTTGAGATCACTCTAACATTCTCCCCCTTGATCTCAGTCTTTGCTTTACCTTTAATTATTTTTGGCTTTACTCATTCCATCACAGATTAGTGCATAGAACATGTCTCATCGTCACGGTCAATCGCCGATAGATTCAACAGCTACAACACACCTCTTTGTTCTGAAATAGTTACTTTAATCTTTTGGGCCATCTTTTAGTCCAGGAATCATAGGCTTTCCCTTAAACCCATGCCGGCTATATGTTCTCTGAACACGTTGGGTGGTAAGCCTTTAGTAAGCGGATCCGCTAACATCTTTGTGGTACTTATATGCTCAAGATTTATAATTTGATCCCGAACTTTATCTTTCACAACATAGTACTTTATGTCAATGTGTTTGGTAGCACCACTTGACTTATTGTTGTGGGCATACATTACTGCGGGTTCATTATCGCAGTACAACTTAAGTGGTTTATTGATGTCGTCAACCACTTTTAAACCGGGTATGAACTTCTTTAGCAGTTCACCGCCCGTAGCCTCATAACATGCTACAAACTCGGCATACATTGTGGACGATGTAGTGACGGTTTGCTTTGAGCTTTTCCACGATATAGCTCCTCCAGCGAGAGTGAACACATATCCGGATGTCGACTTTCTATCATCTCCCGCAAAGTCAGAATCTGTATACCCCACTATATGGAGTGAATATGATCTTCTGTATGTCATCATGAGGCCTTTTGTTCCTTGCAAATAACGCAAGACTTTCTTTATCAATTTCCAATGTTCTATTCCAGGATTGCTCTGGAATCTGCCAAGTAACCCGGTAACAAACGCTAAGTCGTATGCGTACACACTTGAGCATACCGCAAGCTTCCGGCAATGAAGCATATGGAACCGATTTCATTTGATCGAGCTCGTACTGGTTCCTGGGGCATTGAAAATCCCCATATCTGTCGCCCTTGACTATAGGTGCAGGTGAAGGACTACATTTATGCATACTAAATTTCTTTAATACTTTCTCTATGTATGCCTTTTGTGACAGTCCCAACATACCCTTGTTTCTATCCTGGTGAATTTCGATCCCTAGAACGAACGAAGCTTCACCAAGATCTTTCATATCAAAGTTTGAGGACAAAAACTTCTTTGTCTCCGAGAGTGATCGACATCACTACTAGCCGAGAGGATATCATCCACATACTGTGATTAGGAAGATAAACTTCCCATCTTTAAACTTTGTATAGACACAGTTGTCCTCTACATTCTCTTTAAACCCAAATTTTCTTATTGTCTTGTCAAACTTCAAGTACCACTTGTCTTGAAGCTTGATTTAACCCAGTCTAGAAAAAGTTTGTGACCCATATATATCCATAATCGATTTCTTTAGGCGGCATCCCATTCTTTCATTTCCTTCCACGACAAAACCTTTCGGTTGTGCCATGTAAACATTTTCCTCCAAATCCCCATTAAGAAATGCCGTCTTTACATCCATCTGATGTAACTCTAAATCATAATGTGCTACTAATGCCATTATGATTACGAAGAATCTTTTAGAAGTCAAGCTAAAGCGAATAAACGACATGCTAATTGGGTAGAATTTATTGAGTCGTTTCCATATGTCATAAAGCATAAGAAAGGTAAGGACAATGTGATTCTTGATCGCTCTCTAGGCGTTATACCATGTTATCTCAACTTGACCATAAGATTTTTGGTTTGGAGGCCATTAAGAGTTTATATGTCACTGATTTGGACTTTAAGGAAGTGCTTGAACATTGTAAAGAAGGGAAGATATGGAATAACTATGTCTTTGAATGATGGTTTGATCTATCGTGCTAACAAGCTATGCATTCGACTAGCTCTGTTCGTCTTTTGTTGTTCAGGAGGCACATGGAGGAGGTTTGATGGCGCATTTTGGAGCAAAAAAGGCAGAAGATGTCTGACCACCCACTTCTTTTGGCCAAAGATGAGGCGTGATGTCGGCGCTCGTGGCTCATTGCACTACATGCAACAAAGCTAAGTCCGTCTCAATCCACATGGACTTTATATGCCTCTTCCTATTCCTAGTGCCCCTTGGGAGGATATTTCTATGGATTTTATTTTAGGATTGCCTAGGACAAAGAGGAGAGATAGTATATTTGTCGTAGTGGATCGATTTTCTAAAATGGCACATTTTATATCTTGTCACAAGAGCGATGATGCTACAAACATAGCTGATTTGTTTTTCGGAAATCGTTAAGCTTACATGGAGTACCCAATACTATTGTCTCGGATCGCGATCGAAGTTTTGAGCCACTTTTGGAGATTGCTTTGGAATAAATTGGGGACAAAGCTGCTGTTTTCTTCTCGTGTCATCCCCAAGTGATGGACAAGCGGAGGTTGTCAACGCACATTATCCACCATGTTGCGGGCTGTTTTAAGAAGAACTTGAAGATGTGGGAAGAGTGTTTACCGTATATTGAGTTTGCTTACAATAGGTCGATACACTCCACCACCAAGGTAAGTCCGTTTGGGTAGTGTATGGTTTTAACCCCGTGCTCCTATTGATTTACTACCTTTACCAACCTCTGAAAAAATAAATCTAGATGCTAAGAAGCGTCTTGCATTTATTCTCAAGTTGCATGAGACCACTAAAGAGAATATAGAGCGTATGGTGAAAAGTATAGGGTTCTTTGGAAATAAAGGTAGGAAAGTTGTCAAAATAGAACCGAGTGATTTAGTTTGGGTTCATTTGAGAAAGGATAGATTTCGAATTAAGAAAATCAAAGTTGATGCCTAGAGGCTGCAGGACCGTTTAAGATAATTAAGAAGATAAATGATAATGCATATCGGTTAGAATTACTACAGATTTTGGGGTTAGCCCACATTTAACATTTGATTTGAAACCATCGTGGGAGAAGAAGATGAGCTTGAGTCGGGACGACTCCAATTCAAGAAGGGAGTATGATGAGGACATCCCTCCTTCGGATACACGTACTACACAAGACCTTCAGTTGGGTGTTGGACTACAAGGTCCTATGACAAGAGCTAAACACGTGACTTAATCTATCATGTAAAATCGTTTCTAGAAATTTGAGTGTATTATTTGAGAACTCTATGATCTTTGCCTAATGGAGATGATTTACTTGTACTCGAAATCTAGGATTACGACCACTTCAAGAAGGCCTACGACCGGTTCAAGAAGGTCTCGACCACTTCAAGAAGGCCTACGACCGGTTCAAGAAGGTCCACGACCGATTCGCAAAGCCTACGACCACTTCAAGAAGGCCTACGACCGGATGACTCGTTGGGAGCACTCGACGACGAGGCGAGCACAATACTCGTTGGACACAATCTATGACCAAAGATAGCAAGGACACCTCAAGACCACCCTAGGACCAGTCCTCGACTAGATCTTCGATTAAATCACAGCGACACAAGGTCTTTGCGTCACGAAACTAATAAGACTTTGTAAGCGTGGCGAGATCGGAGTCGGTTGTCGCCTCATCCCGGCCGCACAACCCTAGGTCGACCTCCTCCGTCCCCTATATATATCGATGATGGCGTAGTAGTTTAGATGCGGGTTTTCCGCCATTCGCGATTATCGGTTTGAGAACCCCACTTGTAAACTTCATCTATATCCGCAATACAATTCGATTGCATCTACCTTGTTCTTGTGAGTTGCTTGATTGCTTGCGGGAACAATAACCTCGTGGTAAGGTCGATCGCGTGCAAGCGTGGTGCGATACTTGGTGTAGTGCGGTGACCATTGGTCGGAAGCCTCAAAGCGATCCTCACGAACCGTCGAACCTATCGGAAGATCGGCGCCATGACTCATCAAGTAGGATATCATCCACATACGAAATTGGAGATAAACTTCCCATCTTTAAACTTTGTAAACGGTTGTCTTGTCAAACTTCAAGTACCCTTGTCTTGAAGCTTGCTTTCCCATAAATCGATTTCTTTGCGCATCCCATTCTTTCATTTCCTTCCACGACAAAACCTTTCGGTTGTGCCATGTAAACATTTTCCTCTAAATCCCCATTAAGAAATCAGTCTTTACATCCATCGATGTAACTCTAAATCATAATGTGCTACTAATGCCATTATGGAAGAATCTTTGAGGTGGAGAAAAGTCTCATTGTAATCAATCTCTTCTCTTTGCGTAAATCCTTTTGCCACAAGTCGCGCTTTGTATCTTTCTACATTCCCTTGGGAGTCAAGCTTTGTTTTGTAGACCCTCTTACAGCCTACTGTTTTGGCTCCTTTAGGAATAATTTTCAAGTCCCAGACTTTATTAGCCTTCATGGACCTCATTTCCTCTTCCATGGCCTCAAGCCATTTTGAAGAATTTTCGCTTCTCATGGCTTCTTCAAATAAGGTGGGATCATCCTCTATATGAAACTCTTCTGTATGATAAATCTGATAATCATCAGAAATAGCTGATCTTCTTACTCTTTGAGACCTCCTCGGGGCCTCCTCATTTTGTACATGTTACATTTGAGGTTCTTTGTTGCTCCCCTTCATACGTGGCAATGGGTTCTCTGAGAATCTGAAGAACGAGTTCCTCATTCTCATTCATTGTTGCCACGGGAGGAACAATAACAGTCTTTGTCACCACGGTGTCACCTGCCGTCGGTCTGCGACGGCCGAGTGGTGTGAAGAATGGCTCTTGAATCATCGGGCGGGCACATCGCCGCTTCTCTTCAAGGTCAATCTCTCGAGCTACCATGCTCCCCCTCATCATTTCATCCTCTAAGAAGACAGCGTGTCTCGTTTCTACAAACTTTGTATATACATGCAGGCGGTAGAAGCGAAAACCTTTTGACTTTTCGGGGTAGCCAATGAAATGGCAACTTCTTCATTTTGGGATCAAGCTTCCCAAGGTTTGGGTTAAATACTTTAGCCTCGTGAGGACTCCCCACACACGTAAGTGGTTTAGTGAGGAACTCTTCATCCACAACAAATGCGGTGTTTGGGCACCGACTTACTAGGCACTCTGTTGAGAATATGAATGGCGGTTTTCAACGCCTCCATCCATAAACTCAATGGAAGTGTGGAGTAGCTCATCATGCTTCGCACCATATCCATCGAGTGCAGTTGCATCTTTCGGCCTCCATTTTCTTTGAGGTTCGCTTTGGTGTAGAATCTTGGGCCACTATGCCATTTTCTGTAAAACCTTGCAAAGGTCCGGGAACTTGTCCATATGGGGTATGTCGTAGTAGTACTCCCCACGATCGGATCGAACTATCTTAATCTTTAAATCGTGTTGGTTTTCAACTTGACCTTAAATATCTTGAATTTATCAAGGCTTCATTTCCTTCTTTGATTGGATAAATATATCCATAGCAGGAGTAATCATCAGTGAATGTTATGAGCGAGTCATATCCATCCACACTTTTCACGGGAAAAGGACCACAAATATGCGTGTGAATAATTTGTAGAACTCTGTGCTTCTTTTTGTGTCTTTCTTAATTTTCTTTACATATTTTCCTTTAATGCATTCTACGCATTGTTCTAAGTCTGAGAACTCTAATAGAGGAAGAATATCATTCTTAACTAGTCTTTCTATTCTCCCCTCGAAATATGGCCTAAGCAGCGGTGCCATAATTTCGACGATGCCTATGAGTTCTCTTTAGTTTTACATTCGCATTCTCGAGGCGAGGATATCGCTCATTCACATCACATACGGAATTCACATTTTCACGAAGTGATAATAAATAAAGCTCATCTTGTTTGATGGCAAGACCAACACATTGTTTATTAAACATTATTTCACACTTGCCATTTCCAAAATGACAATCATAACCATCATTGTCCAATTTTGAAACACTAATCAAATTCCTCTGTAAAGAGGGAACATAAAGAACATCTCTAAGTAAAAGAGTGAAACCATCAGCTAGCTCTAATGAAAGATGCATAGCGGCTTCAACTTCAGCTTGGACTCCATTTGCAACTTTAATGCATCTTTCTTTTCTTTGCGTAGTCCTCGTCGAACGGAATCCCTGTAAAGAATTAGCAACATGAACAGTTGCTCCTGAATCAATCCACCAAGTAGATTTTGAATATTGTACATACATGGATTCATTTATAAAGGTAATAATGTTCTCACCTTTCTTTGCCATTATCATCTTTAAGTAATCGGGACAATTCTTCTTGTAGTGTCCGTCTTCTTCTGATGAAGACAACGATCTTTGTCTCTGCAAATTTATTCTGTTGAGACTGATAGACAGGGGCTTTTCCTTTGTTCTTTGAGAAGTTACTGTTGAAGTTCCTTTTCTTGTTGTCCTTCACATAGTTGATAGAACCACCATGTGAGGATTTAAATCTTTCTTCCTCTTGCACACACATAGCTATGCACTTTTCTAAATCCCATTTCTCGGGTTGCATATTGTAGTTGACAACAAAGGTGTCAAACTTTTCCGGCAAGGAAGCAAAAATCAAATGAATAAGGAACTCATCCTTGAGAGCTAAATCCATTGGTTTAAGCTTGGATGCCAAGTTACTCATCCTTAATATGTGCTCTCTTATGCCCTTTGCCACCACGAGTACCTTTTGTCACAAGTCGCTTAATCAATTTGTGTAGCATAAGTCTTTGAAGAGCCGATGAACCGACTCTTTATTTTCTCAAGGTACTTTGTGACAGTGTCACACTCTGCGATTGAGCCTACAATTGCGAGCTCAATCGTGTTCTTTATCACGACCAAACATTTCTTGTTGGTAGTGACCCACTTTTATGATCAAGATCATATGACATTTTATGGGAGCAAAGTCCCTCTGTTTGATGCGCCAAACAACATCATCCTCATTGCCTCCCTCACGGTGCCACGAGCTACATGAGGACACGGTGTAGTAACTACCGATCCACCTCGGCTAAAATGAAGGCCAGGTCAATCTTTTTCTTCCATTCACCGTAATTGTCTCCTTTGAGAACCGGGATATCTCTGATGTAGCCCATCAAAGAATATCCTCCTTAAAACACAATCCATATATAGTGAGAACATTTATAATAACAATAACTGCATGCCTTAGTTTCAACGTTGGTTAAAATTAAAACATACAATTTTATCTATACATTAAATCTATATCACCGTTGGGCAGAAATAGAAATAATGCATAAAAATCATCAATTAAAATTATAATACTGTTATTATCAACGTTGGTAAGAAAATAACAATATCATAATTCACAACAATTCTTAAAAATTAAATTCTCTCGTTGGTTCGAATTTAATTAAAAGAATTAATCAACATTTAACTTTTGCAGCGGAAATATGAAAATATTCTAAAAATAATTCATTCTCAGAAGCATTATAACTGTACACATTTAATCTCTGAAAAATAACACGTTGGTGCAAAATTTTACAGAGATTTGAGTCAAATTTCATTCAAATTCATTCAAAATACTTACGAAAATAAAAATTCATTTTCTTGAATTTCTTGTTCAAGCGATAATTTTGGCCCATTCTTGTGCGACTGTTAGGTTTTCTTGAGGCGTTTTTGGTAGTCGGATTCATCAAGCAATTTGGATTCAACGCTTCTGTGCGGCCCGACCCGCGGCACGCCTCGCGCCCGCCGGATCGATCTCGGCCGTCGGATGGGCATCCGGCGGTGATTCCTTCTTGTTGCCGCGACCTCGCCACGAGCGATCTCGGCCGTCGCCGAATCAGACGGTGGCCATTTTTGCGGAACAAAACCATGGCCGCGGCGGCAAAACCTAACCCATTCGCTCCTCTCCTCTCTCTCGCTCGGCCCGGCGGAAGTCGCGGAGAAAAGCGGCGCGCCCGCGAGCCTCGCCGGCGTGCGCGCTCCCCGAGAGGAGCACATCGCCGTCAGCGGCTCCGTGTCGGCGCCCTTTCCGCAGTGGCGGGGCGCTCATGGCCGACTTTGGGCGGCGGCGAGCCCGGCTCGGCCGGTCTCATCATGGCCGGCGGCGGCGGCGAGCTCACGGCTCGCCGGACCATCCCATCTGGCGAGTAAGTCCGCCGTTTGGATCTAGGGTTTTGATTTTGCGGTTCTTTTCTTTCCGGATCTTTGCGTTCTCTTCTTGCCTTTTAGATCCGGCTCGATACCATTGTTGGAGCTTCTTTGGATCCCTAGGGGAGATCAGGTGGTTTTCTTTTGGGTTCATGAGAAGAGAAGAGAGAGAGAGAGATCATTAGGGTTTGGATCTACCGTCCGATGTAAGGAGGAAGAGTTGGCCATGGCGGTTTGTCGGTGAGGAGTCTTCCGGTGGCGGCGTCTCCGGACGGCGGCGGTGGCGTAGATCCGTGGCGAGGCGGCGATGGAGCTTCCGTCGCCTCTGCGCCTCCCTCTTCATCGGTCTAGGGTTTGTAGGTATGGTTTGTGGGCGCGGTGAATCTCGGTTCTTGTGCGCGGCCCTACCCTCTTCTTTATAAGCCTTGTGTGACAGAACCCATCGGCCATTGTTGGTGGCGCCCCGATCGAGCGCGAACAAGGGGTGGGCATTTGGCAATGGGCCAAATGCGAGATCACTCTAACATTATGTACTCATATAATCTTGTAGGGCCAGGAAAGGCGACTAAAGGGGGTGAATAGGCGCTTTCAAAACTTTCTGCCTAAATCAAAAACCAACACGAACTTTACTCCTTTAGCTATGAAAGCTAAGAAAGCGATAAGCACACAGCGGAAGCCTTGTGTTGGATTTGATAAACCCCTCAACCACCACGACACTGCAGGAGAAAAGAACTCCACAGTTCCTTCTTGGAGGCTGGCGATCGGCCAGGCTACCACGGCGGTCGGACCGGCGGTCAACAATGATCGGCCGGCAACCAACTAGCGGTCGGACCGGTGGGCCAACGATTCGACCCGGCAAGCGGTGATGCGAATACAGGCGGTCGGACGCCGTTGAAAATCGATCGGACGGTAGAGTCGAGCTGAAAAACTCCACCCAAAACCAAAGCGAAATTTGATCCAACTTTTGTTTCAACCAATAAAACTTGACCAAATTTGAGCACACCTCCCTAATGATATTAGAGACCTATTTCTAGCGACGATCCGTCGGATCCACTTCAGAATCGATCTCTCGAGATTTTACCAAAAGTGCACAAACCTAGAAATAAGAAAATCTTGATTCAAGACTTGCTTGTGGGGTTGATGATCTAGATGACTCTAGGAGTAATCCCACACATCAAAGCAAGATAAAGAAGGTCAAGAGACCAAGCATGAACCTTTGAATCAAGGAAGCACCAAAATCATCCAAAAGGAGAAGAACACAAAAGGAGCAAGCGATCTTTCAATTGAGCATCACAAGATTGTTCGATTACACAAGATGCTTACAAAGCCTCTCCAACAAGGAGGGCAAGAGCTCAACAAGGAGCACACTCCAAACCCTAGTTCTCCTCTCCTCTCCTCCAAACCCTAGAAAAGGAAGAAGGGGCTAAAATGAATGCTAGGCTTAGTTTTCCATCTCCCCTTCCTATTTATACTAGAGAGCTAGGGTTTCCTTTGGGGTCACTTACACATGGGACCCACACAAATAACTCTTGAAGCAATCGCTTTGCTTCACCGTGTAGGTTGATCGGCGGTTCTCATCGCGTCGCCAAGCCTCTCTTGTCCAGAATCCCCGGAACCTCCCGAGACTCGCATCGATATCCGCGCTTTGATCCAACGGTATGCTGAAGAACCACCGTTCGATCCATCCCATCCATCACGCACCATGCTTGTGTCACCACGACCTCACGGTATCACGATCGTTACGGACCTTAGCTCTCCAAGCGTAGTCGATCCACTCACCGTTGGCGTCGTTGACACGCAAGCCACCTGCTGCAACAATAGACAAACAAATCATTTAGGGAACAAGTTCTTCACAACTTGACCCACGTTAGCTCCATGATGCAATATACAACAATAAAGCATTGATAACCATAACACAAACCACATTGAAACCACATCAATGCAAACTTGGCTCACCTCCAAGCCATTGCGGTCAGCCAGCCCCACGGGCGGTCAGGCCGATTCATGCAGATCGGACCGCTCCCACAGCGGTGGTCGGACGGTCAAGACAGCCAAATTTTCAACTCAAAATTCCGAAACCTTCGGAATTTTCAAGCGAATAGAACTTTTATTGGGAGCTCCAAAAATGATGGGACCACATCCGGAGACTCCTCATTTGCCTACACAACCTATTTTTGATTAGCCCCAAAATCCAACTTTAGGTCGGGCCGGTCCGACCGGCCACCATGCCGTCCGGCCGTCACACGAGCGATCGACCGCCCATAGCGCCGGTCGGACCCTTTGTGGTGCGGCGACGTAAACAAACCCGGCGAGATTTTGCAAACCAACAACGCCATTGCCAATTGACTCATCATCACGAGATCGTGCACATATCCTCACGATATCCACAATCTCCCTTGATGAACACATTGGCAATTTTTAAGAAAAATGTGGTTTTGAAATGAAAAGTAAAATTGCCGTTTTAGCATAAAGGCACAACTTGGTCCAAAGCAAGAAAAAACTTAGGAGCAGGCAAAGTGGCGAGAATAGTATAGGCAAGTGAGATAAGGCAATGAAGGCACCAAAGTTCAATTTCGAGAAAGTAGCCAAAAATCTCACTTAGGTCCAAATGAAGGCAATTTTCTATTTGACCTTTGATCATTGTGAGTATATTTCAATTGCAAATGAAATCGGGAAAAGGCAATAGAACCACAAGACTTAACTCACTATGATCACAAATTTTCAAAAGGTTCAAAATTTTTATTTTATGAAGTTCTTTTATATTAAACCTTGAGTATGAAACCAAAAGCTCCAAGATCATTTTCTTCACAATCTTTCTCCCCCTTTGACAATGAATTCATCAAGATGCATGAAAAAGAAAGAGCATGAAGGAATGACTTTATTTTTGGACTTTAGTAAAAAGGAGCCATGACCATTATACATGGAGGCAGTACAAGTATTATACCAAGCCATATAAAGTAGCGCTATATTCAATCATGGCAAAACATGTACTGCAAAGCTAAAACCAAGATAGCAACAATCTGAGATTAACAGAATTAAAATCATGAAAGCTATATTCACTCCAAGCAACCAAAAATGAGTCAAGCCATGTCTATAAATAGAAAGAGACTCAAAACAAGAATTGAGGCATTTTGAGCATTAAGGGAATTCTTTTGAAGCAAAGCTCAAGCACTTAGCCCTTTTGGGCAAATTTTCTTTTCTCCCTTTTTTTGTGCTAGATCTCAAGCCTTGCATGACCATCTCAAGCGATAAGCTTAAAGAATGATCTAGGTCATCAAAACTCCCCTGAGTTCATGCCTAGTGCAATGGCAAGCCGTCTCATGAGAAAGGATTGGTGAGATCGATTTTTTACACGAGAAAATCTTATTTTTCATTTGCTTGACTTAATAAGATAAAAGCTCATTTTCAACTCAGAATAAGTTCAAGACTCAATTCAACTTTGTAAGACATGGCGAGAGTCATAAGAGGATCACTAGAGCAAAACTAGTCACAAGATCCAACAAGACATGATTTGATTCAAATTGCTCACGGATCTAAAGCTAGCAAGGCAAAAGCTAAGCCAAACACGAAGAGCCATAAAAGAAGTCTAGCAGACTATCACTTGATATGACAAGGTATAGAAGATGAAATTAAGTCATACAAGGATAATAATCAAAGCTCCACTAATTTTATTATACAATGCAAGACAAATGAATTGAAACATGCATTATGATACAATGAGTGCAAAAGAGCAACTTCCCTCTCAAAAGCATTAATAGGACTAATAACCCTAACTCTCCCATAAGCGACAAAGCGAAGAGTCAAGAGCCTTAGTGAAAATATCGCAATTTGTTGCTCGGACTCTACAAAGTGAAGCACAACATCACCTTTCTCAACATGGTCTCTCGAAAATGAAATCGAATGTCAATGTGTTTAGTCTGGAATGTTGCTTTGGGTTTTGGCAATATTAATTGCGAAGTGTTGTCACGGAAAAGAGGAACACTTCCCAAAGATATCCCATAGTCTCGCGGCGTGGACAAAATCGAGAGAACACGAGGCGACCAGCTGGCGACTACATACTCGGCCTCGGTGTAGGCGGTACTGTGAAGATTGCATTTTCTAGAAGACCAAGAAACAAGAGATGTGCCCAAGAAATGACAAGTGCGGAAGTACTCTTCCTATCAACTCTACACCGGCGAAATCGGCGCCGAAATTGCTCGAATTGAAAGAGAAGAAGAAGAATACGAGTCAAAGTCAAGCGTATCTTGAAGATACACGAAGATGCGCGTCTTGCTTGACGATGAAGCCGAGGAAGCTTTGAAATCGGCGCCACGGACATCGGCGGTGTATGTCCGGCCTCGTATTTGTAAGATAGAGGAGGAGCCAATCATCTGCGGTACTCATACGGTCCACGGACTCTCCATCCTCATCGAGGGTCGGCCACGGTGGTTGTAGCAATGGGAGTAGACATTGGCCTCTGCTTCCCATATTGAGCGCGAAGAAGGTCCTTTGTATACTTACTGCAGTGAACAAAGTGCCTTCTTTGAGTTGCGATTTGAAGACCAAGGAAGAAGGTCGGCTCTCCCATCATGCTCATCTCAAATTCCTTTGCTCATAGAATCGAAAATCTAGACACCAAAGCATGAGAGGAACCACGAAAATAATATCATCCACATAAATCTGAACCCGACAAGAAATCAACGCCATGCACGAGAGTGAACAAGGTTTTATCAACCATTCCCATTTTGAAATCATTTTCAAGCAAGAAACTCTTAAGCTGTCATACCAAGCTCTAGGAGCTTGTTTCAATCCATCTGAGGGCTTTAGAGAGTTTAAAAACATGATTTAGGAATTTTGATTTTCAAAACCGAGGAGGTTGCTTGACAAAGACATCTTCTTCTATGAAGCCATTCAAGAAAGCACTTTTAACATCCATTTGAAAAAGCTTGAAACCTTTGGATGTTGCAAATGCTAAAAAGAATGCGAATGGCCTCCAATCTAGCTCTTTGGAGCAAGGTCTCCTCAAAGTCTAAGCCCTCTACACAGGAATAACCTTGAGCTACAAGTCTAGCCTTATTGCGAACAACAAACCATCCTCACTTTGCTTATTTTAAAAACCCATTTTGTTCCAATAACATGAGAATTAGAAGGTCGCTCAACTAAAACCGGACTTTGTTTCTTTCGAAATTTTCAAGCTCTTCATACATGGCATTGACCCAAGAGGCATCGGATAAAGCATGTGTGATATCTCGGGGTTGAAAGAAGCGAAAAAGCGAGAATGTGCATGAGAATCGGGAGAAATAAACACAGGCGAGTGACTCGCTCTTGAAGATCCCCAATCATCTGCTCGGTGGATGTTGTCATTTGTATCTGCAGTGGTGCTCTGAGTGCGAGGCGTGGCCTCTACCTCATGAGTTGTGGAGGTAGGAGCAGAGCCACTCGGATCGTCGGTGGGGATAGGAGGAGGTTTGCTCAGTGGCCGGCGTAGTAGTAGCAGGCTCTCCACCCCTCTCAGAAGCAGCTGGAGGATGATTTGGTTCTTCATCCTTAGAATCATCATCGACGAAAATGCTTCCTTGAATTTCTGGAACCTGTGTACCTGAAGCATCGGGTCTAGTACCAGGACTAGCCTCATCAAAAGTGACCATAAGTCTCAACAATTTTGTTAGTGTCAACATTAAAAACACGATAGCCACGAGAATGGCGGGATAACCAAGAAATATGCCATCAAAACATATAGACTCAAATTTATCAAGATTGCCATGTTTAAGAATGAAGCACTTGCAACCAAAAATCTTGAAATGAGAGACTTTGGGAGAATGACCAAATCTAAGCTCATAAGAAGTCTTTCCAACCACGGATCTCAAGAAAACCACATTGGAAATATAACAAGCGATGAGATCGCCTCATTAAAATCTCCTAGGAGTAGAATGCTCATCTAGCATGGTCAGAGCCATCTCTACAAGGGTTACATTCTTCCTTTCTACAACACCATTCTGTTGAGGAACTCTAGGAGAAAAAAGCGATGCTCAATTCCCCTATCGGTCGAGAAGGTAGAAAAGAAGAATTCTTGAACTCTGTCCCATTGTCACTCTAATGGCTCTCAAAGCTCGGGTATATCACAGCAATTCTAAGGACCAAATCTCTAAAGAATCCAAATGCTTAGTCCTTAGAAGCAAGAAAATAAACCCATGAATACACAGGTAATCATTCACAACCACCGCACATACCATTTCCCACCGGTGGTTGAACTCTAGAAGGACCAAGCTGTATCTAAGTGAAGAAGTGACACAGTCCATCAGTCATTACCAAAGTAAGAGGTGGGTGGGAAGCGGACACCATCTTACCATGTCTGGGGTGAGCACACAAGATCTCTATGACCTTGACCTAGGCAAACCTCTAATCAAGTCCTTGCAAGCGACTCTAGACAAATGATCAAAACCTATATGCCCAAGTCTCGATGCCACAAAACAAGGTCATGAGAATCGGAGGCTACAAGACACCTAGGACTAGAAAGCAGAAGAAATCTTGAAATTTGCACAGAAGATCTTCTCAAATATGGAGATCTCAAAAACAAGCTCACTGAGGAATCTAGAACTCTGCACTCACCTCTCTTAAACCTCACTTCTAGACCCTCATCAAGCGGTGAAAGCAGATAAAGATTATACCTCGACTTACTTACCAAAGCGGCGTCTTTTAGCATGAACTTGTCGTTGGCGCGCACAATACCCTTTGCGATCCACGGTCCGGTGAAGCATCCCCAAATGTAATCAATTCATTGCGGATGCACGTGTGAGGAGAGAACCATCTAGAATCTCGGTCATATGTCGAGAACACCGAGTCAACAAGCCATATGTCCTCCTTCCTCGCATGCGACGGACCTAAAAAGCACAATCGAGAAAACATCAGTGCCTCGATCTTGGGGTTAGTGATAAATGATCGAGGATCGATCTTGAGAAGCCACGATGTCTAGGAAGCAGCGATAGAAATAGCGAAACATGATCGGGAATAAAATCACAAGAATGCACATGAGAACCACCTAGACCTCTCGAAGCGATCTACCAAAGATCGATACTCCCCTGTCTAGGTGCTACCGTGGTCTCTCCTCACGATGTCCTAATCCAACATCTTTGCCTAGACCCACCAAAAGAGTCTACAAAGTTCTCTACAAATCTAGGCCTATGTGTGGTGCGATAAGCAGTACGCCTAGCTCTAGAGACTACAGTGGGAAGGACTCCTCTAATGGATCTTAGGGCGCTCATCCTCTCTTTTCTCTCAAGTTTTGCTCTTACGAGCGAGAACTCAGCAGTATAGCCTTCTTTCTTGCGAGAAGGTGCAATAGTCTTGAACCTTTTGAGAGGCATGCGGCATGAGTGAAAACACCTTTCTTGCCGAAAGAGTTTGAGCAAAACCAGTGGTTGAAAACAACCCGGATGGCTTAGGAGGTTCTAGCTCAAACAAACCATTCTTCACAACTCTAGCAATCCTAGGTGGGTTTTTCTTGGAATACTCTAGGGATTGAAACCTAGACCACTATTTTTCACGCTCACCTTGGATTGATCAAGAATCATGTTGAGTTTATTTTCCCACTTGAAAACTTCTCAAGAGTCACCTTGAGGTAATCATTTTCTTTCATTAAACCCTCACATCTAGTGCACTTGCTAGACTTGATTACCTCATTGTTCTTACTCTTAAGAAGGGCCACTTCCACCTTGAAGCCTCACAAGACACACAATAGGATTCTCTAATCCTATTTAAGCACTCCTTAAATTTGACTCTAAATGCCTCTTGAATCGATTAATCATGGTTTGAACTTGACATTTAAAGCACAAGAGTTAGAATCAATAACTTTCTTAGAAGCAGTAAAAGACATGGATCTTTCAATTTTAGCCTTTTCTTCAAGGGTCTTGTTTAAGGCATCAATCTCAATTGTAAGCTTGGGACAATTTTCACAAGATGCAACTCTAGAGTAAACTAGCATTTCTTTCATCTCTTGCATCTTAATCTTATTATTCTTACAATGAGAGCATGTGTGACTAGCATCAAATTTTGCAATTCTTTTAGGAGCTATCCAAATTTAATTCAAGCAAAGCACAATTTGAGCAAGTTAAAGGGATAGCTTCCATGGCAGTCACATCAAGTGAAATGACATCTAAGCAAGCAGAACTAGACTTGAGAGATTCTAGTTCATCGAGAGCATCCTTAAGTTGATTAGAGACGAGAGGAATGAGCGATTTCAAGCTTGTCAAGTCATTAAGCAAGCTAGTGCGAGATTCACAAAAATCATCGGGATTAATAGATTTTAGCCTAACAACTTCTAGGTTCAAATTATCAATCATAATGTCACCTTCTTAATCATTTTACTTGCTTATGCAATTTACATTCAGCAAGCACCAGCGCCCTTTTCATGTCGGCAATAGAAGGGCATACCTCATCGGGATCACTAAAGGATCCTCATTGTTGGAGGAGTCATTGTCGTGGTTGTTCTTGGCCATGAAACACATCTTGGGGTGAAGTCATGCGCCTTCTTCTTGCCACGAGTCACTCTCGTAGTCCTCCGTTCGAGTCCACATCGCTCATATTTACATTCTCAAGAGCGGCAAGGACCCGGTGACAAACTTCGATAGTTTGTCTTCTTGGGTTTAGCATCCTCTCTGAGGATGTCTTAGTGTCTCCTTCTCCTCCTTGCCCTTTAGCTTGGGGCACTGGGCGAATGTGGTTTGGCTCACCACATTGAAGCATGTGATAGGTCCACTTCTCCTCCTATTCCTCACCTTGTTATACGCTCTTGTGAATTTGGTGGAAAGGAGGCTAAGTTATCCTCAGGCGGTTTCTCTAGTTGCTCATCACTTAAAGAATGTAAGCGGATAATGAAAAACCGGATGAGCTACAATCAAGAGACTACGAAGAACAACCCTTGGATTTATCGACCACTAATGCCATCGACTCTGTCTTGGGAGGCGAGATAAAATCAATCTCATGTGTCTTCAACCTCGAGTAAAGCTTATCCATGGTAAGCTCACTCATGTGATGTTGTCATTGATGGAAGTGATCTTCATTCCCAGACCTTCACATCAAGAGCACCCGAAGGTGGCGTGCATTCTCGGACTCGGAAATACCGAGTCGGCGTGAGATCATGAAGAATCTTCCCACGGCTCATCCAAAGACTCTCGGGCCTTTGTTCGATCTTTGAGTATACTTTCTTGGCTGGTTCTGTCTCACTTCCTTGATCGCGATGGACCCTTCATGATAGTCACAAAAGTCGCGGATCTCGTGAAGCGGACCGCAAGTGAGCAACACGCTCAAACTCGGATCGACTAAGGCCTTGGATCAAATAATTAGAGCCTTCTTTGTTGGCCTCCACATACGGAGTGATCGTATCGTCATCGGTGGCCGCGACATAAGGATTTTTCACCTTTAGCCAAATAGCGTGCCCTTGAGCCTCGATATATGCTTGCATCACGAGCCTTCGGTATGCAAAGTCAACTCGTCGAAAATATGTGGCTTGGTTGAGTACTTGTCGATCGCCATGGCTCCAAAGACGGTTAAGATCTATGAGAAGAGCTAACAGGCTCACGATACCACTTGTAGGACCGGAAGGCGACTAAAGGGGGTGAATAGGCGCTTTCAAAACTTTCTCGCCTAAATAAAAACCAACACGAACTTTACTCCTTTAGCTATGAAAGCTAAGAAGATCGATAAGCACTGCGGAAGCCTTGTGTTGGATTTGATAAACCCCTCAACCACGACACAACCGGAGAAAAGAACTCACAGTTCCTTCTTGGAGGCTGGCGGTCGGCCGGCTACCACGGTGGTCGGACCGGCGGTCAACAATGATCGGCCGGCAACCAACTAGCGGTCGGACGGTGGGCCAGCGATTCGACCGGCAAGCCAGCGGTCTGAATACAGGCGGTCGGACCGCCGTTGAAAGTCGGTCGGACGGTAGAGTCGAGGCGAAAAACTCCACCCAAAACCAAAGCGAAATTTGATCCAACTTTTGTTTCAACCAATAAAACTTGACCAAATTTGAGCACACCTCCTAATGATATTAGAGACCTATTTCTAGCGACGATCCGTCAGATCCACTTCGCAGAATCGATCTCTCGAGATTTTACCAAAGAAGTGCACAAACCCTAGAAATAAGAAAATCTTGATTCAAGACTTGCTTGTGGGGGGTTGATGATCTAGATGACTCTAGGAGTAATCCCACACATCAAAGCAAGATAAAGAAGGTCAAGAGACCAAGCATGAACCTTTGAATCAAGGAAGCACCAAAATCATCAAAAGGAGAAGAACACAAAGGGAGCAAGCGATCTTTCAATTGAGCATCACAAGATTGTTCGATTACACAAGATGCTTACAAAGCCTCTCCAACAAGGAGGGCAAGAGCTCAACAAGGAGCACACTCCAAACCCTAGTTCTCCTCTCCTCTCCTCCAAACCCTAGAAAAGGAAGAAGGGGCTAAAATGAATGCTAGGCTTAGTTTTCCATCTCCCCCTTCCTATTTATACTAGAGAGCTAGGGTTTCCTTTTTGGGGTCACTTACACATGGGACCCACACACAAATAACTCTTGAAGCAATCGCTGCTTCACCGCGTGTAGGTTGATCGGCGGTTCTCATCGCGTCGCCAAGCCTCTCTTGTCAGAATCCCGCCGGAACCTCCGAGAGACTTCGCATCGATATCCGCACCGCTGATCCAACCGGTATCTGCGAACCACCGTTCGATCAGTCTGTCCATCACGCACCATGCTTGTGTCACGACCTCACGGTATCACGATCGTTACGGACCTCGGCTCTCCAGCGTAGTCGATCCACTCACCGTTGGCGTCGTTGACACGCAAGCCACACGACAATAGACAAACAAATCGTTTAGGAACAAGTTCTTCACAACTTGACCACGTTAGCTCCATAATGCAATATACAACAATAAAGCATTGATAACCATAACACAAACCACATTGAAACCACATCAATGCAAACTTGGCTCACCTCCAAGCCATTGCGGTCGCCGCCCCAGGGCGGTCAAGCCGATTCATCTTGATCGGACCGCTCCCCAGCAGCGGTCGGACGGTCAAGACAACCAAATTTTCAACTCAAAATTCCGAAACCTTCGGAATTTTCAAGCGAATAGAACTTTTGGTTGGGAGCTCCAAAAATGATGGGACCACATCCGGAGACTCCCTCACTTGCCTACACAACCTATTTTGGATTAGCCCCAAATCAACTTTAGGTCAGCCGGTCCGGCCAGGCCACCACTGCCGATCCGGCCAGTCACCGCAGGCGGTCGACCGCCCTGCGCCGGTCGGACCGCACGTGGTGCGGCGGCGTAACAACACTTTTCTAAATCCCATTTCTAAGTTGCATATTGTAGTTGACAACAAAGGTGTCAAACTTTTCCTAAGAAGGAAGCAAAATCAAATGAATAAGGAACTCATCCTTGAGAGCTAAATCCATTGGTTTAAGCTTGGATGCCAAGTTACTCATCCTTAATATGTGCTCTCTTATGCCACCGCCACCACCGAGTACCTTTTTGTCACAAGTCGCTTAATCATTGTGTAGCATAAGTCTTTGAAGAGCCAAGAACCGACTCTTTATTTTCTCAAGGTACTTTGTGACAAGAACACACTCTGCGATTGAGCCTACAATTGCGTGCTCAATCGTGTTCTTTATCACACCAAACATTTCTTGTTGGCAAGTGACTCCACTTTTTATGATCAAGATCATATGACATTTTATGGGAGCAAAGTCCTCTGCTTGGTCCGCCAAACAAAGATCATCCTCATTTGCCTCCTCACCGGTGCCACAGCTCAGAGACACGGTGTAGTAACTACCGATCCACCTCAGCTAAAATGAAGGCCAGGTCAATCTTTTTCTTCCATTCACCGTAATTGTCTCCTTTGAGAACCGGGATATCTCTGATGTAGCCCATCAAAGAATATCCTCCTTAAAACACAATCCATATATAGTGAGAACATTTATAATAACAATAACTGCATGCCTTAGTTTCAACGTTGGTTAAAATTAAAACATACAATTTTATCTATACATTAAATCTATATCACCGTTAGGTAAATAGAAATAATGCATAAAATCATCAATTAAAATTATAATCTGTTATTATCAACGCTGGTAAGAAAATAACAATATCATAATTCACAATACTTAAAATTAAATTCTCTCGTTGGTTCGAATTTAATTAAAAGAATTAATCAACATTTAACTTTTGCAATGAAACATGAAAATATTCTAAAAATAATTCATTCTCAGAAGCATTATAACTGTACACATTTAATCTCTGAAAAATAACACGTTGGTGCAAAATTTTACAGAGATTTGAGTCAAATTTCATTCAAATTCATTCAAAAATACTTCTGAAAATAAAAAATTCATTTTTCTTGAATTTACTGTTCAAACAGTAATTTTGGCCCATTACTGTGCAGCCTGTTAGGTTTTCTTGAGACGTTTTCAGCCGTCGGATTCACATCCGACTACCGATTCAACGCTTCTGTGGCGGCCGACCACCACTACCGCCTCGCACCGCCGGATCGATCTCAGCCGTCGGATGGGCATCCGACGGCTGATTCCTTTGCGCTGCCGCGACCTCCGCCACGACGCGATCTCAGCCGTCGCTTCGAATCGGACGGCTGAGCGCTGTTTTCGGCGGAACAAAACCGCGAGCCGCGGCGCTTCCGAAACCCTAACCCCATTCGCTCCTCTCCTCTCTCTCACCTCGCTCCCGAGCGCGAAGTCGCGAGAAGAAGCCGGCGCCGCTGGCCCTCTCGCCACACAGGCACGCCGCTGCCGAGCGGCTCCGTGTCGGCGCTTTTCACGCGCGGCGGGCGCGCTCGTGCGGGTCGGCTTTGAGCGACGGCGAGCCCACGGCTCGGCCAGTCTCACCGCAGCCGGCGAGCTCACGGCTCGCCCGACCATCCCATACGGCCAGGTAAGTCCCGCCGTTTCAGATCTAGGGTCTTGATTTTGCGATTCTTTTCTTTCCCGGATCTTTGCCGTTCTCTTCTTGCCTTTTAGATCCCGCTCTGATACCATTGTTGGAGCTTCTTTGGATCCCCTAGGGGACATCTGGGTGGTTTTCTTTTCGGGTTCATGAGAGAAACAGAGAGAGAGAGAGATCATTAGGGTTTCGGATCTACCGTCCGATGTAGAGGAGGAAGAGTTGGCCATGGCGGTTTGTCGGTGAGGGGAGTCTTCCGGTGGCGCTGCCTCCTGACGGCGGCGGTGGCGTAGATCCGGTGACGGAGACGGCCATGGAGCTTCCCGTCGCCTACTGCGCCTCCCTCTTAGATCGGTCTAGGGTTTGTAGGTATGGTTTGTGGCGGCGCGGTGAATCTCGGTTCTTGTGCCGCCGGCCCCTACCCCTCTTCTTTATAGCGCTTGTCACGACGGGGCCCATCGGCCATTGTTATTGGCGCCCGATCGTATGCCGAACAAGGTGGGCATTTGGCAATGCCTGAGATCACTCTAACATTATGTACTCATATAGTACACTCAAAGTAAATCTCAGAATCCTTCAATGATGTCGAGGACGATTACGACTTTGACGTCTGTAGGTTTGAGGAAGGACACCGGGAGTACTAGGTTGCGTTCCGCAGTCGAATGCCGGTGGGCGATTCGATGGCCATCTCGGAGTTTACTCTTTTATTGTTTCTGCTGCTGTGAGACTTGAGGTCATGTGACCTTCATTGTAATAAGTGGCTGTAAGGCTGGTACAATCAATGCTATTTTTACTGTGTGAACTAGCTACTAATTTAAAACTGATGTAGAAATATATATAAAGCTCGAATTCAGAAATCTGGTCCAACAAAGTACGAGGAAGCGAGAGGTGAGAGTCAAGCTTGCATGAATTCTGGATAAAATAGAAAACTCATTCTTACTGGGCCTGAGGTTGCAGAGTTGCCCCCCACCCCCAACTTCTTAAATCCAAATATGTCATTGTAAGAAGAAAAAAACATGATCTTTTTCCCTCAAAACAAAAAGGAAATGTTCCTTCAAATTCTCCCAACTTCATTTATTTTATTTTTCTCCTTTCCAAAACAAGCACCAGATAGCATGAAGTTGAAACTTTCTTGCACGATGATATGCAAATGACCTTTTTTTTGTTTTTTGAGAATCAAGCCGCAGCTTAGATTTTATTCATCATTGAGAGAGTTACAATCACGGCGAATACAATTTGAGAGGAAAATTGGAAAAATATCAGTCCACACAAGCTAAGTTCTCTCTGCCAAATTATCATGCGCAGATATGTGCAGCAAGATTAGCGCCTACAGGGACATAGCATAAAAAATCATAAAAGTCCCCATAAATTCCTCAAATTCTTGTAGAATATTCACGATCGCTTTTTTGTGGCAGATCCACAAACAAGCTGTGGAATAAATTAAACCCACAACTTTCCACAAAACAACACAATAGTTATAAGGGTTTGCGGAAAAGCCCATGGAGTTTTAGATAATTTGTAACATCCAAAAAATCCCAATTTTGGAAAAGTACAATGAAAATAAGTGGGAGAATAATTTTTTCAACATGTTTTTTATGGAAAACTATTTTGGTGTGATTTTTTAGCTTTACCATAAATAAAATAGTGAAATTTCATGCAAACAGCAGCTTGTAAGAATTTGTGAGAAAATCCCAAAACAGATAAAATCCTGAAATATTTACACAACAAACCATATTGTGTCTGGAGCCCTAAAAATCATAAATTTTGGACTCCGTTTGCTAAGTACAATAATTCGAAAAACATTCAACCAGTTTGAAAAAATCAAACGTCGTTTTTGAAATTCCCGCTTACTGTTGGGTCGTAACTGTCACGACTCATCTCGCTCGCCCCTCATTTGTGACTAGCTCCCACAGTTTCGCGCCTCAACCACCCCCGTCACCTCCGCCTGCTCTTGCCCATGCTATGTGCCACGTTGACGAGCCATTTTCCCGCGCGGACGGAGAGACCTGAGGCTGCCTGTGAGTTTCTCGTGCAACCGGCGGCGTCTTACCTATTTATCACGTGTTTGTCCTAGCTACTTAAGCTCTAGAGAACGCACTGTCATCTTCAGCTTGCCCACGTTCCATTTCGCGCAAACCTGACCTTGATTGCTCCTCGGTTTTGCAGGAACAAGTGCGTCATCTCCGATGCCGGTGAGCGCTTTCTCAGCTCTATCGCTCTAGTGAGCTTCCTCACCCACGACACCCACATCAATTTGATCTCCGTTCATCACTCATTCCTCTCCTTTCTCAATGCAGCTTATGGAGTCTCGTAGCACGATCGTGCTCACCTTCGTCCTCGTCTCCAACGCGCACCCGATCTCTCCAACATATTCCCGTCACTTCGATGAGTTTGGGCTCAAGTCCACCGCGTCATCATATGTTCCATACCATATTAATGCATTTCCCCCACTCAATGTAGATAGACTTGCCGAGAATCCAAGCGTTGTGGCCATCTTCCTCTCTCACGGTCACCGCTGCCATTTCTGTTCTCCTTCGAAGCCCAGTGAGCCTCAGACCAATTCCTTGCATCTACACCATCCCTAGCACCTCAATGAGCTAACGCGACACTCCTCGTAGCTTCTCCGTTATTGTGGTGAGTTGTCATCGTGAACCCCCTTCACGACGCCACTGCTCGTCGTCGACAAGTCGCCTCAACCCTTCCTCGTCCTTATCTTCTTCACCCTTGTGGTCATAGTGAGTCACTAATCCTCATGTGCATATCATTTTTCCATGGTCAAGTCCCTTGCGCCCATTCCTCCTTAGCCACTCATGGTGCCGCTGCGGTTGCATGCCGCCCCCTCCGGTGACCCTAGGTTCTTGTGCCCAGTCCATTAGCATCGCTTGGACTCATTGAGTCCAGTACGCCACTCCTTTGGCCTGGAGGATGCTTCCTACGCAAAGTACATTGTAGACCCGAAGCTAACCGCCGCTCCTCGCTACCGCAATGTCGCTGCGGCCATCTCTGTCACCGCCACCACCACCCATAGCTTCTCCCTACTTCCCTCTTTCCGTTCCACCGCTCAACGTCACTGCTCATCGCGTCGTTCGCTGGTGGCAAGCTCGCCATGGCGCTCAGCCATGCGCACAACTTTGCTTTTGCCTTTCTCTCTCTGCCAGTGGGCCCATGCGATTAAGAGTTGTTTAACGCTAAGTGAGTGAGGTTAAGGTTAATAAGTGTATGACGTGTGGGACCGGGTGAAAAGTTTATCAGAAATCTAATTTAAAATGTAATTAGAATGTGTCATTGACATGTGGGACCACGTACTAATCTCGGTTTTAAAACATGTTTTAAAACCCGAGAGACTGACATCTGGACCCCAGATGTCAAATAAGCAAAATCAAAACTAGGTTTAATCATTTTTAATAGATAATGAGTCTATTACATGTAGGACCGCATCTATTTTATAAATAAAAACTAGAGAATAAAACTATGATTCACTCACAAGTAGACCACACATGTAAGTTAATAAAATTTAGAAAACAATTAAGAAAAACCACTTTCAGTTCAGAGGAAAGTACATTTTCTCTGTTGAAAAGTGTAAACCTCAGTAGAATTAAGAGGAAAATACGCCTTATCTGTTGTAAAAGCGTAAACCTCAAAAAATATGCCTTCGATGTCACCCTTTTATTAATTAATTTTTGGAATTTCAAAACTGGAGCAAATTGAAATATTAATAACTTTTGCATATGAACTATAAATCAAGTAAATATTTTTGATAAAATCATCTAAAATCATGATCTATTTTAATATGAAAAAATATTTGGATTTTTTTGTCGTTTAAATTATTTTCTATAATTGATTTGCTTTCGGCTCTTTTGATTAGACGTCGATACATCGAACAAAATTTATGACGATCCTTCGTCCTCTTATTCAGAGCAACCAGAGCAAGGCAAGCCCCTCGTTTGACCATGTTGATCCTACTATTTTAATTATTGTACTTCTTTTTTGAAAAATCTATTATATATGCTTGTATGTTTGCTTAAAATTTCTATAATTGGGGATAACGGTAGTTATATTCCTATTCAATGTATGATACTCCTTGAAATATTGGTATTCGTACTGTTGTAGCCAATAGGTTATGGTTTAGGTAATAGATGATGTCGATTTGGGTATTTCGAGTGCGAAATCGCACAAATGCTTTGTCGGGCTCTAGATTAACTAAAATTGAAAAAATGGATGACATGTTTAACATGAATTTGAGATATTTTGAAATAATGGTCCAAGTGGGTTTACCTCTACTATTTTGTATAAAAATAAAAATGAAAAAATAGTTTGTGACGCGTGCGAGTTATATTATATTCTGGGAAATGAGAGATGTGTATATCACAAGTAGATAGGAGGAGATCCTCGTTCTGGTCAATTAAGGATCAGAACGCCAGTGCCACCAATCCAAGCCTAAGCGTACAACCACATGTGTCGGTATGAGATGACTTTAGATAATTAAGTCATTGAAAACTAGCCTTACATGTTGGTAGGCTAATGTAGTGCGAACATGACCAGGTAGGCATGTTCGAAGGGGGCCCCTTCACCGAAGCGTTGGGAACAAAGCTTGCCGACACAACGATGAATGCCTAACTGATATGGGGGTGTACCCGGGTGATGTAAAAGTTTCGATATATGCTCTAGACTACTTACCTAAGAATAGTCAGTAGTGGTATCGATGGAGGCCAAATATACTAGAGAATTCGCAAACTGTGGGTAAAGTTGTACACCTCTTGCATAGTATAAATCTATTTTAATAGCCATGCTCGCGGTCATGAGCATGGTTAGTGCTGTCGCATCGGGTATAGTTTCTATTTTGTAAAAACAGTTTTATTCGGGAAATATTGGGATGGATATTTTGGATGTTGTTTAAATTAAGTGTCATGTCTATGGCTGAAAGTAATATGTTGATCACAACCGAGGAGGGTTGTGATTTGTTATTTATCAAGTACCTACTTGTTGATTCTTTATTTACTTAACTACTCTTTAAATTCTGTTGTAAATTACTATGTATTGATGTGGCAAATAAAACTTGCTTAATACTGAAAATAACTTGTAGCATAGAGACTCATCCCTTGTTAGTCATGTATATATATATATATAAATTTTATGATTCACTACGAGTCTTCCTTAGTACGCAATGTACTCAATCTTGCTTAAATTGTTATTCAGATATAAATGATGAGCTCATGCCAGACGATGCGTTCTTTGCACCCGGTACCGAAGGGTTCGGTGACAGGTCTTTCTAGGACTTGTTTCCTGTCGGTTTCTTGAGGGTTTAGATGGGCATACCACTAGACTTTTGGTTTTTATACATGTTATGCTTTTGCTATTTAATTCGCTACTTTTGATACTTGTCATTTCATTTAGCCGGTCACCAGTGTATCATACACTGTGATGTAATTGCTTAAGTTAAGTACCATATTTGTTTCATGTTGTATGTATATTGTGTATAGATGTGCATGCCAAAGTTGTGGATGTGTGTACTAGCCACTGATCATGAGAATAGTACGGTACACACACGAGAGCTTCGAGTATTCAATGCCTGGGTCCGACATAATTGATCCCATAGATAATTGAAAACTATATACTCCCTCTGTCCATAAATGTAGGTCGTCATGGGTTCTGTGTGGTCAAGTTTTTGAAACTTTGGCCATTAATATATGTTAAACTATATAGATTGGCTACATGAAAATAATGCCACTAGATATGTCTTGCAAAATATTTTCATAATATTTTTTTGATAAAATTGCACTATAGGTCCCTGAACTTACAAGGTTGTGGCACTTAGCTCGCCGAACTTGCATTTTACTTTATCAGCCCCTTGAACTAGCTAGGTTGTGCCACTGAGCTCTCTGAACTTGTATTTTACTTTCTTAGCCCCCCCTAAACTTGCTAGGTTGTATCACTTAGCTCCCAAAACTTGTGTTGAAGTGAAGTTCATCGCATGAGATGTCGGCGACTTTATCCCCTCAGAATCTGGTGGACTCATCGCCACCCTATTTCGGTCGTGTTCATCGTCCCTATCACCTCACACCAACAAAATGGATTCTTCGGGCCCGGGAACGCTCCATGCTCGTGTCTTCGCCAAAGCTCCACCGTCGCAGCTTGCTGCTGCCCTCGCCTTTGCCTCCTTTGAGTCAGCCATGGGAGAGAGAAATATATTCCTAGTGCTAGGGCAGAAGCTACTCACCCTGCACGAACTCCATTTAGTCGTTTGCTAACAGAAAAGGCTGAGCTGGCGAATCACCGTGAAAGAGTGAGAGAGAAGTACTGTGCCCCTGCTTTGGCACTGGGAATGTACTTTTCTCTCTTACGGCTGACTCAGAGAAGGCAAGAGCGAGGGTGGGTAAGCTGCGACAGTGGAGCTGCAGTAAAGATGCAAGCATGGTGTGTTCCCAGGCCTGAAGAATCCGTTTTTCTCAGCGTGAGGTGACGGAGACGATGAACACGACCGGAACGAGGCAGCGACGAGTCTACCAGGCTTGGAGGAGACGAAGTCACTGGCATCACATGCGACGAACTTCATTTCAACGCAAGTTCAGGGAGCTAAGTGACACAACCTCACAAGTTCGGGAACCTGTAGTGCAATTTTCCTTATATTTTTTATTAGTTTTGCTAGTATATTATGATACTAAATTATAGTCAAAGTCTTACATTGGAGACTATGAATAGTAAATAAACAACCTACATTTGTGGACGGATGGAGCATTTGATACCGAAGACTTTTGTTAAGAAATAACCCTCTGATTTATATTAATAACTCATAGATAAAGTACACGAGTACACAACTTCTACATTAAAGATTCTAGATGAACAACGTGTTACTATCAAGTCCTTGAATCGATTGTTATGGACTTCTTTATCCTCCTCGTCATAGACTTATTATCTTGCAACTGTGTCATGATTGCTGACCACACGGCAAGGGGAAGTAGATTGTCGATGATCTCCATTGATGTGTAAGACATTTGTCATGGGAAAAGTGTTGTTTCTTGAAAGAAAATCAAAGCAGATTTATGTATATGCAACTTAGCACGATGTTGATCTCTAGCGTAGGTGTTGCCATCGTCGTCCAAGTGAGTCGATTCGATAAAAATCACCATGGGTAAATAAAATCTGGCTAATTAAGAACTCACAGGAGAAGAAAATCTAGAGAAATTGTTCTAGGAAAAAAACAGAAGAAAACTAAAGAAACGTAAAATTGCTTCTGGAATTCAATGGGCCCCACCCATTCAACGTCGACAAGAAGTAAAAGAAAAGGGGAGAGGAACCGGCGACGGACTGACGGAGTTGCAACTGGCGATTAGGGTTTATAGCACCTGTGGTTATGAGTCCAAGACGCATGTGCAGGTCCTGGACACCAAAGTTTAAGTCCTGGATCAGGCACTTATAATTTTAATTATCCCTCCAAATAGACAAGTTCATGGCCAGCCTGGCCTGGTCATCGAGCCAAACGTCGAACCGGACTCGTGCAAAAGAAGAAAAAAAAAAGCCCGACAAGAACACTAAAATAATATTTTATTCATAAAAAGGAATTTCAAATAATAATCTATTTGAAAAATTATCATTTTTTTACTTATGGCCGAAAGGCACGCCCGGCCTGGCCTTTGAACAGGGACTTTTTGTGGCCGTATTGGCGGATTATTGCTGCATAAGTGCAAATGTAGTCGTCGTCGTTCGGTATTTGCAAAAATAGCCCCATGCCACACGGTGACCATGCGGAAGAGGTCCTGGCGCTGACACGTAGAGAAACCGCACGGTGGCTGTGTGGGGGAGAAGAACCCATACGGTGGTCGTTCGGCGGAGGGCAATGTTGCACGATGCTCGTGCGATGGAGGCGCCTCTCGAACTACGGCCGTGCGGTGGTCACCTTTTCTCTCTCCTCCTGGATACTACTGATATAGTACATGAGCTCAAAAAATTATGAATTATTTTGCGAAACCTCTTGACATAGTGTACTTGCTTGTGTAATTTTTCATAATTATTTGAAGTCTCAATTTTTCTCACAATTTTATTTTAGTATATTGTTTGTATGAATTTCTAAATATAGAAAATGAGCTACAAAAATTATGAATTTTATTTTGAAGGCTCCTTACACAGTGGACTTGATTGTGTAATATTTCTAAAATTTTATATGTATTCTAAAATTATCTTGAAATAGAATAGACTTAATCATATTTAACAAAATTAGGGTTTAATGCCAAACATTTCCCTCAAATTCGACCACTACTTAACTAACTGACACATGAAAACAGAGAATAAGAAGTGTCAACATTTCCAATGGAGTTATAATGTAACTTTTCATACATAAAATTGATGACATTTCAAGTGTTACAAGCATTACATGACACACGCGTGGGTTTATTGCAATCGGGATGAAGGAGGAGGGGGTATTATCGCATGTACCCCAATTAAATAGGACACTCTTTGTTAATTTGTCAGTTTAATGTAGATGATATTCTTTAACACTGTATTATACCAAAGGCTAGATAAGCTTGTACACGAACCAACTGAGGAAAATGTGTGGCATGCAGATCATATAACAATATACTATAGCCTCCGACTCGTGTGCGTTTCAAAAGCTACATTATGTTGTTATATGATCTGCATGTCATAAATTTTCCTCAAATGGTTCATGTACAAGCATATCTAGCCTATGGTACAATACAGTGTTAAGGTGTGGATATCGTGAGGATATGTGCACGATCTCAGGATGATGAGTCAATTGGCAATGGCGTTATTGGTTTGCAAAATCTCGCGGTTTGTTTGCTCCAAGGTCGCAAAGCCACCGCGGCTCGACCGGTTGTCCGCGGCGGTCGATCATTGATGGAGCGTCCGGCCGCCATGGTGGCCGGTCCGACCGTGATTTGAAAGTTGGGTTTTTGGAGCTGAGCCAAAAATAGGTTGTGTAGGCAAGTTAGGGGAGTCTCCTGGATGTGGTCCCATCATTTTTGGAGCTCCCATCAAAAGTTCTATTCGATTGAAATTTCGGAAGGTTTGAATTTCTCGCTTGAATTTTGGCTAAGTCCTTTGGACCGTCCGACCGCCGTGATGGGAGCGGTCCGATCAAGATGAAATCGGTCGACCGCCCTATGGGCGGTCAGACCAGCGATACTTGAATGAAAGCCAAGTGTTGCATTGAGTTGATTTTGAGTGTGTGATTCTCTGAACTTCAATGCTTTATTGATGTATATCGCATTGCGGAAATCGACGTGGGTCAAGTTGAGAAGAACTTGTTCCGAAACGGTTTGTTTGTCTATTGTGTGCGGTGGCTTGCGGATCAACGACGCCAACGGTGAGTGGATCGACTACGCTTGGAGAGCCGAGGTCCGTAACGATCATGGATACCGGGTGAGGTCATGTGACTCAAGCATGGTGCGAATGGACAAGATGGATCGAACGGTGGTTCAAGCATTTGGTTGGATCAAAGGTGCGGATATCGATGCGAGTCTCGGAGGTTCCGATGGGATTCGGACAAGAGAGGCTTGGCGTCGATGAGAACCGCTGATCAACCTACACGTGGTGAAGCAGGCGATTGCTTCAAGAGTTATTTGTATGTGGGTCCCATGTGTAAGAGACCCAAAAAGGGAAACCCTAGCTCTCTAGTATAAATAGGAAGGGGAGAGGTGGAAAACCAAGCAAGCATTCATTTAGCCCCCTTCTTCCTTTTTCTAGGGTTTGGAGGAGAGGAGAGGAGAACTAGGGTTGGAGTGTGCTCCTTGTTGAGCTCTTGCCCTCCTTGGTGGAGAGGCTTTGTAAGCATCTATTGTGGATGAACAATCTTGTGATGCTTAATTGAAAGATCAATTGCTCCCTTTGTGTTCTTCTCTCTTTTGGATGTTTTTGGTGCTTCCTTGATTCAAAGGTTCATGCTTGGTCTCTTGGCCTACTTTACCTTGCTTTAATGTGTGGGATTACTACTAGAGTCATCTAGATCATCAAACCCCCACAAGCAAGTCTTGAATCAAGATTTCCTCATTTCTAGGGTTTGTGCACCTCTTTGGTAAAATCTCAAGAGATCGATTCTGCGAAGTGGATCTGACCGATCGTCGCTAGAAATAGGTCTCCAATATCTTTAGGAAGGTGTGCTAGAAATTTGGTCAAGTTTTATTGGTTGAATCAAAAGTTGGATCAAATTTCGTTTTGGATTTGGGTGGAGTTTTTCAAGATCGACTCTACCGTCCGACCGCTTCTTCAACGGTTCGACCGCCTGTGTTTCAGCACCATTGGTTTGCCGGGTCGAACCGCCGTCCACCGGTCCGACACGGTTAGTTGCCGGCCGTATCATTGATCACCGTCGGTCCGACCGCCGTGGTAGGTAGCCGGCCGACCGCCGTGTCCGATGAAGAACATTGAGTTCTTTTCTCCTTTTGTGTCGTGTGCTTGAGGGATTTATCAAATTCAACACAAGGCTTCCGTTGTGTGCTCACTGAACTTCTTAGCTTCCATAGCTAAAGGAGTAAAGTTCGTGTTGGTTTTGATTTAGGTGAGAAAGTTTGGAAAGCGCCTATTCACCCCCCCTTTAGTCGCCTTTCCGGTCCTACAAGTGGTATCGAGGCTGTTAGCTCTTTTCTATAGATCTTAACCGGTCTTTGGAGCCATGGCGACTGACAAGTATTCAACCAAGCCACACATTTTTGAGGGAGTTGACTTTGCATACTGGAAGGCTCGTATGCAAGCGTATATCGAGGCTCAAGGGCACGCTATTTGGCTAAAGGTGAAAAACCCTTACGTCGTGCCACCGATGACGATACGATCACCCGGATGTGGAGGCCAACAAAGAAGGCTCGAATTATTTGATCCAAGGCCTTAGTCGATCCGAGTTTGAGCGTGTTGCTCACTTGCGGTTCGCTCACGAGATCCGCGACACTTTGTGATTATCACGAAGGGTCCATCGCGATCAAGGAAGTGAGATAGAACCACTCAAGAAGGTTTACTCAAGATCGAACAAAGGCCCGTGAGTCTTTGGATGAGTGTGGGAAGATTCTCTAAAATTCTTCATGATCTCCGTATTTGTTGACTTGGTATTTTCGAGTCTAAAATGCACGCCACTTCGGGTGCTCTTGATGTGAAGGTGCAGGGTATGAAGATCACTTCCATCAATGACAACATGTCATGAGTGAGCTTACCATGGATAAGCTCTACTCGAGGTTGAAGACGCATGAGATTGACTTTATCTCGCGTCTTCCCAAGACAGAGTCAATGGCTTTAGTGGTCGACAAATCCAAGGGTTGCTCTTCGATTCTCTTGATTGTAGCTCATCCGCTTTTCATTATCTCGCTTTACATTCTTTGAGTGATGAGCAACTTGAGAAATTGCCCGAGGATGACTTAGCCCTCCTTTCCACCAAATTCACAAGAGCGCATAACAAGGTGAGAAATAGGAGGAGGAGTGGACCTATCACGTGCTTCGAATGTGGTGAGCCAAACCACATTCGCTCCAAGTGCCCCAAGCTAAAGGGCAAGGAGGAGAAGGAGACAAGAAGACATCCCCAGGAGAGGGATGCAAAACCCAAGAAGACAAACTATCGGAAGTTTGTCGGTAGGGTCCTTGCCGCTCTTGAGAATGTAAATATGAGCGATGTGGACTCGGAACGGAGGACGACGAGAGTGATTCTCGTGGCAAGAAGAAGGCGCATGACTTCACCCCAAGATGTGTTTCATGGCCAAGAACGACCACGACGATTCCTCCAAAGATGAGGATCCTTTTAGTGATCCCGATGAGGTATGCCCTTCTATTGCCGATATGAAAAGGGCTTTGGTGCTTCTTGAATGTAAATTACATAAGCAAGTAAAAATGATTAGGAAGCGTGACATTATGATTGATAATTTAAATCTTGAAGTTGTTAGGCTTAAATCTATCAATCCTGCCGATATTTGTGATTCTGCACTAGCTTGCTTAAAGATTTGACAAGCTTGAAATCGCTCATTCCTCTGTCACAAATCAACTAAAAGATGCTCTCGATGAACTAGAATCTTTCAAGTCTAGATTCGCTTGTTTAGATGTCATTCCTCTTGATGTGACCGCCATGGAAGCTATCCTTTAACTTGCTCTAATTGTGCTTTACTAGAATTAAAATTGGATAGTTCCTTAAAAGAATTGCAAAAGTTTGATGCTAGTCATACATGCTCTCATTGTAAGGATAATAGGATTAAGATGCAAGAGATGACAGAAACATTGATTTACTCTAGAGTTGCATCTTGTGAAAATTGTCCCAAGCTTACAATTGAGATTGAAGCCTTAAACAAGACCACGGAAGAAAAGGCTAAAATTGAAAGATCCATGTCTTTTATCGCTTCTAAAAGGTTATTGATTCTAACTCTTGTGTTTTGAATGCTGAAGTTGAAACCATGGTTAGTCAGATGCAAGAGGCTTTTAGAGTCAAGTTTAAGGAGCAGTTGAGTAGGATTCAGGAATCCTATTGTGTGTCTTGTCAGGCCTTCAAAGTGGAAGTGGCCCTTCTTAAGAGTAAGCGCAATGAGGTAATCAAGTCTAGCAAGTGTACTAGATGTGAGGAGTTAATGAAAGAGAATGATTACCTCAAGGTGACTCTTGAGAAATTTTCAAGTGGGAAAAACAAACTCAACATGATTCTTGATCAATCCAAGGTGAGCGTGAAAAATAGTGGTCTAGGTTTCAACCCCTAGAGCATTCCAAGAAAAACCCACCTAAGATTGCTAGAGTTGTGAAGAATGGTTTGTTTGAGCTAGAACCTCCTAAGCCATCAGGGTTGTTTTCAAATCCGGTGGTTTTGCTCAAACTCTTTACGGCAAGAAAGGTGCTTTCACTCATTCTGCAGACCCTCAAAAGGTCCAAGACCATTGCACCTTACAGAAGAAAGAAGGCCATCTTGTTGAGTTCGCTTCTCGAGAGCAAAACTTGAGAGAAAAGAGAGGATGAGCGTCCTAAGATCCATTAGAGGAGTCCTTCTCCGGATGTAGTCTCTAGAGCTAGGCGACTGCTTATCGCACCACACATAGGCCTAGATTTGTAGAGAACATTGTAGACTCTTTTGGTGGGTCTAGGCGGCATGTTGGATTAGGACATCGTGAGGAGAGACAGGGTAGCACCTAGGCAGGGAGTATCGATCTTTTGGTAGATCGTTTGGAGAGGTCTAGGTGGTTCTCATGTGCATTCTTATGATTTTGTTCTGATCATGTTTCACTATTACTCTGCTGCTCCCGGACATCGTGCTTCTCGATCTTGGATTCCTCGCTCATTTATCACTAACCCTTGAGATCGAGGCACGGATGTTTTCGATTGTGCCTTTTAGGTCCGTCGTGCGAGGAAGGAGGACAAGTGGCTTGTAGACTCGGGTGTTCTCGACATATGACCGGAGATTCTAGATGGTTCTCCTCCTCACACGTGCATCCGCAATGAATTGATTACATTTGGGGATGCTTCTACGGGACCGTGTTGCAAAGGGCACCGTGCGCGTCAACGACAAGTTCATGCTAAAAGACGCCGCTTTGGTGAGTAAGTCGAGGTATAATCTTCTATCTGCTTCTCACCGCTTGATGAGGGTCTAGAAGTGAGGTTTAAGAGAAGTGAGTGCAGAGTTCTAGATTCCTCGGGTGAGCTTGTTTTGAGATCTCCAGATTTGAGAAGATTTTACGTGCAAATTTCACATTTCTTTCATTTCAGTCCTAGGTGTCTGTAGCCTCGATTCTCATGACCTTGTTTTGTGGCATCGTAGACTTGGGCATATAGGTTTTGATCATTTGTCTAGAGTCGGTTGCAAGGACTTGATTAGAGGTTTGCCTAGGTCAAGGTGTCGAGAGATCTTGTGTGCTCACCAGAGACATGGTAAGATGGTGTCTGCTTCCCACCCACCTCTTACGTTGGTAATGGTGATGGACTGGACGACTTCTTCACTTAGATCTGATTGGTCCTTCTAGAGTTCGATCATTGGTGGGAAATGGTTTGTCTTTGGTGGTTGATGATTACCCGTGTATTCATGGGTTTATTTTCTTGCTTCTAAGGACGAAGCATTTGGATTCTTTAAAGATTTGGTCCTTAGAATTGCTGTTGATATTCCTGGAGCTTTGAGAGCCATTAGAAGTGATAATGGAACAGAGTTCAAGAATTCTTCTTTTTCTACCTTCTGCATGATAGGGAATTGAGCATCGCTTTCTTCTCCTAGAGTTCCTCAAACAGAATGGTGTTGTAGAAAGGAAGAACAGAACCCTTGTAGAGATGGCTCGGACCATGCTAGATGAGCATTCTACTCCTAGGAGATTTTAATGAGGCGATCTCTACCGCTTGTTATATCTCCAATAGGGTTTTCTTGAGATCGTGGTTGGGAAGACTTCTTATGAGCTTAGATTTGGTCATTCTCCCAAGGTCTCTCATTTCAAGATTTTTGGTTGCAAGTGTTTCATTCTTAAACATGGCAATCTTGATAAATTTGAGTCTAGATGTTTTGATGGCATATTTCTTGGATATCCTGCTCATTCTCGTGGCTATCGTGTTTTTAATGTTGATACTAACAAAATCGTTGAGACTTGCGAAGTCACTTTTGATGAGGCTAGTCCAGTACTAGACCCGATGCTTGTGTACAGTGTTCCGAAACTCAAGAAAGCATCTTCGTCGATGATGATTACGAGGATGAAGACCCAAACCATCCTCCGCTACCTCGAGAGGGTGGAGAGCCGCTACTACTACTTGATTTCACCGGCAGTCTCCTCCTATCCCCACCGACGATCCGAGTGGCTCTGTTCCTACCTCCACAACTCATGAGGTAGAGGCCACATCGCACCAGAGCACCACTTCGCATCAAATGACAACATCCACTGAGCAGATGATTGGGGATCTTCAAGAGCGAGTCACTCGCCTGTGTTTATATCTCCCGATTCCCATGCACATTCTCGCTTTTGTTGCTTCTTTTGAACCCCGAGATATCACCCATGCTTTATCCGATGCCTCTTGGGTCAATGCCATGCATGAAGAGCTTGAAAATTTTGAAAGAAACAAAGTCGGTTTTTAGTTGAGCGACCTTCCGATTCTCATGTTATTGGAACAAAATGGGTTTTAAAAATAAGCAAAGTGAGGATGGATTGGTTGTTCGCAATAAGGCTAGACTTGTTGCTCAAGGTTATTCCTGTAGAGGGCTTAGACTTTGAGGAGACCTTTGCTCCAAAGAGCTAGATTGGAAGCCATTCGCATTCTTTTAGCATTTGCAACATCCAAAGGTTTCAAGCTTTTTCAAATGGATGTTAAAAGTGCCTTCTTGAATGGCTTCATAGAAGAAGAGGTCTTTGTCAAGCAACCTCCGGGTTTGAAAATCAAAATTCCCAAACCATGTTTTTAAACTCTCTAAAGCCTCAGATGGATTGAAACAAGCTCCTAGAGCTTGGTATGACAGCTTAAGAGTTTCTTGCTTGAAAATGATTTCAAAATGGGAATGGTTGATAAAACCTTGTTCACTCTCGTGCATGGCGGTGATTTCTTGTTGGTTCAAATATATGTGGATGATATTATTTTGGTGGTTCCTCTCATGCTTTGGTGTCTAGATTTTGATTCTATGAGCGGTGAATTTGAGATGAGCATGATGGGAGTCGACATTCTTCCTTGGTCTTCAAATCAAACAAGCGAAAGAAGGCACCTTCGTCCACCGAGTAAGTATACAAAGGACCTTCTTGGCGCTTCAATATGGGAAGCGAGAGGCCAATGTCTACTCCCATTGCAACAACCACCGTCTTTGGACCACGATGAGGATGGAGAGTCGGTGGATCGGAAGTATCGCGATATGATTGGCTCCTCCTCTATCTTACAAGTCGAGGCCGACATACATTCGCCGTATGTCCGTGCGCTCGCTTCGAGCTTCCTCGTGCTTCTCATCGTCAAGCGACGCGCATATTCAGTACCTTCAAGATACACTTGACTTTGGACTCGTATTCTTCCTCTTGGCTCTTTCGATTCGAGCATTTTACGATCTTGATTTCACGGTGTAGAGTGGATAGAAAGAGTACTTCGGCACTTGTCATTTCTTGGGCACATCTCTTGTTTCTTGGTCTTCTAGAAAACAGTCTTCTGTTGCACAGTCTACAGCTGAGGCTGAGTATGTAGCCGCCGCCAGTGGTTGCTCTCAGGTTCTTTGGATTTTATCCACGCTGCGGGACTATGGGTTATCTTTGGGAAGTGTTCCTCTTTTCTGTGACAACACTTCTGCAATTAATATTGCCAAAAACCCAGTGCAACATTCCAGGACTAAACACATTGACATTCGATTTCATTTTCTGAGAGACCATGTTGAGAAAGGTGATGTTGTGCTTCATTTTGTAGAGTCTGAGCAACAGCTTGCAGATATTTTCACTAAGGCTCTTGATTCTTCTCGTTTTGCTGCTTTGCGGGGAGAGTTAGGGGTTATTAGTCCTATTGGGCTGTTTTGAGGGGGAAGTAGCTATTTTTGCATTCATTGTATCATAATGCATGCTTCATTTCATTTGTCTTGCATTGTATATTAAAACTAATGGAGCTTTGATTATTATCCCTGTATGACTTGTTTTCATTTTCTATACCTTGTCATATCGAGTGATAGTCTGCTAGACCTCTTTTATGGCTCTTCGCGTTTGGCTTAGCTTTTGCCTTGCTAGCTTTATATCTGTGAGCAATTTGAATCAAATCATGTCTTGTTGGATCTTGCGACTAGTTTTGCTCTAGTGATTCTCTTATGACTCTCGCCATGTCTTACAAGTCGATTTGAGTCTTAAACTTTTTGCGTTGAAAAATGAGCTTTTTATCTTCATAAGTCAAGCAAAAGAAAAAGAAAAATCTCTGTCTTAAAAAAGCGATCTCACCAATCCTTTCTCATGAGACGGCTTGCCATTGCACTAGGCATGAACTCAGGGGGAGTTTTGGATGACCTAGATCATTCTTTTAAGCTTATCGCTTGAGATGGTCGCGGCAAGGCTTGAGATCTAGCACAGCAAAAAAAAAGGGGAGAAAGAAAAAGAGAAATTGCCCAAAAAGGGCTAAGTGCTTGAGCTTTTGCTTCAAAAGAATTTTCTTAATGCTCAAAGTGCCTCAATTCTTATTTTGAGTCTCTTTTTACTTATAGACATGGCTTGACTCATTTTTGGTTGCTTTGAGTGGATCTATGATTTTGAGCAACCTTTCATGATTTCAATTTGTTAATCTCAGTTTACGCTATCTTGGTTTTAGCTTTAAAGTTACATTTTGCCATGATTGAATATAGCGTCTTCTCCTTATATGGCTTGGTATAATACTTGTACTGTCTATATGTATAATGGTAATGGCTCCTTTTCACTAAAATTCAAAAATAAAGTCATTCCTTCATGCTCTTTCTTTTTCATGCATCTTGATGAATTCATTGTCAAAGGGGGAGAAAGATTGTGAAGAAAATGATGTTAATAATGTTGGAACTTTTGGCTTCATACTCAAGGTTTAATATAAAAGAACTTCATAAAATAAAAATTTTGAATCTTTTGAAAATCTGTGATCATGGTGAGTTGAGTTTCTGGATTTCATTGTCTTATCTTATTTGATTTGCAATTGAAGAATACTCACAATGATCAAAGGTCAAATAGAACATTTTGTTTTTCAAATGGACCTTAGTGAGATTTTTGGCTACTTTCTGGAATGTGAATCCTTTTGTGCTTTCATTGCCTTATCTCACTTGCTTACACTATTCTGAAGCCAGCTTGGTCGGTTCCTAGGCTTTTTGTTGCTTATGGACCAAGTTGTGCCTTTATGCTAAAACGGCGAATTTTACTTTTCATTTTGAAAACCACATTTTCTTGAAAATTGCCAATGTGTTCATCAAGGGGGAGATTGTGGATATCGTGAGGATATGTGCACGATCTCAGGATGATGAGTCAATTGGCAATGGCGTTATTGGTTTGCAAAATCTCGCGTTTTCGGGTTTGCTCCAATTTGTCAAGCCCTTGGCGGCTCGACTATTGTCTTGGGCGGTCGGATCGCCAGGAGCGAATCCGGCCGACCATGGTGGCGGTCCGACCTGATTTGAAAGTTGGGTTTTGAGCCGAGCCAAAAATAGGTTGTGTAGGCAAGTTAGGGAGTCTCCGGATGTGGTCCCATCATTTTTGGAGCTCCAGTCAAAAGTTCTATTCGATTGAAATTTCCGAAGGTTTGAATTTCTCGCTTGAATTTTGGCTAAGTCTTTGGACCGTCCGACCGCCGTGATGGGAGCGGTCCGGCCGCATGAATCGGTCGACCGCCCTATGGGGCTGATCGGGCCGGCGATACTTGAATGAAAGCCAAGTGTTGCATTGAGTTGATTTTGAGTGTGTGATTCTCTGAACTTCAATGCTTTATTGATGTATATCGCATTGCGGAACTGACGTGGGTCAAGTTGAGAAGAACTTGTTCCTGGAAACGGTTTGCTTGTCTATTGCTGTGCAGGTGGCTTGCAGATCAACGACGTCAACGGTGAGTGGATCGGGACTACGCTTGGAGAGCTGAGGTCCAGAACGATCATGGATACCGGGTGAGGTCATGTGACTCAAGCATGGTGCAGAATGGACAAGATGGATCGAACGGGTGGTTCGAAACAGCTGGTTGGATCAGGCGGTGCAGATATCGATGCGAGTCTCTGGGAGGTTCCGATGGGATTCGGACAAGAGAGGCTTGGCGTCGATGAGAACCGCTGATCAACCTACACGTGGTGAAGCAGGCGATTGCTTCAAGAGTTATTTGTATGTGGGTCCCATGTGTAAGAGACCCAAAAAGGGAAACCCTAGCTCTCTAGTATAAATAGGAAGGGGAGAGGTGGAAAACCAAGCAAGCATTCATTTAGCCCCCTTCTTCCTTTTTCTAGGGTTTGGAGGAGAGGAGAGGAGAACTAGGGTTGGAGTGTGCTCCTTGTTGAGCTCTTGCCCTCCTTGGTGGAGAGGCTTTGTAAGCATCTATTGTGGATGAACAATCTTGTGATGCTTAATTGAAAGATCAATTGCTCCCTTTGTGTTCTTCTCTCTTTGGATGTTTTGGTGCTTCCTTGATTCAAAGGTTCATGCTTGGTCTCTTGGCCTACTTTACCTTGCTTTAATGTGTGGGATTACTACTAGAGTCATCTAGATCATCAAACCCCACAAGCAAGTCTTGAATCAAGATTTCCTCATTTCTAGGGTTTGTGCACCTCTTTGGTAAAATCTCAAGAGATCGATTCTGCAAGTGGATCGACCGATCGTCGCTAGAAATAGGTCTCCAATATCTTTAGGAAGGTGTGCTAGAAATTTGGTCAAGTTTTATTGGTTGAATCAAAAGTTGGATCAAATTTCGTTTTGGATTTGGGTGGAGTTTTTCAAGATCGACTCTACCGGTCCGACTGCCCTTCAACGGCGGTTCGACCGCCGTGTTTTCAGATCATTGGTTTGTTGGGTCGAACCGCATCCACCGGTCCGACCGTTGGTTAGTTGCGGTCGATCATTGGATCACCGTCGGTCCGACCGCTGCGTGGTAGCCGGTCGGACCGCCCGTGTGTCGATGAAGAACATTGAGTTCTTTTCTCCTTTTGTGTCGTGTGCTTGAGGGATTTATCAAATTCAACACAAGGCTTCCGTTGTGTGCTCACTGAACTTCTTAGCTTCCATAGCTAAAGGAGTAAAGTTCGTGTTGGTTTTGATTTAGGTGAGAAAGTTTGGAAAGCGCCTATTCACCCCCCCTTTAGTCGCCTTTCCGGTCCTACATAAGGAATACCATCCACATTAAACTGATAAATTAACAAAGAGTGCCCTATTTAACAATATTATTCATGAGGATAGTTGGATCTACCATCTATGCAATGGTGTCTACAACTAGTCTCCGCGGTGCCATAGCCACTTTCCCTTGTCTCAGGGTTGCCCACGGTGGCGGTGCATGTCGAAGTCATCCATGTCCTGCAATTCTATGATATAAGTGGATCGTGCAATAACAAACGTAACAAGGATGTAAATTGTATATAACTCATGTCCTCGATACGGAATGTGGCTGGGCGACCGGATATGCTACGACGTTGGCCGGTCTCAGTCGAAGAAGCCTTCCCCTCCCCCTTGTCGTGGGACTCCCCACGTTATTGTTGTACATCGAAGTCGTCCATACCCTACGATTCCATGATGTAAGTGTGTTGTACAGTACAAAATGTAACAAGGAGTCCGACATATGTCATGGGTATTGTATATGTTTTGCCTTCTTCGCAAGCCACTTGTGCTTCTGCAACAGCCTCGTGTAGAAGTTTGCTGATGAGTCCGACATATATGGGTATCGTAGAAGTTTCACTGTACATAACAAAACAAGACGGACAATACATTAAGTTACAACACTGAATGATGACCAGACGAGCTCCTTCCATTGGGGCAATCCTTCATTGAGTGCCCAAGGGTCTTACATATCCTGCACTTGATTGTGCAGCTAATACTGATACATTGGCTAGCGTCATTCCGGAAGTGCCACGTCTGCCGACGTCCCTTCCCTGTTGTCTTCAAGATCTTGTTCAGGCCCCATTGCACCCTGTCCGCCACAGATCATTGTAGTTCATGTCTAAGCTGTACGAGTGAAACTCCGCAGTCCATGTACCGAAAGGTGCTGCATGTCGTAGTACTCAGAGATATACGACGTAGATAATTGCCTCATTTACGCACACACCTTGTACACATGCGAGCATGGCTTGTGCAGGAGCTTCGGCTTGTTGCAGGTGTATGTTGTGTCAGGACCAGCCGGGTCGTTGGACCTGGGCCCCTCTGTGTATTCTGAACTAGTCCCAAGATCAGCAGCTAGTCCGCATAGTTTGCAATATCGATGTTATCATATCCATGCAATAAGGTAACTAAGAAGCAAACGAAATAATATTACTTAGCAGCAAAAACACCTTATGGTCAAGTCTTACAGAGTTTGTCACGCTGGGCTTAAGACAACAGAGTAAACTTTCAGTGGAATAAAATAACTCGTGGTAGCCATCCGACATGCACATTGGCAATCGAGTTGAGAACGCATCCTAGTTTGCATGGTCTTCGAAGTACTCCTCTTCATAGAACTCGATATTCTCTGGTTCATCTGTGGTGACTGATCAACAAAGGGCGTATAGCCGTGAGTACATAAAGTACTCAGTAAGTCGTAGGAAAATGTATGCAAATAGTATTCATGCAAGGCTTGACAAGGATAGCATTATGGTTATTTTGTAGAAGGCAATATTGATAGTAAATACTGTAAATAGATTGAAAAACATAATTTAAAAGATTAAGTACACAAAGCATAATTTAAAAGATTAAGTACATAAGTAAACAAGTTCTTTGAAAAAACTAGTGAACACCCTGTTCACTTCCCAACCAATAACCAACAACCAGACCGCTTCCCAACCAAACCATTCTAACAATTTTATGAAAATCTACCCCTCGTGTGAAATCACTAGTCATTGTCCATAACCAGGGACATAGCTATTCGGATAGTTTTTAATACTCTACAGAGGTTGTACAGTTTGACCCACAAGAGATAATCATCTTAATAAAAATACATATTTCCTTAGACATGTGAATCAAGGAAAGACTATCACATGCTTTTACAAAGCTCAATTTTGACTCGGTTCTGCTCGCTAAGGTTTCGTCATTTTGGACCCCATCTTGCGCCATTTCGTCAACCAAAACAAAACTGAACTAAAACTTTGCTAATTAGTTGGCCAGGTCCACCCCATCCTGGACATGTGGTTGTACGGTATGACCCATATCAATGGCGCACAAAGTTAAGTCCATAGTAATTACTCAGGCGAGACTACCTCAACCTATGTGATTCGCGCCCTTTGCTTCGCACATTCCTCCTTTATTACCAGAATACTCGCTCGAGCATAAATCATTTTCGTTCAACCCGGTCCAATGGCAACCCTTGCCATGGCACAATAAATTTTAATAACAGTGGCTTCCACCATAATTTCATATATCATTAAGTCAAGATTAATCATTTATAAATATGTTATCGCGATCCCAACATACAACTAAAGCATGGCTAAGCATAATACGCACCCATGTTGGTAATTAAATATGTTCAACTAAAATTAACCCAACCTATGGTGTCTAAGGGTACATGTCAACATGTCATTCTCAATTATTCAAGGAGGCATAATGATAATTAGGCATTTAACTATTCTCAAAAGCATTTTTATACAACTAGCTATGCATGTTGATATAAAATAATATAATTTTATAGACTGGGTATGACATGATCAAAGGTCTACGACTTACCTTCGTTGAAGAGTTGAGATGCTTCGGTCGACGAGTCCGAGAATTCTTGAGAGAAGTCGGAATCTACACGTGCAAAAAGAGCCAAATAAATAAATAAAAATCCAAATAAACTCCAAAGAAATTACCAAACTAGAACCAAAAGAAAGGTACTGAATTTAGAAATTTGAATCACTCGAATCGGAGCTCGAATGAAGGAGAACAGCTCTCGAAAGTTTGAAAACACATGGTCGGAAGGGGGGTACGACTGGTCGGCAGGAGGTTCGACCACACGTGGTCGAAAGGAGTCTTCGACCACCTGGTCGGAAGTGGGCTTCGACTGCACGTCGGAAGTTTCCACCGCACGGTCGGAAGGAGGTTGCTAATGGATAGCGGGAAGGCTACGATAGCACAAAATAAAATTTTACCGTGCAACCTAGGAACCTCTCGCTAGTAATAGATCACGAGATTACCACTAGACGCGCTGACTCGTAGCGAAAGTAGAGTCGATGTAGCGAGTTGATGCAGTCGTAGTTGTACTCGCCACGTGTCTTCTCCTCTGAGTAGTCGTACTCGCCGCGCGTCTTCTCCTCCGATTGGTCGTACTCGCCGCGCGTCTTCTCCTCCTGCTCCTATGATCGTCACGAGTTGCGGATCGTCCTAGTGCTGATACTTCACAACAACACCTCCAAGGTATCCACACGTACGGGGCAGGGGCACCACGTGCTGGAGTGCTAGCACCGGCGGCATGGTTGAGGAAGGCGTAGCTATTAGGGTTTCGGGAGTTCTTCAAAAGATCATCACACCCCTTGCCACCGCTCCTCTATTTATAGGTATCCATAATGGGTCTCATACTTGAGCCCCATTAGGAACTCGTGGCCTATAAGAATTCGGATCACCATCCAAATCAAATAATAGCCCTTTAAGTGTGCGACCCTATAGGTTCATGTGTAATCAGTTGTAACTCGGAAACTCTTTTTCGACCACTAGTCGTTAGCGGTACATGGCAGCACATAACGATTCCCAAAACATACATATAATATATCGGACGAACCTTAATGCATTATTATCTATGACCAGGTCCATATCACTAACGACCACTCGTATCTCTATATGACCAGTTCATATTTGGTCTCGACCAATTCATAACTCCTTACAACCATGTTTCGACCACTTAGTGACCATGTTCGACCAGTCTACGACCAGCTCGTATCTCCATACGACTAGTCCGTATCTGATCGAACTGAAAGACCTTCTCGTGTATTCTCCCTTTGCCTCACGATGCCTGGTTGAACTCCAGGTGAGATGTTGTATCATCCATGGAGTGTTCAATACTTTCTCGATCAAGTGTCGAATAACTTCATATGGTTGACACTTCGACTACTAGTTGCATGGCCATGCACTTTCTTTATCCGACCACAACGAGGGGCCCAGAGGCATCTCTCATGTTATATTAAGTGGGGCAAATCCTATATCCGATCAGTCACATCCCTCCGTATATTTCATAGCATATCCGAAAGCTACCTTTATAACTACCCAGTTATGAGTAGCGTTTGGCAACCCCTAAGAGTGCTACTGCACATGTAGGAAATCATGCTGATCTCAGGTCTAAGGATTATACATCATTATTGCTTGAGACCAACTAATGATACATAGAATCATAACAATCTCAATAATGTCTCAAGGTGGGTCTTTTCCAACACCATGTTCTCTAATATGTGTCTATATTATTGGTTTGATATCTCCATATCCATGACATGTAAAACATAGTCATCAACCAATACGTATGCTAGTCTATTCATATGTGTTCTCATATGTTTCCGACCAGTGAACGTTTAAGAATAATCATCGCAGAAATATAGAGTTTCACAATTAAGTCACATACTTGATAATAAATATTATTGATATTATTCTAGGAACAAGATAACATATTATCCAATGTTATGAACTGAGAGACCATGTGAGAAGTGTCCCCTTGCGAGTGATGAGTATTTGACGCTGTTGTTGAAAAGTTTGTGATTTGATTCATCGCCGTAGTCTGTCTGCAGTTGTGATTAAGATCGCGGAACTTCCGCCACAGGAATGCGGAGAGCCGATCATCGGAACTTCATACAGGAAAGCGGAACTCCGATTAACCCGACCAATGTGTTCATTTTTGGTTTGTAGCGGAGCTTCCATACAGGATTGCGGAAGTTTCGATCATCGGAACTTCCGCCTTGGTGAAATCGGAACTTCCGTTTGTGTGCAGAACTAAGCAGTGAGTGCATAGTTTTGATTTTGAGTTCATGAATGGTTTTGAGTATAATGCAAATGTTGATTCTAGTATCTAGAGCAATGCTATGTGATGTGTTTCTTGTTTGTGCTGGTTGCAGGACGTCGAGGCGGAGTCGTGGCGAGACACGTGGAGACTGGACTAGACGCAGGCGGCGTTGAGGTCAGAACGGTCAAGGTGTGTCGAAGACGGCGTGCACTCGAGGTGGTTGCGAGTCGTGGACAACAAGGAACGCGGGACCTTCCAGAAGGTGCACGAGGGACGAAAGGGTAATTTCGCAAGGCGGCACAAGTGGAAGAGGGATCTGTTAGGGTTTAGCCGGCGTAACGGGTTGGAGATCCGTTAGCCAAGGGCTATAAATGGAGGTGAAGGCCTAGTTGTTTGAGAGACTTTTGGAGAGAGCATTAGGGTTTGCTAGTCAAAAGTGGCTTTGAGAGGTTGTTTTGGCTTTAGGGCTTTAGTTGTTGAGAGAGATAACAGAGATGCCTTCTTGAAGATTCTCCCTGTCTTCCCTTCTTGAACTTCCTGTTCTCGTGTGTGTTCTTGAGATGGAGAGGGAGAAAATGGATTGAGTTCTTTGTAATCATTCCTCTGTGTGTGTCTCTGTAATCAATTGATGCAAGGAATGAAAAATCTCTTGTTTACATTCTTGTTCATCTCTCTGTTCTTTTCTTTCGTTAAGGCTTGATTTTTGATATCTTGGTTTTTGGTTTGATTCTGGTTGAGAAGTGCCAAAATGGGTTGCTCTCTGTTGGGATGATACAACAAGATCTTTTGATCAACTTTTTCCAAGAGCAAATCAACTGTAATCTCAGTTCTTGTTTTTGGCCTCCTCTGTTCGTCCTTCCCGTGCCTAGGCTTTGTATGAAAAACTTGTTCCCTTTCTTGAGATGGTATGAAACTTAGCATGTTGAATCTATAGGCTATTAAGTAGCTACCCTCAAAGTTTCATCACTCAAGAATCCAAGAATCATGCGAATTTCAGTTTTTGGTCTTTATTGTCAAATATTCAAGAAATCTGATTTCACTTCGATTAATGGATCTTTGTCTGTGATTCCTTCTCAATGAGGTCAAGATGTTGTTTAGGATGATGTCTTGTGAGACTTGACCCGAGAAGAGCAGCAATCTTTGAGTATTTTGGATTTTTGGAAATTTTCAGTTCGTGATGTTCTTCTGTCTGGGAAAAACGGAACTTCCGCTGTTTACACGCCGGAACTTCCGCATCTGAACTTCCATGACTGGAAGTCCGAACTTTCGATTCGGCGTAAACGGCCCGGATCTCTGTTTCTTCATTTTTGATTCATTTCTTTTCTCTTGATTATCTGAGGGTATTGTTTATCAAGTTGAATACTAAAGAGGGGAAGATCTTAAATTTTTAAAGGCACCATTCACCCCCCCCCTCTGTTGCCATTTCGATCCTTCATGAACATAATAAAATATAATCATCTTTATGATTGCCTCTAGGGCATATTTCCAACAGTACGACCACATGGTCGGAAGGAGGCTGCTACTACAGTATGAAGCGGCAGTGTGGCGAAGTCTAGAGGTGGGGCTCTTCGGGCCTAATGGCACGCCGGTGCTATGCGCCACGACGAGCGGCGGTGAAGGAAGCAACGGGGAGAGGGGAGTGAGGCAAACCCAAGGTGCACGGTTTCAGCGGCGAGGCTCAATGGAGTGACCGGTGGCGAGATCTGGCTTGCAGTGGCGCTAGAGCTCCGACGGCGAGGAGGTGTGCACGGGGTTAGACGCGCCCTCGCGAATCCAACAAAGGCGACCACGACGACCGAGGGCTTCAATGGCAGCACTAGAGGCGGAGGCGCGAACTCCAGCTGGCGGTGGCAAAACCTGGAGCACGACAAAACGAGAGCGAGAGAGAGAGGGAGAGTTGAGGGAAAAGCAAGAAGGGAACGAGGGGGTTCTGGTTCTCCATTTATAGAGGAAGGAGGAGTAGCGGAGAAGCTTTGCGGAATGGGCAGAGCTCTGGACGGCATGGGCGTGGCGCTACGACAAGGACAAGACAGGAGCAGGTGGGGAGGAGAAAGAACAGAGGGGGTGGGTGCGGCGAAAGACGGACAATTAAATGCGCAAGCTGACGAGGAAATCGAGGGAGGGAATCGCGTCGGGGGCGACGACTTTCGTCGCGGCGGTGACGCACACGAACGCTGGCGATATGGGCACGGGGAAGGAGACAGTGACCAGACGAAGAGGAGGCTGACAGATGGAACCCGCTGGACAGAGAAAAGAGAGAGAAGGACCTGGTAGGAGGGTCTGATCGAAACCAAGAGGGTGGTCAAAAAATGAGAGGGTAGTCGAAAATAGGAGGGCGGTCGAAAACAAGTGAGTGGTCAAAACCGAAAGGGTGACCGAAACCGAAGGGGTGGTGTGGTCGACGCGCGGGGATAGGAACTGGCCGACGGGGATTCAGAACAGACAGATAAATGGGACTTTAAATTACCAGAGAACTTCAATAAACTCAAAATAAACCAAATTTGAATTAATTGAAGTTTGATCAATTCATATTTAATTATTTTTGTTGTCTAAAATTCCAAGTTAAGCTTTAGCAACTTCAACAAAAATCAAATTGTTATTTTTATTTTTTAAAAATTTTCAAAAAAAAACCCTAAAAATTGGGATGTTACAATGTTGCCACATCACCCAGGGTGCATACCTGTTTCCTTCCCCCTTGGCATGACTGTTGATATATTTCTACCGAAGTTTGATCTCGTACTTCCTCTTAAGGCCATCGATCACCCGGATGTTGTGCATTTGGGCTTTCTTCATCTTCTAGTCCATGTGTCTCTACATATTCTCGGACCACTGCTTGGCTTCATTCATCTGTTGATTAGCTGCGGTGGCTCTATTGATGAAACAACCAACAGTGCGAGTCTATATCTCCTCGACGAACGCAATGATAGGGAGGCACCACGCACCTTTGAGGACGCTGTTGTACACCTCATACATGTTGGTTGTCATAGTCCTACTGCGCATCGTCTATGTCATAGAGAAGGGACCATTTCTCCAATTCAGGAGCGTGGCGATGAATCAACTCTGAGAAACTTATGGTACTGCTAGGTTTCTCTCCCTCCAGTACCTCCAGAGTGGACTCCCTTATGCCTCGTAGTCCGGTGTTCGAGGTCTCTCTAGATGGACTCAAACTTTCGTCTCTGGTTCTGCAGACACAATGCATTGAACGTGTTCACAACTTCCCGACTGTGGAACCACGTGAACAAGTTAGATACAAGATGCCTCATGCACCACCGGGCTTGCACGTTGTTCCACTGGTGAGGGGGTTCCATCCCAAACTGTATGGTGTTGAGGGCTGCCAACAACCCAGCATTGCGGTCTGTGATAAGATATATATTGATATCACACAAGCAAGTACACTATGTCAGGAGGCTCCACAAAAGTTTTCATAATTTTTGAACTCATATGCTATATTTAAAAATTTCTACCGATAACACTATCTAGAGGGAGAGAAAAGGTGACCGCTGTGCGGCAGTCTCCTCCACCCTTGCGAAATCCTCTCCGATGTGCCGTGCGGTTTCTCCGTGTATCAACGCAAGGACCACGTCCGCATGGCATAGGACTATTTTTACAAATAACGGACAATGACGGGTACATTTACACTTACGCATTCGTCCATATACATAATACTGACGTAAACCGCATTTGTTCATATATACAGTACTATACATATGAGAGGAACACGATCCTCGATGTGAACAAATCTGGCGACGATCACAGAAATGCGGCGCATAAATCCTATCCTATGATGTGGTGGATCTTTATAAAATTACTGACAAATTAAAACTGCCCCCAGCAATTACGTGCGCTCCCAACCAAACATGTACAGAATCTATGCGAGGCGCTAGCTGGAACTGGTTCTTAATTAGCCAGCACAGAGAGATCATAATACTAATTGCATGCCACCACAGAGAGATCATAATACTAATTGCATGCCACCCAGAGAAGATTAGCTCGGATCGAGTCGGGATTTCCTTCCAAGCATAGCGATCGGCAATAATTGGCACACGCTGTAGCGCGGGCAAATCTTGGAACGATCCATCACACTTGCCGCATTTGGGATCCGGATAAGGAGAAGAAATTAATGCGGAAAAATATATATGGTAGCAAGCCAGCAATGCAAGCTCATCCATGCGTATCGTATCTCCCCGGAGTCAATGCTGAGATACAGCTCGGTTTCTCGATCGAGAATGCCCTCTCCTTTTAAACAGGAGCGCGCGTGCGTAGATCGACGCGTACGTACGTCGTCGTGAAGGTTAACGGGGCGAGTGATCGATCGACCATGGGGAGCGGCGGCGGCGGCGTGAGCAGCAAAGGTTTGACCGGGAAGAAGAGGAAGGCGGCCGGCGGCCCCGGCTCCGGGGAAGTGCCGGCTACTCGGGAGCCGAAGCGAGGGCTCGGCGTGGCGGAGCTGGAAATGATCAGGGCGCAGCTCGAAAAGGCGGACAGTTTCTACATGGTCCCGTCGCTGTCGGCGCCGGTGGCAGCGCCACCGCCGCCTCTGGTTGGACACTTGCCCGGCGTGCGACACGATCAACGCGTATGTACTGTGCAATGCAATCATAGCTTAAATCACTTTATTCATATGCATATATGCGTACGTACGTGCGTCAGGTAGTGTGAAGTAATTTCCACTGCAAGAATTTTTCGCTCTACCCATGAAGGAAGAACGAACTACGAACACGAGACGATACCATGCATATGCTGTTCAAGTCTGTTAGTGGCTAACCTCGTGTACGCACGCGTAATTCATACAGGCTGGGAATGGAGCCGTGCGGAGAGATGATTATATTCCATATTACGGCGCCCAGCATTATGCTAATGGTGTTTTGCCCAGGTACTATACATATTCATGGTCGTCACTACTGATGATATTCCCTTGTGCAATCCTGTTGCTCAACCAGTCTTGAACTTGTGATAGCGTTCTGATCGACCAACTTCGATCGCTTGATACTGCGAAAGATGGAGAAGAAACTTGCTTTGCACTTGCTATCGTAAGCTCATCATCTGATCATCCTCCATTGCCCCCCTTGTCGTCGTGTGTAGCGCTAGCAGGTTCCTGGCGTCAAACGGCCATGCTTTCCAGCGTCAGATCAATCAGGCTGATCAGAACGTCGTCACTGCGATCCATCCCCTGAAACAGCCTGCATCATCTGAGGTACATTATGCGTGCATGCTACCGTCGTACAGGCTGTTGATTTGCCGTACATTCATGTACTTGATAATCAACACTTGGGCGCAGAGTGTTACTACCACGTACTTACTTGATTTGCCGTACGTACATGCAGGAGTCGTACCAGCTGCGGCTGCAGGATCACCGTCGCCGGCCGCAGCCGCAGCAGCACGGCCAGATGAGCAGGCCCCAGGTTGCCTTTGTGGACCTCGTCGACTCCGACGACGAGGGCGCCGCCACCGCCGTGGAGGAACTGGACCTGGAGCTCAAACTCTAGATCGATTTATTTGTTAGTATACTGTGGCTAGATCCACAATGCAATTTCTGTCAGATCGACGGAACCAATGAGTGGATTCTTATTTGTTCTTTTGCATTGAATTAGCTATAGCAGTGCAGGCATGTATATGTACCTGTCTCGATCATTGTGATAGGAATAAGAATACATTGGCGTTTTTCCTCTCACAAAATAGGAATTTCTAGAATGCACATGCATTCAAATTCTATTAATTTTGATCAAAAACATAGCTTAAAATGCATGGTTTATGAAAATGGTACGACTAAATTTTTTATAAAAAAATATTTTTCAAAATAATGCAATTTTACAACTTTTTCTGAATATATGATAACAAATTTGAGGATTTTACCATCTTATTGGCTTAAAAAATAAATAAATAACTTCACTATTCTATGAGCGGCGGAGTACTGTAGAAGGTTGGTTCGTATATATCCAAGCTTGTAATACTCCATACGAATACGCTTTATGGTGAGTTTACGTAAACTGGAATGACGCCTTCACCTCCGCCGTCCAAGCGCCTCCCCATACTATAAAGACGCCCCTTCCTCGCAATTTTTTTTAAAAAAAACCAGATAAAAAACAAAAACAAATAAAACTCGACGTCGTCGCCACCTCTCTCGCCGTCGACGAGTCACGGCGGCGGCGTCGGCAGCGACCGGGCACCCCGGCCGCGTCACACCATGCCCGATCCCACCAAACCCCCCCCCCGCCCCCGCCGCCGCTGCCGCCTTTGCGGCCTCTGCCTCGGCACCGCCCTCCTCGCCCTCCTCGTCTCCGCCCTCGTCCACCTCCTCTCCCCGCCGCCGCAGCCAGCCCCTCCCGCGCTTCTCCGTCATCATAGACGGCGGCAGCACCGGCACCCGGGCCCACGTCTTCGCAGCGGGACCCGACGGGCGTCCGGATCTGGCGCGCTCCGCCGTGATGCGCGTCTCCCCGGGGCTCTCCTCCTTCGCCGCCGACCCGGCGCGCGCAGGGGAGTCTCTGCGGCCGCTCATGGAGTTCGCCAGGGAGAGGGTCGGGGGCTCGGGGGGCGCCGCGGCGACGGAGGTGCGGCTCATGGCCACCGCCGGGCTGCGGCTGCTGGAGGAGCGCGTCCAGGAGGCGATCTTGGCGTCCTGCAGGGACGCGCTCCGGGCCTCCGGGTTCCGGTTCGAGAACGCTTGGGCCAAGGTGATCCCAGGTACTGTCGGTTCCTAGCCAGTTTTAACTGGGGCAAAATGATCTTAGTCTAGTTTCGTGGTCATTGGCTGGGGTATTGAATTGAAATGGGGGCATGAATATGATGATGCCGTGATGAATTGGAAATGCGTCCTGGAAATGTGATTTCAGGTGGGGTTGTAGAAAGAGCACCAATTGCTTTTTTTTTTTTGTTGTGGATGTGCTACGGTGAATTTGGAACTGACTTGCTCAAACATGTAGTGGAGAAGCAGTTTTCTTTGGTACAATTGTTGCCTTTATAGTTTGAATTGTGAATACCTTCACTATTGAAGTGTTATATTCAGTTCTGAGTGAGGTTCCTAGATGATCTTTATTTTGATCTAGTAGGATAACATCAACAAATGAACTAACCATCCAAAAAGGGAAGCAGCTATCAAAAATGATGTGGGCAGGTGTGAATCAGTAAATGTAAAAGCTGTTGGGATGTGTGCAGTGGCATAACGTGGCCCAAAAATTAGGGGTGGCAATTGCTAACAAACACTATATTCCATTGCAAGACAATGGAGACCATATTCCACAGCCTAAAGCCTTGAGGAAAAGAAATGATGGCTGTGTGGAATAGAGGGCCTCCACTATGCTCAGCCATTGGATGCGTGGATATATACATGGCTTTCGTGTCATTGGTTGGAATATTTCCGATATGGATTCTAACTCTGGCTGGTACCTTTCTTGTAGGTTCTGATGAAGGCATCTATGCTTGGGTTGCGGCGAACTATGCTCTTGGCACACTTGGAGGGGATCCTCACAAAACCATTGGAATAATTGAACTTGGGGGTGCCTCTGCTCAGGTTCTCTGCTGAACACAGACGTAGTCTTTGTTTTCCTTTGCTTTTGGGTCTTGGATCTTTTTTAACCATGATGCATGCTAGTAAGATACTAATAATGTAGTTATATATCAGAAAAGACTCACATACCTGATGTGGTGATTGCTAGTAGCTCTGTAAATTGCTTCGGTGATGAGGAATAGCCAAATTTCACTTACTTTTTCAATGTCAATACACACAATAGCTTAATGTCCTGGTTATATCCCAGGTAATCTTAATTATCTGCTAATGTAATTGCTGCCTTTTTGTTTCAGCTGACATTTGTTTCTGATGAGGTACTTCCTCCAGAATTGTCAAGTAATTTTACTTTTGGTGAAACAACATACATTCTCTACAGCAACAGCTTTCTAAACTTTGGACAAGTGAGTTATTTGTATCCATTGAACCCTCTACTTTATGGATAATCATGTAAAATTCTACAGTACATTAACCATATGATTTAATCATTTACGTTCGCAGAATGCAGCACAAGTCTCGTTCCATGAAATACTGAGGTCAAGAGGTATCTTTTTACTTTTTTATTCTATCAATGCTAAAATATAGCCATTCCAGATTTTTGCCATCCCTTGCGATGATAACTAAGGAATTCAGTATCTGATGGATGAAGGGAACACTGAGACCCTGAAAATATACCCCGTAAATGGGAATATTATAAACAGAACCCCACTTAGCTGTCCTTATGTTACTTAGTCAATGTAATGTCAATAAGTAATACTTACTATAACTATTCCGGTGTGCTACAAAAGTACAAATGTCCCAGGACTGCAGTTCAAAGCAACAGGTGTCATATTTTTTTTTCTCGAACACGCAGGAGGACTGCGTATCTTTGATTCAGAGAGAATAAAAGGTCCAAATTACAGGACATCACCCCACCTTGGACCAGGATGAGGGATGTAAACCATTGGCACTACTCTTACGCACACAAGGACCTGACCGGACTAATCCCCTGTTTTAAACTCTAGATCACCACCCTTTCTAGGTGCAGAGCAGCGAGCCCCTTGGCTCCAGCTACCTGCCACAAATGTGCTTCATCTATGAAGGCCTGAAGAGCTCCATGTAGATTTGGGGCAGATCCATCAAAGACACAAGCATTGCGATGTTTCCAGAGGATCCATGCTCCCAGAATGACAAGGGAATTAAAGCCCTTTCGATATTGTTTATGAACTTTCTTCCATGACCTTCTCCACCAATCTGCCAAGGATTTAGCACTGCGGCTAGGCACCAAATCAGACAAGTTCAAGGGATTCAGAATGTAGAAATAAAACTGCCGTGCGAATTTCCAGTTTGATGAATGCTGGGTTAAATTTTGTTGAATCTGTTATATCTGTCGTTATATCGGTTTTACGATACGCTTGGTAACAGAACAGAGTGCAAAGCGTGTATGAAACCAGTGGGGATAAAGAAATTATTTTAATAATTCCATTGATTAGCTTACAGAACTACTTGCCTGCAAGTACCAAGTACCTGCCAGTGTCTCATCATGACTCATGTGATTGCAGACTCTTCCAAAAATGGTACACTTGTTGATCCTTGTGCTCCTAAAGGATACTCTCGCAACGAAGAAGTAATGGTGAGGACAAGTGGTGTTTCAAGATCAAAATTAGAGAATCAATATGTTGATAATGGGAATGGAAATTTTACGGAATGCAGATCTTCTTCACTGATGCTGCTGCAGAAAGGAAAAGGTAAGAAATACATGTGAATGCTTTGTTCCCTTTTTATTTATTCCTGAAGGTGTGCCTTTTTCTGGTTATAGATGTAAACACGTTTCTTCTTTTTCTTCACCGTTTCTGTGCTTAAGAGTACCATATAAATCAGCTGAAGTTAAGAAACTTGGCACTACCATCCTGAATTGAATGTTATAATGGATAATAAGAGGATAACCTATAATTGTTCGATGGCAAAAAAGATGGAGGTTCTTGACTGCATTGACTTAACACCTTTTGCAAATCTTGTGCACTTTCAATGTTTTGATGAACTTTTCATTATTCTGACCTTAGAAACTCAATTGAGCATGATGTGTTAGAGGTTAGTACCACTTTTATGTCCTAAATACAGAAAAGTGCCAGTATCAACAATGCCACCTGGGACCTACTTTCGTACCTGAGCTACGTGGACACTTCCTGGCAACTGAAAATTTCTATTTTACATCAAAGGTCCACCTCATCTTTCTCTCTGTTTTGTTTCCTTGCACGTGCCATCCTTTTCTTTGGACACTTATAACTCCTATATATTCTCTGCCAGTTCCTTGGACTGAAGCAGTCTTCATCACTATCTGATTTTGTGCTTGCTGGAGAGCAATTTTGCAACACGGACTTGTCCACTCTTAGGCAAAAGTATCCTAATCAGTCAGATGAAGATTTCTCACGGTATTGCTTCTCGCCAGCATACATTGTAGCTCTACTGCACGACAGTCTTGGTGTACCGCTGGGTGACAAAAGGCAAGCATATCAGGACACATCATTCTCCTTCAGTGAAATTTACTCTTGTGTAATCTTGTATGCTTAGCAAACTTGAATTTTTCCCTGAGCAGGATTGAGTATTCAAATCAGGTAGGAGACGTTCAGGTTGAATGGGCCCTAGGAGCTTTCATCACAAACATACAAAGTACAGTTTTAGGGCCATCAAGCACTGCCGCAACATCAGTCCATAACAGTAAACCATTGATTGCTGTGCTGGGAGCGTTTCTTGTATGCGGAGTATTTTTGGTGTTGAGATGGAGGAAGCCTAAGACAAAAATTATATATGACTTAGAGAAAGGCCGCTACATTATAACACGCATCAGCTGACGCTGACCTTTGTGCAGAGAACTATATATATACGACAGGAATATATGTTGTTCTGTACCAAAATACAAGTTCAATTCTTTGTATTCTTGCTCTTAGGTAAGAGCTGAGTGGGTGGAGCATGAAGAATAGCACATTTGTATGTACAGAAGCACTTGTAGAACATTTTTGTCATGTACTAATTGTATTTATTTGATGATTAAGTATATTAGTTTAGTCTCACGTTGTGATCTCGATATTCTGCGTATCTGTCATGCATGAGTGTATACTGTATAGTTTCCCTGGCTATCCCTAATTGTGAAGCATGCAAGGAAACTAGTCTTCTCTTGTACATAATTGTAGTTCGTGCGTACGTAGTACCCATTGACCACCAAAAAGTTATTAGTTATTACATACAACGTTCATGCTAAACGTCAAGATGGCCGAGTTGGTCTAAGGCGCCAGTTTCAGGTACTGGTCCGAAAGGGCATGGGTTCGAATCCCATTCTTGACAACAAATCTGATTTTTTGTTTGAATCATTTAGTTTAAGGCATAAACTATTTCTACCAATATCAGTTTGAGTCATGTTAATATATTATGGCAATATGTGCAACACATTTTTTAACATAGACAATTCGATTGTCCTATTCTTTTTTCTGTTCTTTGAATTTTTTTTACCAAAAAACTTTGTTCCACACAAGGCATCAAAAGTGTCTTATACTGTGTTTTTTTGAGAGGAAGTGTCTTATACTTGACAAGACCCTAGTTTGAGAGTATCTGTGCAAACTAAAAAGGGGCAAGTCCAGATTTTAGAGTTTTATGGAGAAGTTGGAGCCTGTATCGAGATAAAAGAATTGTGGGAAGAGTGAAATCTAGAAACCCTAACTCCTTTCTTTTCTTTCTACTGACGGCCAGTGGGGGAAGATTTATTTCTACTAGAAGGCAACCCGCGCCAAATGGCGCGGATGTGGCTGTTGTACGCGGGTGGTAAGGGTTTAGCTGATTTTTTTTTTTTGAACATTAGGATTTGACATGCTATAACACATAAGCCAAATTTGCATAAAACAAAACATGAATATACAAAAGGCAATCCATATATGTGTGAAAACTTAGCATACTACATTCTAACTTTGTACACACCGCTAAGTATAGTATAACCAAAGCAAGAAGAATTCGTAAGACGGATGTGTAAAATTTGTTAGACGTCGTCGATTAAGAGGACCCTATGTAGTTAGTTTGATAAAACACACCACATGAGATGTCCCGATCCGAATTAAGAACCACCTGATAACCTGAGGTGCGGTTTCATACTAAGAAAATCGAGATAAAATTAACAATCCGACCACGTTGCTTCTTGTTAGTTTCACTAAGTAAATTCAAATCTACTGGTAATTTAACTACAAACAGTATGGACTACTGACGTTTAGTCCCATACCTGAAGGAAAAATCGTTTTGTATGTAAGGCTAGAGATCATCCATACATGTATACTATGTAAGCTACATAATTCATTGGCAACCAAGAGAAATGCTGAAACGTAACTATGTAAGCCTACGCCAAACAATTTTTGTAAGATATATGTAGTAAAACTACTCTTATAACAAACTAAAATTTGGAAGGGAATCTGTCGGAAAATAATATCTATGTAATCATGGAAGCTATGGAGAGTAAAGTAAAAATCATTTTACATCTAAGGCTAGGGATCATCCATACATGTATACCATGTAAGCTACATAATTCATTGGCAACAAATGAAAATGCTAAAACGTAATTCCAAGCTATCGAGAGCAAAGGAAAAAAAACATTTTGCATCTAAGGTTTGGGATTATCCATATATGTATAACATGTAAGCTCCATAATTCATTGGCAAGATAATACAGTGTGAGGCAAGCGAATTTACAGGAAGTACTGAAATAAAATGAGGTTCTGTTCATGTTCAGGACATCAAAACCGCATGAGGCGATTCTAAGAATATAGATCTAGAGCATAAAATTCACATAAGCGTATAAAATGAGGCAGCGCTAAGCATAATATGTTAACATGATTCTTAAGCCTTAACTGGACATACACAGCGTAGGCTTATTTTCAGAAGGATCCTCACCACAATTCGCATAAAGTGATGCAGTCTCCAATTCTAGCCTCCAAAGGCTCCCATTGCATCTTTTGCACATCATCTTTACTAAGCTTTCCTACTCCCAGCTTCCAAAGGCTCATTTGTATTGCTGAACCATAGGAATTGCTGAAGGAGGACAAATTGAGGTTGATTTGTGCACAAATATGGTGTTAAATAACTCAGGATAGATATAAACAGAAATTGATAACGAAATTACAAAAACTTGACATAGATGTGGAACCATAATCCAAAACCTACCTGTAGATTTTATAGCATGACTGTTGATTTCCAGGCTAAACCAACTGCTGAGCTATGTTATTCATAGTGGCAATATTCTTGGAGGAATTAGTGTTGGGGTCATGTATATAGCAGTCTCCAAGCTTTTGGATGGATGCTCAGAAAGGCTAGCATTTGCTCGATCGACCTCGTGGTCATCCCTTGATGGTCGCAGAGGCTTGGGAAGACAATCCAAGAGGTGATCGGCCTCAATAGGTGCATTGAAAGAACAGATAAAACAACATAAATTAACTGTTCTTTTCTTGATATAGTACAAATAAACATGAAGATAGTTCAAGTGTGGGTGTGCAATAAAATTGAGTATCTTACGATGACGTACTCACCGGTTGCATAAATTCCTCTTCGATTTTGAGCATACATAGCTAATGATTGTTGACATGATTCGAACTCTTTCACTGCCGTTGAAGTCCTTATCCGAGGAAAAGAAGCGAATGATGCCTTTCCACGATCCGCCTCGGTAGCTCTCTAAATCCTCATGGGGACCCTCAATATCAACGCCTCGATCTAAAGCTCGAAAGCAACATTTACACAAACTTAGTAAAGCTGCTAGAACTCCATAGTCTGGACCTGAAACTCTATCAATTCAAAGCCAGTTTCAGGTTGCAAAGCTGCTATATCCGTAATGAGTTCAGTTAGCTACCAACTTTATATAGAAAGATTATATACAAATAACAATCTCTTCATAAGAAATGGTACAAATGTCTAATAGTAACCGAAACTAATCCCTTAAAAGTGTTAAACATATTACTTAGTGGAGGATGTTGTCCGCGGCGTTGAGCGTCTTGTCGATGCTCTTATGCCCCATCCAAATAGATTTTGTATCGCATATGAGTACATAATTCATTGGCAACAAATGAAAATGCTAAAACGTAATTCCAAGCTATCGAGAGCAAAGGAAAAAAAACATTTTGCATCTAAGGTTTGGGATTATCCATATATGTATAACATGTAAGCTCCATAATTCATTGGCAAGATAATACAGTGTGAGGCAAGCGAATTTACAGGAAGTACTGAAATAAAATGAGGTTCTGTTCATGTTCAGGACATCAAAACCGCATGAGGCGATTCTAAGAATATAGATCTAGAGCATAAAATTCACATAAGCGTATAAAATGAGGCAGCGCTAAGCATAATATGTTAACATGATTCTTAAGCCTTAATCGACATACAGTGTAGGCTTATTTTGAAGGATCCTCACCACAATTCGCATAAAGTGATGCAGTCTCCAATTCTAGCCTCCAAAGGCTCCCATTGCATCTTTGCACATCATCTTTACTAAGCTTTCCTACTCCCGACTTCCAAAGGCTCATTTGTATTCTTTGAACCATAGGAATTGCTGAAGGAGGACAAATTGAGGTTGATTTGTGCACAAATATGGTGTTAAATAACTCAGGATAGATATAAACTGAAATTGATAACGAAATTACAAAAACTTGACATAGATGTGGAACCATAATCCAAAACCTACCTGTAGATTTTATAGCATGACTGTTGATTTCCAGGCTAAACCAACTGCTGAGCTATGTTATTCATAGTGGCAATATTCTTGGAGGAATTAGTGTTGGGGTCATGTATATAGCGATCTCAAGCTTTTGGATGGATGCTCGAAAGGCTAGCATTTGCTCGATCGACTTGTGGTCATCCCTTGATGGTCTGAGAGGCTTGGGAAGACAATCCAAGAGGTGATCAGCCTCAATAGGTCTGTTGAAAGAACAGATAAAACAACATAAATTAACTGTTCTTTTACTGATATAGTACAAATAAACATGAAGATAGTTCAAGTGTGGGTGTGCAATAAAAATTGAGTATCTTACAAGTACGTACTCACCAGTTGCATAAATTCCTCTTCGATTTTGAGCATACATAGCTACACTGATTGTTGACATGATTCAGAACTCTTTCACTGCCGTTGAAGTCCTTATCTGAGGAAAAGAAGCGAATGATGCCTTTCCACAGATCCGCTGCCTCCAGGTAGCTCTCTAAATCCTCATGGGGACCCCTCAATATCACTGCCTCAGTCTAAAGCTCGAAAGCAACATTTACACAAACTTAGTAAAGCTGCTAGAACTCCATAGTCTGGACCAAACTCTATCAATTCAAAGCCAGTTTCAGGTTGCAAACTGCTATATCCGTAATGAGTTCAGTTAGCTACCAACTTTATATAGAAAGATTATATACAAATAACAATCTCTTCATAAGAAATGGTACAAATGTCTAATAGTAATCAAACTAATCCCTTAAAAGTGTTAAACATATTACTTAGTGGAGGATGTTGTCCGCGGCGTTGAGCGTCTTGTCGATGCTCTTATGCCCCATCCAAATAGATTTTGTATCGCATATGAGTACATAATTCATTGGCAACAAATGAAAATGCTAAAACGTAATTCCAAGCTATCGAGCAAAGGAAAAAAACATTTTGCATCTAAGGTTTGGGATTATCCATATATGTATAACATGTAAGCTCCATAATTCATTGGCAAGATAATACAGTGTGAGGCAAGCGAATTTACATGAAGTACTGAAATAAAATGAGGTTCTGTTCATGTTCAGGACATCAAAACCGCATGAGGCGATTCTAAGAATATAGATCTAGAGCATAAAATTCACATAAGCGTATAAAATGAGGCAGCGCTAAGCATAATATGTTAACATGATTCTTAAGCCTTAACTGGACATACACAGCATAGGCTTATTTTCGAAGGATCCTCACCACACCGCATAAAGTGATGCAGGTCTCCAATTCTAGCCTCCAAAGGCTCCCATTGCATCTTTTGCACATCATCTTTACTAAGCTTTCCTACTCCCAGCTTCCAAAGGCTCATTTGTATTGCTGAACCATAGGAATTGCTGAAGGAGGACAAATTGAGGTTGATTTGTGCACAAATATGGTGTTAAATAACTCAGGATAGATATAAACAGAAATTGATAACGAAATTACAAAAACTTGACATAGATGTGGAACCATAATCCAAAACCTACCTGTAGATTTTATAGCATGACTGTTGATTTCCAGGCTAAACCAAGCACGAGCTATGTTATTCATAGTGGCAATATTCTTGGAGGAATTAGTGTTGGGGTCATGTATATAGCAGTCTCAAGCTTTTGGATGGATGCTCGGAAAGGCTAGCATTTGCTCGATCGACCTCGTGGTCATCCCTTGATGGGCTGCAGAGGCTTGGGAAGACAATCCAAGAGGTGATCACCTCAATAGGTTCATTGAAAGAGCAGATAAAACAACATAAATTAACTGTTCTTTTCTTGATATAGTACAAATAAACATGAAGATAGTTCAAGTGTGGGTGTGCAATAAAAATTGAGTATCTTACCGATGCGTACTCACCGGTTGCATAAATTCCTCTTCGATTTTGAGCATACATAGCTAATGATTGTTGACATGATTCGAACTCTTTCACCGCCGTTGAAGTCCTTATCCGAGGAAAAGAAGCGAATGATGCCTTTCCACGATCCATGCCTGTAGCTCTCTAAATCCTCATGGGGACCCCTCAATATCACTGCCTCAGTCTAAAGCTCGAAAGCAACATTTACACAAACTTAGTAAAGCTGCTAGAACTCCATAGTCTGGACCTGAAACTCTATCAATTCAAAGCCAGTTTCAGGTTGCAAAACTGCTATATCCGTAATGAGTTCAGTTAGCTACCAACTTTATATAGAAAGATTATATACAAATAACAATCTCTTCATAAGAAATGGTACAAATGTCTAATAGTAACCGAAACTAATCCCTTAAAAGTGTTAAACATATTACTTAGTGGAGGATGTTGTCCGCGGCGTTGAGCGTCTTGTCGATGCTCTTATGCCCCATCCAAATAGATTTTGTATCGCATATGAGAATGGGATATGTACATAATAAGTTTTTGAAGCATAAACAGGAGAACCTAAAGGACTGAAGTAGTATGTAGCAGATGGAAACCATATTAATGGGGAACTAACACAAAATTCTATGGCTTCATCTGTAGAGGTAGCGGTTGCGTTGGTTGTTGCTGGAGGTGCATATCTGAACTGAACTGAATAGGCAGATAGTTAAAAAGAGAGTGCAAAACAGTGTGTATCTTTTTTAAATTTTGAAGGAGGCAGGTGGTATATCCGAGAGAACTGCTACTTACATAGTATAGGTTTTTTTGTGGTGCACGGCGAAAATTAGTGACAGTGTGGTATTGTATCGGGGGAAAACCGGGATGTAAGGTGAGGCATAGTATAAGGAAAATGAGTATTGTTCTAAGGAACTGCGAAAGCGAAGTAAAGGAGTCTATTAAGGTATACACATAAATAGATGGCATGTGTAAGTAAGAACAGTAGGAATCATAGAAATTATGAGTAGTATTTCAAATGTTGTTGCTTTGGGTATCTCGTATTTTGAATCGGTGATTTAATGTAAAAGTTGTATGTACTATATGATAGAGATAGTGTGAGTGTGAATTTAATAAAAAGCAATCTAAATATTCTGATGTGGATAATATATGTAATGAGAGCATACAGGGGCAGTTCAAAGATGATAATACAGCCTATTTAATAAATACGAATTACTGCACAACTATTTCAACTAAGGAGCAGATTAAGAGCAGAGTAGAAATTGAGTAGAATGGGTGTTATCTCTTAAGTATATGTAATGAGAGCATACAGGGGCAGTTCAAAGATGATAATACAGCCTATTTAATAAATACGAATTACTGCACAACTATTTCAACTAAGGAGCAGATTAAGAGCAGAGTAGAAATTGAGTAGAATGGGTGTTATCTCTTAAGATCCATGCGTGATGCAGATTATGCATTAGTAATGCAGTGTCATGCGTTTTGAGCTTTGAGATGATGTCTGTGGCTTGGGACAGATTAACGTGGTGTCCTGATAAGGGTACATCACTGCAAAATTCCAGCATGTCCAGCTGGGTATCAGAACATCACGACATACATTTTCCATAAGGCACTAAAATCACACAAAACTATGACATCACAAAGCTTAGGGGAGCGAGGTAGGGACAGTGGTTTACCTTAGTGCGCCTTGGCAACGAGCAAGCAACACCACCATCAGCACAACCCACCTCCATCATTCACCATGCATGAGCAATAATAAACACACATCAGAAACTCAATGAAACTCAAACCATTAAAAAATGAAGCAACAGAGAAGGAAAAGAAGCGGGTAAGTAAAGTCCACGGAGCCGCGACGCGGCGGCGAGGAAGGTGGTGGCGGCCGGAGGCGGAACCGGCCGTGCCGAGCTGCGTCCGCGCCAAGCCGAGTCGGTAGGAGGCGCACGCGCATGGGGCAGAGAGGAGGCGGAGAGGACGCCGGAGCAGCGGCCTTGGCCAGCAACGTGGATCGTAGCACCGAGGCGGAGACACAAGCGGACACAAGGCAAGGGATGGAGGGAGGGCGGAGGGTGAGGGAGGAATGGGAAGGAAGCAACAATGGCGGGGAGATAGACCGAGGCGGTGGGGAGGAAGAGTGATAGACGGCGTCGATGCAAGGGTCGGGAGGCGTCGTGGCGGCCGAGCGATCCGACGGAGGGGAGTTAAAGCGGCGAGGCAACACCGGGAGGGAGATCGCAGGGCGGGGAGGAAGAGGGAGGAAGAGGGAGAGCGGCGGGGAGGAAGAGGGAGAGAGCGGCTACTGGTAGAGGAGGGCGGAGGACCAAGAGGAAGGGTAGGCGAGCCGACAGACGGGAGAGGAGGAACGAGCGGTGACCGGAAGGGATCGAGGGGCGTGAAAGGAAGAGGGAGGGAGGCTGGCGGCCGCGGCGAGAGGGGCGAAGGCGAAAGGAGAGGGGCGGCGGAAGGGGAAGGAGGGGAGTAGCGGCGCCGAAGGAGAGGGGCGGTGGAGGGCGAAGGGGAGGGAGTAGCGGCGCCGAGGAGGAAGGCTGCGCGCCAGGCAGAGGCGACGGAGGCGAAAGGAGAGAGGGGGCGGGGAGGGAGTAGCGGCGCCGAAGGAGAGGGGCAGTGGAGGAGGAAGGGGAGGGAGTAGCAGCGCCTAGGAGGGAGCTATGGCGCCGGCGGAGAGGGGCGACGGAAGGCGAAAGGAGAGGGGGCAGCGGGGGAGGAAGTAGGGGCGGTGGAGGAGGAAGGGGAGGGAGTGTCGGCGCCGAAGGAGAGGGGCAGTGGAGGGGATAAGGCGAAAGAAAGGGGCGGTGGAGGGGATAAGAAAAGGCGGAGCGCCTCGGGCCGATCGGGCGGACGCGAGCGGGCGCGAACACGATCGGACGGACGCCGTTTTCCGGGCGACGTGTACACGGTCGGAGGCGGCCCTTTCTTCCCTCCTTTAACTATGGGAATGCGTGAATTGATATCGGCCGAACTAATTGATGTCGTAAGGAAGCGCCTGCGCTGCGCGTGAAGATTGGTTTCGATCGAGCAAGTTCATTGCCGCGTGGAAGCTGCTCGTGCGAGCCCACCGCTGCCGCGTGGAAGGTTGGTTCCGGCCGAGTTAATTCCTGCCGCCGGCCTTCTACACGTGGAGATTGGTTCGGCTGAGTGCTGACAACTTCTAGCACCTGTGAAGGTTTGTGTCAGCCGGCTGGCTGCTCACGGTTTTGTTGCCTTGCTAGCTCTGGTCGTTATCTAGTCATGCAAAATGTTTTGTATGCATGCATCAGGATTGGAACAGTAGAGGAAAGAGGGCAGCGCAAGGAATTTCAGAAGAGAGAAGGGGAGAGAAGGATTAAGGAAAGGAAGGGCGGAGGAAAAGGTCGAGATTCGAGTTTTCGCCGTGTGGGTAATGATCTGGTTATTTTGTCACTGTTGTGTTCATTAATTAGAGATTGAAATCAAGATTAAAGAGGGTTTTAAAATTTTCTAGTCGAGAGGTCGATTAATAGATCCGTTTAGTCTGTTGTTCTGTTGTATGGTTATTTCGGGTACCTTAATGACGAATTTTGGGAATGTCATCTACTAGTTAATTGTAGAAAATTTTAGTGGATTTCTATACAATATTTAATCATATCGAGCAGAGCGAGTAATTTTTGAATTATGAATTTTGTAAGACTACTGTTTAGGGAGTTGTCGTCTTTTGGCATCGTCTTGGTAGACTGTAGATTAAAAATAGTAAATGGACTAATTATAGTATTTGATCTACATGAAGATGTAGATAATTGTCCAAAGGTTCTAGAGAATCCAAGAACTCGAATTTCAGTCGTGTAAAACAAAAGTTATGAATTTAGAAAGACTCACTGTCCAGAAGATGATAGATCGGTCTTCTAGGATAAAAACAGGGGTTAGATGATTTAATTAGAAGTCATGGTAATTTTTAAAAAATATATGAGGAATTTTGTGTAAATTCTAGAACTGGGTGATTTTCCATGATCGGAATTGTGAGTCAAAAGTTACGCCTTTTTAGTACTAGGACAACAAGGGGTGATTGTTCGGTACCGGGGAAGTGTTGTGGATTTGGGGCGTGTAGGAGCGATGTCAATTAATTGTTATTTTTGTGATGTTGTAGCTTGTATTGAAATTTGAGTGTTTAATGTAGGAGACGTCGTGCTTGTTGCCATCTTCTAGCCAAATCGTGTGTCACAACTAGTAAAGGCAAGTGCATGGTAGACAACGATCAATGATTGATCACTGTATTTCTTTATCGTTCATTACCATTATGGTTGTGATTTTATTTTTATTTAATTGCAAGCAATGGAATGGTATGACTATGTCTTGTTGACGAATATAAGGAAAATTGGATAGGATGAATCGATAAAATTATGTATTTTTGCATTCATAAGCATCTTTGCATATGAACAGGTGATCATGATTGACAACAACTCCATGGGAGAAGAGGAGGTCCCTAATCCTTGAGGAGGAGCGGGCTTGAGAATGAACGTTGTCGCAACTGTTCACTCACGCTATACCAGTATACACGAAAGAAGTGCATGTGAACATGTAGTGTAGGGATGCATTGAAAAGAAGAGATGTGATGTTTGTGTGTGAAATCAAAGATAAAAGAATGGCTTGAGAATATTAATAAGAGGACAAGTGGTGATAATGAAGTTATTGAATACTGTTGAGTTATCATTGTTCGTTGTATATTGATGTATTTGCTGAGTAGTGGACTCACCCTTGTTCTTTTGTTATTTTTAGGTGATCATTGAGGCGCCACGATTGAGAGAGACTAGGGCATATGGGATAGTTTCATACTTAAGGTATATGATTATTTGTCATGAGAACCATTTGATTCATTATTGCTGGACTACTTTTAGAGCATGTTAGAAATTGAATAAGCTTATATGAATGTTTTGGACTTGTCTTTTCGCTCCAAGGCTTTGGATTTATTTGTTTGGTGTTGTTTAGACTTGTTACCTTGCTATGTTTCCCTCACTTATTTATTCATGCTTGACAAGTCTTTATTCATGTTCTATTGTGTCCCGTGGGCGGATTTCATTAATGCTTTGGTACCTGGAATTTTATAGTGAGTAGTCGAATTTTAGTTAGGTTGGGTAGTTTAGTGACATTTCAGGCTCCGTGTTGGGCTAAGGTGTTACAAGATCCTTTTCAATACCGTGATATCTTCTAGATTTGTGCAACTCAACCCACACCTTCACCATTTTCTATCTTCCCACCTCCTATCCTCTTCTAAGGGACCCCTCGTTCTTATTCTTGTTCTCGACCTCTGATTACTTAAGATTCACGCTCTAAAAAAAAAATAATATTTAGTAAAAAAGCGACTCTGGAGAATGAAATCATAATATGCCACTTCAAAGGATACTTATCTAGTAGGTCAAATTTGATGTACCACTTCAAAACACCCCAAATAGATAAATGTAACTTACTTTCTGTGAGAGCCCGGAGTATTTAATGTAATACTCCAAATATTTCTAGGGAAGGGAAACAAGTAAAGAGGGAATAAAAATATTTAAATGGGGTTTTTCGTGAAAATTTGCCAACTTGGGCCTTAGGCATGGCCCATGAGGTCCAAAGGGGGAGCCGACCATAAGGGGTGCCACCCTCCCCCTCCCCAAACCCTAGCCGCCCCTCTCCCCCCATTGGCTGCCGCCCCTGCCCCCTCTCCCCTCCCCCTTGCGCATCCCCTCCCCCAAGGCCGTCTCCTTCCTGGTCCAGCAGCTCCCCGGTGCGGTTCCTCTCCTTTGGTGTCTCCTCTTTGCTGCTGTCCAGGGCTACGAGGAAGAGAGAAGCCGGACTGCGCCAATCGAATGTGAGAGGCAGGAGGACCGGGAAGACGGCGTTCCTCGTGTGAGATCTTTAGCAAGCTTCAACCACATCTTCAAGGGGTAACGATGATCTCCTCACTAGTTGAAAGCGGTTTGATCTTTAAATTTTACCGATTAGATAATCGTTGAGCTATTACGCTTAGATTCAGTAATCTGTACTCAGCTTGCTCGTTAATTTTCACGTAGTTAAAGTCCGAATTCGAGGATAAGGACTCCTAGAGAGTTGTGGGGCTTGTTCTCAGCTTTCCATAGAGTCTGAGACCACTCAATTCGGAGTTGTGGTTTGGGAGATACGTTAGTTTTTTTACTGTTGTCTAGAAATCCTGACAGGATTACAGTTGTCGTCTTGTTTAATAGATAATGGTTAAATTATGGCCGATTTAGGGGAGTCTCCCAACACAACTTTCGTGGAAAATTTTATTAGCTTTTCATATCGATAAAGATCATAAATTTTGGATAAGCCAATTGAAAGACACAGATTTTTCTTGTACTGGTGTTCCTTCAGACTGTCAGATTCTGACTTCAAGTTTTCAATTTTTCAATTGTAGATTAGATCATGGTAGAATTAGAGAATCACGCTAACTAAGTTATTGTAGATAATTTTATTATATTTCCAGAGAGTCCTAGACCATTGAATTTGGATATATCAAATAGAAGTTACGAAGTTTTCAAGTCAGTAGTACTGAAGATAAAGAACGGTCTCGGGATTAAAAACAGAGGCATAAATGGGGGAATCTGACTTTTCGGTCACCTGAGAAGTTGTAGATATGCTTGTGTAGATTCCAGAAAATTGGATTCATAACTTTTGGAGTTTTGACTCAAAAGTTATGGATTTTCCTTTGACAGCTGTCTGGTTGGACAAAATGTGGTTTGGAGTGCATCGGTTAAGTTCGGGTTGCGATTAGGAGCGAATGATTTTATTTTGATTCCATTGCTGTCTTGTACACTTTTTGAGTGGAATATTTAGTATACTTTATGGTTTTAGGTGGTGGTGAACACCGGGGTTGAAAGCTTCCTGTCGTCGTCATCTGTCTCTCGGTTGAGGCAAGTGCAAGTAGTGTAGGGTGAATTGTGTTGTTATATTCATGACAACTGCCATGGTTTAATTATGAAAGAATATCTATGATACTGCCGATGGTTAATATTCTTTCATGTTGAATTGAGAATATGAAGTTCTTTGCATCATGGCATTCATTCATGAAATCTTGGACTACGTAGTAGCCAAGCATTGGTTCTTTTGATGTCCCCATCATGTATTAGACGGGCAAGGGTCCCCGCACTCGTGGAGTGTGGGCTTGAGGTACCTGTGCCTGAGGGCACAGGCTTGAGTATGCATCGACGGATGTATCTACTCCGTATTAACGGTAATTGCAAAGAAGAAAGGCAGAGCATTCATGTCATATACATTGCATTCCAATGTTAGAGATGTATTTATAATTCATTGCTGATATTCATGCGATGATTTGACATTCCTATTGGCTACTCATGTTGTTTGGTTTATTATCCTTGTTGTGCTTTGCTGAGTCATGGACTCACGCTTGTTGTTGTTTTCTTTTAGGTATCTTTCGAGGCAACGACATGCATGGGAAGGGGTAGATTGGCGCACTTCACTTATATTCATCCGTGGCAAATAAATTAGCTTGTTTACCTACGTTTCACACTTGTACTATTATTTGTTTATGTTTCGGACTGAGTTCACCCTTCGCGTTGATGAATTTATTTGTATTCGTAGTAGGCAAGAATTATGGTGGATGATTTCAATTGATGCTTTAATCTTAGTTTTGATTTGTTAGTTATATTTGAGATAATAATATGAACAACTTGATTAGTTTTTCCTCCTCATCTTCCTTGCAAATCTTGATGATTTATATTTAATTGATAAGGAGTTACTCTCGTTATGATCCTTTATTCTTTTGGTTCGGCTTGGATGAGAAATTGCAGAGTCATGCCTAAGTATCCATTAACTAATTTGTGGAAGTCATATTGCTATCTATTTGTAACTTGTGTTAGTTCTTGTTGATTTGAGTTAAGTTGTTCTTAGATGTATGTTTTGCTGAAATTTGTTTTAGTAAATCGAAGTAAAATATTGTAGGAAGGTTGTTTAGTAGCATCTTAGGCCCTATGCCGGGCTGGGGTGTTACATTTAACTTGTAATACTTAACTATCCAATTGATCCAAGCATTACAAATTAAATATCCCGCTCTCGGTGTATGGTGTGCCTCCCAAGAGTGCTACACATACACCCTTCACAAATATAATATCAAGTCATACATAAATATTACATTATCGGAGTCTTAATAACTTACAACATAACCAACATACAAATTCAGATTACATAATAGGGCCGACTAGCCAAATAGAACATCCAAAAGATAGAGAACACAACGTAAATACAAATGCCATAAGATGGCATAAAAAGCCAACCGGCTGCCCTTACCCACAATGCAACCGATCGGAAACCCGCTGAACTAGTCGTCGTCGTCGTAGACAGTCTCACATTGGCTAACCCCTTGATGGTCAACCTCCTCTGAACAAGCATATATCTGGGTTAAGTACAAAGTTGTACTTGCAAGTCTTACAAGCAACATAATATAATAGATGCATTAAGTATAAAAAGAAGGCTACTACACTATACAATTTTCACCATAAAGTAATATTTCATTTGAAGTCAAGTAGTAGAACAAAATTGCAAGTGAGCAAATATTTTTAATACTTTTAATAACAACAAGTAAATAACAATAGACAACATCTAACAATAACAGGTGGCTGTCCCGCAGCTCACAAACATAGTATGAGAACCACTTTCAATACCACCTGATCAAGTTTTAAGTTTGAATCTCTAAAATGTTAAGTCTAACTCATGTAAGTCCAATTCCAAGCATGTCCATAATCTACAGGGGTGTACAACTGTACCCACACATCAGTCCGCCTTTTTGCCAAGCTATAGAACACACTTCCTTAGGTATACCGGTAAGGCTAAGTGCTATGAGACATTTCTAATATAATGTATTAACTACGAGTCGCTCGTATGGGTGAAACCCTTTGTGAAACACCCTTGTGTGTGCAGACGGGGCTCCCACGGAGGACCCACACGTTGTGACGGAGCCACCAGTAAAGCCTCGGTCAACAACTCCTCAGGGTAAATCCTTGGTCAACTATCGACACCCCTCGGGGCGAGGGAACCTAATCGAAACCCTCCCCGCACAACCCAACAACAACAAAATATTTTTTTAATAGAACATTAACCACCTGCGACTCGAAGTTAACACACGTCAAAGTATTAAGTCAAGAGGGTCCCATATCCCCCTCATGTGGAATACATGCAAAAATGCTTGGTTATGGTGAAATAAGATGTTCGGTCCGTGTCGACCTAGGCAAGACCATCCACACATCCAACATCACACCATTCAACCACTTGCCCAAGTTTAAATTATTTTATTTGCACTTTTAGTTTTCATAGTATAGTAGCACATGTTGCGGGACATACCGTAATAACATGATTTATGTGCTCAAGGTTATCTACTAAGTCAACAATCGCCCAATCTACCGGTCTAAGCATTGCTAAGGATCACTTCACATAAACATATATAGACCGTATAACATCCACCGAGCACCAACATCAGCGGGAATAATAACTTAGGATAGTGGCATGGAAATAACATTTACCTACAGCTCATGCATCTACTAGAATTAACTACCTCTAATGAGAAATTAATTATCACATAAAGCATGCATACATATAGTTGCAAACAAGATACTTGTATTGAATATAATGGGATCAAAATGATCAAAGGGGGATTGCTTGTCTTGTTAGAGATAGTCCACTAACTACTGTTGAGGGTCACTCTCGAACACACTCGGATCTTCGTAAGCTATCGATCGAATAGAAAAGCGAATAAGAACGAATAACGCTAAATAAAGCCAAAATTTCAAAATCATCCAAATTGCATGAAATTTACACAACATGTAGATTATGATTTTATAAATAAAAATTATTTCATTTGGAGTTTGTATGCAAGAGTTATAGCAATTGAAAAATCAAATGGGAAGAAAATGCTCGAAAACAACTCTTGGTTACTGTTCATCTAAAGTAAATCTTTTTGCATAATTTTGCAGAGTAGTGATGGAGATAAGAATTATATGATTAGTTAGATAATAAAATATTAAGACTAACAAAAATTGATTCATCTCAGTTGGAGTTAAAATGGATTTTCTATGCATTTTCAAAGTTGTGCCATTAGCGCGCAAATAATTTGTATATCAAGATTTTCAGTGACAATGATATACTTCAAACCTATTCCACATTAAATTACATTAAACCTATTCCACATCAAATTACATTAAAAATTTAAACCTTCAAAATTGATTTCACTTAATTTGGAGTTATAAAGAAATACTTATGAATTTTTGAAGTTAATTCCATTTAGATTGTAAAAATAATATTAAACCGAATTAAATCCTAACAATTAAATTATATGGGATAGTAACATGTTTCAAAACTATTCCAATTAATGTACAATAATAATGAAACCCAACAAAATTAGTTTCACTCAATTTGAATTAGTTATGAATTTTTGAAGTTATTTGAATTTAGAGTGCAAAAAAATCATTTCGAAAACTAAAATGGAATTTAATACTTTTCTTACCTGTATTGAGCTAACCACAATCAATGGCTACTGGGGTCCACTGCATAGTATTCTTTTTTATTTCATATCCAAATTAAAAACCTACTAACATGTGGGCCCACTGTCATATACTAGGTTCACAGGAATAGTGCATGGAATAAAGTCCGTGCACTCGATTTACGGTCCATTGATCCAGTGCGCTGTGCACTTAATGGCTCGGGCCCACATGTCAAAGACTCAAAGGAAATCAGATTTATTTAGAGCACCTCAATTTCTGTTCATGGTGCCACACGTTA